>CM057339.1:146667113-147415739 GCA_030015575.1 Agapanthus africanus | reverse complement strand
ACCGGAAGATACGAATCCTATCTAACTGTCACTGCCTCCAATGGTGCTTCGGAGCTGCACCCAACTACTACATGTTTGCACGACTCTTTTGAACCGCGGTAGGATAGTAATCTAAGAACAGTGGGAACACACTTGAGACGAAGCAGCGGTGTCAAGTCGACAGACTAAACTGTACTCATGTCATCTGGGAACTACTACCCGACGATAGGTATAATACCCACCAGCAGCTCGACGCACCAATGGCTGTGGGACAGACCATCTCCCATGCTGGGATGAGAAGCGTATACACTAGTCTACTCTGGAGTATTGATGCCCCGTCTCGATAATCCTACGACTAGGGACATGTATAAGGATGTGGTTATAAACTACCAAGCCCCCACTAGTGTGGCTGCCATCACAACGCTGGTAATCAAGCAAAATATCCTAATGGCTCTACCAATATGTATAAGCGATATGCTAAAAGAAACACATGCACATATTGAGCTAGAAACAAACCAGGTAGCATACTACCATTTCGAGCAAGACTGTTACTATATCCGTGTATATCCCAAGCTTCCAATATGTAATATACAAACCAGTATGATACAATAATGGCCTCTAGGGCATATATCACTAACAATCTCCCACTTGCACTAAGGCCATGTATTGGCATATCGCAGACCTATTATCTCGATTAGCCTCTCGAACTGTGTCTGAGAGATGACCTTTGTGAGTGGATCTGCAGTGTCGTTCTCTGAATCAACTCTCCACACCTCGATCTCCCGGCGATAAACGATCTCCCTGATCAGGTGGTACCGCCTCAAGATATGTCTGGACTTCTGATGGGACCTGGGTTCCTTCGCTAAAACTATAGCGCCATTGTTGTCATAATACAGAGGTATTGGATCTGCAATGGACGGAACCACCTGAAGTTCTGTTAGGAACTTTCTCATCCAGACTGCTTCTTTCGCGGCGTCACAAGCAGCAATATACTCTGCTTTCATCGTCGAGTCAGCAACGGTGTCCTGCTTGGAGCTCTTCCAACAAACCGCCCCTCCATTGAGGGTAAAAACATAACCCGACATGGACTTGAAGTCCTTGTTACTCTGGAAGCTGGAGTCGGCAAAGGCCTCGATCTGGAGGTCTTTTCCGCCATACACCAAGAACATCTTCTTAGTCCTTCTCAGGTACTTAAGAATGTTCTTTACTGTTGTCCGATGGTTCTTCCTGGGTTTGACTAATACCGGCTTACCACGCTAAGTGTGTAAGCAACATCTGATCTGGTACACAACATCACATACATTATAGAGCCTACCAGAGAAGCATATGGTATAATCAACATGCGAGCCCTTTCAAAATCAGTCTTGGGAGACATCTCTTTGGAGAGGGTGATTCCGTGACAAGCCGGTAGATTACCACGCTTTGAATCTTCCATACTAAATCTCTTTAGTATAGTGTCGATATACCTGGACTACGAAAGTCCCAACATCCTCTTAGATCTATCACGAAAGATCTGGATCCCCAGAATGTAAGAGGCATCATCCAAGTCTTTCATGAAGAACCTCTGTGACAAGAATCCTATGACTGATTGTAGCATAGGAATGTCATTTCCTATCAAGAGAATGTCATCTACATACAAGATGAGGAATACCACAGTTCTCGCTACAATCTTACTATAGATATATAGTTTATCTGGATTTTTTATAAGGTCGAATTCTTTGAGCGTCGCATCAAAACAGAAGTTCCAACTCCGCGATGCCTGTTTTAGTCCATAAATGGACTTAAGCAACTTACACACTTTCCAGCTGCTCCCACTCTGAATGAAACTCTCTGGCTGATCAATATAGACGCACTCTTCCAAATTTCTGTTTAGAAAAGCGGTCTTTACGTCCATCTGCCAAATCTCATAATCGTGGAAGGCAGCAATGGCAAGAAGGATCCGAATGGATTTGAGCATAGCCACTGAAGAAAATGTTTCATCATAGTCCAAACTAGGTCTTTGACGAAAACCATTTGTAACAAGTCTAGCCTTATAGGTTTCAACCTGTCCATTTACACCAATCTTCTTTCTGAAGATCCATTTGCAGCCTACGAGTTTTACCCCTTCTGGAGCAATGTCCAAAGTCTATATTTTGTTGGTGTACATGGACTCCATTTCGGTCCGCATTGCATCCAGCCATTTTACCGAGTCTCTGCTCTGAATAGCTTGCTGGAAACTAGTTGGCTCATCAATCATCGATGATGCAATCCTTTCTATCCCCGTCTATGAGAAAACCGTAGTATCTCTCGGACGGATGAGACTGCCTACTAGTCCTGCGGAGTGGCCCAGGGATGTCATGTTCTTTCGAAACCTCTGGTTCTACCATACTTTCAGTAATAGCTTGTGGTTCTGGAATTTCTTCCAGTTCTATTGCGCTCTCACTAGTTTCTTTTTCCAAAAATTGATTTTCCAAAAAGTGGGCATGACGAGAAACAAAAACATTTTGTTCTTCTGCGTAATAGAAAAGATACCCTGGAGTTTTTTGGGTATCCCACAAACTTACGCAGTACTGAGCATGCCTTGAGCTTGTCCGCATGCTGCTTTTTTACAAAAGTTAGACATCTCCATATCTTCAGATACTGAAGATAAGATTTCTTCCCACTCCACATCTGACAAGGTGTGGTAGGCACAGTCTTGATAGGAACCTTGTTCAAAAGATATGCAGCTGATTCTAGTGCACAACCCCAGAAAAATCGTGGTAACTCGGCATTTCTCATCATGGAACGTACCGTATCCAATAGGGTTCTGTTTCGCATTTCCGATACACCGTTGTGTTGAGGTGTGTATGGAGGAGTAAGCTGAGAGAGAATTCCATTCTCTTTTAAGTAACTCAGGAACTCGGCACTTAAGTATTCACCATATCGATCAGATCTTAGTGTCTTGATACTTTTGCATGTTTGTTTTTTCACTTCATTCTTATATTCCCGGAATTTCTCAAAGGTCTCGGATTTAATGTTTCATCAAGAAAACATATCCATACCTAGAAAAATCATCCGTAAAAGTAATGAAATAGGAATAACCACTTCGTGCATGTATAGACATTGGACCATACACATCGTTGTGTATGAGTCCCAAGAGCTCGCTCGCTCTTACTCCGTGTCCAGTGAACGGGGTCTTTGTCATCTTTCCTATGAGACAAGATTGACAAGTTGTATAAGACTGATATTCGAACGGATCCAAATATCCCTCTCTATGTAACTTCGTCAACCGTGTTTCATTGATGTGACCCAGACTACAATACCACAAGAAAGCCTTATTTAATTTTGGGGACTTTCTTTTAGTGTGTTCTGGACGTTGAAAATCTGAGCTTGATTTAATACGTATATACCGTTATCTAGTGTACCTGACCCAATCAAAACTTGATTTAGATGGATGTGGACCACATCGCTTACAAATGTAAAATCATATCCTTCCTTAGAAAGTAAAGATACAAATATGATATTACAAGCTAGACTAGATACACACAAACAGTTACGTAAAATCAATATCTGCCCACTTGTTAATTCTGGGTGATATTCCCCCTATGGATACAGCGTCCACGCTCATTCCGTTAGCAACCCTGATAGTCATATCACCTGTCCTGATAACTCCGCGATTTCTCAAAGCCTGTAATGAATTACAGATATGAGATCCCGATCCGGTATCTAGTACCCAGAAAGTAAAGTTAATTGACATACAGTTTTCAATCACAAACACACCCGAAGTCGAAACCACAACGTGCTTCGGATCCTAGATTCTGGCTTTCCAAGCCCTGCTTTCTTTCTGCCAATGCCCTTTCCCGTAACAATAGGAACAACCCTCCTTCTCTATTGTTAGCCCCGAAACTTTTGCCCTGCCCTTTCCCTCAACCTTACCGACACCGCCTATCGGCTTTGTGGAGGTCTTCTTCTCACGCTTGGCTTTCGCCTTGGATCCAGATGAGGAAGATTCCCCAATAAGCAGAGCGGATGTCTTCCAGGTTTCCTTCATTGTGTAAGTAAAAGATAGGGACTGTAGAATCAAATCAGCATATGACTCGTTCTCTAACATGGTCCCCAAGTCTGTGAGTTGTTTAATACAGCTGATCATTATAGGGACGTGGTCCCCTAAAGATGAAACGCCAGCCAATCTCGCTTGAAACAATTCCTTCGAGGTCTCATATCTTGCGAGACGAGATTGCTCTCGATATAAATCTTTGTTATGGAGGAAGATGGAAGCTAAGTCCATCTTCTCGTGCTGCCTCTGGTATACACCATCTACTGAGGCCAACACGAGGCACTTGGCATTCGCACCGTCTTTTTCCGATATCTTACGGATATCATTATCCGCGACGGTGGAATCAGGACCTGGGACGGCGGAGGCTTGGGTAGTAATGAGGTGGTCCAGCTTGTCATAGGTAATGGACATCTGGACAAACCTTTACCAATCAATATAGTCCGACTCAGTCAATTTATTATCTAGATGTAACCTATGTCTGGTCACCTGGTCGCTGCAATTAAGAGAGAAAGAGAACACTTAGCATGATACTCTTGCAAATTTAAATTGGTTTTTAATTTATCTAAACAGGATGGCTCCCACTGGACCTCGAATCCTTCCTCAAACCGTAAAAGAAGAATTAGTCAGGATTAATCCCACTCTTACAATACTTGATTAACCTTTCGGCCAGGCTGGTATTGGTATTTCGAGGGAGGTTTTCCAACGCTTTCGTGAAGTTCCTTAATTACATGACCTCTTTTTTCTGAAGGCGTAGCCCCGCTAACACCGTTCTAAACATCTACTTGTCTTATAGCATTGATTGTTTAATAAAAAATCTCCCGACGAATAGCGGATACTCATAGTAGGATCGGGATCCAAATAACATTGTGTGATAATCCTAAACCAAAATTATCACTTCAAATGATATACAACACTAGCAAGTTTCAGTTTCTTTAGAAACTTCCGATGTGGATTTTTGCCCCAAGCTCTTATGACCTTGACGAAGGCCAACTTATCATAAGTCGCAAGTCAAGTTATACCCGTCGTTGTCCAGGTTAATTTGAACCCACCCGTACATACCCTTGACGAATGCCAAAATAGTAGTACGACTGTCCCAAACCGACGCATCTATCTATGCTACAGATAAATATCCAGCAGCTACCAATCATTATGCCTTGGCGAAGGTCAAAATACATAGCTTGAATACTACTGAATATTCAACTGAAATGACGAAGGGCCACGGCTGGTTTTGGCGAAACCGTGAACGTAATGAACTTGATTTAATCGAAGGAACCTGATAGCTTTTAAAGGAATGGTTTAAGCTCCGCATTTAAAAGTTTGCCTTTTGAAAAAACCGAGTGATTTTGAAATTGTTCCAACGATTCAGCTTTGATTTGTTTACTTTGCATTAATCATATAATGCAGTCCCATCATTTACACCTACCATTGCAGAAAAAACGAAAATACCACGTACACTTATGTCATCCGCATTCGCCACTGGACCTCGTCTAACACCATTAGATTACTTAACTAACGCAAGAGCAGAGGCTGGACTAGCGCGGATGCAAAACATAACCGTCTATTATATAACATATATAATATATCCATTCGTCTCACGCAATAATAGGCATTCCAGTTCACAAATGAACATATTAGATATACTAGGAATTCCGCGTTTCGTTTAAGCCTGTAACGAAAGACGGATTCCACGGTCGTGATGAATAACCAAACCCCACCCTAGACCCCTATGGATGCGGCAAACTACCTGCCAGATCCCTGAAGTGAAGTAGCCTCCCTCAGTAAAATGAGTAGGCCACTCGGCACTTCAAAGAACCCGGTAGTTTGTGCACCCCACCTTGGGTCTATCCTAGAAGCAAAAACAGTAAAAGAAATAACACAACGGTGACTACATCCTCAACCCGATGTGCCCCGCAAAATAATATTACATCACTTTACAATTTTACATCGAATGAAAGACTCTTCTCACATCCCGGCTATTCATCCACGACGATCCAACATATCCATATACGCAAACCAACATCACATATGTGCAACCCCAACTAACCGACATATAGCAATTAGCGGAAGTTTAAAAACACATATATCCAAACATAGAAAACCCGATAGCCAAGAACTTTAGAATTTCGATCGACACAGATTTTCCGTGTCTACCCCAAGTGCAAACCAGCATACAAACAATACTGGGTAGAAACCAAATATACCAGAAAACATAACACCAATAATAAGAATCACAGAAGAAAAATGAGCCGACTCGGCCTTGACTCGGCTGCAGAACGGCGGCGAATCGCATCGATTCGCCGCAGTTCCGCGGTGGTCTTGACGAGTCAGTGACTCGTTTTTCTTCAGTGTTCTTAAAATACCCTGCTTGCAATTTTCATGCCTCTGAAATATTTTTTCTGACGGTTTTAAAAATCGATAGCAAGTTGGGGTTTCGGAGTTACGTTTTCATGTTTTCCCGACGATCGAAGTTCTAACTACTTGCTAACTAGTTAGTAAAGGTTTAGTAGACTCGGATACCACTGTATGTCGATGCCGCGCATCCCGCGGGTTCGCGGGGAGGTGGAATACGTAAAAAACGATTTTTACAGGCTTCGTAGCACCGACTTGAACTCCAGGATCGATACTAAACCCTAACTAACTAAATTGTATGAGGTTAACTACTCGGATAGGAAGTTATGCCTCACGTTACCATGTTCTTCGGGTCTTATTGTCGATGTCCTCCTCGTCATAAGCTCCAAGGATCGTTTGGATTGATACCTCCTCGTCGGCCTTCACGAGTCAGACGATTCACCCGAAAGTCTATAGTCCGAGCTTCAATCTCAAATCCGAGGTAACTACGGCATCTAGTTTGCTACACTAGATGTCCTAGATGATGTAGAGAGTGTAGATAAATTAGTATGCCTTTAAGTACACTAGGATTCTCAACACATAAGAGATTTAGGATTAGAGGAAGAAGGGAAGCTTGAGGAAGTGAGTGTAAAATGAACATTAGTATGAAGATGGCTAAGAGTTGTGAATATATCAAGCATCCAATAATGCATAAGCAAAATATCAAGCATACTTGAATAGTCATATGGTGAGTCACCCTCATGAGTCACCTAAGAGCCATGCTTCATTTAATGTAAATCTTCACCTCATACCTTCACCTCATTTATCTTTTAATCAAAAGATCAAATACAAAATGAGGTGTCTTCTTCTATTAGTATACTTAAGCAAATTACATGAATACCCCTCACCGTATACACATCCGTATCCGTATTCCGAAAAATACGAATACAAAGAGACGAAAATAATCCATCAATATAATACTAGGATCCGGCTGAAACCAAAACCCACTAGTATTATCCGCCTGAACATCATACGTGCACAAGCACACGTATGTGATCGAAGCCCTGCCGTAAAACCATACGGCATCTACATCTTTTGCCCGATGCAGGAAAACCCTCAGTGTGGGACTCTAAAGACTCGATACTACGCTGGCAGTGGGTTTAATCATAAGCACGTCAGCGGTACTAGCTGCACGTAACGGCTACCCAGATATCTGTCGATAAGAAGGCCGATGAGCAAACTCATCCGAACTCCTACTGAGCCTATCTATGACAATCTCCGTACAGTCCGATCTGTTCGTCTAAGAGCGATAGCCGTCAGACCCCTAATAGCGCAATAAGTCATGCCGGAGTGTAGCCCGAAACACCCTAAGAAACTACTGGAATACCTACCAGTAAATCTCGCTTGCTCTGGCCAAGGACTTTGTGTAATGGCTTTCCGAACACAGCGCGACATCAACCCCCAATAACGGGAGAGACGAATCCTATCTAACCGCCACTGCCTCTAAGTGCTTCGGGACTGCACCCAACTACTACCTGTTTGCACGACTCCTTTGAACCATGGTAGAATAGTAATCTAAGAACAGTGGGAACACACTTGAGGCGAAACAGCGGTGTCAAGTCGACGGACTAAGTTGTACTCATGTCACCTAGGAACTGCTACCCGACGATAGGGTATAATACCCACCAGCAGCTCCCTACGAGTCTTGTCCAGTGTACTCATAACCCAATGAGCACCTGGATACTATCTCCAGTACGACGTATTAATGGCGGCAGGATAGATCATCTCCCCTGCTGGGATGAGAAGCGTATACACTAGTCTACTCTGGAGTATCGATGCCCTGTCTCGATAATCCTACGACTAGAGACATGTATAAGGATGTGTTTATAGACTACTCAACCCCTACTAGTGCGACTGTCATCACAACGCTGGTAATCAAGCAAAAGATCCTAAGGGCTCTACCAATATGTACGATATGCTAAAAGAAACATATGCACATATTGAGGTAGAAACAAACCAGGTTGCATACTACTATTTTGAGCAAGACTGTTACTATATCCGTGTATATCTCAAGCTTCCAATATGTAATATACAAACCAGTATGATACAATAATGGCATCTAGGGCATATATCACTAACATCCACGACATTTCCAAGCCCTCATTTATGGTCTCCTACTATGAAAAAGTATTCTTCATACAGGAGATCCATTCAAAGATAAAAACGAATATAGAATTCATGATGGGAATTCGATTTACTTTTTTCTCGATCCTTGGATTGGTGGGAGATCTCTTTTGGATATATTTAGAGAGCAATTGGCATATGATATTGAAATTCCTTTTGACGCTAAGCTTTCGGTCCTTATTCGAGATAGTCTATGATTGCTTGCCTCAAACAACTTTACCACAAGTAAATGAGACATGGGGATTAACTCGATCGATTAATGTTGATGATTCCATCACCGCTAACACTTTATTTTGGAAACCTCCTCGCTTGGGCATATTCACCACAAAATCGGCGAAAACATCATTTCTACCACGACCTTCCTTGGTATATTCTTGGGCTAAATTTGATGATTTCCCAAGTCCATTCCAAAAAACTCTTTTTGTTTATTGCAAACCATTCTTGAAAATTAAAAAAACTATGAAAAGAACGGAATTACAGAGTTTTTAGGTCTCAATGCAGGTATAAAGAGATTGTTCTTCGAGATGTCATATTTGATACTTCCATCTTTACCTTATACTAGGACTCTTTTTGATTAACTAATTGCTCGAATTGGAGTGCACTACCTTTTTTTACAAGCTCGCTCTCGAGCTATTGTCTTGTAATAGACTGATAGCCTTGATCTTGTTTTCTTGTATTTAGTTTTCGTTTTGTAACTATCTTTTATCTAATATATAAAAATTGGGTTTTTTGTCCTCGCCTTTGGCAAAAAAAATTCACCTAACTAGAAAGAAAATAAGCAAGCATCCATCAACCCAATCTACAGCATTTGCATTTCCCTCCATTCGGTTACTTCATTGTATGATGCTAAAGCATTCTCATTTTCTACTTTCTTACTTTCCACGGTTTCCTCCTAATTTAGTGTTCGGCACAAGAACATCAGATTACCAGAGATGCATCATATCAGAATACTAAATACTATAACAAGTAGACTAGATACATTTAAAATTATGTTTTTACAATGTAAGGAACTTTTATGACAACTCAGTTAATTTATTATGATATTGCATAGTCTCCCAGAACGATTATACACCAAATGGGAGAACTAGATTAATTTACATACCAGACCATTTGTCACAGTTGATCGAATAATGGACCGATCATATACTGACATGTAATACCTCCATTCTGCCGTTGATCATTATTTGCTATGTATAATAGGCTTGTTGATCACAAATGTTCGCTATGGCAGGTTTAAACAACATGGAACATAGATACCAAAACAGCTCGATAAATGTAATTATGCGTGTATTACAAAATAAAATTTTGAGAAGAGACATGTGGCAATATAACTCTAATCGCACAAAGAATAATAAAATCAAGATTTTAACTTTCATCCATAAACATAAGGTTTCTTGAGCATAATGAAATTATACATATAAGAACCTAAAAGTAAAACACACAAGTTACAATCGATAACGGTTTAAAACAAAGAGAATGTGAACCCTCTTGATTGAACGGACATTCATATACCCAATTCATCATACACATGATTTTAACAAGTTTACTCCGATCTCTATAGTCCATCAAGAGAGAAATCGGAAACATAAAATATTCTCCAAGTTGTCTACACCTATATTCCATATTCTTTATATATCAACCTCATCTGCTAAATAGAAGTGTTCGCGCACCTCCAATTATTATGGGGACAAGACCCAGACTTAGACATGTTGGACATGGTGTCGATGGCATGTTGGAGTATATGTGTCCAATATGCATTGAACAAGGGCATGCCTAGCAAACATAATTTGTGGTGCTTCAAAGATCGTAAGATACTATATAACTAATGAGCCTAACACCACGATCAATGCATTCTAGACCTCTTAATTGACATGAAATTGCTTCATCCCAACTTGAAACTCCTTAAAATTAGGCAAATAGCTCAATCTCATGTAAAGTCAACACGGCAACGGACCCAAAATTGTATAGTGGACAAGGGAAATTTGTATTTCCAATGCTACAGCATACCCAATGGGGCAAAACATGGGTGGACCCAAGAAGGAAAAGGAAAAGGAAAGTCAAACTAATATATGTTACAAAGCACAAGCATACCTGTGATATCTATAATATGAGAGATTCCAGCAGCCCTCAACGATTTCGCAATTTCTTTGGCAACATCGTCAAATTCCTTGCTTTTTATCAGTGGAAAGACTGTACATTTAACGGGGGCCACAAGAGGAGGAAACCCAAAAACATTCAACTGCTCTTCCCCGGCTTTGCTTGGCCTCGTGTAGAAGCAGTGCTCATACAAGCAGTATATGATTCGTCCAATGCCGAAAGACGGCTCAATCACAGAAGGCGTAAACACTCTTTGGTGTTCCTTCTTTTTCTCCACGCTAATCGAGACCATGTTTTTCTTAATAATGACAGATTTGTCGAGAGTGCAGACTTTGAACTCGACTTCGCCTTGAGATTCCAAAGCAGATTTCATTTGCAATGCTTCAGTTTCATTCATGGCCTGCTCAGAATAAAAGCATATGTAACATGGAAAATTTTTATTTATAGTAGTACTGTTAGCATCGGATATTATGTTGTTCACCTCCAAAGCTTCCACCACATTCTTTTGGCTACCCTTGAATGCAAGACCCAGTTCCTTCTTTGATGGCATTATAACCAGCTTCTGAAATAATAAATGCCGAGTAAAAATACATATTAAGAGAAATATTAAAATTAAAGAAAAGAAAAAGAAAAAGGACTCAGGAGCCTGGAATGATACCATATTTCTAATAGAACATATTTCTGATTCTAAAAAATTGTAGTAAATGATTATATTAGTTCTAGGTGCTATATGCAGATGTGTACAAATTGGAGCAAAACCAAAAATTTAACAGTGCTTCCATATACTACATGACTGATTTGTAAGTTGTTCACATATAAAATATGAAAAAACAAAATGCAAGTCAAATGTATACGAAAAGAAGCTTTCATTAAGTTTTATGAAACAAATAAAATAATTATTAAAAATCACATGAATGACAGATTCCTACTAGAATATCTACTCATACAATTGCAACTCCTACAATGAAAATGAGAACAATGTAATGAAGCAAATACACTCTTGGTACATATAACAAGTAGAAGGGAAAAGTGAACCCCTCTAGACAGCTAAACAGCCGCGATGCACTTTACCCATGCCATTATTCATAGAAATCATGATAGAAAGATGGGGTTGAGGGTTCTAAAACATTATTTCTAGCCTCAATAAGAATCCAAACTAGACACTGATTTGAAACTTATTCCTGTCAATTATCAATGGGAAACTGAACTAGAGAAAGAGAGGGCTAAGAATTTCAGATCTAAGATATAAATGTACAGTATTAGGGTCATTGGTTTGGTATAAAATCAACTGTTCCTTATGGTAACAGGGACCAGGGAGGGAGGATTGTTTATGAAAAAATTAAGATTATGAAGTGGATTAATAAGGATCAAGAAAGTTACATAGTAGATTTTAAGAAAATTTACAAGGGATGGTTATAACTCTGTAACAAAATATTGATCATGGTTTGGATTCCTAGAATCTTTTAATCGACTGTTCCTTGTTTCACATTATTCACAAAGAAATTTTCCCCACCAACCCAATCCTGTTTCCCACATCTGCGTATGGAAATCAGATTCCTTTGCATAAACAAATAAAGGGAGAGGTGGTCAAATATTAACAGGGGGAAAAACTTGCCTCCACTTCTCTAGGTTCTGAAAACTTTTCCTGTGCAACAAGGGCGATTCCACTCTTTTCCTGTCAAACAAAAACACAAATTACATTACATAGCAGCAAAAACTAGCTGACAAAAACTGAGCATCTGTTGTTTAAGAGCTACCTTCAGGAACATAACAAAGCCTTACAAGAAAAATTCTTCTGTTGGATTAGAAACATTAACAGAATTCCGCGAATTGGAGCTAAGCAGGACTGGAAAAGAGGAGTTTTTTTTCATTTTCCTTTTTTTGTGTGTAGGGGTGGGGGTGGGGGGTGGGGGTGGGGGTGGGGGATGGAGGGATAAAACTATTAAGAATGCACCACAAGCATGCCTTAGAGTGATTCAAACATAAACAAACATAAAAGAGTGGTCAGGGCTCAGTGAAATAGATATCTGGAAATGCAAATGTACCAAACATCTGTATTATGAATTCCTTATTTTTAAGAATTAAAACTATTGCTTGCAATCAAATATATTGGAAAGCTTGTGAGCATTACAATGATCATCAATTGCGGTACCATGTAACATTATCCAATATTAATTGACGACTTACTGAGTGTGCTTTCAAGTCATAAGCAGACCTATCAGCAATCCCGACACACTCGATCCAGCCATATGAGCATTCAATTTCTGCATCCCAGCAGTCCGCAGCATAGTGAGCCATCTCATTAGGTAAATGCTGCCGGAAACGCAATCTCTCTTTGTCAATGCCAAGGTGTGTGAGGAAAAGGTACACTCTGCCAATGAAGTATCCAAGTGTCTCATTGTTGACAGTTCCCTATCCATAATTTAAAAACACACAATTAATAACAGTTAAAATAGGAACACTAAAGATATAAAGTAAATGTCGTAACACAGCATCAAGTTTCCCCAGCTTTCTACACAACACCAATAAAGTTTGGGAGGGGGGGAATATCGCCATTGGCATGGTGTTTAATACAACTTTTGGATGGTGTTTAGGTAACTTTCAATACGTTTTTTTAAGCATTGAATGGTGTTTAGTGTAATTCTCAAAAGTTTTATGGTGTTGGATGAAAAATGGATGTAGTTCAAAGCATGGTTTGAAATCTCGGCCAATTTCGATCCGATATGGCCGATTCCAATCCAAAAAATGACCATCCGAATTCCAATAGTGAGACCGATATCGAGATTTTAAACCATGGTATTAGGTTCACTAATTGGTTATTTTCGCTTTAAGTTTATTAATGGACTGGTGAGTTTATGAATGGGTTATTGGTTTATTTAACATCATTATTTACTAGTAAAGTGTTAAAAAGTTTGCAGTTATCTAGACATCATTAAGGCATTAACTACTAAAAATGTGTTAAATTGGTTTTAGCTATTTTTACTATTTTTCTTCATTTACTCAAATGTTAAAAGAAATCTGATATATCCAATACAAGATGGCGGATATTGCCGAGATGGCCGATTCCGGTCCAAAATATGATCGTCCGATAGCGATACCGATTCCAAGATTTTAAACTTGGTTCAAAGGTGTTTTAAGGCAATTTAGGCAATGATAAAATCAAGTGTGTGCTTACATACAAATGTTGCTAAAAGATGAGGATATTTAGAACCTAGGAGGAGGGGAGATGTAAAGAACCTTTGATACTGCTTCGCCTAGGATTATTTTCTTGGCCGATTGCCCAGAAAGTTGCTCCTCTCTTGGAAACATCAAGAATTCCAATTCTGCCACGTCAGTGAACTTTGGATGAGATTTATCCTCAGGATCCACAAAGTGTTCAATCTCTGCAAGTGTAAATTCACGGACCCTCAGCAGACCTTGGCGAGGTGATATCTGATGTCGTAGAAAAGCTGGTTATATTTACATAGTAATAATATATTTGGCATGAAACCAACATGTAGGAACCTATCAGACATAATTTACTCTATAGCATATACACCAGACATTTTAGAAGGAGATTAAAATCAGCATACAGAATTCGATAATTTAAAGCACATGTGCATCTAAACAACGATGCTTCATTGTAGATTCCAGCCCTCTCTTATCCTCCAACAAAATCCCCATCTCACACCATTTAAAGACATATCAATCTTTCATACTAAGCCTCACAATGCGGCACATTAATAATAACTGAGACAAACAATTGTCAGGGGGAACATTCAAAGACATGGATATGCTTTCATATCAAGCATCACAAAGATTCAAATTTTGAGAAATTCCTAAAACTAGACTATCAAAGACCTGAAGGGCATCAAGACATCAATTCAGGATATTTAAGGTCTAGTATAGGCTAGTTTTGTACTACAAAAACTGGATCTTGCAAATTGAACCGATCGAAGTCTGACGGACCTCACATAAGTCTGTAATCAAGCGATGTCGTCATATATCTAAACTATAGTTACATATCCTGCTAAGAATAATCTCATAATGCATAAGTAAACATTAGCTTGAAAAGTAACATAACATGCAATTAAGTTAACAAACCTTCACTGCTTACAGATATATTGGATAGAGGAAAGTGATTCTAAGCAACACAACACTTTCCTAAGAAATCCTAAGCAAAAAGTAACAAGGGAGAGGGTGTGGGGCCCACTCACATGGGTGGGGCCCACTGTCTCCACCCTTCTTTCGTTCCTAGCTTAGGGAGTGTTGGAACACTTTCTCTATTGGATATATGTAATCAGATATTTTAGGAGGGTTTCTAAAATAAACATGCAGTTAGTAATATAATGTATTTAACCTACATGGCCTAGTTTGAATGAACCGAACATAACAGAAAAGCTCATGTGCATGGATGCATGCAATAGGAAAAGTAAGAAATGAGCAGATTTAAGGCAATTTTAAGATACAAATGATTCCGTCTTTGATATCAGGTTATAAAATATTATCGGCTACATAGACATTGTTATCAAATTGTTTGCCAAATGCACCCGATAAAATCTAGCTCGACAATTTCTCATACTTAACGAAACAATTTAAACAGGTTGGGAAAAAATGGATCGAAGGAGAAAAATAAAACCTCATTTCTGAACGCTTGTCCAATTTGAGCTGCTGCGAATGGAAGCCTGTTGCCATTATAATAATACAAGTCCTTGAAGTTAACAAATATGCCCTGAGCCGTCTCTGGTCTCATATACCTATAAGCAAGTGAATTATACAATCATCACAAAACACAATAAATAAGTAAATAAAACCTAGCATATAAATAAGTTTATGCCAAAGGTGATCCCCACCCTGGAAGCAAACCCGATGGGCCAATCGAAGTCTGAAACATGAGGTTAAATGGGTATGGATCCGATAAAGGATTCTTGGTGTCTGGTGCAGTGATTCCATATTCTTTCAGTTTCGCACCCAATTCTTCAGGAGAGAGATCATCCAAGACTGCCATAGCATGCTTTAGCTCGGCAGCCTTTTCAGAAGATAAGGTAAGGTCCTTCTCAAGCTTTTCTTTGCAAAAGTCCTTGACCAAGTGATCTGCACGGTAGCATGTTCCAGTCTTTTCATCCTTAACCATCAGATCGGTGAACTTGTCCACATGGCCAGAGGCCTTGAGGACGGCTTCAGGAGTGACGCAGGGGCAGTCAACTTCCAACATGCCCTCCTCCAAAACAAAGTGCTGCAGAAGAAAATAACAAGAATCTTTTTCTTCAATAAGTAAAATGATGCCGTTAGATCTTTGATACAAAACGTAGGATCATGCGAACGAGTGCCCTGAGGGGACTCGTTTCACAACGTGCCTATTTTTTCAGTAAAACTTACACCCTAGCTAAAATAAATTCTCATCGTTTTTAGATTTAATTTACTTGGAAGGCAAAAGTTACCAGTTGTATAAATACTCATTATTCTGATATTCATCCTATTTTCATTGTTCATGATAAATTGAAAAGATCCAGATGAAAACATGTCTGGAAAGATTCTAATCCAGTGTGTATCAAATGTATGGAGGCACATGAAAGGAATGGCTATTGTTAACTAGCAAAAATTTGCCTCTTAATGAAGCTAACTAGAACACAAGGATTAACATAGCCAACCCCAAAATGTTGGGATACAGGATTCGTTGTAGACGTTTGTTGCTAAGCCACATATCATAATTCCATAACATTAATCCAATGAGTTGGATGCAATACACTGGCAACTAAACTGAATCTAAAAATGCAAGGAGACAAAGAGTTAAAACTAGAGACAGGAGAACTTATCAAGGCACATCTTTGAGACAGTGTCCTTAGGATTGATTTTTGTCTCTCCCAATCGATGCATCCGGATTATGTTGGCCTACCACAAGATAAAATGAAACCCCCCTTAATGTTTCCCAGGTCTACCACTAATCCAATTCACGTCCCAAAATTCCTGTTTTTATGGCTAAATATTCCTACTATCTTGTTAATTTGCCACTCCATGTGAATTTAAGCATTCATCATTTTGACAACAACTGCATTGTAATTCCAATTCACATTGTTAGATGTCTCGTAGTTGTCTACTTAATTCAAACTCTGGCAATTTTTCTACTCGATCCCAACTTAGTCTAGTAGAAACATGATCAATTTGCACACCTCAATTTTAAGAAATCAAATGCAATAATCCTAGCTTAATTAGCAGAAGACACGCCATTACCTGCCGCCAGAACGCAAGGACGTTAGATTTAACGGCGCAGCCAGGCGGCCCGTAATCATACAGCCCCGCAACCCCGCGATAGATCTTAAACGACGGAATATAAAACAACCTCCTCTCCAGCGTGTTCACCACCGCCATCCTCAGCGCCTCCCTGCTAATGGAACCCTCGCCGCCGTTAGAGCCGACGGCGGCCTGCAGCCTCCTGGCGGCGGCGCCGTGCTCGATCTTGAGGGCGTTGAGGGAGGCGACGGCGGCCTCGATCTCGGCGGAAGAGGCGCCTCCGGTGCGGGCCTTGAGGGCCCTGACGGCGTCGGCCTGGGAGTTGACGGCGGCTTGCTTTTCGGCTAGGGCTTGGCGGAGGGAGTCCTCAGCGGCGGTGGGGTTCATTGGTAGGGGATGAGGGAGGGAGGAGAGGCGGCGGGCGATGGGGGTTAGGGTTTTGGATAGGGTTAGGGTTTTGGGGATGAGGAGCGAGACGAGGAGAATGGGGAATCGCATAAATTGGGGGCCAAATGGCGATAAGTAGGAAAAGGAATTCTTCGGTGGCGAGAATTCGATTTTTTTTTGTTTGTTTCTTTGTTTTGTTTTGAAGGGAAGCGAGGCTTCCATATTGAGAGAAGAGCCTCAGCAAAAACCAACCATATTGCACGTGCAATATATGTATATATTAAAAAGATTTAATATCAGCTAAAAATTTATTATCTAAACTAAAAAACTTCATGAATCTTTCTCAATACCTCTCAATACCTGGACCATCTTATAAGATTAAAGATTTCTTCTTATCTTTTGAATATTAATTTTGGAGGGAAAAAACACGAGAGCGGCATACGCTCCAAAAAATTGATCATGGAGACTATCTTAGAATTAAAAAAATTCTTATTTTTTTAATATTAAGTTTGGAAAAAACGTGAGAGCAGCATATTGTTTATCTCTACTATTATAATGGCAACTTTTTTGTGGCCCACTCATATCTCATCTTTTTTTAGAAATGCAAGAAAAAAATGACAAAAAAAGTTGTCATATATGATGGATTAGAGATTGACATGTCACCATAATAAGACAAAATAGTAATAATGACATCCTTCCTTCCTTTCTCACTAATAATGCTCGATATTGGTGATCTCCCAGATCATGACACGTGGTTGATGACGTGTCCCGAAGCTCACAAGAAAGGACCTACAGTAGCCGACCAGGTCGCTCCTGTGCCCGTCCCACAAGCAAACGCTGGCTCACCTCCGAGCCCCGGCACAATTGGCATCCTCCGCCTCTCAGCTCGTCTCCGGGCTACCGCAGAACCAAGATAACTCGGTTCTCCCGCTCGTCCGCGAGCTCTCCCGCCGAGGTCATCTTCCTCGGTCTCATCGACCAACCAACGACACCACTCACAGGCGCAACCGCCACACTCCCGCGAATCTCGCCATGCGCGAGATATCCGCCGGCCACATCCCACGTTCCACACCATCACGATCCCCCATTAATGAGCATGTCTCGCCATTAATGTGGGATCCCGCCCATCATGCGGACGTGACGTCGGGAGCGTAACGGCCGGCGTGATTCTCGCGCCCGCTTGCCTGCTGCCGCTGCTATTTAAACCTCTCCTTCAGACGGTTCAAGTAAGCCATTTTTACTCTACTAAGCTGTTACTCTGCTCGGATTTCCTCTCTAACTTGACCGTCGGAGGGTCCTCGGTGGTACAACCACCCCGGGACTTTCTTGCAGATAGCTCGGCCCAAACAACTTCAAACTCATTGAGATCCACACGCTTCAGGAGCCAGCCGTCCATCGCCGCCATTAGCAGATCAACGGAAGGTAACATCTTGACGTGATCCGAAGCACGTCACTCACCAACTTTTCAAATTTAAATTCTAACAGAAAATAGAGCCAAAGTTTTTATTATTGAGTTTTCTACAACATTAATAAACTATATTTATGGAGCCAACATTTGATTAAAAAAAACATATGATGTCTAACAAAAATAGCTACCGCGAGAATAAGGGTGAGGAAAAATATATCAAAATGAATATCAACGTATATCATACGTGCAAAATACAAGTTCACTTTCTGTTAGAAAGGAGGCGTTGGACAACCTTTCTTGATTATTCACTTTATAATAGTACGGATGTTTAATTTGGAAATAATTCCTATCAAAACCTTTTCTTTTCTTTCCCTCTATCTTTCCTTTTTTTTCTTTTTTGGCATATGGATCCTCTACATATGGAAGATTTTAATTTTAGTTCTTTTAAAATTATTATTGCTAGTAATTTTTTTTTGAAATCAACCAGGATCGAACTTGCAACCTCTTTACTGTTGTAGGATTTTGCACATGTATTGCACTAATTGAGAAAGAAAACTATAATAAAAAAAAGAGTTATTTAACAGAAACCCTCTTGTAGTTTGGGTTATTATCCAGATATCCTATGTAGTTTCGCTGTTAGACAAAAAAAAACCTATAATTGGCAAACGTTACTCAGAACCCTCTTGGCATTAAATCCCTTGTGAAATGACCTTATTACCCCTCTCTCTATCCCAAAGTAAGATCAGATTCTTTTTTTAGGGAAAAAAACCCAAACTTAACCCAACATCAACACGGCGGCTGAGATCGTTCCCTTTTGAAGAAAAATCCTTCATCGACGCAGATCGACATTGGGAGCTCAGATCGTTCATCGGATCCGGAACGACCCGGCAGCTGAGATCCAAAAAAGAATTAAGGTATTTCCCTAATTTTAAACCCTAAATCACATTTTTTCGGATTTAATTTGAACTTTGGGATTTTTGCTATCAACTAAGTCTTTTAAACTTTGTTTTTGGAATTTCATGTGTGTCCATCTCAATTTTGGGTTCGTTTGGATAAAAATTTGTTCTTGGCAGAAAGTTATTTTTGAAAAAAGCTGGTAATCAATCTTCAAAAGTGACTGATTTTCAACCGAAATATTTTTTTAAAAATTGCAATAATACATAAACATTATATTAATACTGGATTACTGCTGCTAATTTACAAATTTACTGCTACATCACATACATCAATTAAATGTTATACAATAACAGTAAAGAACTCGATGCTACATAGGTCTTGTTGTTGGATTGAATGCAACTTTGAGAGGGGGAAGAGTGTGTTCCTATGAGCCACTTCCTCCCTCTAACTTATACGGTGTACAATAGTGCCCTCTTCTACGAGTTTCATGGCAGAAGATGTACATTGGAATGGACTTCAATCATTAAGTAATCACGTTAGTAACCACTTAGAAAATTTGATTCATTCTACCCCCATATCTTTCACCCTTTAGTAACCACTTAGAAACTTCATTTCAAGTGTAGAGTTATTCTTTGTATCTTCTTTAATGCTTCCATAAGTAGAGACAACAAAAACTTAGACTCTTTTGGTTTGCTTTCTTTACTTGTATTATAATATTACTCAAGTTCTCTTCATTGCTATTTATTCTGAGTTTCAAGCATTGGATTCCTCCTGTAGCAATAGCTACACCCCTTATTTTAAAGATTATTTCTCACTTTTTTAGTAAATCTGGCATCTTAAGCATAGGTTATCAATCATGTCCAATATTTGCATGTTAAGGTCCTTAAAGTGTTGACGAGACTGGACATAAGGTTACACATGAACAATAGTTTGATAGTAGTTATTTTTTTTGAGTAAAATAATCTTGCTATGTTATACATGTCTACTGAATACTGATATGATAATATGGATTTATATAATTTTTAAAAAGAAATTGTATTTTGTCTGTCTCATCTTGATATAGAAATATTTACTATAGTAATTTATTTTTTATGGATAGCTGATGAAACGGTGAATATAATTTTTCATCATCGTGGTGCATTTGATCCAAGTGATTTTGTATACAAAAAGGACAGTATAGATAAAGTTGTTGTTGATGTGGATAGGTTAAGCTTTTCTAAGATTGTTGGGCATATCGAAGGTCTGGGTTATGTGAAAGATACTTACAGTATTCTGCGGTATTCAAAAAGTCAAAGATTGTATGAGCTCAAAGAGGACATGGACTTGAGAATAATGGTGGAAGTATTAAGTGTTCTTGGATATTTGCACCTATATTTAGTACACGAAGTGCTTGAACATCATATAAGTAAAGAAGCTGAGCATATGAAAACAAATGGCTATCATTTTGGGTCTAATAGAGCCCACTCAGACAACAACAGTCCCTGTAGAAATACCAAAATAAGTATCGTCAATATTCATATGTATTGTTACAGGTTGAATACTGTTTTATCCTAAATAATAAATAATAATCCTTTATTTTTAATTTTTGCCAGGGAATCTGCTGCCACGACACCACCATTCGAAGAAAAATAAAAGTAAGTGTTAATGTTACATGATTATTTAGTATGTGTTAATTGAAATTCAATAATGTTGGCAAATTCTTCAATTCTAAACTTATGTAGGAGATCTGTTTCTGTGACACCAAGTTGTAAAGAAAAATAAAAAATACGCGCGGGCCATATAGCCTAGTGGTGGGCACTAGGAGTTTGTGGGGGAAGACCCGAGATCGAACCCGGGATCTTCCATTTAGAGCTTCGAAAAGGGACACGCGGGGCCGGTGGGCTTTGTTGCGGTCAAAAAAATTATAAAGAAAAAATAAAGTAAGTGTCATTTTATTACATTAATTAGTATGTGTTAATTGAAATTCAATAATGTTTGTATGCTCTTCAATTCTAAATCTGTGGTAGGAAAACTGCTGCTGTGACACCAAGTTGTAAAGAAAAACAAAAGTAAGCGTCAATTTATTACATTAATTAGTATGTGTTATTTGAAATTCAATAATGTTGGCATATTCTTCAATTGTACTTGTTCAATTCTATACTTGTGTAAGGAAATCTGAAAGAGATACTATGATAGATACTGTTGTGACACCATCATCTAAAGAAAAACAAAAGTAAGTGGCGTGTTGTGTGATTAATTAGTATATGTTGATTGAAATTTGAAACTTGTGCTAGGAAATCTGAAACTTATTCAATTCTATACTTGTGCCAGGAAACCTGAAACAGGTACTAGGAAAGATACTATTGTGACACCACCATCTAAAGAAAAACAAAAGTAAGCATCTTGTTGTGTGGTTAATTAGTATGTGTTCATTAAAATTTTAAACTTGTGCTAGGAAATCTAAAACTTGTTAAATTTTATACTTGTGGTAGGAAATCCGAAACAGGAACTAGGAAAGATGCTGTTGTGACACCACCCTATACAGAAAAAAAAAGTACGGGTTCATGCATGGGTTCATGCATGCGTTCAATTCTATACTTGTTTTTAGGAAATCTGAAATTTGTACGAGACAATCTGAAACTCGTGTTAGGAAATCTGCTGCTGTGACACCACTCTCTAAACAAAAACAGAAGTAAGTATCATATTGTGTATTAAATTAGCGTGTCTTAATTGAAATTAAATATTGATTGTCAATTATGTATTTTGAACTTGTGTTGGAAAATCTAAAGGCATCACAACCCCATCAGTAATGAGAACTAATGCAACAAAGTCTATATAAAAAGATATTCATACAACTGCTTCTCCACCACATCCAACTTCAGAATGAAAGCAAGCATTCATTATATTTAGTTATGGTAAAAGCTGTACATTTTTGTTAAAATTTAATTTTGAAGTTGTCTTTCTAATCTATAACATAATTTTTTTGATCTTATGTTAATAAATCAGCTACAACTATCATAAGGAGATCACCTAGGATTCAGAAATTAAAGAAACTAATTACCGATTCAGTCTTTGTAGACCTTAGTACCGATGAGGCAAGACAGATATCTGAGACATCAAAAGTGCCAGAAGCTTTACAACAACATCAAACATACACTAGAAGACATGGCTGTCACGACCCACCCCCAACACAGATGGCATTGTTCGTTCTGGTCGAAACCGCACAGGTTTGTCTTTCGGAGCGAACCGGACCCGACCAGGGCCACTTCCCAGGAGGTCACCCATCCCAGAGTTTCCCTGGATCAAGCACGCTTAACTATGGAATTCTCAAGCTCCTGTAATGCCAGTTCACTTAAAAAGCACCTATGTATTAAAGAGTGATATCATCTCATTTATGGTACATATCTGCCCTCTTTCGGAATGTGTTTCAGGGACCGATCTCATTGTTCTAGAGTAGGTCCTACGGACTCAAGAGATGGCCCCCACGGATTCAAGAGGTGGTCCCCGTCCCTTGGCGTGGCACTTTGTCGTGTGACACTTTGTTCCGGGAGCAAGGATCGGGGCCCGACATTCTCCCCGCCTTAGAATAATGGTTTGTCCTTGAACCACAGACCTACTACTGAGAGACTGGCTCTGATACCATTCTTGGCTCGAGCACGCTTAACTACGGAGTTCTCAAACTCCTGTAGTGCTGGTTCACTTAAAAGACGCCTCTGCATCATTCCATCCATAGTGCAGATCTGCCCTCTTTTGGAACGTGTTTCAGGGACCTATCCTATTGTTCTAGAGTAGGTCCCATGGACTCAAGAGGTGGTCCCTGCGGATTCAAGAGGTGGCCCCGTCCCTTGGCGTGACACTTTGTTCCCTATGATACTTTGTTCCGGGAGCAAGGATCGGGGCTCGATAATTTCAAGGGCCCTTGCCCAGCTCCATTAGAATAAAATGATGAGTAAATGCCAGATGCAAATGTTGATTTGGATATAGGCGGCTTTCCTGAAGTTGAAGCGGAGTCAGATTATGGAGCCAGTGATGATCTAATGTCAATTGATGGTGATGACAATAATTCTAAGGCTGGGTTTAAAGAGTTTGATATGGAGGAGCATGCTGATCAAGTAGAATTGGTAGAGAGGGATAAGTTTGCAAATGCGGCAGAGTTTAGATTGGCACTTCACAAAGATGCACTTGTCAAATATTATGCAGTGACTTATGTAAAAAATGAAGGTGATAGAGTAACATGTGTTTGTTCAAGGAGAGTAGAAAAGAAATGTATGCGGAGAATACATACTTCATAGGCTCCGGAGAGGAGATCATTCCAAGTGAAGAAGTTGATAAAAAAGCACGCATGTGCAAGAACTTAGAAGAATATGTCAAGACACTAGCGCTCATGCCGCAAGACTCACGGCGAAGGCGGAAGCGAAAATAAAAAACTTTTATGCAAGCACTAGCTACCAAAACCCTAGAATCAATTCCAAACACTAAACTAGAAAGCAAACAAACAAGATTAAGGGGGTTAGTGTCACGCCCCGCTTCCCAGAGTATGCTAAGATAGGCACGTGACATAGCCAACCATGCTACCTGTGGATAGGAAATATCCTCCCACGGTCACATTACGGCTGTAGAGATATCAAGAACAATAATAATACTATCTAATACATGTCCATAAACCGGAATAAACGAGTCAAGAATAAAATAGTGCGGAAGCAAAAGATCCAATACAAGAATAAACTGGAATGTACGTCCCATAATGCGGGCTCAGATCAGGAATGAAAACACTGAAAGGAAAAATAAACTAACTACTAACAAGTCTCACTGCTCGGCCTGCTCAATGGAAAACTCCTGCTCGGCCTGCAGCAAAGGTAAGGAATCTGGGCCATGCAAAACCCAGACGTCAGTGCGTCATAATATCAAGCAATAATACATCAAGTAGCAAGTCATGCATGTATGAGTATAAACGGTAAGACAAGTATAATAGCAATATGAATAAGGACAGTGAAGGGTAGTGTGCAGTGAGTAATTTAAACTAGTCTAATGGGTTTACTACTCTCAAGTCTTTGAAATCAATTTGATGAATCATCGATATAACTCAATAGTATCCCGTGCATGCCCGGGACCACGGTCAAGATTCTCGGGCTGAATCCGAGACGTGCCGCAAGGCAGTAAAAGGTAGTATGTAACGATGAGTGATGTCGGCAGCATCACCCCGGGGCTGGTCTAGCCCGTAAGACTGATCAGTAAATGTATCGAACCTTCGAGTTACAAGTCAGGTTTCATCATTGATTTCCCCATACCCCAGGTTATGTGTTCAAGTCAGGTATTGATAAATCTGGAACTAATGCCAACACAGGATCAAGCAGGTACAGGTTTGTCTGAATAGACAACAGAAAATGTCCGTAGGGACAACAGGTCAAGTTTGTTGGCGTTAGTAATAAGATCAGGTAACAGGTCAAGCTGTGGTACATCAGGTCAAGTCAGGTAGTGTATATAAATCCAATCATGTCAAAAAGTGCACGGTATCAAGTCGTGTCAAGTAATAGTATATCAAGTCATGTCAGGGGATGCACAAATGTCACGTGGGTACTCATAATTAAACTATACCAAGCATGGGTACACAAAATAAGTATGGGGTACCAATGTAACAATAAAATGGAATAATGTGATGTATTATGCAAAATATGTATAGATTAAAACATATGGATGCACAGTTATCGATTAGGGTTAAAGTTATAGTTCCAATACTAATTAAAATACACTTTATCATGTATGGAATGTTAATATCACATTATTATGTATTATATGATCTATGGATACAATTGTATATATACTGTTAGTTATATGTATGCCGTAGAGGCCATTACTGCACATACGATGTATATTGTAGTGGATGCTTGGACATATATAGGGATGACTTTCTTGCTCGACATGATAGTATACTATCTGATTGCTCTTTATCTTAACATGTACTATGATTGTCTCTATGTTACATGTTGATAAAACCCTTAGGATGAGTACTTGACTACCAGGACTATGATGTAGATCATACTAGTGGGGACAGTGTAGTCGCTAAGTGCATCCTTCAAATGTTCCTAGTCGTGGGTGTATCGAGACAGGGCATCGATATACCATAGTAGACTAGCGTATGCGCTTCTTGACCCATATAATGGGCGATGGATGATCCCATATCCATTGGTTTTTGACATCAGAGAAGGTATACGGGTGCTCAGTGGAGACTGGGTACACTGGACGGACTCGTCGAGAACTCCCAGATGGTATTATACCTCACGTCAGATGGCAGTTCTCTGGTGACACTGGTACATGTTAGTCTGTAGACCCGAGATCGTCATAGAGTCTTGTGTGATTCCCACTGTGCTTTGATTTCCATTATACCACGTCCAAGAGGGCGTGCAAAAAGGTGGCTTTTGGGTACTGTCCCGAATCACATGGAGGCAATGAGCGATAGGAAGGGTTTTGTCTCTCCCGGTATAGGGAGTTGATGTTGCGCTGTGTTCGATTGGCTATAACTGGAAATCCCTGGTCAGGGTTGTTGAGATTTACTGGTAACTGTTATCAGTAGTTTCTCGAACTGTTATAGACCTCATATCGACACGACTTCTCAAGCTACTGGGGTCTGACGTTTACCACCCCTAGGCGAGATATGCGACATATCAGACGAAGAGACCGGACTGTACGGGAGTGTTACTGATTGAATTCGCAAGAGAATGTACATGCTTGCTTGTTGATCTTCTGATCGCGTAATACCTGGGTGGCTGTTATGTTTAGCTGACCGCTTGCAGCTTGTGGGTGTTTGATATGATCATCACCTACTGCCGGCGTATTGACGATTCTTTAGAGTTCTACACAGAGGTTTCTTGGCTCAGGCAAAACGGATTAGGAGCACATATGTGATATGTGCGGGACCGAGAATAATACGAGTATGCGATACCGTATTAGATTCTCCTGATATGTGATATCGGCCGGGTATATGTGATATAGCCGGGTCATCGAATCAAGTGTTGATTCGATGAACTGATACAGATTATATTAGTCGGTTATTTGTGAAATAGCCGGATTATCGGATCAAGTGTTGATTCGATAATTTAATGTATAATTATATATTTGATATATTAAATTACATTAACTAATATAAGCTCACTTAAAGATTCTTTTTCTCACTAGGGTAATACATTGATATATATATGATATATGTTAATTGTATTATTTTATTTTGTTACAATAAATATTGTATATGTGATATATAATATTGTAATATGTTAGGGTTATAAATGCAACATGATTTGTGGAGAATAAATGTGGTTAGGGTTTGGATTAGGGTTAATCTTTCATGAAGCTTTTTGAAGCTTTGACTTTGACTTGGATATTTTGCATAGATATTTCCTTAACCCAACCAAACCCTTTAACCATAGTTGTTTCTCTACATGGGTTAAGTCTTCATACTTAACACATGGTTGCATTTCTAACCTCACTTGAGTTTCATTATTCATCACAAATGGTTTTCATCTTCTTCTTCCTCTTGATAAAGCTTTCTAGCTTTTGGTGATGTGATGAAACAAAGTGAGAAATTGAAAACAAACGAGAGCTAAATTCCTACTTCATCATCCTCATCTATTCTAGCCGCTTAGATTAGGGTGTTTGCTTTGCTAATACTTGATTAGCAAAGCAAGAGCTTGGATTTGAGTTTCTTTAAGCTAGATCATCTTGGTTATCGAAGATCGGAAGCAAGCTTGCATCTTTCTTTTGTGGAGCCTCTCTAGAGTCCAGATACTTGATGATCGCAACGAAGGGACCTCAACACGGAGCTTTAGAATTGAAGGAACGGACTACAAAGGTTGTAATCCCTAACTCTTAGAAGTAAAGTTGTTTACTTGCTATTTGTTTCGCCTAATCTCTAGTCTAAGATATTGGTTAGAGTTGTTCGGCACGTCTAAAATTTAAATTGGGCAGTGGTATCAGAGCCAAGCTAGAGCTTTAGGCGAAGTCTAGACGAAGTTTAAAGTCCGATCGAACCCGAAACGTCGCAAAATACCCCTTCTCTGGAAATTTTTCAAAATGTTGATTTTTTTCACATTAAATATACTCAGAAAAATAAGCAGGGAATTCTAAGAATTACTGTGAAGTACGAAGTCCCAACTCCATTAAGGGAGCGCGGAACCGAGGTCAAACCATGGGTTTGGCGGCGGTTCCGCGGCCACCTTGAGGAGATAGGGGCTAATACTTCTGGGGTATATTCTTGGTTAATTTTACATGCTTCTGGGAATTTTTAATTCTACCCAAGTGTTGAGTTTTCTGGAGATCTTTTGTATTCGTTGATTCGATCGGAAAGTTTAACTTCGTTTAAGTTTTTGCGGGTAATTTAGAACGTGTTAAAAAGTTCGAACGAATATCAATAACTCACTTTTTCCCCTGTCGGAAAATTTCCAAGTATTGGATTTTTCCTTAGTTAAAGAACGTTCAAAGTCATGCAAGTAACGCGGTGGACCCTCTAGAAGAATACAAACCTTAACTCGATTATGTGACCGTCTGAACCGTCTCTAAACCTTAAGGTTTGGGGAAGTACGGCGTTGCCACATGTGAGGCGTTGGTTTGACCCTTCTACGGCTGGACCATTGGTACTGTGGCATGTGATGGATGCTTTTAAACTCCGCTCAAGTGTTGAGCCATTTGGGAAATTTTGGGTGTTTGTTTATTCGTTCGGAAAGTTTGACATTGTCTGTTTATATGGATTGTGATACAATATTTGGAATCCACAAGTAGTTATGAGATAACTAATTTGAATGTTAGAAATCTAGCAGTTCAGTCTCAAATGATCGGTTGCCACGGAATTTTGATGCGATCAAAAGTCCGTCGCAATCACGTAGCGTATGCGGATACTCGCCGGGAAACTTGATAGATAGCCACTCCCCATAGCCCCGACCAAGTGACTTTAGGAGAACCCGATCGCCAAAAGCATCCGTTCAGGTGCTCACGGCAGCGGTGTTCCGCCTTAGTGCACTTCGTCGACGCCATCGGGGGTGCGGCCGTCTACTAAAGTTTTCGACGAGCATTCGATCAGGTTATCGGGAATCTTGTTGAATTGCCCGACAAGATATTGAAAAGTGTTTTTGATGTTGAGACTAAAATGCGGGGTTTATAATTGTTAGGCATGCGATGTCTAAAGAATTCATTTGGTTAGGCATGCGATGTCTAAGGAGGCTGCGGATTCCAACTGTTGTAGTTTTACACTTTCTTTTCTTCGACCGTAAGTGTAATATGTGGTGTATCGCCGGTTTCGTTGCTATACATCAACGACAATTGGGATACGCATATTTACTTACGTTGATGACATGTGGTGTTATGTGTTGCTGTGATATGTTAAATTGGATCATCGTGTTTGAATAGCCGGGGGTTTTATGTGAGATGAGGGTTTTTCATTTTCATTCATGTAAATTTCAATTGTATGTAATATTCTTTTATTGGGGCACTTCCGGGCTGAGGATGATGTCACCATTGTATATTATTTACTTTTCCGCATTAGGATAGACCCAAGGCGGGGAGCACAAGTAACCGGGTTCTAGGGTCCAGTGGGAGACCATCTCGAGGAATCGAGACCGGGTCTCCTAACTCTAGAATTGGCAGGCTTACTTGCCGCTCTCGTAAGGGTCTAGGAATGTGGGTTTGGCTATTCATCACGACCGTGGAATCCGTGTTTTATACAGGCTCGTATTAAAAACACGGACCTCCTAGTATATCCAATAGTTCATACATGTCCTTCTACTGCAATGTTCTGTGATGAGATCATATTACTGCCTAAGACGAATGTTTATATTATATATATGAGATATATATTATATATTGTTGATTTTGTTTCAAATGTGATGCTTGTGAAGCATAATAAAATGGGACTTCATTAATGAGATTAATGAAACTAAAAGAAACCTAAAGATGTTGTAGAAACTTGTTTAAAAAAACTGGTAGCTCTAGATTTTGCTTTGCATAGCGGTGTTCCTTGTAGAACATCCAGCACCTTATTCGATAAGGAAAGAGCCGAGATCCCTTCACCGGGAGTGACCTCTTTAGCAAAACTAGCAGATGCTACAAACACGGTTTGTCTTTTGATTGCTTCTATAGTTTTTGCTTTCCATAGTGGTATTTGCGAAATATCCTGCACCTTATTCGATAAGGAAAGAGCCGAGATCCCTTCACCGGGAGTGACCTCTTTAGCGAAACTAGAAAAGCCTAAAAAACACTCCTTTTATAAAATTCACTCGATTCTACAACGATATGAAGTTCATTACGTAAAGGGTTTTCTTAAAAACATGTCGTAGCCCTCCGTCATTTCAGATAAGTAGTATTTAGTATTCGTGTTGCGTTTGTTGACTTAGTCAAGGCATAGTGTGCGGTAGCTGATTAGTGCTTATCTGCAAAGCATATGACGCGATTGGATTAGGGTAGTCGTGCGGCCTTATTGACTTAGTCAAGGGTCATGCGGGTGGGTTTAATTCAATCGGGAAATGACGGGTTGAACTTTACTTGCGGTCTATAGTTTGTTGACTTAGTCAAGGTCATAGATTGCTTGGGGCAAAATATTATTGGGAATTTCAAGTGTTGAAATTTACAATGAGATTGCATACCTTCTATGAGATAGTTGGATCCCGATACCCGCTGCGAGTAAGAGTTACTCCTGGGAGAGTTTTACACATTACAATTAGCCGATCAAGTAGGTGTCTAGAAAGGTGTTAATGGGGTTACACCTCTGGGAAAACGAGGTTTACTTTAATTAGGTCCGTGCGAAAGCACGGGGAACCTCCCTCAAAGTACCGACACTAGACTGGCTGAAAGATTGGCGAACTTGTAGCGTGTAATTAATTCTGGTCAGTCTTTCCTTTTAGGGTTTGAAGGAAGATTTGACTAAAACAGTGGGAGACATCCTGATTAGATATTTAATAACCAATCTAAATCTTGCAAGAGCATACACTGAGTGTTTTCTTCTCTCTCTCTCTCTCTCCAGGTAGCGACCATGTCACGCCTTAATCAAGATAATAATACGGATGTATTGACCGAACCCGCTTGTTATACTGTGCTAGGGAACGTTGGTCCCGCTCCAACTTATAAATGTTATAAGACAGAGCAGGAAATTGGGGATTACCAGAATTCCCGTGCCGCCCAAACTAAGAAAGTGCATATTGATGCATTTTCTTCGGGTGTGTTCATTACAGAGAACTGTTTCTCAGTATCCTTTACGTCCTGGGTATGAGATACCGGAGCAGGATCCCGCATATGTATTATGTTACATGGGCTACCGATAGGTAGAGGACTGAGAACGGGTGAAATGTTTCAAGAGTTGGAAACGATGCAAGTGTTGCAGCCAAGTTTGTTGGCAGTTATCACCCTGTATTACCAAAATACATCGATTCTGAACGAATGTTATTAGATACCGAACCTGATATACAACATCATATCAGTCTCTTTATTAATAAAGAAGGATATAATTTTGTATTGTTGGATAATGTTTTGAACATTTCCTATATCAAGAGTTGATCGGTTCAGGCACGTTATCTAAAAGCATAGACGTTCTAAATCAAACCACAGTTTTTAACGTATAGAACACACACAAGAGGAAGAGTTCAGAAATGAACAAATCCTTCTTGAGGTATTGTAGACTAGGTCATATCAATGTGACCTGACTAGCTGAAGTTACATTTAGATGCATATTTAAATCTTTTTGAATTTACATCTTGTGAAACTTGCCGGTCATGTCACAAAGATAAGATGACCACAGCTCTGTTTATTGGAAACAGAGAAAGAGTTAGTGAACTCTTGGGATTGATACATGATGATGTATGTAAGGTCCCCTGTCTACACATGCCAAGACCGGTTCTTTATATTTCATTACATTCACTGTTTATCTCTCAAGATTCGGACATATGTTCCTGTTGAAACACAAGTCTGAACCTTTTGAGAAATTCAATGAATATGAGTTAGAAGTAGAGAATCAAAACGTGTATAAGTATTATGTCCTTTGATGTGATCAGGGAGGAGAATACTTGAGCACGGGATTCCTGGACTATTTTAAAGGAGAATGAGATTCTCTCTCAGCATTTCTCCTCCGAATACACCACAGCACGTCGGTGTATCGGGGTGGAGCAAACACACCCTATTAGATATGGTGTGCTCTATGATGAGTACTACTGAGTTTACTATTTCCTTTTGGGAGTTATGCACTTGAGAAGCTGCATACCTATTGAATAGGGTTCCAATCAAATCAGGTGCCTACCACTTCATATGTGATATGGAATGGGAAGAGCACATATCTTAAGTATGTTAAGATTTGGGGTTGTTTGGCTTATGTATAAAAGCATAATCTGGACAAGCTCGAGGCAAAGTCAGTTCTGTAGAAGTTTGTTGGATATCCTAAGCATTCGCAAAGGAATATCTTCTACCAAACCGAGGAACAAAAGATGTTTTGTTTCTCAGCATGCCACCTTTGTGAAATGGAATTTCTTGTGAAGAAATTAGTGGTCATGAGGTAGAACTGGAAAGAGTTCCAGCTAAAAACTGCACCTGATGATTTGGTAGAACTAAAGGATTCAATAGATTCTAACGAACCTCAGCCTCTCCGCCGATCTAGTAGGGTTCCTCACCCACCTGAGAGATACTTCGGTTTTCTCTATGACAGTGGGAGCGAGGATTGCATTATGAGATGATGACCTAACTAGTTTCGAACAGGCCATCAGGAGTGGGACTCTGTAAGAATGGCTGGATGCTAAGTGATCTGAGATGGAATCCTTATACACCAACAAAGTATGGACTTTGGTTGCTTTATCTGAAGGGTTAAATCCCCGTCAGGAGCAAGTATATCTTGAGAAGATTACTTGGTGTACATGGAAAAGTTAAGACTTTCAAAGCTATGCTTAAGTCCATCCAGATCCTACTTGCCAATGCTACATATCATGACTATGATATCTGGCGGTTGGGTGTCATGACAGCTTTTCTAAATGATAATTTAAAAGAGAGCGTCTATAAGTACACGGCCAGAGGGCTTCGTAGACAGTGGGAGCAGCGGAAACGTGTGCAATTTGTTTTATGCGATAAAACAGGCATCGCGGAGTTGGAACGTCTGTTTTGATGTGTCAGTCAAAGAGTTTGACTTCATCAAAATGGTAGATGAACCTTGTATATACAAAATGTTAGTGTATATGCCCTAGAGGCCATTACTGTATCATACTAGTTTGTATATTACTTAATGGAAGCTTGGGATATTCACAGTTGTATATACAATCTTGCTCGAAATGGTAGTATGCTACTTGGTTTGTCTCTGCTTTAATATGTGCATGTGTTTCTTTTAGCATATTGCTGGTATACATATTAGTAGAGCCCTTAGGATCTTTGCTTGATTACCAGCGTTGTGATGGCGCTCGCACTCGTGGGAGCTGGGTAATCTATAAGCACATCCTTATACAGGTCCCTGGTCGTTGGACTATCGAGACAGGGCATCGATACTCCGGAGTAGACTAGCGTATGCGCTTCTCATCCCAGTGTGGGAGACGGTCTGTCCCACAGCCGTTAGTACGTCGTACTTGGGATAGTATGCGGGTGCTCGTTAGGTTACGAGTACACTGGACAGGACTCGTCGGGAACTGTTGGTTGGTAATATACCTATCGTCAGTTATCAGTTCCCAGGTGACATGAGTACAGCTTAGTCCGCTGACTTGACACTGTCACTTCGCCTCGAGTGTGTTCCCACTGCACTTTGATTACTACCCTACCACGGCTCATAGGAGTCGTGCAAACAGGTAGTTTTTGGGTGCAGTCCCGAAGCACTTGGAGGCAGTGACGGTTAGACAGGATTCGTCTCTCCCGGTATTGGGGGTTGACATCGCGCTGTGTCCAGGAGAGCCATTACACGAGTAGTCCCTGGCCAGGGCAAGCGAGATATACTGGTAGGCTTCCATTGTTATCTCAGGGTGTTCTGGGCTTCACTCCGACACGACTTGTACCGCTATTAGGGGACTGACGTTCACCGCCCCCCTAGGCCCGCCATGCGATGTATCAGACGAACAGACCGGACTGTACGGAGACTGTCACATACAGGCTCAGTAGGAGTGCAGATGGGGTTCACCTCGTCAGTCTTCTTATCGACATCTACCTGGGGACCGTTACGTACAGCTAGTGCCGCTTGCGGTCTGTGGTTAAACCCACTGCCAGCGTAGTGTCGAGTCTTTAGAGTCCCACATAGAGAGCTATTCGCCTTTAGGCAAAACGAGTAGAGGTCGCATGGTTTTGCGACAGGGTTCGTTCGCATCCGCGCACTTGTGCACATTTGCTGTCCGGACAGTTTATACTAGCGGGCTTTGGTTTAAGCCGGATCCTAGTATATGATTTGAGATTGGTTTTTCTCATTGTGTTCGTGTTTCTCGGATCACGAATGCGGGTGCGCATGCACGGTTGCTTGAGATTGAGGGAGAGGACCTTGTTTAGGGTTAATGACTATTGTCATTTTATTAACCCTATTGTTTTTGTGTGTATTATTGTTAATTAATAATTAGCTTAATTATTGTGCATGGTTGTTGTTGTTGACATTTTGACTTCATTGACTTGTTGACCATGTTGACAAGTTGACCATGATCATTTCATTTGGAAGATGCTCTTTGATCCTTGCAATTTGCATTAATGATGAAATGATAATGGTCACCTCTTGATTAAACCATGACAATTTTCTTGCTAATTAATTAATTAAAATAACTCACACATATTAGTGAGAATGGCTCACTAATATTTCATTCTATCATATCTTTTCTCTCTCTTGCTCATCCTCTCCCTCAAGCTCTCTCCCTCTCATGTGTTGAGAAACAAAAAGCTTGAGAAAAACCTTCACTTGATCTTCTCTACTCACTTCTAGGGTTCAAGTCTTAGCATTTCTTGCACTCTAGTTACTCCTAGCTTGGAGTTGAAACTAAAGGTCGAGGCTTTCGGGTGGATCGTTCTTTGACGGAAGGAGACAAGCAAGGTGAGGCCTTTCTACCATTCCGACGAGCAAGGAGAGAAGGAGTTCGAGCTCAAGGTATAACCTTTCTACAACTTAATTAGTTGTTACTTTGTTTTAGCTAGTTCTAGTTTAGTAAAGATCCTCACAAGCAAGGTCCATGTTGCCTAAGTCATTAAAAATCCGATTTTTATTATGTTTTCCGCCTCCCCGTAAGGACCGGGGTGGGCAACGTGGACCTACACAAAAAGGTAGTAGAGAGTATGGTAGTGATCCTCGTATTGTACGTGAATGACATACTCTTGATAGGGAAGGAGTTTCCTATGCTACGCTCGGTCAATCTCCGCTTATCACAAGGATTCTCCATATAGGATCAAAGTGATACCTCCTAAATCCTAGGTTTTATATCTATGAGATAGATCTAAATGGATGTTAGGATTCTCACTAGTTGTAGTGAGATGGTATCAATCGATCCTGGGGAGAATCACTGGAAAAGGTTCCAGGGTGATAAGGACGACCGAATGTCAGTCGCAGGCATTGTCTTTACCCTCAGTGGAGAGACGGTATGTTGGAAGAGTTCCAAGCTAGATACCATGACTTACTAGACGATTAAAGGTAAGATACATCGTTACCAAGGATGCTACCAAAGAGGCAGCCTGTCTATATATAAGTTCATGAGATGAACTTCGTTCCAACCATTGTGTGACAATGGAGTTATGCCTTTGGCCTAGGAACCCCCGTCCCATCAGAAATCCAGATATAATTCTTAGGCAGTATCACCTGATCATGGAGATGGTTGATCTCCAGGGAGATCGAGATTAGGAGAGTAGACACAGAGGACAACAACGCGGATCCACTCACAAAGACCTATTTCCCAGTGGAGACTCTTATGGGATGGTTGAGTATGAGATACTTCAACCACAGCTGATTGTTGGGTATGCGATACCACAACAGATGGCCCTAGTACAAGTGGGAGATTGTTAGTTATATGTATGCCCTAGAGGCAATTACTGTACATACGATGTATATTGTAGTGGATGCTTGGACATATATAGGGAGGACTTTTTGCTCGACATGATAGTATGCTATTTGGTTGCTCTTTATCTTAACATGTACTCTAATTGTCTCTATGTTACATGTTGATAAAACCCTTAGGATGAGTACTTGACTACCAGGACTATGATGTAGATCATACTAGTGGGGACAGTGTAGTCGCCAAGTACATCCTTCAAATGTTCATAGTCGTGGGTGTATCTAGACAGGGCATCGATCCTCCAGAGTAGACTAGCGTATGTGCTTCTTGACCCATATGATGGGCGATGGATGATCCCATATCCATTAGTGTTTGACATCAGAGAAGGTATACGGGTGATCAGTGGAGACTGGGTACACTGGACGAACTCGCCGAGAACTCCCAGATGGTATTATACCTCACGTCAGATGGCAGTTCTCTGGTGACACTGGTACAGGTTAGTCTGTAGACCTGAGATCGTCATAGAGTCTTGTGTGATTCCCACTGTGCTTTGATTTCCATCATACCACGTCCAAGAGGGCGTGCAAAAAGGTGGCTTTTGGGTACTGTCCCGAATCACATGGAGGCAATGAGCGATAGGAAGGGTTTTGTCTCTCCCGGTATAGGGAGTTGATGTTGCGCTGTGTTCGATTGGCTATAACTGGAAATCCCTGGTCAGGGTTGTTGAGATTTACTGGTAACTATTATCAGTAGTTTCTCGAACTGTTATAGACCTCATATCGACACGACTTCTCAAGCTACTGGGGTCTGACGTTTACCACCCCTAGGCGAGATATGCGACATATCAGACGAAGAGACCGGACTGTACGGGAGTGTTACTGATTGAATTCGCAGGAGAATGTACATGCTTGCTTGTTGATCTTCTGATCGCTCAATACCTGGGTGGCTGTTACGTTTAGCTGACCGCTTGCAGCTTGTGGGTGTTTGATATGATCATCACCTACTGCCGGCGTATTGACGATTCTTTAGAGTCCTACACAGAGATTTCTTGGCTCAGGCAAAACGGAGTAGGAGCACATATGTGATATGTGCGGGACTGAGAATAATACGAGTATGCGATACCGTATTAGATTCTCGCGATATGTGATATCGGCCGGGTATATGTCATATAGCCGGGTCATCGGATCAAGTGTTGATTCGATGAACTGATACATATTATATTAGTCGGTTATTTATGAAATAGCCGGATTATCGGATCAAGTGTTGATTCGATAATTTAATGTATAATTATATATTTGATATATTAAATTACATTAACTAATATAAGCTCACTTAAAGATTCTTTTTCTCACTAGGGTAATACATTGATATATATGTGATATATGTTAATTGTATTATTTTATTTTGTTACAATAAATATTGTATATGTGATATATAATATTGTAATATGTTAGGGTTATAAATGCAACATGATTTGTGGAGAATAAATGTGGTTAGGGTTTGGATTAGGGTTAATCTTTCATGAAGCTTTCAAGAAACTTCTTGAAGCTTTGACTTTGACTTGGATATTTTGCATAGATATTTTCTTAACCTAACCCAACCTTTTAACCATAGTTGTTTCTCTACATGGGTTAAGTCTTCATAGTTAACACATGGTTGCATTTCTAACCTCACTTGAGTTTCATTATTCATCACAAATGGTTTTCATCTTCTTCTTCCTCTTGATAAAGCTTTCTAGCTTTTGGTGATGTGATGAAACAAAGTGAGAAATTGAAAACAAATGAGAGCTAAATTCCTACTTCATCATCCTCATCTATTCTATCCGCTTAGATTAGGGTGTTTGCTTTGCTAATACTTGATTAGCAAAGCAAGAGCTTGGGTTTGAGTTTCTTCAAGGTAGATCATCTTAGTTATCGAAGATCGGAAGCAAGCTTGCATCTTTCTTTTGTGGAGCCTCTCTAGAGTCCGGATACTCGATGATCGCAGTGAAGGGACCTCAACACGGAGCTTTAGAAGTGGAGGAACGGACTACAAAGGTTGTAATCCCTAACTCTTAGAAGTAAAGTTGTTTACTTGCTATTTGTTTCGCCTAATCTCTAGTCTAAGATCTTGGTTAGGGTTGTTCGGCACGTCTAAAATTTAAATCGGGCATGGTTGATGTCTTGTAGAACCTTGTGAGAGTGCCTAGTAACCCTACATATACTAGAAGAGATGAATGTAAATAAGTATCCGAAAGGTTATAAACTATTAAAAATTGTACTATGGGCTATACAACTAAGCAATAAGTGATATAAATATAGATATGGGTACAGTGCATTGTAATCTAATATGCAACATGATATGTTTTCTTGTTCTAGATCTAAAATGATATAAACAGAACATCGAAATATTAAAATGAAATATAGGGCACTAGATTCAAACAACAGGTTTACTATGTATTTAAATAAGTATGTAATAATTTAAATAGCATGTAGCAAGTTTTACTTGCCTAGACGGATCAAGAAACGGGCGTACGGAACGTCTCACGTCGGCGAAAAGTTGCGACGCGCGCACGGTATACGGAACGGATCCAAACAACGCACAAGGGTGTTCACACGAGTCAGGTATGCTCGCTGGCTCGTCGACGTCACGGCCGGCTCCGACGAGGTAACCTGCAGAGGACAGAGGGCCTTTTAAAGAAAAACAAAAGAAAGGAAAGAAGAAGAAAGAAGGATAGGGAGTGCAAGGGCTCACTGGGTGCACTGGACTTTGGACGAGGGGGGACGACGAGATCACTCCGGCGAACCTCGTCGGTGGTGAAAATATGTGCAGGGGGCTCGGGTTCATTCTCGGGTGCGTGCACAGGGCTTGGGTAAAGAGAGAGTAGGTGGAGGTGTCGAGGAGGGTGAGGAGGCGAGGTCGACGAAGGGTGATGGGGGTGCCGTCGAGGGTGGAGGCGGCGACGGCGAAGTGGAGGCAGGCGATGGCTAGGGTTTCGCGGTCGTGGGTTTTAAAGAAAATGAGAGAGAAGAAGAAGAAATATATAATATAAGGAGAGAGAGAGAGAGAATACATCGAGAGGAGTGAGAGAGTGATTCTGAAAGAGAGAGAGGAGACCGAGAGGAGAGAGAGAGAGTGGTGAACAGTGAGGAGAGATAATTTTGTTTTTATTTGGGGAGAGAGAGAAAGGGATAGCGGTGAGAGAGAGAGAGGGAGAAGAGAAAAAGGAATAAAGAAAAGAAATAGAGAGAGGAAAGAAGTGGGGCCGGGGGTCAGAGGAGAGAGGCTGTGTGTGTGTTTAGGAGTTAGGATTTTATTTTTATTTTAAATTTAAAAAGATTTAAATTGGTTATCGAAATCTTGTGAACTGTTAAAAATATTTTAATTAAATTTTAAGATTTAAATAAATTGAATTTTAGCGGTATACAAAAATATTCCAAAACGCGCCCGGGTCGGGTCTAAAATTCAGATTTAAAATACGAAAAATATATGCGACTTCCAAATTTTAAAATGAATGCTTAGGTAACGAAAATGCATACCCCCAAGAACGGACGCACGTATGTGCGCGTATCTATCCAAACACGTCCGTTTCACTGAACGAGACGAGAACAAGATGCGCGGATGCAACCACAGGGTTAGGGGTAACATACAGGCTATGAAATGCAATTTTAATTTATTTTACACGACCTAAAATGTTATATGGTAAAATGTGCGATGTTAGATGAAATGTCAAAATGCAGTATACAAGAGATGCACGTGTCTATGTAACAAGTTAAGTTAATCTATAAATATGAATCAAACAGGTTCAAGCAAGCGGGTCAGATCGAATGCAAAGTAAAACGTAAAATACCATTCGCACCCAAACACGATAAATCAATAAAATACCATTGATAAATAAATATGGGAACTGGAATTGGTATAAATGAACTCGGTTGTTACATTATACCCAACTATAAAAAGAATTTCGTCCTCGAAATTCCAAGAACAAGAAATGATAAACAATCAACAAACTATAAGAATAGATATGGAAACTTCTGCCGGATTTCATCTTCTCGTTCCCAAGTTTATTCTCCATGCGAGCGATTACCCCAAGAAACAAGTACAAGAGGGATAATTTTGTTCTTAAGAACCTTTTCCCTTCGATCCATAATCGACATCGGTCGCTCCTCAAAAGTCAGATCTTCACGTACAGTCAGCTCCGAATGATCCAGCACGTGTGTTTCATCTCGAACATACTTACGGAGTTGAGATACATGAAACACGTCATGAACATTCGCTAAAGATTGCGGTAACGCCAATCGATACGCCACTTCTCCAACACGCTCCAAAATCTCAAAAGGTCCAACGAATCGAGGACTAAGCTTTCCTCGACTTCCGAAACGAATCACCCCTCTAGTCGGTGATATCTTCAAGAATACCAAATCACCAACGACGAACTCTAGAGGTCTTCTCGATGTATCTGCCCAACTCTTTTGTCGGTCTTGAGCTGCTTTCATATGATTCCGGATGGTGGTAATCTTCTCAACTGTTTGCACGATCAAATCCGGTCCCAACAATCTTCGTTCTCCAACATCGTCCCAACAATCAGGTGAACGACACTTGCGACCATATAAAGCTTCGAATGGAGCCATCTGAATAGTCGCCTGGAAACTGTTATTGTAAGAAAACTCTACCAAGTGTAGATGATCCTCCCATGAACCCTTGAAGTCTAGCATGCAAGCTCTCAACATGTCTTCAAGAGTTTGGATCATTCTCTCCGACTGGCCATATGTCTGAGGATGATAAGCTGTGCTAAACTTCAATCGAGTCCCCAAACTTTCCTGTAAGCTTCTCCAAAAGTGAGATAAGAAACGAGTGTCACGGTCGGACACGATGCTCACCGGTACTCCATGCAATCTTACAATCTCCTGCATGTACCGCTCTGCCAAAGCTTCCGTTGATTGACCAACTCGAAATGGTATGAAATGAGCTACCTTGGTCAATCGATCAATAATCACCCAAACTGCATTGTTGCCTTTTGGACTCCGCGGTAGAGCCGTCATAAAATCCATGGTTATATGTTCCCACTTCCATTGAGGAATCGGAAGTGGTTGCAATAAACTAGCAATACTTTGATGTTCAGCCTTAACTTGCTGACACACCAAGCACTTTACTACAAAACGGGCAATCTCCCGTTTAATGCCTTCCCACCAGAAATGCTGTCGTAGATCACGGTACATCTTCGTGCCTCCTGGATGCACGGAATATGCTGAACTGTGCGCCTTCTTCATAACTTCTTCGTGGATATCTCCTTTTGGAACACACAAACGACTACCATATCGTAACGAACCATCTTCATGAATCAATAAGTCCGTTCAAAGTCCAGCGTCAACCTGTTCTCGAAACTTCTGCAATCTTGGGTCCTGCAATTGTGCTGCTTTAATATTCTGGATCAACGATGACTGTACTTGTAGCTGCATCAACTGTCCCAAAGAATGCGGTAGCACAACCTCCAAATCAAATCTTTGAAAATCTTCAATAAGTTCCTTTTATGCAGTCAACATCTGAATTGCTGGCAACCGACTAAGCGTATCCAGCACAATATTAACTTTCCCCGGATGGTACTTAAGATCAAGATCGTAGTCAGCCATCAGTTCCAACCATCTACGCTGCCTCATATTAAGCTCCTTCTGTGTGAACACATACTTCAAGCTTTTGTGATCAGTGAAAACTTCGATCCTTTCGCCCAATAAATAGTGTCTCCAAATCTTCAAAGCGAAAATCACAGCTGCTAGCCCTAAGTCATGAGTTGGGTAATTCTTCTCATGGGTCTTCAACTGTCCCGATGCGTAAGCTATAACCTTCCCATGCTGCATCAGAACACATCCCAATCCTTTCCCAGATACGTCGCTGTGAATCACCAATCCTCCGGAACTGTCTGGTAAGGTCAAAATAGGAGCTGCTATCAATTTCTGCTTCAACGTCTCAAAAGTGGATGCACACTTATCCGTCCACAGAAATGGTACTTCCTTGCGCGTAAGCTTGGTCAAAGGCTCAGCCAAATGAGCAAAATTCTCCACGAACCTTCTGTAATACCCAGCAAGTCTAAGAAAGCTTCTGATCTCTGCAACGTTTTTCGGAATCGGCCAATCTCGAACTGCTGCAATCTTTTCGGGATCAACGGCGATTCCATCTTCGGACACGATATGTCCCGAAAATTCACTTCTTCAAGCCAAAACTCGCACTTGCTCATCTTTGCATACAATCTTTCTTGCCTCAATGTCTGCAGTGCGGTCTTCAAGTGTTCTGCATGCTCTTCAATACTCTTTGAGTAGACCAGAATATCATCAATGAACACCACTATAAACTGGTCCAAGAATGGTGAAAAGATTCGGTTCATCAAGTCTATAAATATCGCCGGTGCATTCGTTACTCCGAAGGGCATCACTAGATACTCGTAATGTCCATACCGAGTTCGGAATGCAGTCTTACAAATATCTTCTGATTTAACTCGGACCTGATGATATCCGGATCGCAAATCCAGCTTCGAAAATACCCTTGCACCACTAAGCTGCTCAAATAATTCGCCAATGCGAGGGATCGGGTACTTGTTCTTAATAGTCACCTGGTTTAATTCTCGATAATCGATGCACATCCTCCTTGTGCCATCTTTCTTCTTGACTAGAAGAACTGGAGCTCCCCAAGGTGAGTTACTGCTGCGAATCCAACCCTTCTCAAGTAATTCAGTAACCTGCTTATTGACTTCTTCCAACTCCACTGGTGCCATTGGATAGTACGCTTTAGAGACCGACGTTGCACCAAGAATAAGATCGATCGCAAACTCCACTGTAGGGTGTTTTTCGTCACCCCATTGAGATGGGAATACGCGCGCGCTTGTCAGGAGTATACTACAGATTCCCCCTTCCTAGGATAGGCCGGGGTTTAATGATTGTGGGGATCCGAATCTCCGGCAGCCGCGGACTAAGCTGCCGTTAATTACCCCTCGCCTTTGGGGCGAGGGAACCTCCGATTAACGGGTTAAAATGGTCATGCAAACTCAATGTGTAGTGTAAGTGTGTTGTGTTTTGAAAGGGGGGTTTGGATATATCGGGAGCCACGCAGAGTTTTTTACGGGGGTCCCGCTACCCGGATAGCGGGCTGGGGGTCAAGGGGGCTAGCAGCCCCCTTGCGGGGTGCGGGGCTGCGCCCCGTTAGAAATTTTTTTCTAACAGGGACAGTGTCGCGGAGTATGTGTGTGTATAAATATGTATATATATGTATATATATATATATATATGTATGTACATAAAAATAGGGGGAAAAGACATCCAAAGGATGCGTGGGGCAGCACCTTGGACTCTGTGGGCCTAGATGCTGTGCGCTCAGGCGCTAGAGTGCCACGTGTCGGCACGTGGGCGCTCTGCGCTTGAGCGCTGGGCGCTTGAGCGCAAGCGCGCCACGTGTCGGCACCGGGGCGACTTGCGCTCGAGCGCAAGCGCGCCACGTGTCGGCACGCGGGCGCTCTGCGCTTGAGCGCCGGCGAGAAAAGGAGGCTTTTAGCCTAAGAAACAGAAGCTATGCTTCAAAAAGGAAATATTTGTTATTTTATATATATGGAGTTAAACTCCTAGGATGTTTTGAAGCTGATGAAGGGGGTTCTTCTTCTTCCTCCTGTTGTTTGGCCGGATCTTGAAGATCAAGAAGTAGGAGATTTTAAAAATCGCTCCTTTTTAAGATCTGATGGAAGATCTGAGTTCCCCTTTGTGGGTTTTGTGGTGGAAAACTACTTAGTTTTTGAAAAGAAAGAGTAAAACTCTTGATTTAATTCAAAGAAATGAGAAGGTTTTGAACCTTGGAGAAGAAGCAGGAGGCACAAAGAACCCTATTTTTTGGGGGAATGAAAAGTTGTCTTTTTTTTATTCATTATGTTGCCTTTTATAGGCTAACATATTTACATATAACCCCTTCGGCTTTACAAAAATGGCATTTTAGCCATCCCATGGCTCATGTGCTATTTCATTTTTGCACATAAGCCATGGGCTTACAAAATATTGGCTTTATGCCCATTTCGCATACATTCATGTATAAAAAATTACATAAAAATTATTTATTACATGATTTTTTTGTTGGGATGGCGGAAGGCCGGACGCTTCGTGTTCGGGCTCAACCTGGGCATTGGCCCACTTACTTGGGCTTAGGCCCACCTGGCTTGGGGTTGACCTTGACTTTGACTTGGTCAACCGGGGTGCAAATTTTGACTTCAACAAAGTGCCCCCCATCAATAAATGCACACTACATATGTGAGTCGTGTGCATGAAATTGATGGATCTTCTTTCACGTGGAGGTGACTTGCCTTAGTTCCCACTTTTTGGGATGCACTGCCCTTTTTACGATGTGGACGGTCGACGCTTGACGCGTCTCCGAGACGGAGTGTCCGTGGTAGACGTTTCCTTAGCCCGGAGCGATCTGGTTCCTTGTTTTTAGGAAGCCTGCACTGCCCTTTTTGCGACATGGACGGTCGACGCTCTGTTACGAAGCGATTTGGGTTCCCAATTTGCGGGAGCCTGCACTGCCCTTTTTGCGACATGGACGGTCGACGCTCTGTTACGAAGCGATTTGGGTTCCCAATTTGCGGGAGCCTGCACTGCCCTTTTTGCGACATAGACAGTCGACGCTCTGTTACGAAGCGATTTGGGTTCCCAATTTGCGAGAGCCTGTACTGCCCTTTTTGCGACATAGACGGTCGACGCTCTGTTACGGAGCGATTTGGGTTTCCAATTTGCGGGAGCCTGGACTGCCCTTTTTGCGACATAGACGGTCGACGCTTGACGCGTCTCCGAGACGGAGTGTCCGTGGTAGACGTTTCCCTGGCCCGGAGCAATCTGGTTCCTGCTTTGTAGGAAGCCTGCACTGCCCTTTTTGCGATATGGACGGTCGACGCTTTGTTATGAAGCGATTTGGGTTCCCAATTTGCGGGAGCCTGCACTGTCCTTTTTGCGACATGGACGGTCGACGCTTTGTTACGAAGCGATTTGGGTTCCCAATTTGCGGGAGCCTGCACTGCCCTTTTTGCGACATAGACGGTCGACGCTCTATTACGAAGCGATTTGGGTTCCCAATTTGCGAGAGCCTGCACTGCCCTTTTTGCGACATAGACGGTCGACGCTCTGTTATGGAGCGATTTGGGTTCCCAATTTGCGGGAGCCTGCACTGCCCTTTTTGCGACATAGACGGTCGACGCTCTGTTACGAGGCGATTTGGGTTCCCAATTTGCGGGAGCCTGCACTGCCCTTTTTGCGACATAGACGGTCGACGCTCTGATCCGAAGCGATTTGGGTTCCCAATTTGCGGAAGCCTACACTGCCCTTTTTGCGACATAGACGGTCGACGCTCTGTTACGAAGCGATTTGGGTTCCCAATTTGCGGGAGCCTGCACTGCCCTGTTTGCGACGTAGACGGTCGACGCTCTGTTACGAAGCGATTTGGGTTCCCAATTTGCGGGAGCCTGCACTGCCCTTTTTGCGACATAGACGGTCGACGCTCTGTTACGAAGCGATTTGGGTTCCCAATTTGCGGGAGCCTGCACTGCCCTTTTTGCGACATAGACGGTCGACGCTCTGTTACGAAGCGATTTGGGTTCCCAATTTGCAGGAGCCTGCACTGCCCTTTTTGCGACATAGACGGTCGACGCTCTGTTACGAAGCGATTTGGGTTCCCAATTTGCGGGAGCCTGCACTGCCCTTTTTGCGACGTAGACGGCCGACGCTCTGTTACGGAGCGATTTGGGTTCCCAATTTGCGGGAGCCTGCACTGCCCTTTTTGCGACATAGACGGTCGACGCTCTGTTACGAAGCGATTTGGGTTCCCAATTTGCGAGAGCCTGCACTGCCCTTTTTGCGACGTAGACGGTCGACACTCTATTACGAAACGATTTGGGTTCCCAATTTGCGGGAGCCTGCGCTGCCCTTTTTGCGACATAGACTGTCGACGCTCTGATCCGGAGCGATTTGGTAGACGTGTCCCCGGCACGGAGTGTCGCTGGTCGACGTTTCCCCAAGGTGGAGTGTCTGTTGTCGATGTGCCCCCGGCACGGAGTGTCTGCTTGACGTTTACCCGAGGCGGAGTATCGGCTAGTTGACGTTTACCTGATGCGGAGTGTCTGTGTTGGACATTTCCCCGATGCAGAGTGTCGCTGGTTGACGTGTCCCCGGCACGGAGTGTCGCTGATTGAATTTTCCCCGGCGCGGAGTGTCGGGTTGACTTTTCCCCGGCGCGGAGTGTCGGGTTGACTTTTCCCCGGCACGGAGTGTCGCTGATGGACTTTCCCCGGCGCGGAGTGTCGGGTTGACTTTTCCCCAGCACGGAGTGTCGTTGATGGACTTTTCCCCGGCGCGGAGTGTCGGGTTGACTTTTCCCCGGCACGGAGTGTCGCTGATGGACTTTTCCCCGGCGCGGAGTGTCGCGGGTTGACTTTTCCCCGGCACAGAGTGTCGCTGATCGACTTTTCCCCGGCGCGGAGTGTCGGGTTGACTTTTCCCCGGCGCGGAGTGCCGGGTTGACTTTTCCCCGGCACGGAGTGTCGCTGATGGACTTTTCCCCGGCGCGGAGTGTCGCGGGTTGACTTTTCCCCGGCACGGAGTGTCGCTGATCGACTTTTCCCCGGCGCGGAGTGTCGCGGGTTGACTTTTCCCCGGCACGGAGTGTCGCTGATCGACTTTTCCCCGGCACGGAGTGTCGGGTTGACTTTTCCCCGGCACGGAGTGTCGCCGACGGACTTTTTCCCGGTGCGGAGTGTCGGGTTGACTTTTTCCCGGCACGGAGTGTCGCTGATCGACTTTTCCCCGGCGCGGAGTGTCGGGTTGACTTTTCCCCAGCACGGAGTGTCACTGATGGACTTTTCCCCGGCGCGGAGTGTCACTGGTTGACTTTATTCCGAGACGAAGCATAATTTCGACAGGGAAGGCAGGTACACCGAAGCGAAGCATCATTTCGACACGGGGTGCATTCTGAGACGAAGCATAATTCCGACGCAGAGCTTGCTGGTTGATTTGATTCCGAGGCGGAGCATAATTCCGGCAGGGAAGGTAGATATCCCGAGACGAAGCATGATTTCGACACGGGGTAAATTCTGGGACAGAGCATGATTCCGCCGTAAAGGTTGTTGGTTTGATCTGATTTGAGTTGACATCAGCATCGTTGTACTGGAATATGGTACCAGGAGCGAATCATCATCTGTTTTTGAGAGGATTTTGGAATTGGTTTTGGTTGGCATCTGCATTGCTGCACTGGAATAATGCCAGGAGCAACTCATCATTTGCCCCGAGAGGATTTGAGAATTGGTTTTTGTTTGGTATCAGCATCGCTACACTGGAATATGGTACCAGGAGCGAATCATCATTTGCAATGAGTGGATTTGAGGATTTCGGTTTTGGTTTGGCATCTGCATTGCTGCACTGGAATAATGCCAGGAGCAACTCATCATTTGCCCCGGGAGGATTTGGATTTGTTTTTTTTTGTTTGGCATCTGCATTGCTGCACGGGAATAATACCAGGAGCAACTCATCATTTGCCCCGGGAGGATTTGGATTTGTTTTTTTTTGTTTGGCATCTGCATTGCTACACTGGAATAATGCCAGGAGCAACTCATCATGTGCCCCGAGAGGATTTGGATTTTGGTGGCTTACAAGACAGGTTTAGATCCCTGTCACCTAAGGCTTTTCAATTTTATGGGCCGTGAGGGTCCCATAAAGGCATTTTCTCCCTACTAGTCGAAAGAATCTCGTAGGTGTATTTTCTCCTTAGGAGTCGTGAGGACTCCTAAGTGTATTGCTCCTTTGTGAGTCGTAAAGATCTCACGAGGGAATTTTCTCCTCACAAAGTCGAGAGGACTTTGCGAGTGCATTTCATCTCTTCTTCTTTTTTATGAGTTTGCGCCCTTTCGGGTTTTCACAAACTCGCCGGCAGTCCTGCTATTTTTACTCACGGAGCCCTTTCGGGTTTTCATCCGTGCCCGTTTTGCTTGTGGACATACCGTTCTTCTTTTTTTCTTTTTTTTTTCTTTGGAGAGATCGGGATTGTTTTACGCCCGTGGATTGTATACGGTTTTGCAGGATGTATGATCCAGACCGTAGGGCCGGAAAAATTTTGGGACATTGTTGGCGTCTGCATCGCTGCACTGGAATATGGTACCAGGAGCGACTCATCATTCGCCGTTGGGGATTGGGGAGCGAATTTGGTTGGCGTCTGCATCGCTGCACTGGAATATGGTACCAGGAGCGACTCATCATTCGCCGTTTGGGGGCTGGGGAGCGATGGCTTAGGAGACAGGTTTAGATCCCTATTGCCTAAGGCTTTTCAATTTTATGGGCCGTGAGGGTCCCATAAAGGTATTTTCTCCCCGCGAGTCATAAGGATCCCGCAGGTGTATGTTCTCCTTAGAAGTCATGAGAAGTCATGAGGACTCCTAAGTGTGTTTTTCCTTTGTGAGTCGTAAGGATCCCACAAAGATTTGTTCTCCTCATGTATCGTGAGGACACATGAGTGGATTTCCCTCGTTCCCAGTTTAAGGACATAGAGGTCGACTGTTTCCAGTTTAACGACTTAGAGGTCATCTGTTTCCAGTTTAACGACTTAGAGGTCGTCTGTTTCCAGTTTAACGACTTGGAGGTCAGCTGTCTCCAGTTTAACGACATGGAGGTCATCTGTCTCCAGTTTAACGACGTGGAGGTCATCTGTCTCCAGTTTAACGACGTGGAGGTCAGCTGTTTCCAGTTTAACGACGTGGAGGTCATCTGTTTCCAGTTTAACGACGTGGAGGTCAGCTGTTTCCAGTTTAAAGACTTGGAGGTCAGCTGTTTCCAGTTTAAAGACTTGGAGGTCAGCTGTTTCCAGTTTAAAGACTTAGAGGTCATATATTTCCAGTTTAAAGACTTAGTGGTCATCTGTCTCCAGTTTAACGACTTGGAAGTCATCTGTTTCCAGTTTAACGACTTAGAGGTCATCTGTTTCCCGTTTAACGACGTAGTGGTCATCTGTTTCCAGTTTAAAGACATAGAGGTCATCTGTTTCCAGTTTAAAGACGTAGAGGTCATCTGTTTCCAGTTTAACGACTTAGAGGTCATCTGTTTCCAGTTTAACGACTTGGAGGTCATCTTTGCTTATCCCAGCTTGTCACGCCCCGCTTTCCAGAGTACGCAAGATCGGGCACGTAACATAGCCAATCATGCTACCTGTGGGTAGGAAGTATCCATCCACAGTCACATTACGGTTGTAAGGATATCAAGAACAAGATAATAAACTAATCTAACACATGTCCAAATCCATAATAACAAGAGTCAATAAACAATAAGTGCGGAAGCAAATGATCCAATACAATAAATAAACAGTACGTCCCATAATGCGGGCTCACATCTGGAAATGAAATGAAATAAATAAACTAATCACTAAGGACTCACAGTTCAGCCTGCTGGCTGAAGTACTCCTGCTCGGTCGTCGACAGGGGTAAGGGATCTAGGCCATGCAAAACCCAGACGTCAGCGCGTCATGTCAACCAAATAATATAATATAAACATGGTAATAAGCAATGCGGGTATGAACATGAATAAAGCAGTACTATGAAATAACAGTGCAGGGTAATGTGCAGTAGTAACTAAACGGTTCTATCAGGTTTCTACTCTATAGTCTTTGAAATCAATTGATGAATCGTCGATGTAACTCAATAGTATCCCGTACATACCCGGGACCACGGCCACAATATTCTCGGCTGCAGCCGAGACATGCCGCTAGGCACAAAACAGGAAAGTGTACACTCGGTAGTATCCCGTACATACCCGGGATCACGGCCACAATATTCTCGGCCGAAACCGAGACATGCCGCTAGGCACAAACAGGAACGTGTACACTCGAACAGGTAGTGAACTGTCGAGTTACAAGTCAGGTTCATCTTTGATTTCCCCATACCCCCAAGTTATGTATGTCAGGTCAGGTATTCAGTAGTCAAGGACTAATGCCAACATAGAATCAGGTAAAAGCAGGTCTGTATGGATAGACAGCAGGAATGGTCCATGAGGACCCCAAGTCAGGTTTGTTGGCATTAGGCATGAGATCAGGTAACATGCCAGGTCATGTTTCACAGGTTGAGTCGATATGTATGTATGTGTCAGGTGCAGCGGAGTCAGGTCAATATGTAATGTGATCGAGTGGGTGCTCTCAACAGGTATACAATCGAATAAGTAACAGCAGCAAGAATCTAAAGTAAACAGCAATAGTAGTCACTTAATCACAAGGTGCTTGTATTATCTTTATTAACAGGTTCAAGCACCCTTGGGGTGCAATAGTCACAAGGTGAACCAATATCAACAACATAAAGTAATGAAGCTACATGAATTTAAACTAAAGCATAATAATTGTCTCATGGATGATTTAACAAATGAAGCAAGGACGATCTAATTGGTTTAATTAGTTAAAGTGTGGATTGATAGCAGACCGATTAATTACAAGAAACTACTATACCGATTCAATGTTAAGAATAATTGTGACCTTCAATTCTAAGTTATAATATGAAAATTAAGTGTATAGCAAGACTTGATCTTGTGTACTGGCATGTTAAAGCAAGTATTCGGATACTTGCCTCGACGGTTTCGCAAACCGGAAAGTACGGATGCAATGTCGGCGGAAAACACGAGACGGGTGCACGGGCCACGGATCGAGTCCTAACAGCGAACAGCGGGACCACACGGACCAGAGTACTTTGCTGGAGCGTCGGGTCCAAACGACGGCACGGTCGGAATCCGGCAAAAGTCAAAAGGCGACGAAGTTAGCAAAACACGATATACGTAAACAAAGACCAGCGAGGGGGTTTTACATGAATGGAAAGCTAACGGGATGCTTACAGGGAAGAACCAGGGCAACCACGACGGGTTCGACGGCGATGGGGCGCCGGCGAGGCAGCGACGGCGAGCAGCGACGGCTGGAATTTTCTGGGTTCGTTGGAAAGAGGGTGGTGCGGTGAGTAGAGGGGTGCTGGCCCGCTCTGGTGATCAAGGGGAGACGGAGGTGGTCGGAGGTGGCTCTGGTGACGACGGCGAGGATCGACGGCACGTTTTCCAGCGATCCGGGGGTTGGTGCTAGGGTCGGGCTCGGGTTCTGTGGTGGTCCGGCGAGGGGAGGAGGAAGAAGACGACGAGGTCGGGACGAGGATGAAGGGAGGAAGGCCTTGGCGTCGTCGGCGATGGGAGGCGGCGGCGACGGCGGCACTGGGTGCTGGTGGCGGCGTCGGGATTGGGTTTGGAGGCTCGGCAAGGAGGGAGGAAGGAGGTAGGGGGGTGCGGTAAGGCCGTGTTGGCGAGGACGGCGACGGCGAGGTCGCAGGGAGATCGACGGCGAGGGCTCGACGAAAACTAGGGTTAGGGTTCGGTGAGGTTTCGTCGCAGGAGTTTTCTCGTGGGTGAAAACGAGAAACAGCAACGCTTAAATATAATAGATAGAGAGAGAGAGAGGTTGTTAGAGAGAGAAAGAGAAAGAGAATAGAGAGAGATAGAGAGAGAGGGAGAGAGAGAGAGGGAAAGGGGGGCCCACGAGGGATTTAAATCCCTCGTGATTGGCCAGAGGGAAAAATTGTGGGTTAACAGAAAGATTTAAAGGGATTTAACATAGGATTTGTAACAATATAGCTATTTTATGGTTTTAAATATAATAAATTAAAATGGGTATTTTGGCGCTAAATGAAACATTTCCAAATCGCGCCCGGGTTGCGCCCAAATGTTTCAAATTCAAATTATAGGATTTTAAGCGGGTTCCAAATTTTGAAAAGGGGTGTTTAATGATTAAAATGCATGCCCCCAAGTCGGACACTTGCACGCGCGCGTAGCCGTCCAAACTTGCCCGTTTAACCGAACGGGAAGAAATCTCGACACGCGGACGCTACCACGCGACTAGTGGCGATGAGTAGGCCAATATGGATATTTTTAATTTCATTTTAGGTGTTAAAATTTGTTATGTGCCAAAATGACTTAACCGGTTAGAATTTAGCAATAAACACCAAACAATCAGGATAATTGGAATGAGCAATGTATAACACTCAACTAGCAATAGAAATAGTATTATTGGGCTCGGGTGTTACATCATACCCAACTACAAAAAGAATTTCGTTCTCGAAATTCCAAGAATACAAGATAGCTAACTACAGAAAAAGGTGAGGAAATTTCTCCCGGATCTCGTCTTCTCGCTCCCAAGTGGATTCTCCATGTGATCGATTACCCCAAGAAACTAGCACAAGAGGGATAACCTTGTTCTTAAGAACCTTTTCTCTTCGATCCTTGATTTCAACTGGTCGCTCCTCAAAAGTTAGGTCCTCCCGTACGGTCAACTCCGAATGATCAAAGACGTGAGTCTCATCTCGGACATACCTCCGTAGTTGAGATACATGAAACACATCGTGCACTCCTGCCAATGATTGTGGTAACGCCAAACGGTACGCTACCTTACCAACACGCTCCAATATCTCGAAGGGTCCAACGAATCGAGGGCTAAGCTTTCCCCGACTCCCAAAGCGAATCACCCCTCTAGTCGGTGATATCTTCAGGAATACTAAATCACCCACGGCGAACTCTAGAGGTCTTCTTGACGTGTCGGCCCAACTTTTCTGTCTGTCTTGAGCTGCCTTCATATGCTTCCTGATTGTATTCACCTTCTCGTCTGTCTGTACCACCAAATCTGGTCCTAGTAACCTTCGTTCACCCACATCATCCCAACAAACCGGTGAACGGCACTTACGACCATACAACGCTTCAAACGGAGCCATCTGAATAGTCGCTTGGAAGCTATTGTTGTACGAAAACTCCACCAGGTGTAGATGATCCTCCCAAGAACCTTTGAAGTCCAACATGCAAGCCCTCAACATATCTTCAAGGGTCTGGATCGTTCTCTCCGATTGTCCATCAGTCTGAGGATGATAAGCTGTGCTAAACTTCAATCGAGTCCCCAAACTTTCTTGTAAACTCCTCCAGAAGTGCGACAAGAACCAAGTGTCCCGATCGGACACGATACTTACCGGTACTCCATGCAATCTTACAATCTCCTGCATGTACCGCTCTGCCAAAGTCTCCATGGATTGACCAACCCGAAAAGGAATAAAGTGAGCCGCCTTGGTCAACCGATCGACAATCACCCAAACTGCATTGTTGCCCTTTGGACTCCGCGGTAAAGCCGTCACGAAATCCATGGTTATATGTTCCCACTTCCACTGCGGAATCGGAAGTGGTTGCAACAAACCAGCAACCCTTTGGTGTTCAGCCTTGACTTGCTGACACACCAAGCACTTAGCCACGAAGCGAGCAATCTCTCGTTTCATACCTTCCCACCAGAAGTGCTGTCGAATATCTCGGTACATCTTTGTCCCTCCTGGATGTACAGAGTAAGCTGAACTGTGTGCCTCCTTCATAAGCTCTTCACGCACATCCCCTTTTGGCACACACACACGGCTACCATACCTCAACGAGCCGTCTTCATGGATCAGTAAATTGGTTCGTAGTCCGGCTTCAACCTGCTCTCAAAACTTTTGCAGTCTAGGATCCTGCGATTGTGCCACTTTAATCTTCTCAACTAAGGACGATTGTACTTACAATTGCATCAACTGCCCCGTAGCAGGTGGTAGCACAACCTCCAAGTCAAATCTCCGAAATTCCGCAATGATCTCCCTCTGTGCAGTCAAAACCTGAATTGCTGGTAACCGACTTAGCGCATCCGGCACGACGTTAACTTTTCCCGGATGGTACTTAAGATCAAGGTCGTAGTCGGCCATCAGCTCCAACCATCTGCGTTGCCACATGTTCAACTCCTTCTGAGTGAACACAATTTCAAACTCTTGTGATCTGTAAAGACTTCGACTCTCTCTCCCAAAAGGTAGTGTCTCCAAATCTTCAAGGCGAAGATCACGGCCGCAAGCTCCAAGTCATGAGTCGGATAATTCTTCTCATGAGTCTTCAGTTGTCTCGATGCGTAAGCGACGACTTTCCCATTCTGCATCAAAACACATCCCAATCCTTTTCTGGATGCGTCGCTGTGAATCACCAGTCCTCCTGAATTATCTGGTACGGTCAGGATCGGGCGGTTATCAACTTCTGCTTCAACGTCTCGAAGGCCAATGCACATCCGTCCGTCCAAACAAATGGTACCTCCTTGCGCGTGAGTTTGGTTAACGGCTCTGCCAAACGGGCGAAGTTCTCCACAAATCTCCTGTAGTATCCGGCGAGTCCAAGAGAACTTCTTATCTCCGCAACATTCTTTGGAATTGGCCAATCTCGAACTGCTGCAATCTTCTCGGGATCAACGGCGATTCCATCGCCTGACACAACATGTCCCAGAATTTCACTTCTTCCAGCCAGAATTCGCACTTACTCATCTTCGCATACAATTTCTCCTGTCTCAACGTCTGCAGTGCGATCTTTAAGTGCTCAGCATGTTCCTCCGGACTCTTCGAGTACACCAGAATATCGTCAATGTATACCACAATAAACTGGTCCAAGAATGGTGAAAAGACCCTGTTCATCAAATCCATGAGTATTGCCGGCGCATTCGTCACTCCGAAAGGCATCACTAGATACTCGAAATGTCCATATCGAGTTCGAAACGCCGTCTTGCAAATGTCTTCTGCTTTCACTCGGACCTGATGATATCCTGATCGCAAATCCAGTTTCGAGAATACCCTCGCGCCACAAACTGCTGAAAAAGTTCTCCAATGCGAGGGATCGGGTACTTGTTCTTAATAGTCACCCGGTTTAAATCTCGATAATCAATGCACATCCTTCTCGTGCCATCCTTCTTCTTTACTAAAAGAACTGGAGCTCCCCAAGGCGAGTTGCTGCTTCGAATCCATCCCTTCGCAAGTAATTCACCAACTTGTTTCTTAACTTCTTCCAATTCCACTGGTGCCATCGGATAATACGGTTTCGATACTGGCGCCGCACCAGGAATAAGGTCAATCGCGAACTCCACGTCTCGCTTCGGCGAAAGCCCGATATATCTTCAAATACATCCATAAAGTCGTGAACCACTGCCGGCTCTTCATTACTATCAACCCTCATTGCTGTAAGAACACTGTTTGTCGGCCTAGCCCTAAACTCGACTGGCCCGACAGAACTGCTTCCTTACCGCAACTGCTGTCTGCATCGTTGGCCGCGGAAGGTCCAGCGAGACTACTGAGTCCCGTCCATTCTGCTGCATGCATGTCCACGGTTGCTCCATTCTGCCTTAGCCCGATGAACTTCCCTTTCATTTCCTCCCGTGCAGTCCGCGGGAAGAATTTTTCCAGGAAACTTTCAGAGAAATCCGCCCAACTGATTGGCTTGGGCAAGCTGGTCTCTTCCACAAGCCATCACTCTCGGCCGTCAACCACTAGCTGAATGCGCACCACATCAACTCCTTTGTCCTCTGGAAACTGTGCCGCAATCAGCAAATTCTCCGTGTCACTAGCCACTGCTCAGCTGTCAACGGCTCCTCCAGACCAGTAAAAGTAGACGGACCTAAAAGTCTGAAATCTGCTACGGTCCCTACTCGTTCGACTGGTCTAGTTCCAACGTTGTTTACAGACTGCTGAACGATCTGCAAACCTTCCTGAAACGAATCTGCTGTTGCTGGATCAGCTCAGTCTGTCTCTTTGATTTCCAGCATTCCTCTTATCACTCCAAGCATGACGGCCTCATCCACGCGCCTCTGATACGTTTTGAAATTCTTATCTGCCATGGTCCTGAAATCAAAACAAACAACATTAGCATGATGATAGATTCAATATATAAATCAAGGCTAGAACTCCAAGATACTTAAATAGAGTACTGCATTGTAGCTATGCCGCGGTATCATAGCCGCAATTACTTAACTCCACCCAAGTCGCCTAAGTCCTAGAGATAACAAGGAATTAGGTTTTCGAATTGACAATGCAAAGTAAGTTTGCATGTCGACATGATCCGGAAGAATGATTCAAGGATGGTAACACAGTCAAAGTGGCAGGACATGTTTCCTAGACACGGGTATTCTGATTCGTGTATTGGGTACAATACCCAACTACAAAGAATCAACCCAACTAACCTATGGCTCTGATACCAAAAGAACCATGTCACGCCCCGCTTCCCAGAGTACGCAAGATCGGGCACGTAACATAGCCAACCATGCTACCTGTGGGTAGGAAGTATCCATCCACAGTCACATTACGGTTGTAAGGATATCAAGAACAAGATAATAAACTAATCTAACACATGTCCAAATCCATAATAACAAGAGTCAATAAACAATAAGTGCGGAAGCAAATGATCCAATACAATAAATAAACAGTACGTCCCATAATGCGGGCTCACATCTGGAAATGAAATGAAATAAATAAACTAATCACTAAGGACTCACAGTTCAGCCTGCTGGCTGAAGTACTCCTGCTCGGTCGTCGACAGGGGTAAGGGATCTGGGCCATGCAAAACCCAGACGTCAGCGCGTCATGTCAACCAAATAATATAATATAAACATGGTAATAAGCAATGCGGGTATGAACATGAATAAAGCAGTACTATGAAATAACAGTGCAGGGTAATGTGCAGTAGTAACTAAACGGTTCTATCAGGTTTCTACTCTATAGTCTTTGAAATCAGTTGATGAATCGTCGATGTAACTCAATAGTATCCCGTAGATACCCGGGACCACGGCCACAATATTCTCGGCTGCAGCCGAGACATGCCGCTAGGCACAAAACAGGAAAGTGTACACTCGGTAGTATCCCGTACATACCCGGGATCACGGCCACAATATTCTCGGCCGAAACCGAGACATGCCGCTAGGCACAAACAGGAACGTGTACACTCGAACAGGTAGTGAACTGTCGAGTTACAAGTCAGGTTCATCTTTGATTTCCCCATACCCCCAAGTTATGTATGTCAGGTCAGGTATTCAGTAGTCAAGGACTAATGCCAACATAGAATCAGGTAAAAGCAGGTCTGTCTGGATAGACAGCAGGAATGGTCCATGAGGACCCCAAGTCAGGTTTGTTGGCATTAGGCATGAGATCAGGTAACAGGTCAGGTTATGTTTCACAGGTTGAGTCGATATGTATGTATGTGTCAGGTGCAGCGGAGTCAGGTCAATATGTAATGTGATCGAGTGGGTGCTCTCAACAGGTATACAATCGAATAAGTAACAGCAGCAAGAATCTAAAGTAAACAGCAATAGTAGTCACTTAATCACAAGGTGCTTGTATTATCTTTATTAACAGGTTCAAGCACCCTTGGGGTGCAATAGTCACAAGGTGAACCAATATCAACAACATAAAGTAATGAAGCTACATGAATTTAAACTAAAGCATAATAATTGTCTCATGGATGATTTAACAAATGAAGCAAGGACGATCTAATTGGTTTAATTAGTTAAAGTGTGGATTGATAGCAGACCGATTAATTACAAGAAACTACTATACCGATTCAATGTTAAGAATAATTGTGACCGTCAATTCTAAGTTATAATATGATAATTAAGTGTATAGCAAGACTTGATCTTGTGTACTGGCATGTTAAAGCAAGTATTCGGATACTTGCCTCGACGGTTTCGCAAACCGGAAAGTACGGATGCAATGTCGGCGGAAAACACGAGACGGGTGCACGGGCCACGGATCGAGTCCTAACAGCGAACAGCGGGACCACACGGACCAGAGTACTTTGCTGGAGCGTCGGGTCCAAACGACGGCACGGTCGGAATCCGGCAAAAGTCAAAAGGCGACGAAGTTAGCAAAACACGATATACGTAAACAAAGACCAGCGAGGGGGTTTTACATGAATGGAAAGCTAACGGGATGCTTACAGGGAAGAACCAGGGCAACCACGACGGGTTCGACGGCGATAGGGCGCCGGCGAGGCAGCGACGGCTGGAATTTTCTGGGTTCGTTGGAAAGAGGGTGGTGCGGTGAGTAGAGGGGTGCTGGCCCGCTCTGGTGATCAAGGGGAGACGGAGGTGGTCGGAGGTGGCTCTGGTGACGACGGCGAGGATCGACGGCACGTTTTCCAGCGACCCGGGGGTTGGTGCTAGGGTCGGGCTCGGGTTCTGTGGTGGTCCGGCGAGGGGAGGAGGAAGAAGACGACGAGGTCGGGACGAGGATGAAGGGAGGAAGGCCTTGGCGTCGTCGGCGATGGGAGGCGGCGGCGACGGCGGCACTGGGTGCTGGTGGCGGCGTCGGGATTGGGTTTGGAGGCTCGGCAAGGAGGGAAGAAGGAGGTAGGGGGTGCGGTAAGGCCGTGGAGGCGAGGACGGCGACGGCGAGGTCGCAGGGAGATCGACGGCGAGGGCTCGACGAAAACTAGGGTTAGGGTTCGGTGAGGTTTCGTCGCAGGAGTTTTCTCGTGGGTGAAAACGAGGAACAACAACGCTTAAATATAATAGATAGAGAGAGAGAGAGAGGTTGTTAGAGAGAGAGAGAGAAAGAGAATAGAGAGAGATAGAGAGAGACGGAGAGAGAGAGAGAGAGAAAGGGGGGCCCACGAGGGATTTAAATCCCTCGTGATTGGCCAGAGGGAAAAATTGTGGGTTAACAGAAAGATTTAAAGGGATTTAACATAGGATTTGTAACAATATAGCTATTTTATGGTTTTAAATATAATAAATTAAAATGGGTATTTCGGCGCTAAATGAAACATTTCCAAATCGCGCCCGGGTTGCGCCCAAATGTTTCAAATTCAAATTATAGGATTTTAAGCGGGTTCCAAATTTTGAAAAGGGGTGTTTAATGATTAAAATGCATGCCCCCAAGTCGGACACTTGCACGCGCGCGTAGCCGTTCAAACTTGCCCGTTTAACCGAACGGGAAGAAATCTCGACACGCGGACGCTACCACGCGACTAGTGGCGACGAGTAGGCCAACATGGATATTTTTAATTTCATTTTAGGTGTTAAAATTTGTTATGTGCCAAAATAACTTAACCGGTTAGAATTTAGCAATAAACACCAAACAATCAGGATAATTGGAATGAGCAATGTATAACACTCAATTAGCAATAGAAATAGTATTATTGGGCTCGGGTGTTACACAGCTCCTTGAACTTTGATCTTGGCGGAGCTGTGTTGATGACCTAGCTCTGTGGCTTGCCGATACATCCGAGGATTGTGAGGTTTTTCCCAGCTTATATTGGTCCTCTGCCCAATCTTTGAAAATATAGCAATCTTCGATGATATGACCCACCATTCTATGATATGGGCAGTATATGGGATTGCCGGTCATGTTCATTTCCTGTGACCTCTTTGGAACAGGCAGTTGCAGACCGTTGTTCAAGGCGTCCATGAATATTTTGCGGAATTCATCCCTCCTGAAGGAGTATACATTCTTCTTTCTCTCCATTGGGGTAGGTGCCTTTACTGATGCTGGTCCTCGAGGCCAATCGGTCTTTGGTTCGCCCTTTTCAGATAATGGCACATGTCTGGGAGGGTTAGGTTCCCGAAAGGCTTCGGTCTCCATTTGCATGAAATCGGCGGTCGTAGCTTGACTGCTTGCTAACGCGCCTTTAGACAGTTCTATCTTTCCCGCCATGTATTGCCTTTCGACCCAATCTTTGAAGACGAAGCAGTCCTCAATGGCATGACCTATCACCCTGTGATAGGGGCAATATTCTGGGTCGTCGGTCATATTCGCTTCTTGCGGTCTCTTTGATTCCGGCAGTTGTAGACCGTTTCTTAGGGCGTCCTTGAATATCTTGTGGACTTTTTCCCTTTTGAAGGAATAGACCTTTTCCAGCTTCGCTTTCAGAGGCGATTCCCCCCCGGCGTATGTATCGGAGGGACTGGAGGCTGATTGCGGCCGTTTTTCTCGAAGGCGCTCCGCTTTTAGGTTGGAAGGGATATCAGTTGGCTGCCCCCGGGTATCAATCCCTGGCGCATGAGCCAAAATTTGATTCTGCTGTAATTGCAATCGGGCGACTTGGGTCGCGAGATCTGCCACGATGTTTGCCAGCTCGTCGACTTTGGAATAGACCTCGGCCATCTTCTCATCCCTGTCCTGAAATTGCCTTTGAAGCCATTGGAATAATGCTTGCTCTGTAGTTCCGGCTATGACAACCGGGTAATCTTTATTGCCTGAGCTCCATTCCATAGGAACCACGGGCTCCTCTGGCTTCTCGGCCTGAGCGGGCTCTTCATCATTTAGATCGAGCCGATGCTGGGTAGCGTCAACCGTATCATCACCATGGCTGTGAAGAAGAAGAGGGTTCGTTTCTTCATGTCCGGCCATGTAGACAGTGTGGATAACACATTCAGCCGTTCTTTCACCACTGGCAGCTGGTTTCGTGGAGCGGTCCGGGCTTTGGAAATTCATAAATTTTAACATGGCCAGAGCCCTAGCCCTTTTGTTGGCTCTATATCTGAGCCGCTTCTGCCTCGGCTTCTCTGCCTTAAGCGCTTGGCAGGCTTCTGCTCTTCGGGAAGCCGCCAAAGGCCGAGTGATGGGGAGACTTGAGAAGACACCCAATCGAGCAGTTGTCAGAGACACCACCGGAGCTTGCTCGAGAGGCCTTGTTGCTTTGTTGGTGTTGATGTCCTTGCCCCCAGCTGGGGCCAAGGAAAGTCGTTCAGACACCGACTTGCGTTTGGGTTGGGGCATCCTCGAGACTACCACGTTTGGCCTCCTGCCTTTCGAGACCAGTTTGTCTGTTGCTAGAGCTTGAGGAGCTGGGATGGCGCCAATTGGTATGAACATAATAGAGCCGAATGGTAGCAGTGGCTCCTCCCATTGTCGCCCGAGACTGGCCGGAAGAACCGTCCCGGAGTCCATCTTCATCGTGTAGGAGACTGGAGCTGAGTTCATCATCGAAGACATCGTCGGAAGGTGATTGCTTGAAAATCTGCACGAAGAAGTATTATTTTAGTATAAGTATACACATGTAAATTGATTGAGTTCGCATGAACGTTTAACCCGAGATATGAGAGGAGAGATTGGTCCCACCGGGCGTGCCAGAATCTGTAGGGTGTTTTTCGTCACCCCATTGAGATGGGAATACGCGCGCGCTTGTCAAGCGTATACTACAGATTCCCCCTGCCTAGGATAGGCCGGGGTTTAATGATTGTGGGGATCTGAATCTCCGGCAGCCGCGGACTAAGTTGCCGTTAATTACCCCTCGCCTTTGGGGCGAGGGAACCTCCGATTAACGGGTTAAAATGGTCATGCGAACTCAATGTGTAGTGTACGTGTGTTGTGTTTTGAAAGGGGGGTTTGGATATATCGGGAGCCATGCAGAGTTTTTTATGGGGGTCCCGCTACCCGGATAGCGGGCTGGGGGTCAAGGGGGCTAGCAGCCCCCTTACGGGGTGCGGGGCAGCGCCCCGTTAGAAATTTTTTTCTAACAGGGACAGTGTCGCGGAGTATGTGTCTGTATAAATATGTATACATATGTATATATATGTATGTACATAAAAATAGGGGGAAAAGACATCCAAAAGATGCGTGGGGCAGCACCTTGGGCTCTGTGGGCCTAGATGCTGTGCGCTCAGGCGCTAGAGTGCCACGTGTCGGAACGTGGGCGCTCTGCGCTTGAGCGCTGGGCGCTGGAGCGCAAGTTCGCCACGTGTCAGCACGGGGGCGACTTGCGCTGGAGAGCTTGCGCTGGAGCGCAAGCGCGCCACGTCGGCACGGGGGGCGACTTGCGCTCGAGCGCTTGCGCTTGAGCGCAAGCGCGCCACGTGTCGGCACCGGGGCGACTTGCGCTCGAGCGCTTGCGCTTGAGCGCAAGCGCGCCACGTGTCGGCACCTGGGCGACTTGCGCTCGAGCGCAAGCGCGCCACATGTCGGCACCGGGGCGACTTGCGCTCGAGCGCTTGCGCTTGAGCGCGAGCGCGCCACGTGTCGGCACGCGGGCGCTCTGCGCTTGAGCGCCGGCGAGAAAAAGAGGCTTTTAGCCTAAGAAACAGAAGCTATGCTTCAAAAAGGAAATATTTGTTGTTTTATATATATGGAGTTAAACTCCTAGGATGTTTTGAAGCTGATGAAGGGGGTTCTTCTTCTTCCTCCTGTTGTTTGGCCGGATCTTGAAGATCAAGAAGTAGGGGATTTTAAAAATCGCTCCTTTTTAAGATCTGATAGAAGATCTGAGTTCCCCTTTGTGGGTTTTGTGGTGGAAAACTACTTAGTTTTTGAAAAGAAAGAGTAAAACTCTTGATTTAATTCAAAGAAATGAGAAGGTTTTGAACCTTGGAGAAGGAGCAGGAGGCACAAAGAACCCTATTTTTTGGGGGAATGAAAAGTTGTCTTTTTTTTTATTCATCATGTTGCCTCTTATAGGCTAACATATTTACATATAGCCCCTTCGGCTTTACAAAAATGGCATTTTAGCCATCCCATGGCTCATGTGCTATTTCATTTTTGCACATAAGCCATGGGCTTATAAAATATTGGCTTTATGCCCATTTCGCATACATTCATGTATAAAAAATTACATAAAAATTATTTATTACATGATTTTTTTGTTGGGATGGCGGAAGGCCGGACGCTTCGTGTTCGGGCTCAACCTGGGCATTGGCCCACTTGCTTGGGCTTGGGCCCACCTGGCTTGGGGTTGACCTTGACTTTGACTTGGTCAACCGGGGTGCAAATTTTGACTTCAACATCCACATCTCGTTTTGGTGGTAAACCTGAGATGTCCTCGAACACGTCCATGAAATCTCGAACAATAGCTGGCGCTTCTTTCTTATCCACCTCCATAGACGAAAGAACATTAGTTGTCGGCCTAGCCCTAAACTCGACTGGCCCGACAGAACTGCTTCCTCCAGTAAAGATAAACTATGGATGTCCAGAAATCTGAAAAATTACTTTCTTTGCCCTACAATCAATGTGAGCGTAGAAAGTGCCGAGAAAATCCATTCCTAAGACGACTTCATAGCTGCATGTATCAATCACCAAGAAATCTGCAAATAGCTCCCATCCGCAAACAACAACTGCACAATACTTACATTCTCTACTAGATATGATCTTCCCATTCCCAGTGTGTATGTCCCAGCAACTAGACAGGGTCGTGCAAGCAATCGAGTGTGTAGCAATAAACTTGGACGGCATAAAACAATAGGATGCACCAGAATCGAATAACGCTAATGCGAAAAAACCATGAACAAGTAGAATACCTGAAACAACTTCTCCTAAAGCCTTGGCTTCCTCAGCCGTCAGGGTAAATGCTCGAGCTTGATTGAGTCCCTAAGTCAGCTGCTTCTGTCCCTGAAACGGTTTCTGCGGCGGCTTCTAAACATCATCCTTCATGCGAAGCTTTGACGGACAAGCGTTGATAGTATGATCCGCCGATTCACAAACCAAACAGAGTCCCCGCATCCATCGACAATCTCTCTGCACATATCCTGGTAAATGGCAGTAGTCACAAATCACGCTCCTTCTTTGATCAACGACAACGGGCTTCTTCATAGGTGTTACTCCACGTCGGTTCACCGGAATACCTCTGCGTACATACGCTCGGTTCGGTGCAAATGTCGGCTTCCGTACTATAACTGCTGGCTGCAGTGTACTCCTAGTCTTCATAGATAGGCTCTGCTGCTCTCGGGCCGCTGTAAGTACTTGTGAGAAAGTGGTCAAACCCAAGTATACAATTTGCCTCTGGATGTCCACATCCAAACTGCACATGAACCTCCTTGTCCTATCAACATCGTTGGCAACCAAAGGTCCAGCGAATCTACTGAGCCGCGTCCACCCAGCTGCATGTACATCTACAAGTGTGCCGTTCTGCTTTAAACTGATGAACTTTTCTTCTATTTCCTCCCGTGCAGTCTGCGGGAAAAACTTCTCCAAGAAACTCTTCGAAAAATCCGCCCAACTGATCGGCTTGGGCAAGCGGGTCTCTTCCATAAGCCACCATTCACGGGCATAATCCACCAACTGGATGCGTACCACATCCACCCTCTTATCCTCTGGGATTTGTGCTGCAACGAGTAAATTCTCCGTATCAACCAGCCACTGCTCCATTGGCAACGGCTCCTCCAGGCTAGTAAAGACAGACGGACCCAGTCTCCTGAAATTCGCCACGGTACCCACACGATCAACTGGTCTGGCCACAACATTGTTTACGGATTGCTGAACGGTCCGCAAACCTTCCTGAAAAGCTTCAGCTTGCTGCTGGTTCAGCTCGGTCTGCCGCTTCTGGTTCTCCAGCATCCCACGGATTACTCCAAGCAAAGCGGCTTCGTCAACACGCCTTTGGTACGCTTTCAGATTCTTGTCTGCCATGTTCCTGAAATCAAAACACCGAAAGGATTAATATGATAACAGATTCAAAATATGGATCAAAGATATGAATCAAGGCTAGAACTCCAAGTTACTTAAATAGAGTACCGCATTGTAACCATGCCGCGGTACATAGCTACAATCACATAACTCCACCCAAGTCGCCTAAGTTCTAGAGATAACTAATAGGAAACCAGGTTTCGAGTCGGGATGCAAAAGAGGTTTGCATATCATCAAAGTAGAATCAGGAAGAAGTTAAGATTCAAAAAAATGGTAAGACGTTAAGGTGGCAGGACATGTTTCTAATCATGAGTATTCTGATTCGTGTATTGGGTCCAATACCCAACTACAAAAGAATCAAACCCGATTAACCTATATCCTATGTCTCTGATACCAAACAAACCATGCCACGCCCCGCTTCCCAGAGTACGCTAAGATAGGCACGTAACATAGCCAACCATGCTACCTGTAGATAGAAAATATCCTCCCACAGTCACATTACGGCTGTAGAGATATCAAGAACAATAATAATACTATCTAATACATGTCCATAAACCGGAATAAACGAGTCAAGAATAAAATAGTGCGGAAGCAAAAGATCCAATACAAGAATAAACTGGAATGTACGTCCCATAATGCGGGCTCACATCAGGAATGAAAACACTGAAAGGAAAAATAAACTAACTATTAACAAGTCTCACTGCTCGGCCCGCTCACTGGAAAACTCCTGCTCGGCCTACAGCAAATGTAAGGAATCTGGGCCATGCAAAACCCAGACGTCAGTGCGTCATAATATCAAGCAATAATACATCAAGTAGCAAGTCATGCAGGTATGAGTATAAACGGTAAGACAGGAATAACAGCAATATGAATAAGGACAGTGAAGGGTAGTGTGCAGTGAGTAATTTAAACTAGTCTACTTGGTTTACCACTCTCAAGTCTTTGAAATCAATTTGATGAATCATCGATGTAACTCAATAGTATCCCGTGCATGCCCGGGACCACGGTCAAGATTCTTGGGCTGAATCCGAGACGTGCCGCAAGGCAGTAAAATATAGTATGTAACGATGAGTGATGTCAGCAGCATCACCCCGGGGCTGGCCTAGCCCATAAGACCGATCAGTAAAGGTATCGAACCGTCGAGTTACAAGTCAGGTTTCATCATTGATTTCCCCATACCCCAGGTTATGTGTTCAAGTCAGGTATTGATAAATCTGGAACTAATGCCAACACAAGATCAAGCAAGTACAGGTTTGTCTGAATAGACAACAGGAAATGTCCGTAGGGACAACAGGTCAAGTTTGTTGGCGTTAGTAATAAGATCAAGTAACAGGTCAAGCTGTGGTACATCAGGTCAAGTCAGGTAGTGTATATAAATCCAATCATGTCAAGAAGTGTACGGTATCAAGTCGTGTCAAGTAATAGTATATCAAGTCATGTCAGGGGGTGCACAAATATCACGTGGGTGCTCATAATCAAACTATACCAAGCATGGATACACAAAATAAGTATGGGGTACCAATGTAACAATAAAATGGAATAATATGATGTATTATGCAAAATATGTATAAATTAAAACATATGGATGCACAGTTATCGATTAGGGTTAAAGTTATAGTTCCAATACTAATTAAAATACACTTTATCATGTATGGAATGTTAATATCACATTATTATGTATTATATGATCTATGGATGCAATTGTATATATACTAGAAGAGATGGATGCAAATAGGTATCCGAAAGCTTATAAACTATTAAAAATGGTACTATGGGCTATACAACTAAGCAATAAGTGATATAAATATAGATATGGGTACAGTGCATTGTAATCTAATATGCAACAAGATATGTTTTCATGTTCTAGATCTAAAATGATATAAACGGAACATTGAAATATTAAAATGAAATATAGGGCACTAGATTCAAACAACAGGTTTACTATGTATCTAAATAAGTATGTAATAATTTAAATAGCATGTAGCAAGTTTTACTTGCCTAGACGGATCAAGAAACGGGCGTACGGAACGCCTCACATCTGCGAAAAGTCGCGACGCGCACACGGTACACGGAACGGATCCAAACAACGTATAAGGGTGTTCACACGAGTCAGGTACGCTCGCTGGCTTGTCGGGATCGTCGACGTCGCGGCCGGCTCCGGCGAGGTAACCTGCAGAGGACAGAGGGCCTTTTAAAGAAAAGAAGAAGAAAGGAAAGAAGAAGAAAGAAGGAGAAGGAGAAGGAGTGCAAGGGCTCACTGGGTGCACCGGACTTGGGACGAGGGGCGACGACGAGATCACTCCGGCGAACCTCGTCGGCGGTGAAAAGATGTGTAGGGGGCTCGGGTTCGTTCTCGGGTGCGTGCACAGGGCTCGGGTAAAGAGAGAGTAGGTGGAGGTGTCGAGGAGGGTGAGGAGGCGAGGTCGACAAGGGGTGATGGGAGTGCCGTCGAGGGTGGAGGCGGCGACGGCGAGGTGGAGGCAGGCGATGGCTAGGATTTCGCGGTCGTGGGTTTTAAAGAAAATGAGAGAGAAGAAGAAGAAATATATAATATAAGGAGAGAGAGAGCGAATACAGCGAGAGGAGAGAGAGTGATTCTGAAAGATCGAGAGGAGAGAGAGAGTGGTGAACAGTGAGGAGAGATGATTTTGTTTTTATTTGGGGGGAGAGAGAAAGGGATAGCGGTAAGCGAGAGAGAGGCAGAGAGAAAAAGGAATAAAGAAAAGAAAGAGAGAGAGGAAAGAAGTAGGGCCGGGGGTCAGACGAGAGAGGCTGTGTGTGTGTGTGTTTAGGAGTTAGGATTTTATTTTTATTTTAAACTTAAAAAGATTTAAATTGGTTATCGAAATCTTGTGAACTGTTAAAAATATTTTAATTAAATTTTAAGATTTAAATAAATTGAATTTTGGTGGTATACAAAAATATTCCAAAACGCGCCCGGGTCGGGTCTAAAATTCAAATTTAAAATACGAAAAATATATGCGACTTCCAAATTTTAAAATGAATGCTTAGGTAACGAAAATGCATACCCCCAAGAACGAACGCACGTACGTGCGCGTATCCATCCAAACACATCCGTTTCACTGAACGGGACGAGAACAGGATGCGCGGATGCAACCACAGGGTTAGAGGTAACATGCAGGCTATAAAATGCAATTTTAATTTATTTTACACGACCTAAAATGTTGTATGGTAAAATATGCGATGTCAGATGAAATGCCAACATGCAGTATACAAGAGATGCACGTGTCTATGTAACAAGTTAATCTATAAATATGAATCAAACAGGTTTAAGCAAGCGGGTTGGGTCGAATGCAAAATAAAATGTAAAATACTATTCGCACCCAAACACGATAAATCAATAAAATACCACAGATAAATAAATATGGAACTGGAATTGGTATAAATGAACTCGGTTGTTACAGTTAGCTACCTTTGTAGCGTGTCTGCCCGATTGCAGAAGACCCCTACACCACTCCATAGACTCTAGCTCGGCTCTGGAGTCATGGGGAACGAGTTTGGTCACCGATCTTCCTCGTCAAAGATGATCCACCCGAGAGAATCCAGATTCAAGCTCTAGCTTCACATCTAAAATCAAGTGAGGCTACTCACAAACTAAACTTGCAAGGAATGGATTGTGAAATTGATGTAGTGAAGTTCTCTCATATTTTTCTCTCTTTGTCAATTTCTTTTCTCAAATTGGAATCTCACCATAGAAAAAGAAGAGAAGAGAAAAGAGGATAAGTGTATAGAATAATACCTTAACCAAAAAAATCACTCTCTTTTCTTCTTAGCCTAAAATGGAGTGGTAGAATTGTGACTCACAACAATGAGTCACAAGCCTCTATTCTTCTCCAAGCATCCAAAAGAGAACAAAACCATATGTACACACACACACACATATAAATATATACATGCATATATACATATATATATATATATATCCATATATGCAACAAATACATATACTCATATTCTTATCAAAAAACAAATATCGTATTCGTATAAAAATGCAAATACCCGTATTCGTATCGAGATAAAATTACACGTATTCGTATTAAGATACAAATACCCGTATTCGTATTAAAATACAAATACCCCAAAAGAGAGAAAATGAGAGATATAATACTAGCTCACATATCACATATGTGATCAACCTGGCTTTCTTTCAAACCTGCTAGTATTATCAAAACGTCTGATTAAAATACGTGCACTAAATACACGTATTTAATTGAATCTGAGTGCGTATCAAAATACGCACACACCACATTGTTTCGTCTGAACCGGGAAACCCTCTGTGTGGGACTCTAAAGACTCGCCAATATGCTGTCAGCGGGTTTAACCACAAGCACATCAGTGGCACTAGCTGTACGTAACGGCTACCCATGTATTGAACGAAAGGAAAGTCGACAAGCAAACTCATCCGTATCCCTCCAGATCCTGTAAGTGACAATCTCCGTACAGTTCGGTCTATTCGACTAAGAGTATCGCATATCGGGTCTATGGGATGGTTAACGTCAGACCCCTAATAACTCAATAAGTTGTGTCAGTGTCAAGCTCACCACCCACTGAAAAACTACCGATCTACAATCAGTAAATCTCATCCACCCTGGATAGGGATTTATAGTGATAGCCAACTGAACACAGCGCGACATCGACTCCCTATACCGGGAGATAAGAATCCCTAACGATCGCTCACTGCCTCTATGTGGCTCGAGATTGTATCTAACCAAAACCTGTTTGCATGACTCGGTAGAGCTGTGGTAGGGTAGTAATCTAAGTACAGTGGGAACTCATACGAGACAAATGACAATCCTAGGTCAATAGACTACCTGTACTCATGTCACTAGAGAACTGCTATCTGACGATAGGTGTAGTACCATCTAGAAGTTCTTGGTGAGTCCATCCGGTGTACTCACTTCTAGTGAGCAACTGTATACAATCTTAGGTGCAATACACCAATGGCTATAAGACCTGCCACCGCCTCTCATCGAGGTATAGAAACGTATACACCAGTCTACTCTGGAATATCGATGCCCGGTCTCGATACTCCTATGATTAGAGACATTTAAGGATGTGCTTATGGACTACCCGGTGCTCACTAGTATGATCGCCATCATAACTCTGGTAGTCAAGTAAAGATCCTACGGGCTTTATCATTATATATTAACGACACGTAATAACCAGGAAAACATATATACATCAATGATAAAAACAAACCAGATAGCATACTATCATCTAGAGTAAGACCGTTTTACGTGTATAGGTCCTCCTTCAATTATCATAATCGCTTACTTTCGATTACAATAATTGCCTTGAGGGCACTATAGCCAACAATCTTCCACTTGCACTTAAGGCCAATTATTGCGGTACCGCATCCCCACAGCTCATGTGCTACCGAATACCCAACTTCTCTACTAACAGCTCGTGTGTTCGAGAAATAGCCTCAGTGAGTGGATCCACTATAATACTTCCAACTTTCTTTCTTTATATCTCAACTTCGCGGAGATCAAATATCTTTCGAACTGAGCGATGCCCTACCTCAGAATTTGTCTGGATACTTGATGGGACCAAGTTCATAAATGAACAACTTTATCCAACAAACTTCTTATGATGTATCATCCGCCGATCATAATCAGCAACATGCGCTATGTCTACCTTAGTATTCTGCTTGGAACTTCGTCCAACATAGTGCTCCTCAGAAGAGAATAAACATATAACTCTAACAGTCGTTCTGTCATCTAGGTCACCTTAGAAGCTTAAAACCGGTAACCGCCTCCTGTAGGAGACTGCCATTACTACATACCAAGAACATCCTTTTATGTTCTTCATTGTTTCCTTTTGTTTCTCCAGAATCAATATCTGCTGATTACAACAAGTGTAAAAGCAATATCTGGTCTGGTACATGATATCACATGATTGACCTAATTACCAAAGTAATTGTAATGTCATTTACGCAAGTCTTTCTCTTCATCAGTATAGAAGACATCTCTTTAGAGAGGGTGGCTCTATCATATGCGGGTACACCACCAAGATGGGAGTCTTCTATTCTAAACCCCTTTAGAAATCAATCATCTTGACCGTCATATCAAAATAGATGATCACTCTCTGCTATGCCTGCTTTAGTTTACAAATAGACATAAGCAACTTGCACACCTTCCGTCACTCTCACTGACTACGATAACCCTTTGGCAGAATCATATACACGGGCACTTCTAAATTCCTATTTAGAAAGACATTATACTCATCTACTTGCAAGATCTTCTAGTCATGAATAGCAGCAGTGTCAAGTAGGGTCATCATCATGATGATGCAAACCTCCCTATCACCGTCTACGAGAAAACCGAAGTACCTTTGGGTGGCTGAGGTCACCCACTAAATCTACAGAGCGGCTAATGGTTTGTCGGTCCAATTGAATCTCTAGATTCTACTAAATTTTTAGTAACCGTTTGTGGTTATGAAATCACTTCCAGTTCTACCATACTCCCACTAAATTCTTTTGCATAAAGAAGTTCATTTTATAAAAAAAATGGCGAGTCAAGAACAATGCAACTATTGATCCTGCAAATGGTAGAAGTTAAACCCTTACGAAAGCTTGGGATAACCCACAAAATACCATTACTGAAACATGCCTTGAGTTCGTCCGGATTCTACTTTTAAAAAAAAAACCAGATAACTCTATATCTTAACTACTATAAGATATACTACTATTCTATGTCCATATAGAATCAAATGTACTAATTTAGATGAAACTAGATTCAAATGTTATGAAGCTGTTTCCAGTGCATATTCTCTAAATGGAAAAAAGTCTATACATCATCACTCATTAAGGAGCGCGCCCGTGGATGAGTAATCTGTGAGAAAATCAAACTCTCAAAATTACTACGACTGAATACCTAGCATAAGTTTCTACATCTTTGATCACTTCGAAGAATCTTGATACTTTCAACGTCTGGTTCTCTACTTTATTCTTATACCTATAAAGTTCTCAAAATATTTGGACTTTGCATTTCACCGAATGTGTGTCTAAAACAAGAGAATTCATAGGTAAACCGAAATGAAGTAAAACTACCATCACCTTTTCCTAAAGGACACCAGACAACATACATTACGATATATAAGTTCCAAGAGTATACTAACTCAAACTCCGTATGTTGTAAGTTGAAAACTGTATTTTGGTTAATAACTTCTATACCGTTATTCAATGCACCTTACTTTATCCTCAACTGATAAAGGTAAATGTCCAGGACACAATTTTCAAAAATTATATACCACTTTATAAAATAAAGATACGGATATATCATTTTAAAAATTGGTACATAACAACGGTTATTCAAAACCAAATATTTGCCGTTAGGCAAAACCGGGTGATTTAATCCAATATCACTAATTGCTACGAATTCCGATATTGAGGATCAAACCACCAATTTCCCAATATTCTACTTCTTCTCAGCATGTGTAACGACATACAAATGTGAGATTTATATTCGGTATATACATACCCCGGAGTCAAAATTAATTGGGAAAACGATTTTCAATTAAAACTACACCGAAAAACGGAAACATAAATGTTTCAAGGGGTGGTCGGGTATTCCTAGTAATGCCTCTTTACTGCCCAGATTCATGACACTAGTTGTAATTTCCTTTGCCCTTACTGCAATTTCTTTATATGTCTGCTCATCTTACTTTCTGTACACCAACTTAGGCTAGTTGGTTTTCTTCCTTCCCTACCTTCCAGCACCGGCCTAAAATTTGGAAGAAGACTATCCAACAAGCGTAAAATGTGTACTCTCCTAATACAAAGAGCTCAAAACTTGAGAGAAGGTGAAGAAGGGGAGACAACCGAATTATACAAGTCAATTTCTCCAGAACCCATGGTCATCCTCGACTGAAGTAATTTTTTCGAGTTTGTACGTAACTATACGAGATGGCCATTTTAAGAAATATAGATCTCCGTAGTGATATGGAGTGTTCTGGAGAAGGCAAAGGGTAAAGTAGGAGTGGTAAGATATATGCGACTTTGTCGTGAATCGTGACAATCCAAAGCCAAAGTTTGTAAAAAGGTTCGGTTAACTTGGTTTATGAGTTTTAGTTTATGGTCGGTCGTGGTCGCAAACCAGATAGAGAAAAGAAACACTTAGCGTGCACTCTATCAAGATTGGATTGGTTTATTAATTTATCTAATCAAGATGGCTACCACTGTTTCCTCGAATTCTCCTTCAAACCCTAAAAGGAGAACTGGTCGGGATTATTTACACCTTACAAGTTCGCTAACCATTCAGCCATGCCAGTGTTGGTACTCCAAGGGAGGCTCCTCGAGCTTTCGCATGGACCTAATTAAATAACCCCATATCTGTTGAGGTATAACTTCGTTAACACCTTCTGGATACCTAATGGTTTAGCTAGTTGTGAAGTGAAAATCTCCCGGGAGTGTAATGATCCCAAAATCTTTATACATTTGTATTATCCCTCTTCAATAATATACCGTATTTATTTGTACTTGGTATTTTCCTTTTTCTATTAAATTTATTATTATTTTATTCCTCAATCTATTATGTATTTTTTTTAGGCACAATTTCTTTTTCTTATATTTAAGTTTTTAACTTCTCATTCTTATTTTTCCTTTCATAAATATTTAATCCAAATCCATTATTTTTATTCTCTACAGCCCATCTAAAAAGCCCATTTTCTTTTTAAGCAACATCATATATTTAATTCTAATTAAATATATGCATGAACAACTTTATAGCTCATTGGTTAAGTCCTTGCATTGTTATTCCATAAGTCACATGTTCAAATCCCCATTCTTGCAATTATTTTTTTTATCATTTTTTATTCTTCTCATAACCTACAAATGAGACCTTTCATTTCCAAAATGAATGGTGACCTTTCATTTCTCTTTTAATTCTCATGTTAAATGCATATATTATTATTCACCATTACACCATCTTTATTGTCCTCCTCTACTTTTCCTTCCTCACATTTTTCTATCTCTCACTTCTTCCTCTTCACCTAGAGTCCAACAAGGAGAACATGAAGAAGTCTTCAAGAAGGTCTCGCTAGTAACGCGAGGCTATCGGCGGATAGACAAGCCCGGTGACAATACCGGCTTGTGCATGTAAGTCTCTTTTCTCTCCCTTCTTCCATCTCTTTATTCTTCTCTTTCCATATCTCGTGAACCCGTTTTTATCCATACTGTAATCCTTAAGAGAAAAATAAACATAAACATATATATATATATATATATATATATATATATATATATATATATATATATATATATAAGTCTAGATACATATGGTTATATATGGTTTAATAATATCTTATTACCTCTTGTTCAAATTAAAGTGTTTTCAATTCTTTGTTCATGACTATAAATGTTTATTATGAGTAGTGAGAACATAGATTTCATGCCACAATATATTTACGATATCTCATGGAATCGGTTTGGTTATTAAAAGAAAAGTTGAAGCTTGCGTGAAAATTCTAGTTAATCTTTTTACCGATTTTAGTATACATATCAATATCTTTACCTTTAAAATAGTTTGTAGAAATTAATTTTTACTTCTGGAAATTTCATGAAATTTACATATGATAGAATATATTATTTTTTTTCATGCTATAAAAATTTTAGATCGATCCGCATAACGGTTTAGGAATTACATCGTATTTATTCACTGATCGTAAAACAGAAAACTGCAGCTATCGGTCAATTTCTAGGACACATAACTTGGTATACCGGTATCCAAATTGAGCAAACTCAGGTGTTTTTGATATCTACATCGAATGATCTAGATTTTCTTAGTTATAGTTTTACCGAAAACATATCTAAGATAAAGAAAACTGCATTACAATATTAAGTGACGGATCTGGACAGAATCTGTTCCGATTCGCACACTGTTTTTAAATTGGACATAACTCGAACACCCGATGTCCGTTTGTGACAAAATTTAGATGTGTAGATGCACCATTGATAGAACTATAATTTTATGTATATTATATTACTTAGGAATGCATGAAACAACCTGATATAGGCTTTGCAATAGAATATATAGTTGCTGTCCAGAAATCTGAATTTCTGTTTTAAATGCTGATATTAAAATGATCATAACTAGAGCTTCAGAAATCCAAATCATGTGAATCTTGGTGTTTTGGATAAGTACATCGAAATACCTACAATTTTATAATAATTTTCATAACCTAAAACTTGATTCAAATTAACTCAAACTGCGTTTTAAAAATATGTGACGGTGCCGAATAGATTCTGATCTGTTTTGCGCGACGATACGAAAACATTTATATCTCTCAAACCGGTAGTCGTATTTAGGCGAAACTGGAACTCACGCATGCAAAACACTTAGAGCCATATTTTTGTTTATGTTCTCGCATTCGTTTGACTTGATTGATTAGTCGTACATAATATTTCTTTACAGCATTGTTTTTGGTAGTTACTCGTATAATATACTTGACTCATTTCATACTATTCGAACATGTATACATATTTATCTTGATCATTAAATTGTTGTATATACATAAAGACGATAATTAAATACTTGAGTTGTATTTTGAAAACTATACAAAAGTATTTTTACATAAAACCCCCTCGAGTTTTATAATTTACAATAAGGACCCTAACCAATTATAGAACTTCAAATTCTCTTTCTTTTAGTCTGACTCGGGTTAGAGTCTGACTATTTCTGACTTGAATACGATTCAAGTCAATCCATATTCTTTATATTTCAACTCAAGATGAATACATGAATCCCAGAATCCAGTTAACAATCTATATAACTTGACTGAACCGAACCATGGATATTCCTTTTACATGATTCCCAGTATTCCATTTACATGACTCTATGGTTATAGCCGTTTTCTGATATCATGGTTTCGGTCAGTCAGTTAATCAATCTTACAATTAATACAATTTTACAAGATAACAATACAAACAAGACATCGCGGGGTTTAAGGGGTAGACTGGTACGGAATATGTTAAAGGTGGCACGAGGTGGTCACTTAAGACGTAATTACATCCATGCCGTTGTTCCGTGGTATTATCGACGGAGCCTTGTACTACAGGTTACCAAAGTCCCCGGTGTAAGTGGGACTCCCCTCGTATACACTGGCATCTTCTGTACCAGGCTACAAACAACAGCGTTAATACAACATTACAATATTATAATACAACATTAAAAGCTACACTCTCCCTCTCTTACTCTCTGTCTATTTCTCTCTTATCTTTGGGACTTACCGAGCGACCTGTTCGCTGACGACATTCTGTTTCTCTCTTCTTTGAATGTCGTCAGGTGATTTAGACCCGGCAGAGATTGAGCCATCACAAGAAGACTTGGAGCAGTTTACTGAAGACCCTGCACTGTAGTTTCATTGTACACTTTTCCTTTCTGTACTTTTCATTTCCTGTTATGCCACTGGTTAGGCATCTTTTATTTCAGTTGTATTTCCTTTCATGTATTGTACAAAGAATGTTAATAAATAAAAGTTGCTGTTCTTTTTATACTCTTGTCTCTTGTGTAATATTTTATATTGCTTAGCTACGCTTAGCGTATGTACTTCTGAGTACATACGTAGCGGACCTCGTCGCGTCCACTTCGCCGTACACTGGGAAGCGGGGCGTGACAGGGAGTAATACCTACCCATCAGTGGGAGTACTAGGCCAAAAATTTTGTTTTGGGGTTTAGATAACCCAACAGTGCTAAGTAATGGGCCCGGAAGCTTAAGCTTCATCATAGATTCCACTTCACGTGCTCTTCGCATGAGAAGTCTGGTTTTTGTGTTCACGTGTCTTAATTCTGGCAGAAACATAATGCTTACATTTTCCTTCATAATGTTAATTATAATATATAAACACATGAGAATAGTATTTTTACAGATAAACCCTCATACGTGTCATATTTATAATAAACACCTTTTATTATATAAAAATAGTAAGGAAAATATCATATTAAAAGTGCAGTTTTATCAACTGAACATGTCTTCCACGTGAGTAGTGCTAAGCACTGGTTCATTATGACGCTTACGTGAATGACACGTGAAGTATTATCTTCGTGATTGGTCATGTGTCTTCCACGTGAGTAGTGCTAAACACTAGAGTCTTAGCGCTCATGTGTATTCCACGTAGGGTATCATCTTCAGGATTGGTCACGTGGCTTCCACGTGAGCAGTGCTAAGCACTAGAGTCTCAGCGCTTACGTGTCTTCCACGTAAGACAGTAAATCTCAGCGCTCACGTGTCTTCCACGCGATCCGCTATTCCATATTTTCTTTGAGTGCCCATGTTCTTCTCACGTGGGCCTTTGTTTTCTTTTTCTTCAAGGGTACTCACGTGTCTTCCATGTGATCCTCTCCATACTCATGCAGAGATTAACTTTGAAAATTAGAGTTAAACTCTAAAAGTCCTGCAGATCTTGCAAGAACTAAGTTCTTCCCTTTTTGTGAGAACTAAGTACTTATTGGGATAAAACCCAGTCATATTTTGGAGGAACTAAGTGTTAGTGATATATGTCTTAGAGGACATTATTGTATAGTACTGGTTTGTATATTACGTTTGGGAAGCTTAGGATATACACGGATATAATAACAGTCTTGCTCAATATGGTAGTATGCTATTTGGTTTGATTCTACCTCAATATGTGTATATATTTCTTTTAGCATATCGCTTATACATATTGGTAGAGCCCTTAGGATCTTTGCTTGACTACCAGCGTTGTGACGACAGTCACACTAGTGAGAGCTGAGTGGTCTATAAGCATATCCTTATACAGGTCCCTAGTCGTAAGATTATTGAGACGGGGCATTGATACTCAAGAATAGACTAGTGTATACGCTTCTCATCCTAGCAGGGGATATGGTCTGTCCCACAGCCATTAGTACATCGTACTGGAGATAGTATGCAGGTGCTCATTAGGTTATGAGTACACTGGACAGGATTCCTGGGAAACTGCTGGTCGGTATTATACCTATCGTCAGGTAGTAGTTCCCAGGTGACATGAGTACAGCTTAGTCCGTTGACTTGACATCACTACTTCGCCTCGAGTGTGTTCCCATTGTTCTTAGATTACTATCCTACCACGGCTCAAAGGAGTCGTGCAAACAGGTAGTAGTTGGGTGCAGTCCTGAAGCACTTGGAGGCAGTAGCGGTTAGATAGGATCCGTTTCTCCCGGTATTGGGGGTTGATATCGCGCTGTGTTCGGAAAGCCATTACACAAATTCCCTGGACAGGGCAAATGATATTTACTGGTAGGTACTCCAATAGTTTCTCAGGGTATTTTGGGATCTGCTCCGGAATGACTTATTGCGCTATCAAGGGTCTGACGGTTTTCGCCCCTAGGCCCGATATGCGATACTCTTAGATGAACAGACCAGACTGTACGGAGATTGTCACAGATAGGCTCAGTAGGAGTTCAGATGAGTTTGCTCATCGGCCTTTTTATCGACAGATATCTGAGTAGCCGTTACGTGCAGCTAATACCACTGACGTGCTTGTAGTTAAACCCACTGCCAGCGTACTGTCGAGTCTTTAGAGTCCCACGCAGAGGGTTTCCCTGCTTCGGGTGAAACGATGTAGAGGCCGTATGGTTTTACGGTAGGGTTCGATCATATACGTGTACTTGTACACGGATCATGATTCGGACGGATAATGCTAGTGAGCTTTAGTTTAAACCGGATCCTACTACTATATTCTTGGATTATTTTCGTCTCTTTGTATTCGTATTTTTTGGAATACGGATACGGGTATGTATATTCGGTGAGGGGTACTCTTGTAATTTACTCAAGAGTGCTTCTAGAAGAAGACACCTCATTTCTTGTATAACCATTTAGATTAAATGGGAAGTGGAGGTATGAGGTGTGGATTTTCATTAAATGAAGCATGGCTACTTGGTGACTCATGGGGTGACTCATGGGGTGACTATTGAAGCATGCTTGATATTTTCATTGTGAATTATTGTATGCTTCATTCACCATAAGACTTAGCCATCTTCATTCCATTATTATCTTCAACACACACTCTCCTCCAAACTCTCTTCTTCTTCCTCAAAGCCTAAAAGTCTCATGTGTTGAGAAATCTAGGGTATTTTGAGACAGATCAATCCATCATCACTCTTTATATCCTCTAGGCTATCTAGTTTAGCGAACTATGTATCCTAGTTACCTCAGTATTGAGGTTGGAGCCTGAACTATAGACTCTCGGGTGGATCGTCTTTGACCTGAGGAGGCCGACGATCAAGCGCGATCCGTACACTTTGAGGAGCCAAGAAGGAGAACAAGAAGACCCGAATGACTTGATACTAGGAGGTATAACTTTCTTCCGAGTAGTTAAACCTCATAGTAGTTAGTTAGTTAAGGTTCAAGTTAAGATCCTGGAGTTTAGTCGGTGTTACGAAGCTTATAATTTTTTTGTGCATATTCCGCCTTCCCGCGAAGCCGCGGGGTGCGCGACATTGACTTGCAGTGGTATTAGAGCCTACTAAACCTTAACTAGCTAATTAGCAAGTAGTTAGAACTTCGATCGTCGGAAAAAACCCGAAATCATAACTTCAAACCCATGCTTGCTGTCGTTTTTAAAATTTGATCAAAAAATTATTTCAGAGGCCTTAAAAATACAAGCAGGGTATTCTAAGAACGCAGAAGAAAAATGAGTCGTTAAATCGCCATGACCACCGCGGATGCGCGGCGAAACAGTGCATTTCGCCGCGGTCCGCGGCCGAGTCAAGGCCGAGTTGGACCAATTTTATTCTGTGGGTCTATTTTGTGGAGTTCTGATTTCTGGTATATTTGGTTTCTACGGAGTATTGTTTGTGTGCTGGTTTATACATGGGGTAGACACGGAAAATATGTTCGATCGGAATTCTTAAGTTACTTGGCTAATCGGGTTTTCTATGTTTGGATATATGTGTTCGTAAACCTCCGCTAATTGCTATATGCCAATTAGTTGGGGGTTGCACATATCTGTATTGTGATGGTTTGTGTATATGGAATATTGGATCGTCGTGGATGAATAGCCGGGGGATGTGAGAAGAGAGTTTTCTTTCTTTCATTCGATGTAAATTTGTAAAGTGATGTAATATTACTTTGCGAGGCACATCCGGGTTGAGGTTGTAGCCACCGCTGTATTATTTCATTTACTGTTTTTGCTCCTAGGATAGACCCAAGGTGGGGTGCACAAACTACCGGGTTCTTGAAGTGCCGAGTGGCCTACTCATTTTACTGAGGGAGATTGCTTCATTTCGAGAATTTGGCGGGTAGTTTGCCGTACCCGTAGGGGTCTAGGATGGGATTTGGCTATTCATCACGACCGTGGAATCCGTCTTTTGTTATAGGCTTAAACGAAACACGGAATTCCTAATATATCCAATATATTCATTTGTGATCTGGAATGCCTATTATTGCGTGAGATGAATGGATATATATATATATATATGATATATAGTAGACGTTGCTTATGTTTTGCACCCGCGCAAGTCCAGTCCCCGCTCTGCCGTTAGTTAAGTAATCTAACGGTGCATAACGGGGCCCCGTGGTGAATGTGGATGGCATAAGCGTACGTTGTATTTTCTTTTCTTTTTGCAATGATTGGATTAAATGATGGGACAACATTAATTGATTAATGCAAAGAAAACAAACCAAAGCTGAATCGTTGGAACAATTTCAAAACCACTCGGTTATGTTTACCCCAATCAGAGCAAAGCTCTGTTCAAATTCCAAGGCGGGAGATGAAGCAACGCTTCATCTTCCCCCAATCAGAGCAAAGCTTTGCTTTGAAAATTTAAACTTTAATAAATGAAGCAACGCTTCAGATTCTTTGCGCTGTGCGCAATGCGCCACGTGTCAGGCGCAGACGCATCAGCGCAGCACCCAAGACGGTGCGTCCAATCAGAGCAGGGCTCTTTTAAAAACTAAAAGTAAAAGAAACAACGTTCAGTTGCGCAAGCGCTGCGCTGCGCGGCACGTGTCTGCGCAGTTGCGCAAGCACAGCTGCGCAAGCGCTGCGCTGCGCGATACGTGTCACGCGCTGGGAAAGTTGCGCAAAACAGAATAAATCTTTTCTGTTCTTGTTAAAACAAGAAGATTTTCTTCTGTAAAGCAGGGGCCTTTGGATCAAAGATCCAACGGTGGGGAAACTTCCCCAAATCACTCAGAGAATAATCTTTTTAACAAATTTAACTAATTTATGGGCACTATAAAAAGGACCCCAGACCTCATTTCAAAGGGGGGGACATTTTAAAAGAGAGAGAGAGAAAGAGGACTCTGAAGAACTCCTCAAGAATAAAAAAGGTAAAAACCTTTGAAAGAAGAGAAATTTCTCTTATGAACAGATCAGTGATCTAAGAACAAGATCATGGATCTTCAATAAATAAATAAACAAATAAAATAAAAATAAAAGTAGTGCCTTGCACTTATTATGAACCTTTGGTTCTCTGAAACAAGGAGAAACTTGTTTAGATCAAGGGATCAAAAAGTGCTTTGCACTTCTGTTTTGAATCTAAAAAGATTCTTAGTGCTTTGCACAAATGCAGTGCATTACTTAAAGGGCCAGGCCCAAGTCAAAAAGACCTAACAGGCCTAAATAAATTGCAAAGCAATAAAAAGGGCAGAGCCCCATTTAAATTGACACTCTGTTTGAGCAAAGCCCAAAATAAATAAACAGCCATGGCATAGATCTAACAGACCAACAACAAATAAAAGTGCTTCCAATTGGACTTAGCCCAATCGCGGCCATAAGTCCTTAAATAAAATTGACTGAGCAAGATTGCTCTCTTAAATCAATTTACTACCGGTTCGAGGGTACATCTCCGAACTCCTCTGACACCTGTCGTTGTAATCCTTCAACGACGTCAGAGAGGTGACGGGTCCCAACGACCACACGTATATGGACCGAAACGTCCTTAAACTAATATTGGACTGAGACGTCCTTAAACTAATATTGGACCGAGACGTTCCTAAACTAATATCGGACCGAGACGTTCCTAAACTAATATCGGACCGAGACGTCCCTAAACTAATATCGGACCGAGACGTCCCTAAACTAATATCGGACCGAGACGTCCCTAAACTAATATCGGACCACCACGTCCCTAAACTAGAATATGGACCACCACATCCCTAAACTGGCACAATAGAGCCCAAATGCTCTTTTGTCGGATCTAAACGGTCCCGTTAAGTTGATCTTAGTCTCAAACTAGACTAACGTATCCTTAACAAACGTTTGAGTCGATCTTAGCCTAAAAAATGGCTAACGTATCCTCCAAACAGACTTTAGTCCCAAATTGGACTATGAATCTCCCAAACTGGAACAATAGAGCCCAAACGCTCTTTTGTCGGATCTAAACGATCACGTTAAGTTGATCTTAGTCTCAAACAGGACTATCGTATCCTTAACGAATGTTTAAGTTGATCTTAGCCGCAACGCGACTAATGCATCCTTAAACTAAAAACACCAAACCCAAATCTAAGTAAATACGGATTTGGACTAATCCACATCCTACGGGCGACGGTATTACTCAGTCTCCGTATACAATCCACGGGCAACCACAAACAAAACAAACACACACGACATGAAGTGAAATTCTGGAGAAGGAGAAAGTTGTTACCGGAATGTGGTAGCGTAATTAACTGCAGGGGCTTGCGCCTGCAGGGAAGAGCGTCCCCATAATCAAAAACCCCTCAAGCGAAGGGGAATCTGACGAAGTCTGCTACATCGGCCGCATCCGTCTAAACCTCCGATACAAGGTGCCATAAATCAACTTGGCATTTTCGGAGAGGTAGACGGATAAAACCAAATAGCATCTGCCCCGAATCTCAGGCGAGACGCAAAGTCTGCGCCGCCATTCGGAGGGGAACAGATTCTGGCACGCCCGGTGGGACCTTTTCCACTTTCCACTCCACACTTCGTGTGTCGTGTTCGCGAACGAATCGCGGTTTACTGTGGTTTCCTGTGGATTCAAGGTACTAAGATTTGGTGTCTTGCTCCGTGCAGAAAATAGAAGATCAATGGCTTCGAACTGCATCGCCTGCAGCAACAACTCTTGCTCCGTCATTACTGGAGGAGTGACTTATGGGCCCCAAGCGGCCTCCCTTTTCAAAATGCCGGTGAAGCAGGTAGCTCAAGCCACCACTGGACTATTTTTTGGGACCATGCTCCCACCAATGAGCTTCAACGCCCCAATGACATTGCAAGAAGCTCCAAAGAAGTCGGTCTTCGATCGACTTACCACTGCCGCGACCCCTCTCAATAGGTCCCCCAACTCCACTGCTTCAGGTTTTAATGGATTAGGCTAGAGCTCCATCGGGCCAATGAAGAAGCCTGCCATACCAGAAGGTGTTATCCCGAAGCGGATAGCCATCCCAGCTCCCGTTCTTGGCGAAGTCACCAAGGTTGCTTCCCATGTTCGGAAGTCTGCTTCTGACAGGTTGGCCGTCCCCGTTCAACGGACGTCGATCTTTAAAAGGCTGGTACCAGCATATTCTGACCAACACAGGGGGCATGAGGAGGTCACCCCTATATCTGAAACAACTCCATTAGCATGACATGCTCGACGTCGCCACTGGCGTCGAGTAAAGAAGGCTGGGGGAAACTTCCCCTCTGGATTTACTCCTCCAGCTCCAACGGTGGGGATCGATACTGCTGTTCCAATCGGGAACAGCTTTGAATTGCTGAATACGGTGCGCAGAAACTCTTCTACTGCAATGTTGAAACGAACTCCTTCAGCTGCGAAGAGCACTCCAGAGAAAAAGCTAGAACAGCCCCTCAACGGCTGTCCTTTAAAATTTACAGAGTCTGGCGACAGGTCCAGGAGTCAGTGATTGATGAAAACCATCTCTGCCAACGAAAAAAAATGAAGGTTCGGCAAGAGAAGGATTACTCTGTCAAACCACAAAAAGCAAAAGCTACTTGGGTGCCCACTACAATGGCTCCCTTAACTCCAATCACTCAAAAAAGGAGGCCGCAAAAAGCCCCTGTGTCTTCGGCAAATCGTAAAGACACCGAACACAAACGCCCCAAGTCTGGGGGCATGGTGGTGCACACTGTTTATATGGCTTCTGGAAAGGAGGAAAGCCGCACTTCTACGGGCCACCAACCGCTCACCCGATCCGTGACGAAAGCCCAGGAGTAACAACAAAAGCTTCAGAAAATGATGACTACAATGGCTGCACTCACTGAGCCAAAAGAAAGCTCTGAAACGTCTTCGGATGAGCGTCAAGAACAAGAAACCGACGCTGACTTCTTACACAGAGTCCTCGAAAAGAGGGACAAAGAAGCTGCAGAGCAAGCGGCTAACATAAAACAGATGGCGCTCCTCTTCCAAGATATGGTAGGGATGATGTTACAGCCGGACCCTCCTGCTGAAGATCCTCCGATCGTCCTTGAAGACGACAGGGGATATACGTCAAATCCTCCGCCGGCTCGATCAACAGCCAAGGAGGAGGCAATCTCCAAAGTTGACCTAGATGAATATATAGCTCAGCAGATCCGGGTTCATCAGGCGAATTAAGCGGCTGGGCAAATTGTTAGAACCGGACGACCGTATCCGAGCTGGTATGACCAAATCAATTACCCGCCAGGATATACGATCCCTAAATTCCACGTATATAAAGGGATAGGGAATCCCTATCAGCATGTCGCTCAATTCAGGGCCTTATGCGGCAATACTGGAGGCGATGACAAATTGTTGCTACGTCAATTCGTCGGCAGCTTAGCAGAAACAGCCTTTGAATGGTATTCGGAGCTACCTAACGACTCTGTCAAAACATTTGCAGAGATGGAACTGCTGTTTACACAAAGATTCGCAAGTGCTAGTGAACACACCCCGATTACAGCACTGATAAATGCCAGGATAAGGCCCGGCGAAACGTAGGTCCAATACGCAACACGATGGCGAAACCTATGGTCGAAATGCGAACAACGCGTAGAAGAGGCACCTGCGGTAGGCATGTTTGTGGGCACTCTCGATCCGCAGGCGACCATCTCGCAATTCATGATGTTCTTCAGGCCGACCACCTTCCAGGCCTTGATCGACAAATTAGCCCAAATGGACCAGATGGGCCATAGACCGTCTCCTCCAAGACCCGATCCCCGAAATGAGAAAGGAAAAACGATCATCGTCGCCAACGCTCAGCAACAGTCGAGCAACTCAAAGCCGGTCGCTCGCCAAAACAACGTGCGTCCACGCCCATCCCTCGAAGAGAGGCTAGGACGCCATTACTCGTTTCTTCAGAATAAAACGAGAAGACTGTTCGAGCTGGCAGTGCGCAACAGACTCATTAATCTGCCGAATCCAAAACGTCCGTTGCAGCCAGGCGATCTTAATAATCCCAATTATTGCCCTTACCACCAAACGGTAAGTCACCCGATTGAGGATTGTTTCGTCTTTAAGGGATGGATCGAGGATCAATACCTGCAAGGCAAGTTCGCGCTGTCTGAAAGCTGGAAGGTAAACCCACCACAGCTATACTCTCCAAAGAAGACAGACACGCCGGGGCGGCTTGTTCTTTAGTCAAGGATGAAAACGATGGAGAAAACTTATCGGATGAATCCGAAGACTACGTAGCGACTTGTCATGTGATTTCTCATTCACTGACGGATGATGAGGAGGCTCCTTGCTCTGAGAAATCAATGGCGAACCCTGAGCCAGAGATTCTACAGCCATCAGACGAGTTGATCGATGTCTTCCTAAATGAAATTCGTTTGAAAGCAAAAGCCAATCAAGAGCGTGAAATGGCCATACTGGAAAAAGCCAAGGCATTCCCGTCAAATCAAAAGCCATCCACTGCGGATAAAAAAAAATTCAAGACGAGGAAAAGGTTCGCCAAAGCTATGTCAGTAGGAATGAAGCTACCGCCCTCTGAAGAAAATACTCCCACTGAGGCAGAGATGCACCCTAACTTCTGTTTATATCATCAGAAGATCATACATCCTACCGAAGACTGCGAATCCTTTAACTGTTGGTGGCAAGGGTATGTCGCTCAAAAGCAACACTTCGACGGGACAAAGTGTGAAGCTTGTGGACATCGGAAAAATGAGATTATGAGCGCAAAAGAGTCGCCGACGATTGCCATATAGCCGACTCTAAGGTATCGCAAATTATCACCTTTGGAAGCAACTCTGACGAAGAAGCTATCCCCAACTCTTCCCTCGGGGAATCTATTTCAAAAATAAAGGAATTGAGAAGCTGCGAGAACGTTCAGCCATGTAATCGCATGCTACTCGGAAAGAATCCCGGCCCCGCAAACAACGGAGCGAACAAAAAGGATAAAAGAAAAGGAAAAAATGCCCTCGTCGCCAGCACTCAACAACAATCAGGTGACCCTAGACCGGTTGCTTGCCAAAGCAACAAGCGGCAACCCCTCCAGGAAAAGTTGAAATGTCCTTACTCGTTTCCGCAAGATAATACAAGGGGACTGTTCGAGCTGGCAGTGTGCGACAGACTCATCAATCTGCCGGGTCCAAAACGTCCGTTGCGGCCAGGCGATGTTAATAATCCCAATTATTGCCCTTACCACCAAACAGTAGGTCACCTGATCGAGGACTGCTACGTCTTCAAAAACTGGGTTGAAGACCAATACCAACAGGGCAAGTTTCCGCTGTCTGAGAACTGGAAGGTGAGTCCGCCATAACCGCACGCTCCGAAGAAGATGGATACGCCGGGGGCATCATGCTCGGTCATAGAGAAAGCCCCGGAGACCGAAAAGTCAATAAACTAGATGTTCGCCTCAAATACGGCGACGGCGGACCGAAACGTCCTTAAACTAACAACGGACCGAGATGTCCTTAAACTAATAATGGACCGCAATGTCCTAAAACTTGCAAATGACCGAAATGTCTTTAAACTACTACCGCAGCATTCTCAGGCTGACGAGAATATAAAAAAAAATAAAAAAAAATAAACGGTATGTCCATAAGCAAAATGGGCACTGATGAAAACCCGAAAGGGCTCCGTGAGTAAAAACAGCAGGGCTACCTGCGAGTGTTTGTGAAAACCTGAAAAGGCGCAATCTCGTTAGAAAAAATAAGAAGAATAAAAAGAATTAAAAAAAACGGTATGTCCATAAGCAAAAATGGGCACGGATGAAAACCCGAAAGGGCTCCGTGAGTAAAAACAGCAGGGCTACCGGCGAGTGTTCATGAAAACCCGAAAGGGCGCGACCTCGTTAATAAAAAAAAAAAGAAGAAGAAAATAAAAAGAAAAAAAAACGGTATGTCCATAAGCAAAACGGGCATGGATGAAAACCCGAAAGGGCTCCGTGAGTAAAAACAGCAGGGCTACCGGCGAGTGTTTGTGAAAACCCGAAAGGGCGCAACCTCGTCAAAAGACACTTACAGGGTCCCCTCGACCTTGTAAGGAGAAACCACCCACGTGAGATCCTTACGACTCACAAGGGAGCAACACACTCAGGGATCCCCACGATTCCTAAGGAGAAAATACACTTGCGAGATCCTCACGACTCGTAAGGAGAACTCTCTTATGGGACCCTCACGGCTCATAAGATTTGAAAGTCTTAAGTTACAGAGACCTAAACCTGTGCTTAAGCAACCCCCACAACTTTCGTTATGGCCCTACAAGTGGTCCAATACTGGCTCTTGTATACAATCCACGGGCGTGAATAAACATTTCCCTAACAAAGTCTCATCCGTGACTAGGGATATGCTCGTACAGCAAACAACACTTGTAAGTCCTCTCGATTTACAAGAAGAAAACCCTCTTGTAGGATCCTTACGACTTACCGAGGAACATACACTTAGGAATCCTCACGACTCCTAAGGAGAAAATACACCTACAAGATCCTCACGACTTATAGGGAGAAATACCTTTGTGAAACCCTTACGGCTCATGAAGTCAAAAGCCTCAGTCAACAGGACCTTAACCCTGTTCGCTAAGCCACCTTTGTTCGACATCGACGGAGGCAGATGATGATTCGCTCCTGGCAATATCCCAGTTGTAGCGATACTGATGCCTAAATCGGTAACAAATTCCAAGTCCTTTCATGGCAGATGATGATTCGCTCCTGGCAATATTCCGGTTGTAGCGATGCTGATGCTGAGATTGGCACCAGATTCCAAGTTCTACGCTCGCGATAAAAAATCAGCGAGCTGAAAATGCATATTAAATAGCCGAAATGATGGGGCAACTCGCAATAAAAAACAGCGAGTAAAAATAAAATAAACAGCTGAAATGATTGGGCAACTCGCAATAAAAAAACAGCGAGTAAAAATAAAATAAACAGCCGAAACGATTGGGCAACTCGCAATAAAAAGCAGCGAGTAAAAACAAAATAAACAGCCGAAACGATTGGGCACCGCGAAAAATAGCCGAAACGATTGGGCAATCGCGACCTTCGCGATATAAAAGCTGAAATGATAGAGCATCGCGGAAAGAATAAAAAAAATGAAAGAATGAAACTTTTTGCCCTACAGGTGAAATCACATCGATCCCTGTATACAATCCAGGGGCACAGATAAAGAGGGAACCATACCTTCCCAACAGGCTCCATCAGAAAGCAAAGCCAAATCTCGACGGTTCATAGACAACCTAGAGACAATCTCGACATTTGTCGCAATATTACAGACACGATGTCAACAAATGAAGCAAACGAAGATCCCGAGCTTCAGGGTCTCGACGTCAACATCGACAACTTAGAGATCACCAACGGCGTTTCTCCTCACTCCAACTAGATGCAGACATGACGTCAACAACCGACCTCAGAATCGCAACGAAACGGAACCATGGCAAAGTCTTTAGTTCCAAATCTCAATGGCCACATCTGCAGCCTGGAGACCAACAACGGTGTGCCTCCTCATTCCAGCAGGACACAGATGTTACACCATCAAGCGGAGCGATGGCAAAATCCCAGCTTCACCTCAGCATTCGTCTCGATACAGTAGACGCAATGTCAACAACAGCGTTCCTCCGCAGTCCAGCTGGAGGCAGATGCAACGTCAACAAAAGAACTCACGGTCGAAACAAAGCGGAGTAACGGCAAAATCCTAACTCCACCTTTGCATTCGTCTCGTTACAGCAGACGCAATGTCAACAACGGCGTTCCTTCGCAGTCCAGCAGGGTGTACATACAAAGTTAACAAAAGACCCCATGGTCGAAACCAAGCGGAGTGACGGCAAAATCCCAGCTCCACCTCAGCATTTGTTTCAATACACCAGACGCAGTGTGAGCAAATGAAGCGAAGGCCAAATTCCTAGCTTCAAGGTCTTAACGGCAAGTCATATAAGGCCTGAAAGACCACCGGAGATCATCTCACATGGAGTGGTCACCTCCTCGACGTTCGTTTCGATACAGCAGACGAGTTGTCACCCCAGCGTTCTTCCTCCAGCAGGGATTCGGACGTGACAAAGCAAACGAAGCGAAGGCCACATTCCTCGCTTCAACGTCTTTACGACAACTCACATAAAACCGGAAAGACAATCGAAGATCATCTCGCACCAGCACAGAGTGGTCACCACCTTGACGTTCGTCTCGATACAGCAAACGAAATGTCAACCCCAGCATTCTTCCTCCAACAGGATTTGGACACACCAAAGCAAACGAAGCGAAGGCCACATTCCTAGCTTCGAAGTCTTGATGCTAACTCATATAAAACCGGAAAGACAATCAGAGATCATCTCGCACCAGCAAAGAATGGTCACCACCTCGACGTCCGTCTCGATACAGCAGACGAGATGTCACCCCAATGTTCATCTCGACACAGCAGACGCAACGTCATTAAACGAATGGAGCCACGACAAAATCCTTAGTTCCAAACCTCGACGGTTCACCAGCAACCTAGAGACAACCTCGACGTCCGTCTCGATACAGTAGACGAGATGTCACCCCAACGTTCGTCTCGACACTTCAGATGCAACGTCATCAGACGAATGGAGCCACGGCAAAATCCCTAGTTCCAAATCTCGGCGGTTCACCAGCAACCTAGAGACAACCTCGACGTCCGTCTCGATACAGCAGACGAAATGTCACCTCAATGTTCGTCTCGACACAGCAGACGCAACGTCATCAAACAAACGGAGCCACGGCAAAATCCCTAGTTCCCACCGCAACATTCGTCTCGATACAGCAGACGCAATGCCAGCAAACGAAGCAAAGGCCAAATTCCTAGCTTCAGGGTCTTGACGGCAACTCACATAAAGCCCGAAAGACTATCGGAGATCATCCCCACACCAGCGCGGAGTGGTTATGGCTCATCGGGGCTCACCAAAATAAGCCTAACCTCAAGTAAAAAGCGACATGGCAAATTCCTAACGCTTGCTCTTCCGACGGTCAAGCTGCCAAGGAGGATTGCTTGAAGACGTCTTGTCCAGCCCCCGAAGGGATCAGAGACACGGCAGTCGCAGGGCTACTCGAACAGCACGATTGCATATCGAGGACTATATCAGCTTATGCGACGGTACGATGGTCAAAACCCTAAGTACCACCAACCTTAACGGGCTTCTGTCGTAAAGAGCAGAGGTTAAATGCGACGTTAAGATGTTCTTGCGAGAAACGTTCGATTCGTCTCGACTTGTGAAAAATTGTTGAGGCGGCTCGACTCGTGAGATAAAGCCTTAGGCAGTGGGCATAAAAGAAGCCTGTTTCCTAAGCACTGGGACCCTGCGAGTTGGCCCAAAACGGTCTCTTGCATACCATCCACGGGTCTCACCCTCCAACATCGAACTTCGATAAGGAGGGAAACAACCGCTTACAAGTCCTCTCGACTCGTAAGAGGGAAAAAATTCTCTTGTAGGATCCTTACGACTTACAAAAGAAAACCACACTTAGGAATCCTCACGATTCCTAAGGAGAAAAACCCACCTACGAGATCCTCTCGATCCGTAGGGAGAAAAGTCTCTATGAGACCCTCACGGCTCATAGAGTTGAAAAGTCTTAGGCAGCAGATCTGAACCTGTGGCCTAAGCCTTCGCTATCTCGTGAAGAAATCAAGAAGCTTACTCTATTACCTGCTAATTGCGACGACATGCTGAGAAAGAGGAAAAGCAACAGAAAGAGTATCCGATTTACATTTGATCAATCGTTCGAGACACATTCATTCATGCATAAGCAAAAGACTCAGAACAAAAGATAAGACAGGCTAGGAAAAACAAAAATCTTCATTAATATTGCCAGAAGTTCTTACAATCATAAAAGCAATAAACGAAAAACATTATTACAAGGGAATAACCTCGGACCCAGGACATGGATTGAGGAATTCAAAAGCGACCCTATCTATGACTTTCCAGGCCTCGCGGACCATCCTAGTGTGCTTTCTTTCGCGAGCACAAGCGTCAGGGTCCCCCCTGATGTCTTCCACCCTCCGATAAGCAGCGAGTATGGCAGATTGTTGAAAGATCTCGTGTAAGAGATCGATAAGACTGTCTCGCCGTCTCTTTGAGATGAAGTTCAATGGTACACCGAGTGCACCTTGTCCTCAGCGGCATCCAACGCCCTAAGCGGCACGCCGGAACAGAATAGGGGAAGCTCTTCCCAGATGGCTCCCACGATAAGCTTAAGGAGGGAGGAACACCGGGGGAGCAGTGGACCATTGTATGCGTCGAAGCGGCTCATAATTTCTGCACACTCCGCGTTTGTGAACTCTCGATTCTGAGAGCGGCCAAGTCGGCGAATGTCCCCGTAAGAGATGATCTCGTTAAGAGCATACATATGGGCATCTATTGTTCCTGTGAAAGAAGATCAACAGAATTAGCAGACCGACTGATTAAGTGAATTCTTGTTAAAAAACGAGCACAGACAGTTAAACTCCTCGAGAGCAATACTCTACGAACAAGAGTGACTATCAAAATCTTAATAAGGGAAATTTAAAGAAGTCCCCCAAGATTCTGAGATCACTATTATTAAAAGATGATATAGTCCATTAAAATATAAAACTCCATTTTTAATTTTCATTATTCATATTCAAACTCTTAAAAGTTCATCATTTTCAGATCAAAGAGATCTATGTTTTGACAAAGATGCAAGGTTCTGTTCATGGGTCAAGAAGTCTTGAAACAGATTCTTGAGAGCAAGGCTCTAATGATGAAACCCCAGAAGGGTTTCTTTAGATCAAAGATCTATAAGAGCAAGGCTCTATTAATTAAAATTGATTTAATTCAAGACTAATTCTTACCTAAATAGTTTCTTTTAAAGAAAATCTAAGAGTTCTTAAAAACAAGAGCAGGGCTCTGAGATTCTGAAAATAAAAGTTTTGGAGATGATGATCATCTGTGAAGGACCAAAGGTCCTATTTATAGGCACCAAGTGCCCTTCCAACTTCCAAAAGCAGCCGCGACGGTTGGGATTCTGCCACCGTTGCGCTCGCGTTTGGAGGCCACGTAAACGCAACGGTGGGGGGGCATTTGTTTACCCCAATCAGAGCAAAGCTCTGTTCAAATTCCAAGGCGGGAGATGAAGCAACGCTTCATCTTCCCCCAATCAGAGCAAAGCTTTGCTTTGAAAATTTAAACTTTAATAAATGAAGCAACGCTTCAGATTATTTGCGCTGTGCGCAATGCGCCACGTGTCAGGCGCAGACGCATCAGCGCAGCACCCAAGGCGGCGCGTCCAATCAAAGCAGGGCTCTTTTAAAAACTAAAAGTAAAAGAAACAACTTTCAGTTGCGCAAGCGCTGCGCTGCGCGACACGTGTCTGCGCGGTTGCGCAAGCACAGCTGCGCACGCGGCACGTGTCTGCGCAGTTGCGCAAGCACAGCTGCGCAAGCGCTGCGCTGCGCGACACGTGTCTGCGCAGTTGCGCAAGCACAGCTGCGCAAGCGCTGCGCTGCGCGACACGTGTCACGCGCTGGGAAAGTTGCGCAAAACAGAATAAATCTTTTCTGTTCTTGTTAAAACAAGAAGATTTTCTTCTGTAAAGCAGGGGCCTTTGGATCAAAGATCCAACGGTGGGGAAAATTCCCCAAATCACTCAGAGAATTTTTTTTATCAAATTTAACTAATTTATGGGCACTATAAAAAGGACCCCAGACCTCATTTCAAACGGGGGGAACATTTTTAAAAAAAAAAAAGAGAAAGAGGACTCTGAAGAACTCCTCAAGAATAAAAAAGGTAAAAACCTTTGAAAGAAGAGAAATTTCTCTTATGAACAGATCAGTGATCTAAGAACAAGATCATGGATCTTCAATAAATAAATAAACAAATAAAATAAAAATAAAAATAGTGCCTTGCACTTATTATGAACCTTTGGTTCTCTGAAACAAGGAAAAACTTGTTTAGATCAAGGGATCAAAAAGTGCTTTGCACTTCTGTTTTGAATCTAAAAAGATTCTTAGTGCTTTGCACAAATGCAGTGCATTACTTAAAGGGCCAGGCCCAAGTCAAAAAGACCTAACAGGCCTAAATAAATTGCAAAGCAATAAAAAGGGCAGAGCTCCATTTAAATTGACACTCTGTTTGAGCAAAGCCCAAAATAAATAAACAGCCATGGCACAGATCTAACAGACCAACAACAAATAAAAGTGCTTCTAATTGGACTTAGCCCAATCGCGGCCATAAGTCCTTAAATTAAATTGACTGAGCAAGATTGCTCTCTTAAATCAATTTACTACCGGTTCGAGGGTACATCTCCGAACTCCTCTGACACATGTCGTTGTAATCCTTCAACGACGTCAGAGAGGTGACGGGTCCCAACGACCATACGTATATGGACCGAAACGTCCTTAAACTAATATCGGACCGAGACGTCCCTAAACTAATATCGGACCGAGACGTCCCTAAACTGGAATATGGACCACCACGTCCCTAAACTGGCACAATAGAGCCCAAATGCTCTTTTGTCGGATCTAAACGGTCCCGTTAAGTTGATCTTAGTCTCAAACTGGACTAACGTATCCTTAACAAACGTTTGAGTCGATCTTAGCCTAAAAAATGGCTAACGTATCCTCCAAACAGACTTTAGTCCCAAATTGGACTATGAATCTCCCAAACTGGAACAATAGAGCCCAAACACTCTTTTGTCGGATCTAAACGATCACGTTAAGTTGATCTTAGTCTCAAACAGGACTATCGTATCCTTAACGAATGTTTAAGTTGATCTTAGCCGCAACGCGACTAATGCATCCTTAAACTAAAAACACCAAACCCAAATCTAAGTAAATACGGATTTGGACTAATCCACATCCTACGGGCGACGGTATTACTCAGTCTCCGTATACAATCCACGGGCAACCACAAACAAAACAAACACACACGACATGAAGTGAAATTCTGGAGAAGGAGAAAGTTGTTACCGCAATGCGGTAGCGTAATTAACTGCAGGGGCTTGCGCCTGCAGGGAAGAGCGTCCCCACAATCAAAAACCCCTCAAGCGAGGGGGAATCTGACGAAGTTTGCTACATCGGTCGCATCCGTCTAAACCTCCGATACAAGGTGCCATAAATCAACTTGGCATTTTCGGAGAGGTAGACGGATAAAACCAAATAGCATCTGCCCCGAATCTCAGGCGAGACGCAAAGTCTGCGCCGCCATTCGGAGGGGAACAGGTTATCTTCAAAAAGCAACTTTTAAAAGCAGAGCTTAGACCACTCCTTTAAAAGATATCATGGTTTCTTTGATTAAATCAAGTTCATCACGTTCACGGTTTCGCCAAAACCATTCATAGCCCTCCTTCATTTCAGATGGGTATTCAGTAGTATTCAAGCTATGTATTTTGACCTTCGTCAAGCCATAGTGATTGGTAGCTGCTGGGTATTCATCTATAGCATAGATAGATGCATTGGTTTGGGACTGCCGTACTACTATTTTGGCCTTCGTCAAGGGTATGTACGTGTGTGTTCAAATTAACCTGGACAATGACAGGTAGAACTTGACTTGCGACTTATGATACGTTGGCATTCGTCAATGTCATATGAGCTTGGGGCAAAAATCCACATCGGGAGTTTCTAAGGAAATTGAAATTTGCTAGTGTTGCATACCATTTGGAGTGTGATGATTTTGGTAGGATTCCTTCAAGATTGTCACATGATGATATTTAGATCCTGATCCAACTGTGAGTATCCGCTACTCCTCGGGAGATTTTTCACTAAACAATCAATGCTATAAACCAAGTAGATGTCTAGAACGGTGTTAGCGGGGCTACGCCTTTAGAGAAAAGAGGTTATGTAATTAAGAAACTTCGTGAAAGCATTGGAAAACCTCCATCGAAGTACCAACACCTGTCTGGCCGAAAGGTTAAGCAAGTATTGTAAGAGTGAGATTAATCCTAACTAATTCTTCTTTTATGGTTTGAGGAAGGATTCGAGATACAGTGGGAGCCATCCTGTTTAGATAAACTAATAACCAATCTAAACTTGTAAGAGCATTATGCCGAGTGTTTCTAATCTCTCTCTTGACTGCAGCGACGAAAATGACTGGGCATAAGTTACCGCTAGATAAAAACATATTGACTGGGCCAAACTATAATGATTGGCTAAGGAATGTCCATGTTCTCCGCCGAAAGACGCGACCGAGACGTTAGGACGTTTGTCCTGAATTTTGTGGGCAGATGCTATTTGGATTTATCCGTCCACCTCTCTGAAGATGCCAAGTTAATTTATGGCACTGTATATCGGAGGTTTGGACGGATGTGGCCGTTGTAGCAGACTTCATCAGATTCCCCCTCCTTTGCGAGGTTTTTTTATTATGGGGACGCTCTTCCTTGCAGGCGTAATCCCCTACAGTTAATTACGTTACCGCATCGCAATAACCACTTTCTCCTGCTCTAGAAGTTCACTTCGTGTCGTGTGTGTTTGTTTTATTTTTTATTGCCCGTGGATTGTATACGGAGACTAATTTATGCCGTCTCCCATAGTGCGTGGATTAGTCCAAATCCGTATATTTTAGATTTGGGCTTGGTTTGATTTAAGGATCATTAATTTGGTTTGAGATTAAGATCAACTTAAATGTATGTGAGCAGTTGAGGCTCGGTTGGCTTTTGTTAAGGATAAGTTAGTCCAATTTGAGACTAAGATCCACTTAACAAGGTTATAGGATCATTTTTATTTTAGATCCAACAAAAGAGCATTTGGGCTCTATTGTTTTAGTTTAAGGACGTTTCGGTCCGTTATCGCCATTTTGGAGGCGAAGTTTTAGTTTGAGGACGTCTCGGTCCGTTGATCACCATTTTGGAGGTAAGATTTTAGTTTAAGGACGTCTCGGTCCGTTGATCACGATTGTGGAGGTGAGATTTTAGTTTAAGAACGTCTCGGTCCGTTGATCACCATTTTGGAGGTGAGATCATTTTGGAGATGAGATTTTAGTTTAAGGACGTCTCGGTCCGTTAATCACCATTTTGGAGGTGAGATTTTAGTTTAAGGACGTCTTGGTCCGTTGATCATCATTTTGGAGGTGAGATTTTAGTTTAAAGACATCTCGGTCCGTTGACCATCTTGCGTGCACGTGTATTTGTTACGTAACGGGATGAGTAACGATGATATGGGATGCATCCAATTTGGGATGTGGGTTTGATTAGGGATGTGCACGTCAGTTTGGGAAGTGCACCAAAAAGCAGTTAGTTGTCGGGACCCGCCACCTCTCTGAAGATGTTGATGAATTACAACGACATGTATCCAAGATGTAGAGAGATGTACGCTTGAGCCAATTCCCGTAATTGAGGGAAAAGGGATTAATGGTAAGCCCAAGGATTATTAGTCGTATTTTGAGACTAAAATTTCCTTAGGGGAATGTGGGATGAATATCGTTTTGGGATATCATCTGTTGGAAGATTGATAGTCATATTTGGGACTAACATCAGTTTGGGAAGTAGTGAGCACATGGGCTCGGTTGATTTGAATCAAAGAGGTTCTACTCTCAAGGGACCTAAACAACTCGGGCTTGGTCCACTCAGTTTTCTTTTTATTTGAAAAAGAGTGCTAAGCATTTATTTGGGCTCAGTCTCCTTTTTTGTGCAAAAAGTGCTGAGCACTTATGTAAATTCTGATGCTCACACATAATCATGTGGGGTTTTCAGTTATGGGAATTGCCCAATAAGTGTTAAACGATTTACCCCTTTTGTCTTTATATGGAGTGCTAAACGCTCTTTATGGTGTCCACGTTCGAAGCACGTGAGGAGCTAGGTGCTAGAGGCTGCCTAGTGAGTGATAATCACTCCTCCATTCTGTGGTGTCCACGAGAGAAACACGTGAGGCGCTGGGCATTGGGCACTCTCCCCTTTTTTTATGGCGCTCACGTGAGGGACACGTGAGGCACTGGGCGTTGCCCAATGAGTGCTAAGCACTCTTTTCTTCTGTGGAGCCCACGTGAGGGACAAATAGGGCGCAGGGCGCTGAGCGCCGCTCATTGAGTGCTAAATACTTTTTCTTCTGTGGCGCCCACGTGAGGCGCTGGGCACCGCTCATTGAGTGCTAAGCACTCCTTTTTTTGTGGCACCCACGTGAGGGGCACGTGAGGCGCTGGGCGCTGAGCATCACTCATTGAGTGCTAAGCACTCCTTTTTTCTGTGGCGCCCACGTGAGGGGCACGTGAGGCACTGGGCGCCGCTCATTGAGTGCTAAGCACTTCTTTTTTCTATGGCGCCCACGTGAGGGGCACGTGAGGCGCTGGGTGCTGGACGCCGCTCATTGAGTGCTAAGCACTCCTTTTTCTGTGGCGCCCACGTGAGGGGCACGTGAAGCGCTGGATGTTAGATTTTTCCTTATATGCTTTGTTTTGAGGAATTCGATTTTCTGATTCTTTTCTGAATCTTTAATTCTCAAGAACAAGTTCTTCCTGATGAAAATTAAATTCTCAACTTGTGGAAGACTTGTCTTGTGGATCTCTGATTCGGAGAAAGAACTAAGTTCTTTTAGAAGTGTTAAGCCCTTCAATAGGTAAATGAGATGCTTTGATCTCTCTTCTTTTTATTTACCTAGGGTTTTTTCTGAGAAGGGAGATCTTCTTCTTTCATCCTTTTTGAAGCTTTCTACTTTGTTTTTAGAAGCTTATGGGGGGTTCCTCTATGTCAGGCTTGAAGTCCTGGGTCATTTATATAGTAGGGGCTGTTTGTTGATTAGCTTTGAAGAAATCTCTCGTTAAGAGATCCTTATTGATTTGGGGATTTTACCGACCGTTGGATTTTTGATCCAAGGACTTTTGTTTTTGCACAAAGTATTTTCTTGTTTTTAACAAGATTAGGGAAATATTTTCCCATACAGAATTTATTCTGTAGATTGGTGATTTTTTAATCACCATTGGATTTTTAATCTAATGGTACTCTGTTTTACAGAGGGTGATCTTTCTTGTTTAGAAAGATTTGAGGAATATTTCCTCTAAACAGAATTTAATTCTGCATCCTGATGATTTATCATCTCCGTTGGATCTTGGATCCAACGAATCTGTTTAGCAGAGAGTAGAATTTAATTCTACTGAGCGCTGGTGCTCACGTGGGTGCTACTTAAAATTTTTGTGTGCTTTGCACATTGGCGCCGCTCATATAAGAGTTTTTTAAAACTCTGGCGCCAGCGCCTTCATGGAAGGCACGTGAGGTGCTTAAGCGCTGGGCACTGCCTCACAGAGCTTTGATCTTTTATTGGGGAAACAAATGCCCCCCACCGTTGCACGCACATGACTCGCACGTGAGTGCAGCGGTGGCACCTTTTCCACCGTTTGATCTTCTTGGATGTTGAAGCGTCTTCCTATTCCTATAAGTAGGGCCTTTGGCCCTTGAGACGACTGTTGTTCATCTTCCCTAGCTTTCTTCTTTCTCAGAGAATTTAATTCTCTTTTCAGAGCTCAGATATCTGTCCAAGGAAACTCTTTTAGAGTCAAATCTCTGTCAAAATTTGGTAAGAATTATGACCAAACTCTTAAAGATATCTCTTCATGTTTTAGGGGTTTAACCCATTAACAGAGCTTTGCTCTTGAAGGAGTCTCTTCATGTTTTAGGGTTTTAACCCATTAACAGAGTTTTGCTCTTCTTTTACAAAGATATCTTAGTGTTCTAAAATTTTTTTCTTGCAGATCTCGAAGATCTTTGAGGTTTTATCCCGTTAGAAAGCTCTGCTTTTAAGGGTTCTGGGATGTTATCCCATTGTTCTGCTTGGCATACAAAAATTTTGTGAATTTTATTCCCTTCCTAATTTTCTTAACAGATTTGAAATCTATTTGCAGAACACAGTTCTCGAGGGAGTTTAACTCCCGAGTCTAATGTTGTTTTCTCATTAAATGAGAATCCTTTTGGATTCTATTTTTAATGAGCGACTGCCCCATCATTGATGGGGCATTACCTTGATTTTGTGGGGCCTCTGTCCTCCTTTTTCTTAACTGCGATGCAGTATAATTTTAAGTGACAAAGAATGTTAAGGCCTTAATCATTGTGTCGATAGCTGACTCCTCCCTTTTTGTGCAGGTACTATGGTTTTCGATTCCTCCTTTCCCTTCGTACGTTCAGAAATCGCTTTTGCCGACGCGCCCGTAGATCGGGAAGTCTTCGCGCTTATTAAGGATCATGACCCAAAGAAAAAATCTCTTCATCTGTGGGGGTTATGGTATAATCATATTATCCGGGGTCGGCACAGTTTTACCTGCGCAGCGCTTTCGGAGTCGATCCCGGAGATCCATTATGCTGATTCGCCGCCGGTGACCTTCGCAGTAGAAGAGGTCAACTGGACCTCAGAAAGTTGTCTTCAGCCTTCCATTGCTTCAATACCAGTGCAGCCGCCGATGGCCTTGGATATTTTAGGGCGACGCATATGCCAGGGAGAGTCGCGTCCTTAGGAGTAAGTTTACATGATAGGAATGACTTCTCGTCAATCGACCGGTTATCTATAGTGGGCCCGATATATCCTGTCGGCCAAGAAATCGCTGTTATTAAAGACCGGGTTGTATCACGTGATCTACGCGTCCCTCTTTCACTACCACACTCCTCATGTATGGTGGATCAAATCCTTTTTGGAACAATGGAACATCCCGACCCATACCTTTCTCCTATCAGATCGGGAGGTTTTGATTTCATTGGAGGAGTTTGCGGAGATCTCCGGCCTACCTGTCAGAGGGGAGCACTATGAGGAGCTACTTCCCCCCGACGAGTATGTCTTCGCCACCAAACCGGTGGTAATGGGCTTTACTCCAGAGAATGCCGTTAAACATCAGTTCCCAAGCTTGATTAAGGTGTTGAACATTTATGAAAGTCTATTCCTGGAGTTTGGCAGGCATGGAGTTGGTTTCGCAGATTTCATCGCCCACTTTCTTCGTCCTGAAGTTCTGTTTAAACAGGCTGCGAAATTCGCCAAACTTGACGACCTGTTCGGGTTTGGTTCGGATAACTTGCCAACTGCGGAGGCAGATTTAAAGAAATTCTTTATTCCGGATACTCCAGTCGTCCCGTTTGCGGAGATTGTTGTCCCAGATATTGACGAAGAGACGTTCTTTCTGGGGTTCATTGGCTTGTGGCTGAGTTGGTTTGCGCTTCTGACGCACCCCCACTACATGAGGCCATCTGTTTTTTATCCGGCTCATCGCATCATCACGGGACGCGCGTGGTCGTTGGGATTGCGGGGTTGGCTCATTTGTATCATGGCCTGAGCTTAGCCGCTGACACCACTCAACCGGGGGTAAAGCCCATGTACCTCCCATTGCACTACTTCACATCCTGGATTGAGATGCACGTACTGGGCGCCTTTGGTGTTCATAAACAACCCCAATTCTACGAAGGCTACAACTTCCCCCGGGTCATGCATCTAGTTGACGCTTCCACTCCAGATCCATCACAGCGAGAGACTCGGCGACTGCTCCTTCGCCAACGCATGGTTGGGGACAGTATGACCTTTGTCGATAGAGTCCTGACTATCGGCAAAGAATCTTCCAATGTGGTCTAACCGTTGCATGATACTTTCAAAGACGAGGCTTCTGCGTTGAGGGCTCGGGAGGTTATGCACCTGTATTCGATCAGGATGGGCTTCCTAGTATTTAGACAGAACGCCTCAGTGTTGTTTACGAGGTACAAACCGCATCGTTTTGCCTAACAATTGGGTTATAACCAAGGTGTTCCTCTTGAGGCATTCTTAGTTGAGTCGGTTGTTACGGAGGAGGGTATTCGCAGTGCAATGCATCATTTTATGCGATTAAATACGGGGTCCCATTTCCTTATCAGCGAGCTGAGCTATGTGCCAAAAGCCTCGAATGCTTACGTCGTGTGGTACCAGCATGCGACAGGTGCTGTTATCAGGGAGGAGAGGTGGCTGCTACTTGACCACAAAGATGCCATGTCGGCCGGTAATCCATCGGTCCCACTGAAGCGACGGGCCCCTGTTCGTCCTTCCTTAAAAGAAATCACTATGGCTGTAGCCCCACGAGCTTCTCCTGATAAGCTTCGACCGGATGTTCCTGCGACTGTGGTAGCCATGGCGTCTTCGGAATCGGGTATCGGTTAAGAGATCGGGACCCGTCGTCCGAAAAAACCCGCTAAGGAAAGCTTTTATCGTCGGCGGCGGGCGTCGTTTCGCAGAAAAGGAAGAATTCCCTGTTTTCTACTGACGTTGTATTCGGACAGGAGCCTCACGCCCCTTATAGCAAGGGCTTGTGCGAATATGGCACCAACGAGGGTTTATTTGACGCGCTTATGACCGATACTGACCTTCAGGCTGCCATCAATACTTCCAAACGACTGGCTCATGAAGAAGTAGCGTTGGTTTCTATTGCAGAGTCCGGTATACTTCATTTACACTTTTCTGCATATATCCCCTCCCTCCTTATTATGTTTTATTAACGCTCTCCTCCTTAATAGGTATCTCTGCTGAAGAGGCTCTCGCGGCTTCCCTCAGGACGTTTGAGGAGGAAGAGAGGCTCCAAGCTTCTTTAGTCCTGGATATAATTCATTTCATTACACCTTTATTCTTTTAATTCCTTTTATTCATGGTCTGACTCTCTTTCTTTATCCTATTACAGGGACCACCAAAACCCAGGTTATTCCGAGCGCAGTGCCAATCCCAAGTGGTGATGCAGGAAAGCTTCCAGAGCCACCGACCGCGGCCGAGGCCCTCCCAAGGCCACCATAGGAGGCGTTGCTGAAGCAGCAGATGATGGATGCCGTAGCGGCTCCAGAGGCCGAGCTCGGTTCAGACGATGACGTCCCCATGTCGGAAGTTTTAAGGAGGTCAGTTCTCACGGTCCAGGATGAGAGGAAGCGTAGAAATCATGCTGTGAGGGAACGCGAAGCTGTCTTGGCTGCGGGTGCAGGTTCGAGTAATGTTCTACCTGCTGACATTCATTCGATGGACGTTCCTTCTGCCCTGTCTCCTGCCCATAGACAGGTTGCACATGTAGCTCGTGAAAAGGGCGAACGGCTACTTCAAGGTAGAACAACGCACGGCTCTTAATAACAGCCCCTCCCCTTTTTTATATCATAACATACGCATTTTTTTATTTACAGAGCCAGATTTAGGCGACGACGTGACAGGTGAAATATTGACAATTAAAGAGCCTGAAGTGGCCATTCTTTGTCTGGAATCTGGGACCGTTCCAACTGCCGCTCTTTCCCCCTGTGGATCCTTGATATCGACGGGTGATGTGAGCGTTACGACAACCCTTGTCGATCAGGGGATGAAGTTGTGGGCGTTGAATCTGCTCTCCTAATGGAAACCGAAGAAGTCGTCACAACTGGTGATGCTTCGGGCACGGTTTCAGTTTCTGACTTGTCAGGTATCCCTTGGATTATTGTCTTTGAGTTTTTAATCCTGCTAAGCATCTCTGATGATATTTTTTTTATCTTGAGCATAGGTGCAATAAACCCTGAAGCTGTATTGGCTGAAGAATTACCGTCGGCCACTGCCTTGACAGTCACGGTTCCTTCTGTGCCTCCCCGGATTTTGGAAGGTAAAGGTTTCTCATTTAGTTGCTTTATTATAAATACCAATTTTCTTAGCCTTAAACATATATTGTCGCAACCTTGGAGGAGTGCTCTTTGACCACTTATATCAAGTGCTACACCCGCATTTTTCCTTCCAATCGGAAGGCGTTCCTTCTTCCAGCATTGGTCGGTATATTCTTCGTTTAGTCACGGTTCGAAGGAGGGACCGAAGGAATAGCCAACCCTCCGGAGCTTCCTGTTTTGCCACCTTCAACAGCTGGTACGGTAGATTTCGTCCGTCTGGTGTCTTCTTTGTCTTTCAAGTTGAAATATGATCTAATTTATTTTGCAGCGATTACACCGGCTTCAGCTCCTTTTGAATCCTGCATTCCCATGCCCATGGGGCCCTTCGCTAAACCTCCATCTTCCTGGGGCAAGGTGAATAGCCGGCGAACGTTAAGCGAGTTTATCGAGGATCTTGACGTCGAAGCTCCCACTTCTGCTATGAATTTTGCCGACAAAGTCAATCCAATGCTGGCGACGCTCATGAATTTCCACAATGAATACCTCGTCGGTTCTTAGGTTGATTATTGCAAGAAGATTGAGGCTTGTCTGCATGAGATTGAGCTTAAGCGTCTCGCTTCTGAGGTATTAACTTTGAAATCTCAGTAGGCTGCGTGGATCATGTTAGTGTGATATGCCCTAGATGCTATTATTGTATAGTACTAGTTTGTATATTACATTTTGGAAGCTTGGGATATATACACGGATTTATGACAGTCTTGCTCGATATAGTAGTATGCTACTTGGTTTGTATCTATCTTAATATGTGTATATATTTTTTTTAACATATCGCTAATACATATTGATAGAGCCTTTAGGATCTTTGCTTGACTACCTGCGTTGTGATGGCAGTCACACTAGTGGAGGCTGGTTATTCTACAAGCACATCCTTATACAGGTCTCTAGTCGTAGGATTATCGAGACAAGGCATCGATACTCCAGAGTAGACTAGTGTATACGCTTCTCATCCCAGCAGGGAAGATGGTCTGTCCCATAGCCATCAGTACGTCTTACTGTAGATAGTATGCAGGTGCTCATTAGGTTATGAGTTACACTGGACAGACTCGTAAGGAACTGGTGGTTGGTACTATACCTATCGTCAGATAGCAGTTCCCAGGTGACATGAGTACAGCTTAGTCCGTCGACTTGACACTGCTACTTCGCCTCAAGTGTGTTCCTACTGTTCTTAGATTACTACTCTACCACGGCTTTATTGAGTCGTGCAAACAGGTAGTAGTTGGGTGCAGTCCTGAAGCACTTGGAGGCAGTGACGGTTAGATAAGATTCGTATCTCCCGGTATTGGGGGTTGATATTGTGCTGTGTTCGGAACACCATTACACAAAGTCCCTGGCCAGGGCAAGCGAGATTTACTGGTAGGTACTCCAGTAGTTTCTCAGGGTGTTTTGGGCTGTACTCCGACACGACTTATACCCTTATTATGGGTTGACGTTTACCGTCCCTCTAGACGATACTCTTAGACGAACAGACTTGACTGTAAGGATATTGTCATAGATGACTTAGTAGGAGTTCGGATGAGTTATTCTCATCGGCTTTCTTATCGACAATACCTGGGGGCCGTTACGTACAGCTAGTACCGCTTGCGGCCTGTGGTTAAACCCGCTGCCAGCGTGGAGTCAAGTCTTTAGAGTCCCATACAGGCGTTTCCCTGCATCGGGCAAAACGTGTAGATATCGTATGGTTTTACGACAGGGTTCGATCACGTGCATGTACTTGTACATGCATGATGATTCGGACGGAAAATACTAGTGGGCTTTGGTTTAAGCCGGATCATAGTATTGTACTGATGGATTGTCTTCGTCTTTTGTATTCGTATTTTTCGGAATACGGATACGGGTGTATATATATATACACGGACGAGGGGCATTTTTTTAATTTGTACAAAAATGATTTTTGAAGATGGCATGACATAATTGTATTAATCATTTTGGTTTAAATAATTAATACATTTTATGTAAATGGAAATTATGTGGATATTGCATGAATAAGGACTTGGGAGCTTCGGACACATGGTGCTCATTTGACCTATGAGTCATTCTATTGTAAATTGAACCTCTTACTAATTATTGAAATAGATTTATCTATGAAATAATTAGGCGAGTTCAGTTTAGAGAATAGAAAAGAAAACCATTTCTTTCTTAATCCTTTTTTAGTTCACTAAATTTTCATAACCATCTCCAATCCCCTCAAGCTCGAGAACACTCATAAGTTGAGTAACCTTGAGCAATAGTAGACTCCTTAATCCATCTACAACATCTACACACTCTAGGTCTTCTAGTTTAGCACAATAATTGATCTAGTTTCTTTGGTATAAAAGAGAAAGCTTGGTGCATAAACGTTCGAGTGGATCATCTTGGATTCAAGGAAGCCGGCGAGGAGGCGACAACCGTATCACTCCGAAGGGTTCGTGCAGGAGAGGAGGACAACGGGAGAAGCAAAGAAGGACCGGATTCTTGAGGTATAACTTCTTTACTTTAGTCTATACTTCATTAGTTGTTGCTAGATATGGTTTAGAATACGATCATGGCTAATAGTCGATGTTACGATGCTAAAATTATTGTTATTTACACTTTTCGCCTCCCCGCGGACTCGCGGGGTGCGTGGCATCGACTTACAGATCAAGCAGAGTGTCGCTTTCATTCGATATTTTGAACAAGAGGTGACGCTGAGGCGAAAAGAGTATGAGACGGCTTCCGGCGAATCCGTCCAATTGCGCGCCCAAATTGAAGCGAATGCCGAGCAACTGAAAGCTATTTTTTAAAACCTTCAACGACGTATTTCTGACGGGTTGGCGCTAAGGCAGAAGCTTGATTTCACTGAGCGGGTCACGCAAAGTTGCGAAGCTGCCAAACGGGAAATTGCTGAGAAGCTTTCATCCTGCTTGCAATGACGAGCTCAAATCGAAGCGGAGTTGGCCGCCGTAGCTGAACGCGAGGAGGAATTGCGGGGAGCACGTGAGCGGGTCGTCAGTTTGTTGAAAGTGCCTCCTTCTTAATCATTATAATTATATTCCCTTTTTTGCATCGGTTGTATCTCTTAAACATTTTGATTCATGAATACGATCATACATTCTCTTTTATGCGCTTATCTATGTCTTGATGCCTTAATGCGGTGGTAATTAGTTTACTTACTCGTTTTGGAGTTTGTAGTTTATGCGCTCGTTTCGGAGCCTCTAGTTTATGAACTCATTTCAGAGCTTGTAGTTTATTCACTCATTCCGGAGTCTCTAGTTTATGGACTCATTTCGGAGTTTGTAGTTTATTCACTCATTCCAGAGTCTCTAGTTTATGGACTCATTTCGGAGTTTGTAGTTTATTCACTCATTCCGGAGTCTCTAGTTTATGGACTCATTTCGGAGTTTATTCAGTTTACTTCCCTTGGGCTTATAGGTAAACTTGTCCTAACGTTGTAGTTAACCATTGCTCTTTACGACAGAGGTCCGTTAGGTTTTGTGGTACTAGGGTTTTAATCCGTGGTACCGTCGCGTTAGCTGATGCATTCCCCGATATGCAGACTTTACGCTGCTATTCGAGTATCCATGCGACTGTCATGTCTCTGATCCCTTCGGGGGCTGGACAAGACGTCTTCAAGTAATCTTCTTAGGCAGTTTGACCGTCGGAAGAGTAAGCGTTAGGAATTTTGCCATGCCGCTTTTTACTTAGGGTTAAGCTCAGTTTGGGAGCCCCGATGAGTCATAACCACTCCGCACTGGTGTGGGATGATCTCCTATAGTCTTTCGGGTTATATTTGAGTTACCGTCAAGACCATGAAGCTAGGAATTTTGCCTTCGCTTCCTTTTGATTTGGCTATTTTGGAGCCTTTGTTGACATTGCGTCTGCTGTAATAAGAAGAATGTCGGGGTAGTGTTTATGTTGTTTTGTGAACCATCAAGACTTGGCTCTTACTTTGACGGATCCTGGTGGGAAAATATAGTTCCCCTTTCGTTTGTGCCCATGGATTGTATACAGGGGTTGATGTGGACTCACCTGTAGGGTAGAGGAAATTTTATTTTATTTTATTTTTTATTTCTGTGATGCTCTATCTTTTCAGCTTTTCATATCGCGAAAGCCATGATTGCCCAATCATTTCGGCTATTTATCGCGGTGCCCAATCATTTCGGCTATCTTTTCAATTTTTCATATATCGCGAAAGTCATGATTGCCCAATCATTTCGGCTATTTATCGCGGTGCCTAATCATTTCGGATATTTTTATATTTTTACTCGCTGCTTTTTATTGCTAGTTGCCCAAACATTTCGGCTATTTTTATATGCATATATTTTTTGCTCGCTAATTTTTATTGTGAGTTGCCCCATCATTTCGGCTATTTTTAGATGCATTTTTTACTCGCTGATTTTTATTGCGAGTATGGAACTTAAGATCTGATACCAATCTTGGCATCAGCATCGCAGCGACTGGAATATTGGCAGGAGTGAATCATCATTTTCCATGAAAGGACTTGGTGTTTGATACCTGTTTAGGCACCAGCATCGCTACTACTGGAATATTGTCAGTAGCGACTCATCATTTGCCTTTGTCGATTTGAACAAAGATGGCTTAGCAAACAGGGTTAGGATCCCGTCGACTAAGGCTTTTGATTTTATGAGCCGTAAGGATCTCATAAAGGTATTTCTCCCTACGAGTCGAAAGGATCTCGTAGGTGTAGGTTCTCCATAGAAGTCGTGAGGACTCCTAAGTGGTATTTTCTCTTGCAAGTCGTAAGGATCATACAAGAGTATTTTCTCCTTATAAGTCGAGAGAACTTACAAGTGTCGTTCACCATATGCGGACATTCCGCACCATGGTGGAACTAGGTGAGAGCTATATTTATTTGTGCCTGTGGATTGTATACAAAGGCCAATATTGGACCGCCTTTAGGGCAACTTGGGGAATATGATGGCTTAAGAACAGGTCTAGGTGTCTATAGCTTAAGGCTTTGAATCTTATGAGCCGTGAGGGTCTCATGGGGGGAAATTCTTCTTACGAGTCGTGGGGATCTCGCAAGTGTAATTTTTCCTTAGAACTCGAAGGGATTCCTAAGTGTGTTGCTCCTTTGCGAGTCGTAAGGATCTCACGCAGGTATTTTCTCCTCACAAGGTCGAGAGGACCTTGCAAGTGTACATGAGTTTTTTTAACCGAGATTGTGCCCTTTCGGGTTTTCACAAGATCGCCGGTAGCCCTGCTGTTTTTACTCACGGCGCCCTTTCGGATTTTCATGCGTGCCCATTTTGCCTGTAGACATACCGTTTTTTTGAACCGAGATTGCGCCCTTTCGGGTTTTCACAAGCTCGCCGGTAGCCCTGCTGTTTTTACTCATGGCGTCCTTTCGGGTTTTCATCTGTGCCCATTTTTCTTGTGGACATACCATTTTTTTTAACCGAGATTGCACCCTTTTGGGTTTTCACAAGCTCACCGGTACCCCTGCTGTTTTTACTCATAGCGCCCTTTCGGGTTTTCATCCGTGCCCATTTTTCTTGTGGACATACCCTTTTTTTCTGCTGAAGTAGCTGCACAGTCGATAGAACTTGAGTTGAGATCTTTGTTATCAAGACTTTGATTGCAATATGGATCTCAAGAGACTGTATCGTCATATCTGGGGCGACGCACTAGTTTAGGGATGTTCCGGTTCATTGTTAGTTTAGGGACATTTCGGTCTATTGTTAGTTTAGGGACATCTCAGTCCATTATCACCATTTTTGAGGTGAAGCTTTAGTTTAAGGACATTGCGGTCCGTTGTCGCCATGTTTGAGGCAATGTTTTTCCGAATACCACTTAGAGTTTTAACTCAGGAAGATAGCGAGCGAACACGAGCGTCGTCATTTATCATTGACCTAAGTCGTGACTCGTCAAGCGTGGTATTTCTTGAGGAATCGGCCGTTTATTGGCCGGAAAGGCCTTGCATATCCATGAGCTAATAGCCCCATCTTGGTAGACCTTGTCTATGATGTACGGGCCTTCATAGTTCGGCTCGAATTTACCCCGTTTTGCACGATTGGGGATCATAGGTCCTTTGACGACTAATACGAGTTCGCCATGGCGGAATGTTCTCGGCCTAGTCAGTTTTTCGTATGAGCGCGTCGTCCTTACCTTGTAAGCTTTTAGATTTTTCTGCGCCATGAGGCGAGTTTCATCGAGGGCGTCGAGCTCCTCAAGCCGAAGATAGGCATTTTCGTCATCTGTTAGCTCGTATCGAACCGCTACTCGGAGAGAAGGGAGTTCTATTTCCAAAGGAAGGACCGCTTCAGTGCCGAATACCAACGCGTATGGTGTTGTATTCGTAGCCGTTTTGAACGTTGTTCGGCACGCACAGAGAGCTTCGTGCTCTTATGCCAGTCCTTTTTGTTTCTGGACACCATTTTCTTTATAATCTTGGTCAAGGTCTTGTTGAAAGCTTCAGCTAGACCATTGGCACGAGGATTATAGAATGAAGAGTATCTCTAGTCTATTTTATGTTGCTCTGCGAAGCGGCTGATTTTATGACTCCTGTAGGCTGGCCCATTATCCGATATTATCCGTCGCGGAGTACCGAACCGGTAGATGACATGCGTCTTGAAGAAATGGAGAATATTCTCCGTCTTCACTTCCCTTAGTGGTACTGCTTCCGCCCACTTAGAAAAGTAGTCAGTCGTTGCCAGTATGAACCGGTGTCCCTTGGATGATGCTGGTTTGATGGGGCTAATTATGTCGGTTCCCCCCATTTCGAACGGCTAGCTGGCTACCGTTAGGTATAGCGGATTTGGATGTTGGTGGATGAAGTTCCTGTGAATTTGGCACGAGTGACACTGCTTTACATATTCGAGGCAGTCCTGAACCATTATGGGCCAATAATAGCCCATCCTTTTGATTTTCAGCTTCATCTTTGGCCCGGCCTGATGAGAACCGCAGAGTCAGTCGTGAGTTTCTTGAAAGACTCTTTTTTATTCTTTTGGTTCCAGGCATCTCAGCCACAGACATTCGAATGATCTCTTATATAGAGTATCATTGACGAAAGCAAAAGACAGAGCCCGTTTCATGAGCTGATGTCTTGACGACGTGTTTTTGGGCGTTCGATGGGATTTGAAGTAATCTATGAAGACTTCCCTCCAATCCTTGACCTTTTCTTTGTCTTTTAGTTGGAGGACCGCTTGTTTGGTCGTTTCTTTTCCTTCAGATGGCTCAATTGAATCCTCTGACGGTATTTCTGTTGGCGCGAGAACCCGGCGGCTTTGCACAACAATCCTTACGTCATCGAGGTTTTTGTCAGCTAGCTCTTTAGCAAGCTTGTCTAACGCATCCACTTTCCTATTTTCCATACGCGGTATGCTTTCCAGAATGTAGGAGGGGATTTGTGTCAACAGTTGCTGCACTCTCCTGCCATATTTTATCAACTCTGGTTTACACGTCTGATAGTCGCCATTTACTTGCCTAACGACCAACTGGGAGTCCCATATATAAAGAGGTTTTTTATTCCCATATCGACAGCGATCTCAAGACCCGCTACTAAAGCTTCATATTCAGCCTCGTTGTTTGTCCTTAGCTCTGTTAAGGAAAGGGCGAAACGCATTATTCCTCCTTGCGGAGTCACGAAGATGAGGCCCACCCCGGCTTCGATTATAGGAGCGTTATGCTTCCGCTTCTTCATGGAAGATGCTCCATCGAAGTAGAGTTCCCATTGGACATTATTTTCCTCCTTCTCCCATTCGATTGTGTCTAACGCGTGTTCATTGGCAATTCACAATTTAAGTGAGAATCGGCTGGTATCGGATGCTCAGCGAGAAAGTCGGTGATGGCCTGGCCTTTCACTGCTTTGAGGGGTCGATATATTATCGAGAATTCCATCAAGAGGAGGGCCTATTTGGCTAGTATTCCTGTTAGTATGACTCTTGACATCAAGTATTTGAGAGGATCCACATTTGATATGAGATGGACCTCATGTGTCAAGGCATAGTGCCCGAGCTTCGTTATCACGAAGATCAGTGCCAGACAGTGCTTTCGATGGGAGAGCAGTTGTTTTCTGCCCCCAGGAGAACTCAACTCAAATAATAGAGATCTCTCTCCTTCCCCTGGTCGTTCTCCTATTCCCATAACACGCCTAAAGAACCTTCCAGGGCTGTTGTGTACAGGATGAGGGGCTTTCATTTAAACGGAGCAGTCAACACCAGCGGATTTTGTAGGTATCGCTTGATCTCGTCCAGTGCGTTTTGGCATTTATAATCCAAGACGAACGGGGTCCCCTTCTTCATCGGGTGACTGTAGGGATGGAATTTTCCGGAGAGGTTTGCTATGGACTGTCGGATATATGTGAGCTTTCCTCGGAGAGACCACAGTTGTTTGAGAGTTCTTGGCGTGGGCATTTATGTAATCGCCTTGATCTTTGATGGGTCATGCCTCGGTGTTGAATGATGAATCCTAGGAATTTGCCTGAGGAGACTCCAAATGCGCATTTCAGAGGATTCATCTTTAGATTGTATTTCCGAAGATGCTGGAACACTATGTTCAGATGTTCCTAGTGCTCCTCGTATGATTTGCTTTTCACCATAAGGTCGTCAATATAGCATTCGACAACCTCATGTATGAGGTCATCGAAGATCTTCTTCATGGCCTTCTGGTAGGTAGCGCCATCGTTCTTCAGACCGAAGGGTATCATCTTGTAGCAGAATATACCCAACGGAGTCCGGAAGGCGGTATGCTTTTGGTCTTCAGGATGCATTTTTATTTGATTGTAGCCTGAAGATCCATCCATGAAGGAGAAGACCTCATGAGTGGACGTGTTATCGATCAGCAACTCGGTAACAGGTACTGGGAAGTCATCCTTCGGACAAGCTTTGTTAAGGTCTCGAAAGTCCACGCAGATGCGCACTGTTCCATTTTTCTTCATCACTGGAACAATGTTGGAAATCTAATCGTGATACTGAACTTCTTGGATGAAACCAGAGTCAATTAGTTTCTTGACTTCGGCATTGATACTCATCTCGAGTTCGAGCCGCATTCTTCTTGGTGCCTGTTTGACTGTCTTAACTTCTGGCGATATAGCCAGTTTATGTACCGCTATTTCTGGATCTAGTCCCGGCATCTCGGAATAATTCCATGCAAAGCAATCTTTATATTGCATGAGTACATTTTTTTAAAGTAGCCACCTACTTTTTAGATAGCAGCTCACTGACGAACGTTGGCCTCGGATCGTTTGCCGTTCCCAAATCAATTTTTCTTAAGTTGTCCACCGTGGTATGTATCCCATCTTCCAGCTCTTTGGACGCCGGTGGAAACTCTGAGATCATCTCCTCTTTCTCCTCATCTGCGAAGCATCTGGAGGGGTCATCCATATTCTCGTGGTTCCCCTCTTTTGAGAATGTTATCACGTGGTAGGTACGAGTTCGTTTCCAAGCTCGATATTGATCTGGCCCTACTCTCGCAATATAGATTGCTTTTGGCTTATGCATTCGTGGTGGGGTTACATTCCAACTGTCGGATAGAGCAAACCTGCCTGGTTGATACTGGTCTACGACCCAGTCTTTGAAGGTGAAGCAGTCTTCAAGAGGATGTCCTATTGCTCGATGGTAGGAGCAATAATCCTGGTGATGGACCCCATTTATCTGTTCGGGGTACCGAGGTTCCGGGAGCGTCATCATTTGATGCTTCACGACAAGGTTGAATATTTTCCTTATCTTGTCTTGAGGGAAAGAGTATTCCCGACCTATCTTCTTGATAAAGGACGGGTTCCAACCACGTTTTTCTTGATAGCGCGGCTTCTTAGATATACCATGTTGTTTGCGAACGTTGTTTGCACTCTTTGTCATGTTTTTACCTCTATTTCAGGATTTTTCCTTCTTGTGAGGATATACAGCGAGCTGGGGATGGAGGGCATTGTAGTCTTCTTTCTTTGCGGACTGTTGAATGAGACCTGCAGAAGATTTGAAATGTCACCGTTGTCTTTAAGAGCGACTACCGGCGGTTTATCTGCCAGTGGTTCCGATTAAACCATCATTCCAGCCACATTCTGGATCAGAAGGGCCATATGGTTCATTTTAACGGACATTTTTGCCGCTTCTTCACCCCTCTTTTTAAGAGCGCGCTTTAGGAAGTCAATAACCGACTCCTGCTCTGTTCTTTCTCCAGGTGCGTCTTCAGGATTTGCCTTAGACGATAGATTAGCGAGTGCTGCCGCCTGAGCAAGTATCTCATGCAGCTTTTCATGTTGCGGTTGAGCCTTTGTCAGCGACCAAGTATGCGGTCCGTGACTAGTAGAAGCACGAAGTTCGTCTTTAGAGTTCACCATGTGGACTGTATGAACTATCATGCTCCCAGGCTTGAGGTGATTGGAGTTTTGACCTTTGAAGTTTGCCTCGGGCATTTGGATTTTATTAGGCATCTCTTTTTTTGTGAGAAGCCTCTTTGGTTTTGGGAGGAACCGTTGTATCAGGAACCGTCTTGGGATGAGTCCCCTTGTATTTGAAAGGGGATCTGTCAGAATTTGGCTGACGTTTAGAGGATGTGCCACGGTTGGCGACTGGGTCCTTTACTTGCTTCCACACCTTATATATAGATGAGGAAAGTTCTTTTAGAGAGCGAACCGGTTTCTGCTCTCGTGGGATCTCTACGGACTGCGGAGATTTCTTCAATATTGTGGTGGGAGAATTTTGTCTGACCCTTCGCAGCAGTTTGAAGCCGTTCCCAGTTGGAACAGCAACATTCATCATCAGAGTTGAAGCAGGTGGAGTCAACGCTGATGGAGAACTCTCCCCAGCTTGTTTTGTACGATGCCGATATCAATGTTGACCGTTCTTACGGCCAGAATTTGATTAGCCTCAGAATTTTGCTAAGACTGCGCCCTGTTTTCTTTGAGAGCTTGAATATTCTACCCCCTGCGTCGACCATGACCTTTGGAAGGTATCAGTTGTTTGGAGATCAATTCCATCAACAAAGCAGAAACTTAAGGAGCCATCCTGTGGAAGACAAACTTCTTCTGTGATTCCTCCTTCGGCGTTGAGGTACCGAGGGTGGGAGGTGGGAGCATAGACCTAAAGAGAAGCCTATTGATTTCTTGAAGAGCCGGATTGCAGAGATTTGAGGCTGCAAGTGGCCCATACTAGACTCTACCATATGTGACAGAGCCTGAGTTGTGGTGAGTGGAAGCAAACGCCGTTCTAGGGTAGAGACGAAACGCCGGCTTCAGTATCCCACCACCCAAGGGCAACCACAAATATTTATACCGCGATTATTTGATCGCGGAAAAACACGACACACGAAGTGTGGAGTGGAAAGAGGAAGATAGTCCCACCGGGGGTGCCAGAATCTGTTCTCCGCCGAAAGACGCGACCGGGACGTTAGGACGTCTAGCCTGAATTTTGGGGGCATATACTATTTAGATTTATCCGTCCACCTCTCCGAAGATGCCAAGTTAATTTATAGCACCGTATATCGGAGGTTTGGACGGATGCGGCCGTTGTAGCAGACTTCATCAAATTACCCCTCATTTGCGAGGTTTTTTTTTATTGTGGGGACGCTCTTCCCTGCAGGCGCAAGTCCCTGCAGTTAATTACATTACCGCATCGCGATAACCACTTTCTCCTATTCAGAAGTTCACTTCGTGTCGTGTGTGTTTGTTTTATTTTGATTGCCCGTGGATTGTATACGGAGACTAATTTATGTCGTCGCCCGTAGGGCGCGGATTAGTCCAAATCCGTATATTTTAGATTTGGGCTTGGTTTGATTTAAGGACCATTAATCTTGTTTGAGATTAAGATCAACTTAAATGTATGTGAGCAGTCGAGGCTCGGTTGGTTTTTGTTAAGGATATGTTAGTCTAATTTGAGACTAAGATCCACTTAACAAGGCTATAGGATCATTTTTATTTTAGATCCAACAAAAGAGAATTTGGGCTCTATTGTTTTAGTTTAAGAACGTTTCGGCCCGTTATCGCTATTTTGGAGGTGAAGTTTTAGTTTGAGAACATTTCGGTCTGTTGATCACCATTTTTGGGATGAGATTTTAGTTTAAGGACGTCTCGGTCCGTTGATCACCATTTTGGAGGTGAGATTTTAGTTTAAGGACGTCTCGATCCGTTGATCATCTTGCATGCATGTGTATTTGTTACGTGACGGCATGAGCACCGATGATATGGGATGCATCCAGTTTGGGATGTGGGTTTGATTTGGGATGTGCACGTCAGTTTGGGAAGTGCACCAAAAAGCAGTTGGTTGTCAAGACCTGCCACCTCTCTAAAGACGTTGAGGAATTACAACGACATGTATCAGAGGTGTAGAGAGAATACCCTTGAGCCAATTCCCGTAATTGAGGGAAAATGGATTAATGGTAAACCCAAGGATTATTAGTCGTATTTTGAGACTAAAATTTCCTCAGAGGAATGTAGGACGAATATCGTTTTGGGATATCAACAATTGGGAGATTGATAGTCGTATTTGGGACTAAGATCAGTTTGGGAAGTAGTGAGCACATGGGCTCGGTTAATTTGAATCAAAGAGGTTCTACTCTCAAGGGACCTAACCAACTCGAGCTTGGTCCACTCAGTTTTCTTTTTATTTCAAAAAGAGTGCTAAGCATTTATTTGGGCTCGGTCCCCTTTTTTTGGTGCAAAAAGTGCTGAGCACTTATGTAAGTTCTGACGCTCACACATAATTATGTGGGGTTTTCAGTCATGGGAATTGCCCAATAAGTGTTAAACGCTTTACCCCTTTTGTCTTTATATGGAGTGCTAAACGCTCTTTATGGTGCCTACGTACGAAGCACGTGAGGAGCTAGGCGCTAGACGCTGCCTTGTGAGTGTTAAGCACTCCTCCATTCTTTGGTGTCCACGTGAGAAACACGTGAGGCACTGGGCACTGACACTCTCCCCTTTTTTATGGCTCCCACATGAGGGACACGTGAGGCACTGCGCGCTGCCCAATGAGTACTAAGCACTCCTTTCTTTTGTGACGCTCACGTGGGGGACACATGGGGCGCTGGGCGCTTTGCGCCGCTCATTAAGTGCTAAGTGCTCTTTCTTCTGTGGTGCCCACGTGAGGGGAACGTGAGGCGCTGGGTGCTGAACGCCGCTTATTGAGTGCTAAGTACTCCTTATTTCTGTGGCACCCACGTGAGGGGCACGTGAGGCGCTGGGCGCTAAGCGCCACTCATTGAGTGCTAAGCACTCCTTTTTTCTGTGGCGCCCACGTGAGGGGCCCACGAGGCAATGGGCACTGAGCGGCACTCATTGAGTGCTAAGCACTCCTTTTTTCTGTGGCGCCCACATGAGGGGCACGTGAAGTCTAGATTTTTCCTTATATGCTTTGTTTTGAGGAATTCAATTTCCTGATTCTTTTCTAAATTTTTGATCCTCAAGAACAAGTTCTTCCCGATGAGAATTAAATTCTTAACTTGTAGGAGACTTGTCTTGTGGATCTCAGATCCGGAGAAAGAACTAAGTTCTTTTAAAAGGGTTAAGCTTTTCAATAGGTAAATGAGATACTTTGATCTCTTTTCTTTTTATTTACCTAGGGTTTTTTCTGAGAAGAGAGATCTTCTTCTTTCTTCCTTTTTAAAGCTTTCTGCTTTGTTTTTAGAAGCTTATGGGGGATTTCCACTATGTCAGGCTTGAAGTCTTAGGTCCTTTATATAGTAGGGGCAGTTGTTGATTAGCTCTAAAGAAATCTCTCGTTAAGAGATCCCAATTGATTTGGGGATTTTACCGACCGTTGGATCTTTGATCCAAGGACTTTTGTTTTTGCAGAAAGTATTTTCTTGTTTTTAATAAGATTAGGGAAATATTTTCCTATACAGAATTTATTCTGTAGATTGGTGATTCTTTAATCACCATTGGATTTTTAATCCAATGGTATTCTGTTTTACACAGGGCAATCTTTCTTATTTAGAAAGATTTGAGGAATGTTTCCTCTAAACAGAATTTAATTCTGCATCATAATGATTTATTATCTCCATTGGATTTTAGATCCAACGAATCTGTTTAACAGAGAGTAGAATTTAATTCTACTAGATGCTGGCGCTCACGTGTTGCGCACGTGGGTGCTACTTAAAATTTTTGTGTGCTTTGCACATTGGCGCCGCTCATATAAGAGTTTTTTTAAACTCTGGCGCCGGCGCCCTCGTGGAAGGCACGTGAGGCGCTTGAGCGCTGGGTGTTGCCTCACAGAGCTTTGCTCTTTTATTGGGGAAACAGTTCAGATGGCCATTACCTATGGTAAGCTGGGTTACCTTCTTACTACCAAAGCTCTCACCGTCCCAGGTCTAGATTCCACTGTCGTGGATGTTGATATCCGTAAGATATGGGAAAAAGATTGTGCGAGAGCCAAGTGGCTCGTGTTAGCCTCAATGGATAGTGAACACCAGAGGCAACATGAGAAGATAGACTTAGCTTCCATCTTCCTCCATACCAAAGTTTTATATGGAGAGCAATCTCGTATCGCAAGATGTGAGACCTCGAAGATATTGCTTCAGGCGAGGTTAGCTGTCGGGTCATCTGCAGGGGACCACGTCCTTATGATGATCAACTATATTGAGGAGCTCACAGACCTGGGGACCACGTTGGAGATCGAGTTATATACTGACTTGATTCTACAGTCCCTTCCCTCCACCTGCGCCCAGTTTATCTTCAATTTCAACATTCAAGGGAAGGAAGTTACACTTCCAGAACCCCTCAACATATTGAAGAGCTCAGAGGGCACCCTGCAGGAATCCAGGAAGACACCCACTCAGTTTATTGGAGAATCTTCCTCTTCTAGATCCAAGGCGAAAGCCAAGGGAGAGAAGAAGATTGCCTCCACCAAGCCGAAAGGTGGTGTCAGTAGGGTAGAGGGAAATGGTAGGGGCTAACAGTTGGGAAGGAGGAATGTTTCTATTATCACGGGAAAGGGCATTGGCAGAAAGACTGCAGGGCTTGGAAAGCCAGTAACCAGGATTCAATGTATGTTGTGGCTTCGGCTTCGGGTGTGTTTATGATTGAAAATTGTCTGTCAATTAACTCTACTTCCTGGGTACTAGATACCGGATCAGGATCTCATATCTGTAATTCATTACAGACTTTGAGAAACCGTAGAGTTATCAAGGAAGGTAATATGACTCTCAGGGTTTCTAACGGAATGAGCGTGGACGTTGTATCCGCAGGGGAATATCACCTACGATTGACAAGTGGGCAGATACTGATTTTACGTAACTGTTTGTGTGTACCTAGTCTAGCTTGTAATATTATATCTGTATCTTTACTTTCTAAGAAGGATATGATTTTACATTTGTAAGCGATGTGGTCCACATCCACCTAAATAAAGCTTTGATTGGGTCAGGTACACTAGATAACGGTATATACGTATTAAATCAAGCTTAGATTTTCAACATCCAGAACACACTTAAAAGAAAGTCTCTAGAATTAAATAAGGCTTTCTTGTGGCATTGTAGACTGGGTTGCATCAATGAAACACGGTTGATGAAGTTACATAGAGAGGGGTATTTGGATCCGTTCGAATATCAGTTTTATACAACATGTCAATCTTGTCTGATAGGAAAGATGACAAAGACTCCGTTCATTGGACACGGAGTAAGAGCGAGCGAGCTCTTGGGACTCATACACAGCGATGTGTGTGGTCCAATGTCTACACATGCAAGAAGTGGTTATTCCCATTTCATTACTTTTACGAATGATTTTTTTAGGTATGGACACGTTTTCTTGATGAAACATAAATCTGAGGCCTTTGAGAAATTCCAGGAATATAAGAATGAAGTGGAAAAACAAATAGGCAAAAGTATCAAGACACTTAGATCTGATCGAGGTGGTGAATACTTAAGTGCCGAGTTCCTGGGTTATTTAAAAGAGAATGGAATTCTCTCTCAGCTTACTCCTCCATACACAGCTCAACACAACGGTGTATCGGAAAGGCGGAACCGAACTCTATTGGATATGGTACGTTCCATAATGAGTAATGCTGAGTTGCCGCGATCCTTCTGGGGTTATGCACTAGAATCAGACGCATATCTTTTGAACAAGGTTCCTACCAAGACTGTGCCTACTACACCATATCATATGTATAGTGGGAAGAAACCCTATATTCAGTATCTGAAGATATGGGGATGTTCAGCTTTTGTAAAAAAGGAGTATGAGGACAAGCTCGAGGCACGCTCGGTACTGTGTAAGTTTGTAGGATACCCAGAGAACTCCAGGGGGTATCTTTTCTATTACGCAGAGGAACAAAAGGTTTTTGTTTCTTGTCATGCCCACTTTTTGGAAAATCAATTTTTTAAAAAAGAGATAAGTGGGAGCACAATAGAAGTGGAAGAAATTCCAGAATCACAAGCTATTATTGAAAGCATGGTGGAACTAGAAGTTTTGAAAGAACCAGACATCCCCGCACCAGTCCGCGGGACTAGTAGGAAGTCTCATCCGCCCGAGAGATACTATGGTTTTCTTATAAACGGGGATAGAGAGGATTGCATCATCGACGATGATGAGTCAATTAGCTTCCATCAAGCCATTCAGATCAGAGACTCGATAAAATGGCTGGATGCAATGTGGACCGAAATGGAGTCCATGTACACCAACAAAGTATGGACTTTGGACATTGCTCCAGAAGGGGTAAAACCCGTAGGCTGCAAATGGATCTTCAGAAAGAAGATTGGTGTAGATGGACACGTTGAAACCTATAAGGCTAGACTTGTTGCAAAAGGTTTTCGTCAAAGACCTGGTTTGGACTATGATGAAACATTTTCTTCAGTGGCTATGTTCAAATCCATTCGGATCCTTCTTGCTATTGCTGCCTTCCATGATTAAGAGATTTGGCAGATGGACGTAAAGAACGCTTTTCTAAATGGAAATTTGGAAGAGTGCATCTATATGGATCAGCCATAGGGTTTCATTCAGAGTGGGAGCAGTGGGAAAGTGTGTAAGTTGCTTAAGTCCATTTATGGATTAAAGCAGGTATCGCGGAGTTGGAACATCTGTTTGGATGAACCGGTCAAAGAATTCGACTTTATCAAAAATCCTGATGAATCATGTATTTATAGTAAGATTGTAGCGAGAACTGTGGTATTTCTCGTCTTGTACGTGGATGACATTCTCTTGATAGGAAATGACATTCCTATGCTACAATCAGTCAAAGGATTCTTATCACAAAGGTTCTCCATGAAAGACCTGGGTGATGCCTCCTACATTCTAGGGATCCAGATCTATTGTGATAGATCTGAAAGAATTTTGGGAATTTCACAGTCCGGGTACATCAACACAATACTGAAAAAATTTAGTATGGAAGATTCAAAGAGCGGTAATCTACCGGCTTGCCACGGAATCACCCTCTTTAAAGAGATGTCTCTCAAGACTGATTTGGAAAGGGACCACATGTCTATTATACCCTACGCTTCTGTGGTAGGCTCTATAATGTATGCAATGCTGTGTACCAGACCAGATGTTTCTTACGTACTAAACGTGGTAAGCAAGTATCAGTCAAAACCTGGGGAGAAGCACTGGATAGCAGTGAAGAACCGATTGATGATGAAAGAGTGTTTGTAGTAAATAAAGTTAACCGCAATCAATAACGGTGTCGCGTGTAGCTAGCTGAGATGGGTACGGGTCGTCCTCAGGTATGTATGGAACTTTTAATCTTACTTTAGACGAGTTGATTGAAAGAAAGAGAGATTGGTTGTAGATCTACGATATACGGATGTATAATCTATAAAGAAGAGGCTTGTAGGGTTCATAGAATTTAGTAGTGATGGATGATTAATTAAAGATGACTCCTTTTATCTTTTAATAGATTTAAAACTAGAATAGTGATGAATGTGGATTATGGTTCTTTTGATGAAACTAGGATTTCCCCACTCTTAACTCTTATCCTTGTATTTATTCATGTCTAGCCTTTACCAAAACAATTGTTAATCTAATCTCAAATCACGGTCGAGACTATCAATAAATTGGTAGCGCGCCCAATAAGGATGTTAGCATTTATTGTGCTAAAGTTTATAAACTTTATAAGATGTAAAAGAAGTTAAGAGATTTTATCATCCATTGATCTACCCTAATCCTACGAACCTTGGCAAACTAGGAATTACACATGCATGGTTGAGATAGAAGAGAAGATAAAGAAGGAGATCATATTGTAAATGCCGAAAGTAAATGCGAAATAATTAAACTAATGATCTACCTTTATTTATCAACGTTATAAGTACAAATCTTTCGAATTTAGATTACAAGAAGAAGTTGCTCTCGATCTCTGCCTCGTAGGAAGTAATTGCTCCATCGATATTCACATCGCTCTATCACGTCGAATCGCGGATCTGTCATGGATCTCTTGTTCTTTGATGGTGATTTATTTCGTATAAAAGGTGATAGTTCTCTAAGTTTAGCCCTCGGTCTTTTTTATAGCAGTAGAAGCAGAAACCCTAGATCTCATAGGTTAAGATATGCTATAAAGATCCAATTTCCAAATTTTCAGATCCTACGACCAAGATTAAGCCGCGGATCCGCCGCTAATTAGGTACTTTGGCTGCGGAAGCGCCGTGCTCTGGAGGATTTAGGATTTGAAATTTCTTTTGTGGCATCATGTTGACTCGTGGAGATCTTTTCCATGCTCAGATTCTTCAAATATTTCTTGAGTCTTTACCAGTATCGATTCTATGATTTTGGCAGATTTTTGATCCTGATATCTTGAAAATCTTGATTTCCTGACCTGGGCTAAATCTTGCACATTATCTCCATAAATAATGTTAGTACCATTTGTTATATTAGAGATATAATTTTAATCATTTTATATGGTAATAAATCTTTAAGAAATTTGATTAAGATTATTTGATATGATATGCATATTTTTAATTACCAAAATATCATATAATTATTATATGCATATATTTTCCTTCATAATATTAATTATAATATATAAACATATGGTAAAGAGTATTTTGCAGATAAACCCTCATATGTTCCATAATTACAATAAACACCTTTAAATATTTAAGAAAAGTAAGGAAAATGTTATATCAAAAGTGCAATATTTTCGACTGAACAAATACCCACAAACTTAATTTTGATCGTCCCGAGCAAACTATTTATTCAAGATATGGAGAAAAAAGATAAAGAAAAACCAAGCACCCTTTCGTAGGAATCACGATTGCACTGAGCACGTGCAACAAGCCTTTAAACCTCTAGGTGTTCCTAGTAGGAGGAGTGTTGTCTCCTGAGGGTTTTCAGCGGATTACACCCATAAAATCTCATAATAAAAGAAAGACGATGAAAGTTACATACAAAGATAAGAACTATAAAGGAAAGAAAGAACTTGAAAATAAGAGTTTCCAACTACACTAGCTTTTCGGTTGCCATGAGCTCTATCTTAATGGTCGTGAAAAGATATTAGAAAACACATCATCCCTCAATAAAACGTCGCCTTTATTCTTCCACCCTATCTTTCTTCCAAATATATCGATCATATACCCCTACGTGTGTGTAAACGACATCCCTACACTTAGAGAATCCAATTCAAGCTATCATACTCTTGTCCATCTTCCAAAGTACTTTTTAGTCGGTGAATATTTTTGATGGAATTGCTCACACATTCTTCATGAGACCGTTAATACTTCTTGAGATACTAACCGACCGATTACCAAATGTGCTTGCTCACTTAGGCGTAATATCCTCGTCTTGCAACACCTAAGGCTTAGCAGTGGCTCCCAAACCAGTTGGTCTAAGGTTCTAGGTGATAAAGCACCCTCGCTATATTTTTTTATGCTGCCTTAAGCAATTACAAAACCTGTGTTCATTTTTCTTCACCATTTTTTTCATTTATATTTTTATTTTTCTTCATACCAAGGATTTTAGATAAGAGCATTTCAAGGAATCATCTCTATCCCAAGTTTTAAGATGTGTGCAAGTGCGTATAGTAGGGTATCAACGTTCAAATGTTTGGACTCAAAAATTGGGACAATTTTTCAGACTCAGATTTATCCTCAGATTAGTGATTCCCTTCATCTTACTAACCCTTGGGACAACAGCTCATAACTACTTATTACCAGCTTTGTTTAAGAAAACATCTAACTTTCTTGCATTTCTCAAACTATTCCTATCTTTCATATGTAATTTTTCACTTTCTAATCTTTTCTTATCAAATTTTTTTGTGCTTACATTTATGATAATGCAAAATAATGCGTGAATAAGCACAAACCTCCCCCAAACCTATTTGCAGCAGTGTCCTTACTGATGTCATCTGTTAAGCTTAAAAAAACCTGTAGACTTGGGAGGAAAAGTTATTAAAGGGGACAAGAAATAATGACAGTGAAATCCTCCCCCAAACTTATTTTTGGCTCACAACTTTGTAAAAAAAAATTCTTTTTGTTAAAGAGACAAAATATATTTATCTCCCCCCAAACTTGAGTAAAACAGTATTAAGCATTTTAAAATTATAAAGAGGGGGGGTAAAGTTATTGGTCAATATAAATCTTTACAAAGACCAAAAGTCAACACCAACCATTCAAATTTTTTATCAATGTAGCACCAAGGTTGGTAGAAGAACATGTCAACTATCGACGTGAAGAAGTGGGGAGGAGATAAGAGGTGTAATAGAACGGTTTTACATCTCGGTTTATAGAGACGAAATAGTGATGGTGGATTACTCGCATTCTCGTTCCGGATAAGAAGAAAGGGTGGCGGTTCAACTTCTTTGAGTAGGGGTCGATTCATCACAACGCCCATGTCTTCTAAGAATGCGAGTTCTTCAGCGAAGATTTCTTAAAAGCTTTCATCGATATCCCGAATAATAATCTCATCGGAAAGAACGGGATGATACTCGGACTCCATAAAAGGTTCATATTTAGCGTTAGATGTTGACCCGGACAGCTTGATAGAAGGGTCCGCATGTGTATAATAAATAGCAGGGTCAAACAACAACGTACTAGCGGAGTCAAGATCAGTATCATAAAGTTGTTCAAATTTGCTACTGTCAGAATCCATCCTTTCGACAGAACATACTTGAGCATAGGGTTCGGAGGGTTCACTTCCCAACTTGTAAATGTTAAGCATTGATATCTTCCCGAAGGATAGGGTTATATAACCGTTTCGACAATTGATTACAGCGTTGGAAGTCGCTTGAAAAGGTCGACCTAAAATCACCAGAATTTGGTTTCATGGGTTCGCCATAGGCTGTGTATCTATAACGATAAAATCCACATGGAATATAAATTCCCCGATTTTGATTAACACGTCCTCTAGCTCACCCCTAGGTTCGGTGATAGATCGATCGACCATCCGAAGAGCGCAGTGCGCCGGTTTTAACTCTCCGATGCCTAATTGCACATAGACAGAATACGGAAGCAAGTTAACACTAGCACCTAAATCGAGTAGAGCACGATTGATCTTTTTACCCCCAATAGAAATAGATATAGTAGGACTTCCGGGGTCCTTTCGTTTCTTGGGTATTTTTTGTGTAAAAGCAGTGTTTACATTACTCGCAAGGAAAACTTTTTTAGGCACTTAAATTTTTCTCTTCCTAGAGCACAAATCCTTTAGGATTTTCGTATAAGACGGAACTTGTTGAATAGCATCTAGGAGAGGAATATTTAAGTTAACTTGCTTAAAAATTTCCACAATCTTCTCCATTTGTGGACTTGGTCTATTGCCCCTTAACCTGTTTGGATAAGGAGCTTTATCAATAAGGGTCAGGTCCAACATTAGAGAAGATTGTGTGGATGGAATGGATCCCAGAATTGGAGTTGGGATCATTTTAGGTTGACTCGAGGAAGTGGGCTGAGGGTTCGAGCCTGGGGAAAAACGGAGAATAAACTCGGAAGAAGGTGGTGGACTAGATAAAGTAGGAGTAGAAGAAGTAGAAGCCGGGGTATCCTTAATATCATCGACATCAACGTTATCAACATGTTCACCCACTTGTTTGTTCAGCACTCTTCCCAATCTCAACGTGGTTACAACACTCATATTATAACTTTGTGAGTGGCCAGGATTTGGTAAAGATTGAGAAGGAAGTTTCCCTTTCTCTCTCTCACTCATCGCGGCATTTAACTGTGCAGGTTGTGCTTCTATTGATTTTATGTTTTCACCATGGGAAGCGGTATGCTGCAATAAAGCTTGGATAGAAGATATTAAATTAGCCGTCGTTTGTGTAGATTGGTTAATGAACGTTTCTAAGTTACGTTCGAGTGCACAGGTTTTATCTGTACCGGCCGTTTGGAAAGAATTATTATAAGATGTAGAGTTGTTGGCCGGATTTTGAAAAGTTTGCGGTTGAAAGGGGTGTTGACTCTGTTGCGGCGGTTGCTGTTGCTGTGGATGGGGCATTTGATCGTTATTTTGGCTTGGGAACGGATTTTGAGTTTGAGTTTGGTTTTGGTTCCAAGAAAAATTAGGATGATTCCTCCATCCCTGATTGTATGTGGAAGAATAAGGATCGTTTCTAGGTCGTTGCTGAAAAGTAGCATTAATTTTTTCTTGGCCTTGAAATGGTGGACTCAAAGTACATTCTTCCGTTAAGTGTGATAGGTCGGAACAACAACCACACACGGTTTTGGGGAGCGTAACCTGGTTTAGGGAGGCGGATGGGAATTTGTTTTCGATAGCATCGAGTTTCTTTTGTATCGCGGCCATTTCGGCTTTCACTGCGATGGAAACATCGAGCCGATGGATGTCTGCCATAGATGAAGATGATCGTGGTCTAACGCTTTCCCACTGTAAAGTTTGTTCAGCGAGATCTTCCAGGAATTGCCAAGCTTTACCATCATCTTTGGACATGAAATGACATTGACAAATGGTCTCAAGCATCTGTTTTGTCGCTGGATTAATACCCTCATATATAATTCGGCAAATGTCCCATCTATTAATTCCGTGATGAGGGCATTGGACTAGCAGACTTTAAACCGTTCAAAGCATTTCCAAAATGGTTCATTGGAAAGCTGGGTAAACTGGTTAATCTCACTTCGAACACGGGCGGTCTTATGATTGGGATAAAATTTCTTAAGGAGTGCTATAACGAATTCATCCCAATTGGCAATAAAGTGTGCGGCAGTGTTATAAAGCCATTTTTCTGTTAGATAGCACAAGGTAAAAGGGAGAGGACGTAATCTCATAGCATCCACTGAAAGCTGTGAAGTGTCCATCATTGCGCATATATTTTCGAATTTGGTTATGAAAACGTATGCGTCTTCGGATTCAAGCCCGTGAAATTTAGGCAACAGGTTGATGAAGTGGGGTTTAATTTCAAAATTATCCCCATTGGCTGGTGGAATAGATAAACAAGTAGGAAGAGGACCGCGTATCGGGTAGCATCTCTCTTGGAGAGAGATGTATGATGTATTCTGCACACCTACGGGTGGTGGCAGGGGTGTATTGGTAAAATCTGATGGAGAACCATCCATCTCGGTCGATGTGGTGGGTGGAGGGGAAAAAGAAGATGAAGAAGTACCGACTTCGGAGTCGATAGCAGAAACGCGGACAAGACGGGTACTAGAATCCCGTGCCCAGCCGATCATGCACTAAGCGGGTTTAGCGCACGTGGCATCGTGTGTGAGAAATATTTAAAAAGGTTTGTTTTGAAAAAGTGTCGGACGTGAGGCTTGACTCAACAAATCACAAAAAATGCACAATCAACCCTAGAACTAAGGTCACCTAGGTCAAGTCACTAGACCGCTCCTAGACTTCCAAAGGACAAGCCGCAGGATCAATCCTATACCGCCTCTTTATCACTTTTGTGGCCAGGTAAGTGCCAAGTAAGTGGGAGGTATCCGTTATATGAATCACCGAAAATAGTAGGCCTAATTAAGTAACCACTTGCCTTAATCATACTTGCCTAGACACCATAAGAAAGATGCGGATAAGCGATAAATTACCCACGACCTTCCTCTATCCTAATTGAGCGCGGCGGTCCTTAAAGTCTTGGTCTAGATATTTTTTAATTAATGTAGGGTTATGTGGATGCTTGTTTTGTGATTTGTGGGGCCTAGGAAGGGTGGTGAAATACCTACCTAATCTGAATTTTGGTCTTGTCCCTTAAAGTCCGGTTAAAATATGTACAAACAAACCAATATCAAAATACAAAAACAGATTTTTGAGTGGCGCTTTTTGCAAAGAATCCTGCAGAAAAATCAGATTATTGGATTTTAGAGGAGAGAGAAAGATATGAAGAAGATACCAGAGGAGTTTGGGGACCAAACTCTACAAAGCCGCCGCCCAACCGCGGCTAAAATGATGCTTCCGCCGCGGTTCCGCCGCGCAATGGTGGAATCTTTTGCTTCTTTTTCTTTGGTACACCCTCTTACTTCTCTGGAATATGTTAAAAGTCTCTGAATCTCTAATTTCTCGTTTAAGTGAATCCAGATTTCCTTGCAAAATTCGCACAATAGTCGTTAAATACACAATATGCAGTTTTGTTTTAATTTTATGATATGGATCGAATAAGAATTCAACCCGAATAGCAAGAAAAAAAATTACGCACGTATCCCCGACAACGGCGCCATTTGATTGATGATGAAAGAGTGTTTGTAGTAAATAAAGTCAACCGCAATCAATAACGGTGTCGCGTGTAGCTAGCCGAGATAAGTATGGGTCGTCCTCAGGGATGCGTAAAACTTTTAATCTTGCTTCAGACGAGTTGATTGAAAGAAGGGGAGATTGGTTGTAGATCTACGATATACGAATGTAGAATCTATAAAGAAGAGGCTTGTAGGGTTCATAGAATTTAGTAGTGATGGATGATTAATTAAAGATGGCTCATTTTATCTTTTAATAGATTTAAAACTAGATCGATAGTGATGAATGTGGATTAGGGTTCTTTTGGAAGAAACTAGGGTTTCCTCACTCTTAACCCTTATCCTTTCATTTATTCATGTCTAGCCTTTACCAAAACAATTGTTAATCTAATCTCAAATCGCGGTCGAGACTATCAATAAATTAATAGCGCGCCCGATAAAGATGTTAACATTTATTTTGCTAAAGTTTATAAACTTTATAAGATGTAAAAGAAATTAAGAGATTTTATCATCCATTAATCTACCTTAATCCTACGAACCCTAGCAAGGTAGAAATTACTCACGCATGGTTGAGATAGAAGAGAACATAAAGAAGGAGACATATTGTAAATGCAGAAAGTAAATGCGAAATAATTAAACTAATGATATACCTTTATTAATCAACGTTACAAGTACAAATCCTTCGAATTTAGATTACAAGAAGAAGTTGCTCTCGATCTCTACCTCGTAGGAAGTAATTGCTCCGTCGATATTCACGTCGCTCTATCACGTCGAATCGCGGACCTGTCGTGGATCTCTTATTCTTTGACGATAATTTGCTTCGTGTAAAAGGTGATAGTTCTCTAAGTTTAGCCCTCGGTCTTTTATATAGCAGTAGAAGCAGAAAACCTAGATCTCATAAGTTAAGATATGCCATAAAGATCCAATTTCCAATTTTTCAGATCCTACGACCATGATTAAGCCGTGGATCCATCGCTAATTAGGCACTTTGGCCGCAGAAGCGCCCGCTCTGGAGGATTTAGGATTTGAAATTTCTTTTGTGGCCTCATGTTGACACGTGGAGATATTTTCCATGCTTGGATTCTTCAGATTTTTCTTGAGTCTCTGCCAGTATCGATTCTATGATTTTGGCAGATTTTTTATACCGGTACCTTGAAAATCTTGATCTCCTGACCTGAGCTAAATCTTGCACAATATCTCCATAAATAATGTTAGTACTATTTGTTATATTAGAGATATAATCTTAATCATTTTATAAGGTAATAAATTTTTAATAAATTTGATTAATATTATTTGATATGATATGCACATTTTTGTTCAGTCGAAAATATTCCACATTTGATATAATATTTTCCTTACTTTTCTTAAATATTTAAAGGTGTTTATTATAAATATAGAACATATGTGGGTATCCTTCGAATTTAGATTACAAGAAGAAGTTTCTGTCGATCTCTGCCTCGTAGGAAGTAATTACTCCGTCGATATTCACGTCGCTCTATCACATCGAATCGCGGACCTGTCATGGATCTCTTGTTCTTTGAAGGTGATTTGCTTCGTGTAAAAGGTGATAGTTCTCTAAATTCAGCCCTCGGTCCTTTATATAGCAGTAGAGGCAGAAACCCTAGATCTCATAGGTTAAGATATGCCATAAAGATCCAATTTCCAAAATTTCAGATCCTACGGCCATGATTAAACCGCGGATCCACCGCTAATTGGGCACTTTGACCGCGGAAGAGCCGCGTTCTGGAGGATTTAGGATTTGAAATTTTTTCTGTGGCCTCATGTTGACACGTGGAGATCTTGTCCATTCTTGGATTCTTCAGATATTTCTTGAGTCTCTGCCAGTATCGATTCTATAATTTTGGCAGATTTTTGATCCCGATATCTTGAAAATCTTGATCTCCTGACCTGAGCTAAATCTTGCACAATATCTCTATAAATAATGTTAGTACCATTTGTTATATTAGAGATATAATCTTAATCATTTTATATGGTAATAAATCTTTATGAAATTTGATTAAGATTATTTGATATGATATGCATATTTTTTATTACCAAAATATTATAAAAATATTATATGCATATATTTTCCTTCATAATGTTAATTATAATGTATAAACATATGGTAAAAAGTATTTTGCAGATAAACCCTCATATGTTTCATAATTACAATAAATACCTTTAAATATTTAAGAAAAGTAAGAAAAATGTTATATCAAAAATGCAATATTTTCGACTGAATAAGAACATTCTCAAGTACCTGAGAAGGACTAAGAAGACGTTCTTGGTGTACAGCGGAAAAGACCTCCAAATCGGAGCCTTTGCTGACTACAGCTTCCACAGTGACAAGGATGACTCTAAGTCCATGTCGGGTTATGTCTTTACCTTCAATGGAGGGGCGGTCTATTGGAAGAGCTCCAAGCAGGACACCGTTGCTGACTCGACGATGGAAGTGGAGTATATCGCTGCATGTGACGCCGCGAAAGAAGTAGTCTGGATGAGGAAGTTCATAACAGAACTTCCGATGGTTCCATCCATTGTTGATACAATACCTTTGTATTGTGACAACAATGGGGCTATAGCTTTAGCGAAGGAACCCAAGTCCCATCAGAAGTCCAGACACATCTTGAGGCGGTACCACCTGATCAGGGAGATCGTTGATCTCCGGGAGATCGAGATGCGGAGAGTAGATACGGAGAACAACACTGCAGATTCACTCACAAAGGCCATCTCTCAGACACAGTTCGAGAGGCTATTCGAGATGATAGGTCTGCGATATGCCAATACATGGCCTTAGTGCAAGTGGGAGATTGTTAGTGATATATGCCATAAAGGCCATTATTGTATAGTACTGGTTTGTATATTACATTTTGGAAGCTTGGGATATACACGGATATAATAACAATCTTGCTCAATATGGTAGTATGCTACTTGGTTTGATTCTACCTCAATATGTGTATATGTTTCTTTTAGCATATGGCTTATACATATTGGTAGAGCCTTTAGGATCTTTGCTTGACTACCAGTGTTGTGATGGCAGTCACACTAGTGGGGGCTGGGTAGTCTATAAGCACATCCTTATACAATTCTCTAGTCGTAGGATTATCGAGACGGGGCATCGATACTCCAGAGTAGACTAGTGTATACACTTCTTATCCCAGCAGGGGAGATGGTCTGTCCCACAGCCATTAGTATGTCATACTGGAGATAGTATGAAGGTGCTCATTAGGTTATGAGTACACTGGACATGACTCGTGGGGAATTGCTGGTTGGTATTATACCTATCGTCAGGTAGTAGTTCCCAGATGACATGAGTACAGCTTAGTCCATTGACTTGACATCGCTATTTCGTCTTGAGTGTGTTCCCACTGTTCTTAGATTACTACCCTACCACGGCTTAAAGGAGTCGTGCAAATAGGCAGTAGTTGGATGCAGTCCCGAAGCACTTGGAGGCAATGGTGGTTAGATAGGATTCGTCTCTCCCGGTATTGGGGGTTGGTATCGCGCTGTGTTCGGAAAGCCATTACACAAAGTCCCTGGCTAGTGCAAGCGAGATTTACTGGTAGGTACTCTAGTAGTTTCTCAGGGTGTTTTGGGCTCTGCTCCGGCACGACTTATTGCGCTATTAGGGGTCTGAAGGTTATCGCCCTCTAGGCCCGATATGCGATACTCTTAGATGAACTGACCAGACTGTACGGAGATTGTCACAAATATACTCAGTAGGAGTTCGGATGGGTTTGCTCATCGGCCTTCTTATCGACAGGTACTTGGGTAGCCGTTACGTGCAGCTAGTACCGCTGACGTGCTTGTTGTTAAACCCACTGCCATCATACTGTCGAGTCTTTAGAGTCCCACACAGAGGGTTTCCCTGCTTCGGGCGAAATGATGTAGAGGCCGTATAGTTTTACGGCAGGGTTCGATCATATATGTGTACTTGTACACCGATCATGATTCGGACAGATAATACTAGTGGGCTTTGGTTTAAGCCGGATCCTAGTATTATATTCTTGGATTATTTTCGTCTCTTTGTATTCGTATTTTTCGGAATACGGATACGGGTATGTATATATGGTGAGGGGTATTCTTGTAATTTACTCAAGAGTGCTTCTAGAAGAAGACACCTCATTTCTTGTATAACCATTTAGATTAAATGGTTAATGAGATAGAGGTATGAGGTGTGGACTATGCTTGATATTTTCATTGTGAATTATTGTATGCTTCATTCATCACAAGACTTAGCCATCTTCATTCCATTATTATCTTCAATACTCTCTCTCCTCCAAGCTCTCTTCTTCTTCCTCAAACCCTAAAAGTCTCATGTGTTGAGAAATTTAGGGTATTTTGAGACAAATCAATCCATCATCACTCTCTACATCCTCTACGCTATCTAGTTTAGCAAACTAGGTACCCTAGTTATCTCGGTATTGAGGTTGGAGCCCGAACTATAGACTCTCAGGTGGATCGTCTTTGACTTGAGGAGGCCGACGATCAAGCTCGATCCGTACACTTCGAGGAGCCAAGGAGGAGAACAAGAAGACCCGAAGGAATTGATAGTAGGAGGTGTAACTTTCTTCCGAGTAGTTAAATCTCATAGTAGTTAGTTAGTTAAGGTTCAAGTTAAGATCCTGGAGTTTAGTCGTTGTTACGAAGCTTGTAAAAATCGTTTTTTGTATATTCTGCCTCCCCACGAACCCATGGGGTGCGCGATATTGACTTACACTAAGTTCTTGGAATATCAATTCCATCTTTATAGGTATATTCTTCCATGTTCTCTCTTTTATGTGCATGGGGTAAAACGCTATAGTTCTTCCTTGGATCATTGATCTGAAGAACAAGATCTTCCCGATGAAAATTAAATTCTCACCTTGTGGGATATTTATCTTGTGGATCTTAGATCCCGAAGAAGAATTAAGTTCTTATAAGAGGGTTGAACCCTTATATCATATATGAAATAGGCAAAAAGGGGAGATATTTTTATCTCTGTCTTTACCTAGTGATCGAACAAATAGTGATCTTCTACGAGAGAGAATTAAATTCTCTGTTGTTGTTGTGGAAGCTTAAGGAGGGGATCTCACAAAAGCTTGGAGGGTATTGTATATCGAAAGCTTAGGGGATATGTCTTGTATTTTGTATATCTCCTTAAAGGTTATAGAGGGGATTGTCTATATAAGGCTTGAAGTCTTGAGTCCTTTATATAGGAGAGGGAATGATATCAATTAGTTCGAGAGAATCTCTAATTGAGAGATCTCAATTGATCGATCTCAAAGATCACTCAGGGAATTATATTCATCATTGGATCTAAGATCCGGAGAATTTTGTTTAACATAAAATATTTTCTGTTCGTTATAGCAAGATTAGGAAAATATTTTCCTAACAAAGAATTGATGATTTTATTGGTGATATTGTAATCACTGTTGGATTTAAAATCCAAAGGCTCTCTGTTTAATAGAGAAAATCTTTCTAATATTAGAAAGATCACGGAAATATTTCCCAAATGGAATTTAATTCTATTGAAGCTAGCGCTTCAGATTGGTGCACTGACGTGCTTTACATGTGAGTACTGCCATATATTTATGGCAGCAACGCTCACGTGTTTACCACGTGAGGCTTTTATATAGGTTTTAACTATATCTGAATTCAACACTCACATGCTTTGCATGTGAGCGCTCACGTGTTTAACACGTGGGGGTTATATCATAGGATTTAATCCTAACTGAAGCCGGCGGTCACATGCTTTGCATGTGAGCGTTGCCACAAGAATGCGGCAAGAGAACTCACGTGTTTAACACGTGGGGGCTATCATTGGATTTAATCCTATCTGAAGTCGGTACCCACGTGCTTTGCGTGTGAGTGCTCACGTGATATCATGTGAGGGCTGTTATAGGATTTAATCCTAACTGCAGCAGGCGGTCGCGTCCTTTGCACATGAGTGCTCATGTGTTTAACACATAGGGACCGCTCTATATTTTTTATGAGGGGACAAATGTAAAGTTTAAGCCAAATTTTTTTTTGGCGGGAACAGGGACCCGGTCGACAGAAAAAATGGAAGTTTTCTCATAACAACCACATGATAAGACTCTCAAAAGAGGGAAAGTATGGGGATATGATTAACTTCTTCAAATACTTCACAAATGAAGACGATGGCGATGAGATTTCAGAATTTCCACCGGCACCAAAAGAGTTGGAAGATGGAATACATACCACGACTGACAACCTAAGGAAAATTGACCTGGGAACGGAGGATGACCCGAGATGACCGTTCATCAGTGAGCTTCTATCCGAAAAAATATCCACTTTAAAAGATGTGGTCATGAAGTACAAAGATTGCTTCGCTTGGAATTACTCTGAAATGCTGTGTTTGGATCCAAACATAGCGGTACACAAGCTGGCCATATCATCAGACATAAAGCCGGTCAAGCAAGCGCCAAGAAGGTTATGGCTTGAACTCGAGATGATTATCAATGCCAAAGTCAAGAAACTCATAGACTCCGACTTCATCCAAAAAGTCTAATATCCCGACTGGATTGCTAACATTGTCCCTGTGATGAAAAAGAACGTGACGGTTCGGATTTGCGGAGACTTTCAGGATATTAATAAGGCATGGCCAAAGGATGACTTCCTAGTGCTCGTTGCTGAGCTGATGAACGGTAACACCTCCACTCATGAAGTCTTCTCTTTTATGGATGGATCTGCAGAATACAACCAGATAAAGATAGATCCTGAAGATCAAAAGTATACAGCCTTCTGCACCCCATTGGACGTGTTCTGCTATAAGGTGATGTCATTCAGTTTGAAGAATGCCGGAGCTACCTACCAAAGGGCCATGCCGAAGAAATTCGATGGCCTCATTCATGAGATCGTCAAATGCTTCATCGACGACCTCGTGGTCAAAAGCAAATATCATGAGGACCACCGGGAATATTTAAGGACCATGTTCGAGCATCTCCAGAAACATAATCTGAAGAATAAAGTGTGCATTTGGAGTCTTGTCAGGCAAATTCCTAGGTTTTATCATCCGCCACTGGGGTATTGAAATTGATCCCTCAAAGATCCGGACAATTATAGAAATGCCCCCACCAAGGACCCTCAAACAGCTGCGGTCTCTCCAAGGAAAGCTCGTCAACATCCTGTGGTTTATAGCAAACCTTTCCATAAAATTCCGTCCATACAGTCATCTGATGAAGAAAGGAACCACATTCGTGTGGGATCGGAAATGCCAAAAAGCATCGGATGAAATCAAACAATACCTGCAAAATCAGTCGGTATTAGCCGTCCCGTTTAAGGGAAAACTCCTTATCCTATATACAACAGCTCTTGAAGGTTCTTTAGGCGCGTTGTGGGTACAAGAGAATGACTAAGGAAAAGAGAGAGCTCTCTATTACCTAAGTCGAGTTCTTCTGGGGGCAGAAAGGAATTACTCCCCCATCGAAAAGCACTGTCTGACGCTGATTTTCACGATAACGAAGCTTAGGCACTACGCCCTAGCGCATGAAGTCCATCTCATATCAAAAGTAGATCTTCTTAAATATCTAATGTCAAAGGCTATACTGACAGGAAGGCTCACCAAATGGGCCCTCATGCTGATAGAGTTTTCGATAACATATCGCCCCCTCAAAGCAGTGAAAGGAAAAATCATCGCCGACTTCCTTGCGGAACATCCGATATTAGCCGATTCTCCCCTAAACTGCAAATTTTCAGATGAACACGTGTTCGACACAGTCAAAGAAGAAGAAGAAGAAAATAAGTCCCGATGGGAGCTCTATTTCGATGGAGCGTCATCCATGAAACAACGAAAGAAGAACATCCCCATAATCAAAGCTGGGGTGGGCTTTATTTTCGTAACCCCGCAAGAAGGAATACCACGTTATGCTCTCTCTTTGACGGAACCAAGAAACAGCAATGAAGCTAAATACGAAGCTTTGATAGCCAGTCTTGAGATTGCTATCGACATGGAAATCAAGGACTTCCTAATATACATAAATTCTCAGCTGATTGTCAATCAAGTATATGGTGACCACAAAACATGCAAGACAGAAGTAATAAGGTATGGCAAAACAGTGCAGCAGCTGCTGATCCAAATCCCCTCATATACCCTGGAAAATATGACACGAGCAAAAAATAGCAAAGCGGATGCGTTAGCCAAGTTGGCTAAAGAATTGGCTGACGAAGACCTCGACGATGTAAGGATCATTGTCCAGAGCCGCAAGGTCCTGGCGCCGGCAGATATGCCTTCGGAGGCTCTGATGGAGCTACCCGAAGAAAAAGAAGTGACCAAAGAAGATGCTCTCCTAATAGAAAATGAAGAAAGAGTCGAGCACTGGAAAGGAGTCTTCATAGCTACTTTAAGTCCCAACGAGCACCTGAGGATGCGTCATCTAGACATTAGCTCAGGAAACGAGCTCTCTCATTCGCCTTCGTCAACGATACCTTATATAAGAGATCCTTCAATTTCGTATAGTTAAGATGCCTAGAGCCGAAAGAAGCAAAGAAAGTCGTCCAAGAAGTATACGATGGATGTTCTCGCCAATTTTTTTTTGGCTTAAACCTTACATTTGTCCCGTCATAAAAATAAAGAGCAGCTTCCATGTGTTAAACACGTGAGCACTCACGTGAAAAGCACCCGAGCGCCTGCTGCAGTTAGAATTAAATCCTATAACGGACCTCACATGATATCACGTGAGCACTCACGTGCAAAGCACGTGAGTACCAACTTCAGATAGGATTAAATACTATGATAGCCCCTACGTGTTAAACACGTGAGTTCCTTTGCCACATTCTTGTGGCAGTGCTCATATGCAAAGCATATGACCATTGGCTTCAGTTAGGATTAAATGCTATGATATAGCTCCCATGTGTTAAACGCGTGAGCGCTCACATGCAAAGCATGTGAGTATTGAATTCGGATTAAATTAAAACCCATATAAAAGCCCCACATGTTAAACATGTGAGTGCTCATGTGAAAAGCACGTGAGCGTTGTTGCCATACATATATATATGGCAGTACTCACATGCAAAGCACGTGAGCGCACTAATCTGAAGAGCTAGCTTCAATAGAATTGAATTCTATTTGGGAAATATTTCCCTGATCTTTCTAACATTAGAAAGATTTTCTCTGTTAAACAAAGTGCCTTTGGATTTTAAATCCAACGTTTATTACAATATCACCGATCAAATCATCAATTCCTTGTTAAGAAAATATTTTCCTAATCTTGCTAAAACGAATAGAAAATATTTTCTGTTAAACAAAATTCCCCGGATCTCAGATCCAACGGTGGATATAATTCCCCAAGTGATCTTTGAGATCAATTAGATCAATCGAGATATCTCAATAAGAGATTCTCTCGAACTAATTGATATCTTTCCCTCTTCTATATAAAAGACCCGAGACTTCAAGTCTCATATAGATAATCCCCTCTATAGATTTTAAGGAGATATACAGAATTCAGGACATATCCCCCAAGCTTTCAATATACAATACCTTCCAAGCTTCTATGAGATCCCTTCTGTTCCCCTCCGAACGACGGCGGGACGCGTGGTCGTCTCGCCTGAGGCTCGGGGCAGATGCTAATTGGTGCTATCCGTCTACCTCTCCGAAGATGCCAAGTTGATTTATGGCACCGTATATTGAAGGTTTAAACGGATGCGTCCGATGTAGCAGACTTCGTCAGATTCCCCCTCGCTTGAGGGGTTTTTTATTGTGGGGACGCTCTTCCCTGCAGGCGCAAGCCATTGCAGTTAATTACGCTACCGCATCGCGGTAACCACTTTCTCCTTCTCCAGATGGTCACTCCGTGTCGTGTGTGTTTATTTTATGTTTCGTTGCCCGTGGATTGTATACGGAGACTGAGTTATGTCGTCGCCCGTAGGGCGTGGACTAGTCCAAATCCATATTATCTTAGATTTGGGTTTGGAGGTTTAGGTTTAAGGATACGTTAGCCTCATTTGAGACTAAGATCGACTTAAACGTTTGTTAAGGATACGTTAGTCTAGTTTTTAGACTAAGATCAACCTAACGGGATCGTTTAGATCCAACAAGAGAGCAATAAAAAAAAAGAGGCTCTGTTGTTTAGTTTAGTGACATTACGGTCGGTAGGTAGTTTAAGGACATTGCGGTCTAATGTTAGTTTTAAGACGTTGCGGTCAAGGTTAAGGACTTCATAGTCCGTGGATTTAGGGACTCCACAATCCATTGTTAGTTTTAAGACATCACGGTCAAGGTTAAGGACCTCATAGTCCATGGATTTAGGGACTCCACAATCCGATGTTAGTTTTAAGACATCACGGTCAAGGTTAAGGACCTCATAGTTCGTGGATTTAGGGACTCCACAGTCCGTATCAATATGTGGTCATCGGGACCCGTCACCTCTTTGAAGACGTTGAGGAATTACAACGCCACGTATCAAAGGAGTGAAGAGATGTACCCTTGAACCGAGGTAGATTAAATAATCTTTGGCCCAATTTGGAACCAAGACCAATTAATTATATTATGAGCCCGTTGGCTCAGTTGAATTTGAATTGAGGACTTATGACCAGCTTGGGCTAAGTCCAATCATGTTTAGGATATTGGCCCTCTGTTGGTCCATTAGAGGAGAGGCTTTGCCTCTGGATATTTAGCCAATTGGGCTAAATTAGTGTTAAACGCTAGCAACAGGGGGTTCAAATTAATGTTAAACACTAGGGCAAGTCAGTGTTAGACACTAGCAACAGGGATCTCAAATTAGTGTTAAACACTAAGATAATCAGTGCTAAACACTGGCGGCAGAGATTTTAACTTGGTGTCGAACACTAAGAAAATTAATGTTAAACTCTGTCAACAGAGATTTAATTAAGTGTTAAACACTAAGAAATTCAGTGTTAAACACTGCAAGGAAGCTCTTTAATTAGTGTTGAACACTAAGGCAAAATAGTGTTTAACACTGGGCTCAGGGGTTCCAATTTAGTGTTAAACACTAAGATCAAGAGGGGTCACGTGGTAACACGTGAGGGCGCCCTCCCTTTATTCTGTCAAAAGCATTGAATACTTTGGAGCATCACGTGCTGTCACGTGATGGGCATCTTGGTGCTTGTATGTTAAAGCTTCCGCCAAGGGTCACGTGGGTCACGTGAGGCACTGCCTCAAAGGCCCCTTTTCTGTGGATCTTTTCGGGGGTCACGTGGTAGCACTTGACCCTACCTTTTTGTATGTTTTATGGAAGATCTGTTAATCCCTTTAAGAATTAAATTCTCCGCAGGGTTGAACCCTAACAGTAATTTCTTGGGGAATTAAATTCCTATTTCCTTATGAAGATTTATATTCTGTGATAGAGTTGAACTCTGAATTTTCTGTAGGAATTAAATTCCTCATAAATGTGAAGAACTGCATTCTATCATAGGGTTAAACCCTAACAACAGCTTTAAGGAATTAAGTTCCCACTCTCTTTTAGAGAATTATTCTGAGGAATGAGATTCTGTCATAGGGTGAAACCCTAATTTCTTCTTTCTTAAGGGAATTAAATTCCTGTTATTTTAACAGAACCAAGTTCTTAACTAGGGTTAAACCCTGATTAAATTCCCATAACATAGGGTTAAACCCTAATTTTATTTTAAAAGAATTAAATTCCTATAGTTCTGTGAGAATTAAATTCTCAAGCTTTCATTCCCTCTCTATGCTTTGGATCTGCATGGCAGGATCTCAACCCAACGAGAATTAAATTCTCAATTCGAGGGGAGATGTGCGCTTTACAGATCCTCCACTAAAGAGAGAACTATGTTCTTCTGTTTAATATCAGAGTTAAACTCTGTTAAGAATTAAATTCTCTTTTGAGGCCTTCCCTTTCTTACCTAAGCTTTTCTTTTTGCAGAAGATCCAAATTCCTCCAAAGTATCAAGGCTCTCTCCTCTCTCTATGTTATCGATCCCTCTGCATATATATCTCTGTGTGTCTCTTGGCTCCTATTTATAGAAGAAGCAGCAGAATCAATTAGTTTTTTATGAATCTTTCTTCGAGAGATTTGATTTGTATTCACCATTCGTTTGGGCCTTTGGATTATTAGGTGAATTTTATTCACTATTGGATTTTAAATCCAGAGATTTTCTTTTGTTATTTTGGTTAGATTTTAAGGGGAAATCTTCCCAAATTCAAGATTTTTCCATAGATAGGTGATATTTAATCATCTTTAAATTTTTAATTCAATCGGTTCCAAATAATCATTTTCCTTTGGAAAGATTTGAGAGATCTCTTCAGAATTTGATTCTGTTAAATAAATAGGCTTTGAAAGCCGGTCACGTGTGGCCACGTGACCCCTGGTCACATATGGGCACGTGACCCCTTGGAATGAGCCCTCTTCTTCTTTTTGCGCTCTGCCTTCTTCCGCTGCTTAGCCGTCACGTGCCACCACGTGACCCCCGGTCACGTGTGAGCACGTGACCCTCGTCTGGAGCCTTTTTCTTGATTTAATCAGAGAATGAGTCTGCTGCTTTTAAATGTCACGTGCCAACACGTGACCCCTGGCCACGTGTGAGCACGTGACCTCTTCTGAAGCCTTTTCCTTGATTTGATCATTGAACTGGTGCGCCTTTGAAGCCGCTTTTAAATGTCATGTGCCAACACGTGACCGCTGGTCACGTGTTAGCACGTGATGCCTCTTCTGTAGGCTTTCCTGATTTTTAAATTAGGAAACACCTTTTTTAAGCTTTCGCAACAACAACAGAGAATTTAATTCTCTCTAGGAGAAGATCACTCTTTGTTCGATCACTAGGTAAAGACAGAGATAAGAATATCTCCCCATTTTTGCCTATTTCATATATAATATAAGGGTTCAACTCTCTTATAAGAACTTAGTTCTTTCTCGGGATCTAAGATCCACAAGACAAATCTTCCATAAGATGAGAATTTAATTCTCATCGGGAAGATCTTGTTCAAAGATCCAAGGGAGAACTATGGCGTTTTACCCCCAGCACATAAAAGAGAGAAAATGAAGAACAGACCCATAAAGATGGATTTGATATTCTAGGAACTTAATTCCTCCAAATCAGAACAGGGTTTTATCCCAATAAGAACTTAGTTCTCACAAAAAAGGAAGAACTTAGTTCTTACAAGATCTGCATGACTTTTAGAGTTTAACATTAATTTTTAGAGTTAATCTTTGCATGAGTATGGAGAGGATCATGTGGAAGACACGCGGGTACCCTAGAAGAAAAAGAAAACAAAGACTCATGTGAGAGGCATGCGGGAACTTAAAGAAAATATAGAACAACGGATCACGTGGAAGATACGGGAGCGTCCACCCTAGCCGCCTTTCCAGCTTTCCCGCTTGCAAGGTTTCGAGCTAACTAGAAAGGGAGAACGCTGAGACTCTGGTGCTTAGCACTACTCACGTGGAAGACACGTAACCAATCCTGAAGATGATACCCCACATGGAAGACACGTGCGCGTCGAGACTCTAGTGCTTAGCACTACTCACGCACGTGGAAGACATATGACAAATCATGAAGGTAATACTTCATGTGTCATTCACGTGAGCGTGATAATGAATCAGTGCTTAGCACTACTCACGTGGAAGACACGTGAACACCTAAAACCAAGCTTCTCACACGAAGAGCACGTGAAGCGGAATCTATGATGAAGCTTAAGGTTCTGAGCCCCGTGCTTAGCACTGTTGGGTTATCTAAAGTCCAAAACAAAATGTTTGGCCTAGTGCTTAGCACTGTTGGGAAACAGAGCCCGACATCTAGTCTAAGATTAGACTAACTCCCTGAAGTTTCAAACTTCTTTGATTTTCAAAAGAAAATCAATCTTGATTATACATATTTTATGTCGATCTTAATCTAAAACAAGATTAACGGTCCTTAAACATATTTTTAGACGATCTTAATCTAAGACTAGATTAACGATCCTTAAACTCCTGAACTTATGGACCTCATTTATATGAGATCTACGTCCTAAGTTCAAAACCTCAAATCTGATTTACAGATTTGGACTAATCCGGGCCCTACGGGTATGACAAGATTAGCCTCCGTATACAATCCAAGGGCAACCCCATAATAAATAATATATAACATGACACGAAGTGACCTATCGGAGAAGGTGAAAGTTGTTATCGTTTTGCGCCAATGTAATTAACTACAGGGGCTTGCTCCTGCAAGGAAGAGTGTCCCTACAATCAAAAAACCCTCATCATTGAGGGGGAATCTGATAAGCCAACTACATCGGTCGCATCTATCCGAACCTTTGATATACGGTTTCATAAGTCAACTCGGTATCTTCAGAGAGGTGGATGGATATGCTCCATATAGTATCTGCCCCCAAATTAAGGCTAGACATCTCCAACGTCTCAGTCCAGTCTTTGGCGGTAAAAATATTCTGGCACGCCCGGCGGGACCTTTTCTTCTTGCTACTCCACACTTCGTGTGTCGTGTTTCGTGAAATAATCATGGTATATTATGTTTATGGTTGCCGTTGGGTTTTAGGATATTGAAGCTGGTGTTCTCCCTACGCAGAGATCTAATGACCTCATTCAGCAATAATAAATGCAACGCTGGTTCCAGCACTACTCCGGCCAGAATAACCTAGTCAGGGCAAGCTATGGCCCCGGTGCTTTGCATTCCGATGACTCAAGTAGACCAACAACTTGATAGGCTCTTCTTTGGGTCCATGCTACCACCTCCTTCTCTTGGAATCCTAGCGCTAAAGGAGAAGACGCCCAAGAAGTCAGTTTGTGTAACAACTCCAATTTTAGTGTATATAAAATTCATTTAAAGTTAATGTATATTTGGGGTATTTACATTTCCTGTGAGTACTATAAGTATTTGATTTACTTTTTAATAGCAAGAAAGATCTTGTAGCTCATTGGTAAGACCTTGCACTGCTGAACCAAAGCACCAGAGTTCAAATCCTATTAGCCACATTATTTTTTAATTAATTTTCTTTTAAATTTTTTGAAGCCCAAGAGCCTACACGTGCATAACTCGTAAAAACAAAAGGACACACTAAAAACAAATGAGTCTAGGGGGTAGACCAACAGGCAAGGGACACGTGGAGGGGGAAACTCGGCCTGACTCGTCCGGATCGGGCCGGCGGCAAGGCTGACTTGGCCGGCGCTGCCGGGTCAACTCGGCCGGATCCGATTCTTCTATTCATGAAACTTGTGTCGTTTTGCCTCCCCATAACCCCTGTCATGTTTAATTTCCCAGCATTATTCCAGAGACCATAAAATCCCTTTAATCTCCATTTTAATGCAATTTAAATGCAATTTTTTATTAGAATCTAACCCTAATCTTTTCCTATAAATACCACTCCAATTCATACCCCCTCACTCACAAACTCTATCCAAACTCTCAAAAAAAATCCCTAGAACTTTTGTGTACAAGTGGAGTTAGCGAAGGGCAGAACTTCAACGAATTTCCGACGACGACCCTAGGAGCTCCCGGAGACGAAAAGACGCATCGGCACCTCCTGCCACTCTCTCTTCCTCTTCTCTAATCTAAATTCCAGTAAGTCATTTCTCCCCCTTCTTCTTACTATTCTAAAAACTTAGAATTCTAAAAACCGACGGAAGCGGAGTTAATCCGCTTCCGATTCGGTTTTCTTTAAAAAGTTCCAATTTTCTTAAATACAACAATACCAAATTTGCACATCAACAACAACAAAACAACAACTGAGCCTTTTATCCCAAATATATGGGGTAGGCTACATGAACCAACATGAGAATCACGCCGGGTCCAGCACATGAATCCTCCGCCTCCTCCACTCACTCCTATCGAACTTGCACATCATGACCATTAAACATTAACAAAACATATTGAACAAGTTTCATAGCAAAAGAATTCATATTGTAATTTTTATCGCACTTTTTCAGAAAAATACCATATAGTTTAGTTTTGACATTAAACATCATTACCCTTGCTATACCTTTAGATAGATCACGAGGTAATGACCTACCTCCTCACAACACTCATATGCAACATAGCACGATACCTTTCGGGAATATAGAATACGGGAAAATGCAATTTTACACATAAATACCTTTTACTATTAAAACCTTATCTACAAAATTATGTATTTTAAACAAATCTTTGCTAAGCGTCGTTACAACCCATTTGGGGAACCTGTTCGGGATAGTGCGGATTATCGCACATCCTCGGGCTTAGTAGTGCGAGATGCAGACCTCCGCAAGGAGTATTCGGTCTCCAAAAATTTAAAATACAATTATCTTAAGAAAATGGGATTTCTGGAAAAATAATAAATTAAATTATTTTATAAATATATATGTATCATCAAAATATCTATTTTTGATATAGTATAAATATTTCAACTTTTCTAAATAAAAAAGAATCACTTTACATGAAAATACTATGCAATTCCATACAAGTTCAATACTTTACAATTAAATACCATGTATTATGAAAAATAGGTTTATTCGCTAGAAATGTCACAATGATAAAATATACATCAATGAAAACTCTAAAGAAGATAATAAAATACTTGAGGTGTATTTTAAAAATTATACAAAATTATTTTTACATAAAACCCCCTCAAGTTCTATAAATTACACTAAGGACCCTAGTAAACATAGGTTTAAGCGGGACCAATCTCTTGAGCCTCAGGGAGCCGAAGAAGTGGGTGCTTGCCTATTTAAGATAGACAACTTAACAAACGGTGTTATCAACACGGTAATCGTCTTTGAAAAAGACACAAATCCTGCCGTCTATGTCAGCGGTTACCGATAACACCAAAACCTAATTCAGGATTCAATTTCTTTTCTAGTTGTCTGACTCAGACTGAGTCTCAATATAATTAATCTGACTTGAATATGATTCAAGTATATAACACAATTCAATATGAATCCATATATTCAATCTGTTCAATCTATCAATCTATACAACTTGACCGAACCGAACCATAGATATACATCCATCTACATGATTCTCCAGTTACATCCATTTACTGATATCATGGTTTCGGTAAGTCATCCATCTATACAATCTATAATACAAGACAATACAATACAAACAATACCAGCAAGACATCGCGGGGTTTATAAGGGGTAGATTGGTACGGAAGGTGTTAGAAGTGACACGAGACTGCAAGATTAAGACACCTAACCTATATTCCATTGCTGCTGTACCGTGGCATAAACGGTTCCTTGTACATTCCGTTCACCTTAGTCTCGGGTCTACTGAGACTCCTCTCTTATACACTGGCCTCTTCTGTACCAAGCTACAAACAACAGCGTTAGCCATAATACAACTTTAAAAGTTACACTCTCTGTGTCTATTCTATTTCTCCCTCATCTTTGGGACTTACCGAGCGATTGTTCGCTGACGACATTCCTTCTCTTTCTTCTTTGGAATGTTGTCAGGTGATTCGGATCTTCAGGAGATCGAGCCCACCAGCGAGGATTTGGACCAGCTAGCTTATGACCCAGAGCTTTAGATTCTTTGTACACATTTACTTTCAGTACTTTTCATTTTCGTTATACCACTGTTTAGGCATTGCTTTTCATTCCATGTATTTACTTTTCAGTTGTATTGTAAAAAGAATGTGAATAAATAAAGTTGTTGTTTATTTACATTTGTCTCTTGTATATATTTCTTTTATATTGCTTAGTTACGTTTAGCGTATTTACTTCAGAGTAAATACGTAGCGGCCTCGTCGCTTCCTCTGCCCGTTTACTGGGAAGCGGGGCGTGATAGGTTTTGTTGATGGCCCATGCAGGTCAGAGCTGTATGGAACCTAAGCAATATAACATAAGAACCAGCAACTGAAAACATTCTTTACAATTCATACTTCTTGAATCTCATCATTTCTTATACTTTGAATCTGTCATAACCCAAATTTTTTTTCAAGGTTATGGATTCCTCGAACAACACCAGCACCAATGTCAACAACACACCTCTACCACTACAACTCACACCTGCCGTCCCTGCTACGATCAACGAGCAGATGGTTCTGTTTGAGGCGATCCGCAGCCTCCTAGAAGGACAGCAGCAGCAGACTGCTCTTTTAATGAACCGTCCCGAGGCAAAAGCACCTGGGTGAAGCAATTCAGGGCTTTGCACCCCAAACAGTTTGCAAGAAAGGAGAGCCCTCTGGAAGCGGAGGAATGAGCTCAAAGCATCGAAGACGATATGGCGGCGGCACAAGTGCCAGAGATATCTTGGGTCCGTGTTGCGAAGCTACAACTCACGGACAATGCACGGGTTTGGTGGAAGGCGGAAGAAAGCCGTCTTGATCAACCCATCGAATGGAAGACTTTTCGAGACATGTTCGATGCAAAGTACTTCCCTGAGACTGCCAGGTTCGACATGGAGCAACAGTTCATCCATCTGCAACAAGGTTCAATGTGGACCAAGTCAGTAGATGAATATGACACTGAGTTCACCATGCTCAGTCGGTAAGATATGTCTCAATAATTCGATTTTTCAATATATCACATACTACATAGCTAACACAATACTTTAACAGATTTGCGGCACACCTGATACCGACAGATGAGATCAGAGCCCGTCGATTCAACAAGGTTTGGATTCGGAGATCCAGGCTGCACTGGCCACAGGAGATTTTCCGACTCATGAATCGGCTCTGAAAGCCGCCCGCCGTTATGAAGCAGTGGTAAAGATGAGGGGCAGATCTCAATCTACTGGAGTTAAGCGCCCTGCCAACCAGATGGAAGGAGGAGCCTCATCGATGCCACCTTTTATGCCAAGGAGAACGGGAGTACCGAACAACAGGCCCAACCCGGCTTTTTGTGCCTACTGCAAGAGAGCTGGACATCTGATGAAAGACTGCCGGTGAGCCAACCGTCTTTGCTTAGTCTGCGGCTTAGCTACTCATGAAATTGGGTCTTGTCCCTAAAGACACAACCCAATTGCTGCACCCAGGCCAGCAATCACTTATCAGCAGAGACCAGCCCTTCAGGCACCTGCTCTAAGACTCGCTCTCCCTGCTCTACCACCTAGAGGACCATTGACTGCACCTCCTCCTCGTCAGTTTCATCAAGCTCAACGGAACATTCTGAGGAATGCTCCTTCGGCCAGGGAGAATGTACCACGGCGACAGGCTTTCACGATGACCGTGGAAGAAACTGAGGCCACTGGCCAAGTTATCACCGGTAACCCTTTCTTCTCAAGCTTTTTCTTTCAGTCTTAACACTTACCTACATATTTTTCCTATACCTAAAACCTATCCCACATACCTTAGGTACAATCTTAGTAGCCGCACTTCCTGCACTAGCGCTCTTCGATACTGGAGCATCTCACTGCTTTATGTCGTAACGGTTCGTCCGAACTCATGCGATTCCAGTCACACCACTTGTATCCAGTTGGAATGTCAGTTTAGGAAATGGCATTCTAAAGGTGTAACACCCGAGCCCAATGCTACTATTTTCAGTTACTGTTTGAGCATAATGTGGTACTCATTTCATTTAACTTGCTTGTTTGTTGCTTACTGTAAAATTTACTCGGCAAAGTCATTTCTACATATAACAAATTTTGGTATCTAAAATAAAATTGAAAATATTAATCTTGGCCTACTTGACACCCCTAGCCTCGTGGTAGCGTCCGTACATTGTGTTCTCGTCCCGTTCAGTGAAACGGGCGAGTTTGGACGGCTACGCGCGCGTACATGTGTCCGTTTTGGGGGTATGCTTTTTAATCATAAAACACTTAATTTTAAAATTTGAATCCCGCTTAAAATCCTATTATTTCAATTTCAAATTTTTGGACTCGACCCGGGTGCGATTTGGAAATATTTTATTTGGCGCCAAAATCCTAAATTTAATATTATTAAAACCATCGCATAAATTTTTCTAACTAACCTGATATCTTACTGTTCATTACCTATCTTTTAAATCTTTAAATTAACCTATATATATATCATATTGTTTCTTAAAATGTTTTGAATCTTTAATTAATATTTATCCCTAACTAACGATTCCTCTTTAGCCAATCGCGTTCCTTTTAATTCCGTGGGCCCCCACCTGCAGCTCTCTCTCTCTCTCCAATTTTTCTCTCTCTCTCTCATATATGCTCTCGTACTTGTCTTTATCATTCTTTCTCTTCTTGCTTCATGTCTTGTTTCTCTTTTTTTTTTAACTGTTCTTTTGTTGCCGGAATTCCGTCGTGCCGGTGACGCTTCTCGACATTCCAGCGAGGTACCCCGACCCGTGTGGTTCCTTTGTTCGTCGTTTGGGTTCATTCCGTGAACCGTGCACCCGTCGCGAGTTTTCCCCGCCGACGGTTAACGTTCCGTTTTCCCGATTCGCGACCCATCGAGGCAAGTTAATCTTGCTACATGCTATATAATTCATTTTATACCTATTTAAATAAATACCATACCTATAGTTTAAATCTAGTGCCCCATGTTTAATTTTATAACGTTTCGATATTCCGTTTGCATCCGTTTATATCATATTAAATCTAGATCATGAAAACTTATCTTGTGACATACTAGATTACATTATACTGCAACCATATCATTTAAAATATATGTCGTCATAATATTTATTATTATTATCTTTAATTAGTTTATAATCTTCATTTTATAATGTTATACATTTGAAAATCTTATAGTTTACACATGAAAAGTCGTTGAAAAATCGGATATGACAAATCTGAAATTTACTGTACACCTTACCTTATAAAATTCATTATAAATCATAGAAAAATCATTAGTATACGTTCTTTAGTTCGTTACGAAGATAATTCAGAATACTATAACTCTATGAAATATTTACTTGCAAAATAAATTGTTTAAATAACGTAAAATGCAAATGAATATGTCTTTAAACTGCTGTCCAGGCAAATTCCAGCAGCAAACTTTCAATTTCGGATGTTTATAACTTTTTGTAGGGACAACCTAAGATGTTTATACTTATAAAAATGAAAACCTTATTGAATTATCTTTGTTTTGGTATAAGACACGTCCCTTTTGGAGAACGTTTGTTATTTTTAAGCTATTTTACAAATTATGGTGACGCTGAATTTCTGAACGGAACCTTCTTGTGCATGGTTAATCAATACCACTTTTATAGTTATTAATCGCTTTGAATATGCTATCCATATTAATATTATTATATCAATATTTATATCACATATTGCTTAGTTGTACATCCCACATTACCATTTTATAGTTTTATAACTTTTCGGATACCCGTTTGCATCCATCGTATTTAAGATATATATAATTGCATCCATAGATCACATTACTACATAATAATGTGATATTAACACTCCATGTTTAATAAATTGCATCTTAATTAATATTGGAACTATAAATGTAACCCTAATCGATAACTGTGCATCCATATCCTTGAAATTATATCTATTTGCATATTATATTACATGATCCAATTTATTGTTCTGATAGTACTCATGCTTGTTTATTTATACACATGCTTATGTTAGTTTGATTATGAGCACCCACATGACATCTTGTGCTTCCTGACATGACCTGTTACACTTCCTACTTGACATGATATGGTACCGTACACTGCTTGACTTGACCTGATGTACCATGACCTGACCCGTTACTTGATCCTGTGTCTAATGCCAACAAACCTGACATGTAGTCCTTACGGACCGTTCCTGTTGTCTATCCAGACAAACCTGCACCTACCTGATCCTGTGTTGGCATTAGTTCTTGATTACGTAATACCTGACTTGAACACATAACCTTGGGGGTATGGGGAAATCAAAAGTGTAAACTAAAGTGTAACTTAAAAGGGTATTACTTGATCCGTGGTCCCGGGGGGTAACGGGACAGAGTCATTCGTGACTCTTACATCTTGATCCGTGGTCCCGGGGGGTAACGGGACAGAGCCATTCGTGACTCTTACATCTTGATCCGTGGTCCCGGGGGGTAACGGGACAGAACCACTCTTGGTTCATATATTCCTGATCCGTGGTCCTGGGGGGTAACGGGACATATCCTTTGAGTTACATGGAGAATTACATTAATTGATTTCAAACAAACTTTAGAATAGACAACCCAGTAGCACAGTTTAGATTGATCACTGCACGTCACATACACTGATACACTTCACTGTTATACATCCCTGTTGACTTGTTACTATTTATGATTCATGCCTGCATATCTCGTGTATCTTGTTCATTTATTATTGCTTGATGTTATGACGCGCTGACGTCTGGGTTTTGCATGGCCCAGATCCTCTACCTTTGTTGCAGACTGATCAGGAGTTTTGCCGCTGTTAGATCGAGCGGTAGGGATCATGTCGGTATCCGGTCTTACTTTCCAGGTGTTTATTTGATCTTTTGCTTCCGCATACTATAGCATTTCTTGACTCTTTTACTCTAGCTTATGGACATGTATTAGATAGTTAGTTTACTTTCCTGTTCTTGATATCTCTACAGCCGTAATGTGACTGTGGAAGGATTTTTCCTAACTACAGGTAGCATGGTTGGCTATGTCACATGCCTATTTTAGCGTACTCTGAGAAGCGGGGCGTGACAAAAGGCAACAATGAGATACAACTTGTGTCCAGTAGTCGTCTACAGCAGAGAGTTCTATGTTGACTTCAAAGTGCTGGACATACCGAACTTCGATGTGGTTCTAGGTATGGATTGGCTCGGAACCTTCTATGCTACCATCGACTGTCGTCAAAGAAGGGTAGTATTCGAGATTCCAGACCATCCGGTCTTTTATTTCAAAAGTGGAGACCGTACACTGGAGCCAAGTACTTACAAGGTGAAACCAAAGAAGGCAGTAATTGCAGCAGTTCAAGCAGAAGAAGGATCAAAGCCAGAAGTGGTTTGAGAGTTCGACGATGTGTTTCCTGACGATATATCAGGTTTGCCTCCCGATCGAGCTCTTGAATTCAGCATTGATTTAGTACCAAGAGCACAACTGGTGATCAAAGAACCTTATCGATTAAGTCCGGAAGGTTTGAAGGAAGTCCGAACTCAGTTGGACGAATTATTGGCGAAAGGATAGATTCGTCCCAGCACTTCAAGTTGGGGATCACCAGTACTGCTTGTGAAGAAGAAGGAAGGTTCATACAGAATGTGCATCGATTATAGATCTTTGAACGAAGTAACGATAAAGAACAAGTATCCGCTCCCGCACATCGGCGATTTATTCGATCAGCTAAGTGGATCTTGTGTTTTCTCCAAACTAGATCTTCGTTCAGGTTATCATCAGGTGAGGGTCAAGGAAGCTGATATTCATAAAACGGTTTTCAGAACTCGCTATGGTCATTACAAATTTCTTGTGATGTCATTTGGAGTGACCAACGCACCAGAAATATTCATGAACCTGATGAACCAAGTTAACTCATCAATCAAGGGTTGAAGGTACACTTTGATATTTTTCCAGGAGACGAGAGACCGTCGATTAAAAATGCCAATGTAAAATAAGACTGCGTCATAGCCCTCCATGGCGGCAAGTTGTATATAGTCACCACAACGGACCAAGTACTGTGAATACGCCCGCTGTGAACTGTCCCAAATGGACTGAAACCATCGCTCGCAATTCCTAGCCTCACATTATGAGGGTCTACGATGAATGAATTATATTTTTCATCTAAAACTTTCCACAATATCGAATCTCTACGGTGGCTCATTTTCCCTCTTCACAAGGCGCTTTATGGTGCCATTGCGTTTCGTACGCCGTCTCCTCACACAAAAATAATCGTTATTGTTGGATATAGTGCCTTCAAGGTAATTATCGTAATTGCAAGCATGTGATTATGATATTTGAGAGAGTACAGGTAGAACAATCTTACTTGAGATGATAATATGCTATCTGATTTTTCTTTATCATTGATGTGGACACGTTTTACTTGTTATTATGTGTCGCTAATACAAAATGATGAAGCTCGTAGGATTCTTGCTTGACTACCAGTATTATGATGGCGATCATATACGTGAGAGCTGGGTAGTCCATAAGCACATTTTTAAATTTCCCTAGTTGTGGGAGTATCGAGACTGGGTATCGATATTCCGGAGTAGACTAGTGTATACGTTTCGAGACCTCGACGAAAGGAGGTGGCCGGTCTCACAAGCCATTGGTGTTATGTCACCTAAGATAGTATACAGATGCTCAATGGAGATGAGTACACTAGACGGACACGTCGAGAACTTCTAGATGGTATTATATCTATCGTCAGATGGAAGTTCTCTAGTGGCATGAGTACATGTTAGTCTTTTGACCTGAGATCGTCATTTGTCTCGTGTGAGTTCCTACTGTACTTTGATTACTACCCTACCACGGCTCAAAGGAGTCATGCAAACATGTTTTAGTTGGGTACAGTCCCGTGCCACCTGGAGGCAGTGAGCGATTGTCAGGGATTCGTCTTTCCTGGTATTAGGAGTCGATGTTGCGCTGTATTCGGTTGGTTATCACCTTAAATCCATGACCATGGTGGATGAGATTTACTGATATGAGTTCAGTAGTTTCTCGGTAGGTGGTGAGCATGACGCTGACACGACTTATCGGGTTATTAGGTGTCTGACGTTATCCACCCCCTGGACCCAGTATGCAATACTCTTAGACGAAGAGACTGGACTGTACAGAGATTGTCACATTTAGCCTCAATAGGGTACGGACGGACTTGATTATCGACCTCCCTTTCGGTAGATACCTAGTGTAACACCCGAGCCCAATGCTACTATTTTCAGTTACTGTTTGAGCATAATGTGGTACTCATTTCATTTAATTTGCTTGTTTGTTGCTTACTGTAAAATTTACCCGGCAAAGTCATTTCTACATATAACAAATTTTAGCATCTAAAATGAAATTGAAAATATTCATCTTGGCCTACTTGACATCCTTAGCCTCGTGGTAGCGTCCGTGCATTGTGTACTCGTCCCGTTCAGTGAAACGGGCGAGTTTGGATGGCTACGTGCACGTGCGTGTGTCCGTTTTGAGAGTATGCTGTTAATCATAAAACATTTCATTTTAAAATTTGGAACCCGCTTAAAATCCTATTATTTGAATTTCGAATTTTTGGACCCAACCCGGGCGCAATTTGGAAATGTTTCATTTGGCGCCAAAATCCCAAATTTTAATATTATTAAAACCATCACATATATTTTTCTAACTAACCTGATATCTTACTGTTCATTACCTATCTTTTAAATCTTTAAGTTAACCATATAATATTTTTACAAACTTTTATATCCTTCTCAATTTATTCTTTCAGCCAATCACAACCTCCCCTTTAACCCCGTGGGCCCCACTTTCTCTCTCTCCTTCTTCTCTCTCTTTCCACTTTCTCTCTCTCTCTACCCCTTATATATTCTCTCGTACTTCTCTTTATCATTTTTCTCTTCTTGCTTCATGTCTCGTTTCTCATTTCTTTTAACTGTTCTTTTGTTACCGGAATTCCGTCGTGGCGGTGACGTTTCTCGATGTTCCAGCGAGATACCCCGACCCGTGTAGTTCCTTTGTTCGTCGTTTGGGTTCATTCCGTGAACCGTGCGCCGTCGCGAGTTTTCCCCGCCGACGATTAACGTTCCGTTTTCCCGATTCGCGACTCATCGAGGCAAGTTAATCTTGCTACATGCTATATACTTTTATAATCTTCATTTTATAATGTTATACATTTGAAAATCTTATAGTTTACATATGAAATCTCGTTGAAAAATCGGATATGACAAATCTGAAATTTACTGTACACCTTATCTTATAAAATTCATTATAAATCATAGAAAAATCATTAGTATACGTTCTTTAGTTCGTTAAGAAGCTAATTCAGAATACTATAACTCTATGAAATATTTACTTGCAAAATAAATTTTTTAATTAACGTAAAATGCAAATGAATATGTCTCTAAACTGCTGTCCAGGGAAATTCCAGCAGTAAACTTTCAACTTTGAATATTCATAACTTTTTGTAAGGATAACCTGAGATGCTTATACTTATAAAACTGAAAACCTTATTGAATTATCTTTGTTTTGGTATAAGATACATCTCTTTTGGAGAACATTTGTTATTTTTAAGCTATTTTACAAATTAGGGTGACGCTAAATTTCTGAACGGAACCTTCTTGTGCATGGTTAATCAATACATCTTTTATAGTTACTAATCGCTTTGAATATGCTATCCATATTAATATTATTATATCAATATTTATATCACATGTTGTTTAGTTGTACATCCCACATTACCATTTTATAGTTTTATAACTTTTCGGATACCCGTTTGCATCCATCGCATTTAAGATACCTATAATTGCATCCATAGATCACATTACTACATAATAATGTGATATTAACACTCCATGTTTAATAAATTGCATCCTAATTGATATTGGAACTATAAATGTAACCCTAATCGATAACTGTGCATCCATATCCTTGAAATTATATCTATTTGCATATCATATTATATGTTCCAGTTTATTGTTCTGATAGTACTCATGCTTGTTTATTTATACACATGCTTATGTTAGTTTGATTATGAGCACCCACATGACATCTTGTGCTTCCTGACATGACCTGTTACACTTCCTACTTGACATGACATGGTACCGTGCACTCTTGACATGACATGACACCTTTATACATTACCTGGCTTGTCCTGATGTACCATGACTTTACCTGTTACCTGATCTTGTGTTTAATGCCAACAAACATAACATGTAGTCCCCATGGACCGTTCCTGTTGTCTATCCAGACAGACCTACTTTTACCTGATTTCGTGTTGGCATTAGTCCTTGACTACTGAATACCTGACCTGACATACATAGCTTGGGGGTATGGGGAAATCAAAGGTGAAACCGACTTGTAACTCAACAGTTCGATACTTGTTCTGATCAGTCTTACGGGCTTGGCCAGCCCCGGAGTGATGATGCTGACATCACTCGTCCATCCAGCTACCTATTACTGCTTAGCGGCACGTCTCGGATTCAGCCCCGAGGACCTTGACCGTGGTCCCGGGCACGCACGGGATACTATTGAGTTACATCGACGATTCATCAATTTGATTTCAAAGACTATAGAGTAGAAACCTGATAGGACAGTTTAGTTACCACTGCACATTACCCTGCACTGTTATTTCTTAGTACTGCTTTATTCATGTTCATACCTGCATTGCTTATTACCATGTTCATATTATATTATTGGTTGACATGACGCGCTGACATCTGGGTTTTGCATGGCCCGGATTCTTTACCACTGTCGACGACTGAGCAGGAGTACTTCAGCCAACAGGCTGATTTGTGAGTTCTGTAGTGGTTAGTTCATTTATTGCATTTTATTTCCAGGTGTGATCCCGCATTACGGGACGTACCTTTCTATTATTGCATTGGATCATTTGCTTCCGCACTTATTTATCATTGACTCTGGTTATTATGGATTTGGACATGTGTTAGATAGTTTATTTATCTTGTTCTTGATATCTCTACAGCCGTAATGTGACTGTGGATGGATACTTCCTACCCACAGGTAGCATGGTTGGCTATGTCACGTGCTCAATCTTACGTACTCTGGGAAGCGGGGCGTGACACCTAGATAGCCGTTACGTACAGCTAGTGCCACTAACGTGCTTGCGGTTTTTGGATTTATCTAGTAAATCGCTGCCATCGTATTGTCAAGTCTTTAGAGTCCCACACAGAGAGTTTTCTCGGTTCAGGTGATATGATATAGATGGCATATGTTGGTACATACAAGGGGTCTGATTAAATACGTGTATAAGCAATACGGACTTTAATCGAACGGTTGATAATACTAGCGGATTAGGATTAAGCCGGATTATTAAATCAGGTTTTGATTTAATAATTTATATATATATTTTAATATGTATATTCTAATATTATTGTTCACTGTTCATTTTCTCTCGCTTGTCTATTCGTATTTTTATACGGATACGTGTATATGTATTTCGATACGTATATCGGGTTGTATTCCATATTTATACGGAATTTATTCCAGAAGATGGACACTTCATTTGTTGATTTTTTTTTATAAAGAAAATCAAAAATGATGTGGAGGATGAAGTGTAAATAAGTATGGTAGAGAGGTATGGCCTTGGTTTTTAATATTGGAAAAATCATTTGGGTATACCATTCTTTCATGGTTGCAAAAATATGAGCCATATTTTTTCTACCTTGATTTTCTTCTATACTTTAGACTTAGCCGTTTTTTATGTCATGGCTAACTTATTCACCTCCTCATCCTTCATTTTAGATGCTCTCTTGAGCTTAGAAATAGAGAGAAAAAGATAGTGAAAAATTCTTACATATGCACTCTCCATTCGTAGTGAGTTTGGAGCGTCGGTTACTTCACTAGGTGAAGCCGGAGTTTAGATCGGTTTCCTCGGGTGGATCATCTTCGATAAGGGCGGTCGCTATTCAAGCTCGATCCGGACGGCATACACGGATATTGGAGGGGTCTTCCATGATTGGGTGGACAAGCGTCGAAGGTAGTATCCCTAAACCTTGTATGTAAGTTTGCTAGTTTAGTTGTATGGTTTGATTCCTAAGGGATATGTATTTTGTGCTTGCTAAAAATTATTGTTTTCGCTTCCGTCTTGGTCGTGGCTTCCGCAGTGCGAGCACAACGCACTTACAGTTACAGCCTCGGTATTAATGGAAATTGACGAAGAATCTTCATGGGCACATCACTCGACTGAGGGTCTTTCTTAGGATTAAATCGGCCGGTCCCGCACACGGGGCAGTTTCTGAGTGTGGCGTGTTCATTCCGGAACAAAACACAATCATTCTCACATGCATGTATCTTATAATATTTCATGCCGATATTTGTGATTATCTTTTGAGCCTCGTATCAGCTCGGTGGCATTTTATTTCCGTCGGGAAAATATTCCTTTAGCAGTTTTAGGAGATCGGTGAAAAACTGGTCACTCCATTTATTCTTGCACTTGATCTGGAAGAAATGTATGAAAGAGGACAGTTTTAAAAACCCTTTGCAATTTGGATATAGTAGGATCCTAGAGACAGCCTTGTACTTCTCCAATAACGAGGGTCTGGTGCTTTCCGTATCATAAGGAAGTCCAGCGGCATTTATAAGCTCATCCATGTTATCGATCAGCGCGAATACAACATCATCATCTTCGACGACCTTGTTGGCTATAGTGCTCGCAGGCAGGTGATTTTGATGATTGAGGGAGGACCTATACCGGTAAAACAATCTTACTCGAGATGATAGTATGCTATCTGGTTTGTCTTTATCATCCTGTACAATATTAGATGGCATTATAGATTACTATTACATGTTGATAGAGCTCATAGAATTCTTGCTTGACTACCAGCATTATGATGGCAATCATATACGTGAGAGTTTGGTGGTCTATAAACACATCCTTATATGTCCCTAGTTGTGGGAGTTTCGAGACTGGGCATCGATACTCCAGAGTAGACTAGTGTATACTGATCGAGACCCCGATGGGGGTAGCGGCCGGTCTCACAAGACATTGGTGTCAGTTTGTACACCTAAGATGTATACATGTGCTCATTGGGTTATGAGTACACCGGACGGACTCGCCGGGAACATGCTAGTTGGTATTATACCTATTGTCAGATAGCAGTTCCCAGGTGACATGTGTACAGGTTAGTCTGTCGATCTGAGATCGTCATTTGTTTCGTGTGAGTTCCCATTGTGCTTTGATTACTACCCTACCACGGCTCAAAGGTGTAACACCCGAGCCCAATACTACTATTTTCTGTTACTGGTTGAGCATTAGATATTACTCATTCCATTTAGCTTGCCTGTTTGACACTTGCCGTAAGATTTTATCTGGCTAAGCCATTTCTGCATATAACAAATTTTAGCACCTAAAATAAAATTAAAAATATCCATCTTGTCCTACTCGACACCCCGAGCCGCGTGGTAGCGTCCGTGCATCGAGTTCTCGTCCCGTTCAGTGAAACGGGCGAGTTTGGACGGCTACGCGCGTGTACAAGTGTCCGACTTGGGGTATGCTTTTTAATCATAAAACATTTCATTTTAAAATTTGGAACCCGCTTAAAATCCTATTATTTAAATTTCAAATTTTTGGACCCAACCCGGGCACGATTTGGAAATGTTTCATTTAGCGCCAAAATCCCAAATTAATAAAATATTCGAAACTATATATATTCATAATCTTATTATTGTTACGTTAATAATCTTTCAAATCCTTTTAAGATTTCTTTAACTTTTCTCTCAGCCAATCAGGCTCTCTCTTTTCCCCGTGGGCCCCCTCCAATATCTCTCTCTCTAATTTCTCTAGCTCTCTCTCTCTCTTTCTCTCTCTCTCTCTAACTCTCTCTCTCCCCTATATATATTATCCTTTCCCCCTCATAATTTTTCCCAGAACGAACGAGAGAAACCCATCGCGAACTAGCCCTAGCCGCCTCCATCGTCGCCACCGCAGCTCCGACGCCGGCGCCAGCGCCACCATTGCCCTCGCCTCCGCCTCCTCGTACTAACCTCGACATCCCCTCCTTCTCCCCATGTGCACGGCGCCGCAGCAACCCCGGACAACCCCCGTGCCTTCTCTGTACGGCCGGAGACGTCGCCGGCGACCTTCGTCGTCGTCACAGCGTCACCTTCAGCACCTCCTCATTACTTGCGCACTCCAGACCCGACCACCTCCTCTCCCTCTCCACTTTCTTTCCCGTTTCCCATACCCGAGCCCTAACCTTCACCGCTGCGACCTCCTCGCCGGCGCCCCACCGCCGTCGACCCCATCGCTGTCACGCCCTCTGCAACACCAGTAAGCCTTCTTTCCCCTTCCTCCTTCCATTTTCCCTCCGGTTTATCCATTGGCCGTGCATTAATTTTCCGTTTGTTGTTGTCGCTGTTCGCCAGAATCCGGCCGTGCCGGTGACGTGTCCTGACGATCTAGCGGAGTGCTCTGACCCGTGAGGTCCCTTGGTTCGTCGTTTGGGTTCAATCCGTGAACCGTGCGTCCGTCGCGTGTTTCCCCGCCGACGTTACGTTCCGTTTTCCCGGTTCGCGACCCGTCGAGGCAAGTATCACTTGCTACATACTATACTATACAATTATAAATGTTTTGACTCATTAAACCTGCAAAACTTAACTCAGTATAGTCATTTCCAATTTGGTTGCAATATGACATATATCATTTTACAGTTAACATAAAAATTACAGTTTGCCACTTTCAACCTAAGAACCAAGTTTACCTGTTAATCACATTTTACCGTTTAATAGATTGTAGCACTTACCCATGTAGTTCTACCACATTCGGACATTCGTATTCAAAGGCTTGAATATAACTGTATTGCATCATCATTTAAACTATTGTACCGCGAAGGGTGCTCAAAACCTGTTAAAATAATACAACGGCTGCACTGTATTACTGTACTATTGTCATCGAATGAAACTGCTTATTGTTATTTAGCTCATTGCTCATTCCATGTTATTAAATACACTGTTCGATTATATATTGTTGGGGTAAAAATTTACACCCCTGTTGACCGAGTCAAAGTCAAGGTCAACCCCCAAGCTAGGTAGGCCCAAGCCCAGGTCAAGCGAGCCCATGCCCAAGTCGAGCCCGCGGCCAGCCTCCCCATGCCAACAACAAAATCATGTAATAAATAATTTTTATGTAATTTTTTATACATGAATGTACACAAAATGGGCATAAAGCCAATATTTTGTAAGCCCATAGCTTATGTGCAAAAAGGAAATGGCACATGAGCTATGGGATAGGCAAAATGCCATTTTGTGAAGCCTAAGGGGCTATATGTAAATATGTAAGCCTATAAAAGGCAATATGATGTTGAATAAAGTAATACTTTTTCATTCTCTCCACAAAAAATTTTAGATCTGAGATCTTTTGTGCATCATGCTCCTTCTCCAAGATTCTAAACCTTCTCATTTCTTTTGAATTAAATCAATAGTTTTACTCTTTCTTTTCAAAAACTAAGAAGTCTTCCACCATAAAACCAACAAAGGGGAACTTGGATCTACCATTAGATCTCAGAAAGGAGAGATTTTTAGATCTCACATCTCTTGATCATCAAGATCCAGCCAACAGAGGAGGAAGAGGAAGAACCCCTTTCATCAACCAAAACATTTTAGGAGTTTAACTCCATATATTTACATAGATATATATATACATATAATAAATATTTCCTTTCTGAAGCATAGCTTCTGGTTCTGGGACTAAAATTCCCTTTGTCTCGCCAGCGCCCAGCGCTCGAGCGCAAAACGCCCGCATGCCGACACGTGGCGCGCTTGCGCTCGAGCGCACTGCGCTCGAGCGCAAAGCGCCCACGTACCGACACGTGGCGCACTTGCGCTCGGGCGCACTGCGCTCGAGCGCAAAGCGCCCACATGCCGACACGTGGCGTGCTGCGCTCAGGCGCACTGCGCTCGAGCGCAAAGCGCCCACGTGCCGACACGTGGCGTGCTGCGCTCAGGCGCACTGCGCTCGAGCGCAAAGCGCCCACGTGCCGACACGTGGCGCGTTTGCGCTCAAGCGCACTGCGCTCAAGCGCAAAACGCCCACGTGCCGACACATGGCGCGCTTGCGCCTGAGCGCACAGCACCTAAGCGCACAGCGCTCAAGGCGCTGGCCCCACGCATCCTTTGGATGCCTTTCCCGCCTCTTTCTTTTATATATATATACATATATACATATATATATATACACACACACGTATGTATACATATTTACACACACACATACTCCGCGACACTGTCCCTGTTAGAAAAAATTTCTAACGGGGTGCTGCCCCGCACCCCGCAAGGGGGCTGCTAGCCCCCTTGACCCCCAGCCCGCTATCCGGGTAGCGGGACCCCCGTAAAAACTCTGCGTGGCTCCCGATATATCCAAACCCCCCTTTCAAAATATAACACACGTACACTGCACATTGAGTTCGCATAACCATTTTAACCCGTTAATCGGAGGTTCCCTCGCCCCAAAGGCGAGGGGTAATTAACGGCAGCTTAGTCCGCGGCTGCCGGAGATTTAGATCCCCACAATCAATAAACCCCGGCCTACCCTGTTCGATTCCATGTTATTAAATACCCTGTTCGATTATATATATATCTGTTTGTGAGCACATCCACGATATTGTTACACCTTGACTTGACTTTGTCACACATGGTATATATTGATACACCTGACATGGTACCGTTTACTGTTGACTTGACCTGATGTACCATGACTTGACCTGTTACCTGATCTCATGCCTAATGCCAACAAACCTGACATGTAGTCCTCATGGACCAATCTTGTTGTCTATCCAGACAAACCTACTGTTACCTGATCCTGTGTTGGCATTAGTTCTTGATTACTGAATACCTGACCTGACACACATAACTTGGGGGTATGTACGGGATACTATTGAGTTACATCGACGATTCATCAAATTGATTTCAAAGACTTTAGACTAGGAAACCCGATAGAACAGTTTAGTTACCCACTGCACATTACCCTGCACCGCTTGTGTCACATTATTGCTTTATTCATGTTTAGTTCTGCATTGCCTATTACACTGTTCATATTATATTACTTGTTGACTTGACACGCTGACGTCTGGGTTTTGCATGGCCCAGATTCTCTACCATTGTCGCTGTCCGAGCAGGAGTACTTCAGCCAGCAGGCTGAGTTGTGAGTCCAGTAGTGGTTAGTTTTATTTCCTGCATTTATTTTCTGATGTGAGCCCGTATTATGGGACATACCTTTCAGATATTATATTGGATCATTTGCTTCCGCATTTATTTATCATTGACTCTTGTTATTCTGGATTGTGGACATGTTTTTAGATAGTTGTATCTTGTTCTTGATATCTCTACAGCCGTAATGTGACTGCGGATGGATATTTCCTACCCACAGGTAGCATGGTTGGCTATGCCGCGTGCCTAATCTTGCATACTCTGGGTAGCGGGGCGTGACAAAAGGAGTCATGCAAACAGGTTTTAGTTGGGTACAGTCCCGAACCACATGGAGGTGGTGAGCGGATCGTCGGGGATTCGTCTCTCCCAGTATTGGAGGTTGATGTCGCGTTGTGCACGGGTGGCCATCACCAGAAATTCTTAGCCAAGGTAGTCGAGAATTACTGATCTAGGATCGGTAGTTTTTCAGGTGGTGATGGGTTTCATATCGACACTAAATGTCGTGTTATTAGGGGTCTGACTTTATCCATCCCCCTAGACTCGATATGCAATACTTATAGGCGAACGGACCGAACTGTACGGATATTATCACTGTCAGGCTCGGTAAGGGTTTCAGGATGAGTTTGCTCGTCGGCCTCCCTTTCGCTTAATACCTGGGTAGCCGTTACGTACAGCTAATGCCACTGACGTGCTTGTGGTTAAACTCACTGCCAGCGTATTGACGAGTCTTTAGAGTCCCACACAGTGGGTTTCCATACTTCGGGCGAAATGATGAAGATGCCGTATGGTTTTACGGCAGGGTTCGATCATATACGTGCACTTGTACACGAATCATGATTCGGACGGATAATACTAGTGGGTTTTAGTTTAAGCCGGATCCTAGTATTATATTGTTGGATTATTTTCGTCTCATTGTATTTCGGAATACGGATGCGGGTATGTATATACGGATGATGGGTATTCTTGTAATTTCTTATCAGATTACTTTTAGAAGATTCCACTTCATTATGGTTTAAACCTTTTTGGATTAAAAGGTTATTGAGGTGGAGGATGAGGTGTTTATTGCATTTTTTGTAGCATGGCTTAGTAGTGACCCATGGTTACTATTCTAGCATGCTTAATCTTTTGTTTGTTGTGAGATTATTATTGACTTGAGATATTTTTTGTTTACTTAAGATATTTTGGAGACTTGAGATATTTATTTGGATGGCTCCATTATTTCTATAACTCTCACAACACAACAAAAGACTTAGCCATTCTTTCCTCACTAGAGTTGCTTTCAAACTCTCATCCTCATGGCATCTTCTTCTACCTCCACCCTACAAGTCTCATGTGTTGAGAAACCTAGGGTGTCTTGAGACAAATTAATTATTCATCACTCTCTACTTCTTCTAGGCTATCTAATGTCGCGATCTAGGTACCCTAGTTACCTCGGATATGAGGTTGGAGCTCGTTTCATAGACTCTCGGGTGGATCATCTTCGATGGAGAGAGACCAGAGATCAAGCTTGATCAAGGAGGCCTCTAGGAGCTTGGGATGATGATTCAAGACCGAAGGACACGGATCATTCGGTATAACCATTCCGAACTCTCTTTTTACATATTGCTAGTTTAGGGTTTAATGGTAGATCCGGACATCGGGTTCCGTTAGCGCTAGTTTTTGTAAAATGTTGTTCCACATCTAACCACGGTATGATGGCCAGAACGCTGCCGAAACCCAACAGACCCCATCTTATTCAAACTGCCATTCCTCTTCATCCTCTTCTTCTACCATCCCTTGCCACTCTACGGTTTCCGTTTCGATGAATTTGTATTCCGTCTCTTGCACCCATGCCTTGTCTCCCGTTACGATCTTTTCTCTATGAAGTTCCCACGCAATGTAATCTCTAACGAAAACGTATGTCATGATGTGTAAATCAACTTCCGACTTCTTGAGTGATCGCTTGTTCATACACTTAGAGCAAGAACAATAGATTTCGTGCTTTTTCGGTAACCCAAGATGTGCGTAGGCAAAATTGGTGAAAAAGCTAAACGAAAAAGCGGTTGACTCTCGATGGAGTATCGACGTACATCCAAATCTTGTCATGGAGGTACGTGAATGCCATATTGGAACAGTCTGAACGAAGCAAGGCTCCTATAAATAAGACGCATCGGATTAAGATTTCTTGATAGATACGCAATAGACAGGATACTAAGAAGCGTTAGTGCTAGATTTAATTGACGACTTGATTAATTTAAGTTTTAATTGTAATGGATTGAGCTCTTTTCCAACTCCTATTGAGAACTTTTTCCTTCTAATCTCTTCCAACCTCTATTGAGAACTTTCTCCTTCTAACCTCAAAGCTCGGGATTTGGATTATTCTTCCACGAAAGACGATGATGATATTAAATGTTCTATATTGAATGTCGAGGGTAGCGAATGTCGGGGGTAAGGCACATATCCTATTAAGAATTTATAAAGCATACACCCATTTACTTGTGCTTTCATCCATTTCGAGAAAATTTCAGCAGTATTTCCCCGCTGTTCTCCGAGTACACTGTAATAGAAAAGATGATCATTTTAATACTGTCAAATAGTATTGAAATGAACATCTAATCTATCGTTGTACACGGAGAACCAGCAGAAAGGTACCGACGAAATATCTCGAAACAAATGAAAAACACAAGTGAATACAGGTGTCTGCTTTAAACATCCCTAACTTGTCCACACTTAACAAATCTATCGGTTATCATACGATTGAATTTTCTCGTCATATATACTAGACGTCAGTTGTTAGAACCAAATGATACCTTCCGATAATTAACAACCTTCGTGTAGTTTTATGTCACGATGAATATCGAACGTATGTTAACCGATAGACATGGACTAAGTCGCGTTTTGATTTTCACATATGATTATCGATGAGAATATGAAAATTTCATATTATCATCGAGTATTATACACTTAGTTTAAGATTTAATTTGAATTAGTTTTACGTTTACGTTTCAATTTAAAAGTTTCGAAGTTTTTAGTTTAGGGTAAAGTTGTTGAGGGTTTTCTTGATGAAGTTTGAGATTTTGGATTTAGGATTTTCTTGATGAAGTTTGATATTTTGGATTTATGTGTGTGTCTGTGCGCGGGCATGCTTTTTACTAAAAAAACCTCTTTTTCTCAATTTTACATTTTTTTACATTAAAATACTCTTAACTATTGTTGCAATTTCACTAAAATACCCTTAACTACTATTGTTGTAATTTTATACTAAAATACCTAACACTCAGTCCTATCGCTAATTCTAACCCTAGCCCCAAACCCAAATCCTAACCCTAACCCTCCTAAATCTTAACCTAAACCCTAACTCTCCCCTCGCTACAACACCACCACCAACATCACCAACTACAACATCACCAACAAAATCAACACCAGCACTGACAACACCGGGAACAATATTAAAAACAACAAGAACAACAACAATTCAACAACATAAACTTTAATTTAATTTATGTAAAAATATAATTAAACCAAAAAAAATTTAAAACTTACCTATTTACGATCGGCGGCTATGACGGGGGCTACGACTTCAACGACGACCTCGCACCGGCGACGGGGTCTACGACTTCAGCGACGACGATGATCTCGCTCCGGCGACGACTAGTGCTTCGATTGCGGCTAGGGCTTTGATCACTGCTTGGCTGCGATCCAGAGACGGCGAGGGCTTCGAAGGGGACATCCATGGCGGCGAGGAGCGAGATGTGGTGGCTATGACTTCAGCGACGACGACGACCTCGCTCCGGCGAGCTCCGGCAATAGCTAGGGCTTTGATCACGGCTTGGCTTCGACCCAGAGGCGACGAGAGCTTCGAAAGGGACGGCCATGGCGGCGAGGAGCAAGATGCGGTGGCGACGAGACAACCAGAGCCGGGAAGGCGGGAGGGGGGAGAATTTGGGGCGAAATTTTTTTGTTGGAGGCAAATGAAGGCTCGGGGAAAAGGGGGAAATTTGGGATTTTATCACTAGTGGGTTGTGGGCCCGCCGCATTATGAATTTGGTCACGGTTTGAACTGTGACCAATTCTTTTATGACCGTTATGATAAAATGGTTACGGTTTGAACCGTAATGAAATCCCCGTTACCTTTGAGCAGCTTTGTAGTAGTGTTAGACACATCCAACGGAAAGAATTAGGAAAAATCAAGGGAACTTACCATAAATATAATATCACAATCTTGTTAGGGTCTAAAATTATGCCGGCCGTCAGTTTTTGTTTTTTCTCAGAAACAGGTGGATAATTAGCCACCCCATTGCATTAAAAAGTTTTTAATGATACAACCTTACGCCATTAAGGCCAAAAATACATACAAACATCCATCAAAGTTTTAGTTTACATGCCACCAAAATAAAACGCGTGCCCACACACAAGGGCCTAACAACCCAAAAAGCACTGCAACCTTGCCCTCCCCGCAGATCTGAGCCCTCCTCAGTTCCCACCTAACTCCTCCTTCACCTTGTTGCACCCCACCCCCCCACCCCCCCCACCCCATCGGATAACCCGTCATCCTCATCTGCAGCATTATCAGGTATTATCTTTCTTATTTTCAGATTTGATTTATCTGCAAGCAAGTAAAACCAATTGAGAAGCAAGGACGGTATAAGACCGACAACCTTGTCATCTGCATTGTTGTTCCCCCTAAGCTTAAACGCCTATCCCCCCAAACGTCTTTAATGGATGATGGTAAACGAAAAATATTATTCTTAGCGCAGAAATGACACATTTTTAGCAAAGGGACACTGCCCGCTGACAGGTTAAGGTCTCCTGCCAAAATAATCATGCATCATCCTAAACATGATTTAAACTTTATTTTATGCGAACCTTAATGAATATATAATGATTGATCCTAAATGCTGTCAAGTTATAGCCATCAAGGCTAATTGATCTCTTTGTCGTCTTGTAGATATGTCTGTATATCTCCATATTCTGATAATATGGACAAAGGTCGATTTAACCAAAATACTTTCCCCAAACTTGGCAGGTAATTGATCTCTATTATTCCATCTAACTGTTCATCAGCAAAATTTTCAATATGTTTACTGAATCTCATGAATTATTTTGTTTTGATACTGCATGGAAAATTCTTTTACGGTAAGCAATTATTGCTCCAGCAGCAATAGAACTAATATGGAAATCGACTTCCAGAAGATATACATGGATGACTTTTGAAGAAATAAATAAGGGGAAATCTACGGATTTGCACTTAGGAGTAAACTAAATGTGTCCAACTAAAAACATGTGATATGTGTAAGACAAATAGGAGCAAGAAGTGGAAAGAGCTTTTCTTGTATTTATTATCTGTAATTATACGATATGTGTAAGACATAATATTAGAAACATCGATCAATGCTTAAAATATGCTTCATATTGTTTTGCTCGGAGTTTGATTGGATTTTGGAGCACGAGACAACATTCAATAGCACGTATCATGCAAAGTTAAGGATACATAATACACAAACATGAGACAATTGTTACATGGATAAGGCAAATTTCACAAATTGACAATACAAATATGTTGAGCATACAACAGTTATAGTATTGTTTGTTTCAGTTTGTGTGTAATAAATGATCATAATCTACTTATTCTTGTAACCATATAAACCAATAATTTTCCAAACAATCAAATTTTTGTGGTTAAGTGCAATGATTATGTAAATGCGTCTGGAAATAGAATGGAACAGTGAACCCATGAATTTTATGTACATCTTTCTGAGATATATAAACGGCACGCAATAGGCTTTGCAATACTTAAAAAAAGATTATCCAACATGTTTCTTTTCTCACGGTGTCTTTGCAACATAACTTATATCACGTGCATTTACTCACGCGTCTCAATAGTGAATTAGATATGATATGTTACAAATAGGCAAGGCCCAAAGTATGCGTGAGATACAACAACTATATTCCTTTATCCCAAACTTTTTTCGCTTCAAGTTTCCTAAGGAAACATGCATGTGCATCGAAATGGACTCCATAATAGGCTTGGAATTTAATAGCCCCAAAGAAAGAACTCGTAATGGAGATTTCCCCCCCCCATCTGATCTAGCTATAAATATTGTTATCTATATAATAAACTCTCATATCATTCTCTTCTGCTAAACTTGTTGATTAATCAAAATTAGACAACTTTCGCAAAACCAACCGGATGTCAGAATTGTTTAGGTTAGTATTGGCGAGTTATTTTAAGTGGCCACCGTAGACAAAAGTGAACCTCTCCATCAGCTTTGCTTGTAGACATACTCATTTTAGGATGAAACACATAAAATGCGATCCTTTTCTCTTTCTTAACTCCCCCTTCTTACGACATTTCTCCGTAATTGTGTTCATTTGCATCTAGTGCACTCAAGAAATGTGCTTGTATGATCCTTTGCAAGGTTGCTTTCCATTCAGTGAGATTTCAGATGCATCTAATGGCATTATATACTATACGAGACTATGAAAACAAAAAATGTGCTAGGAAAATTAGCACGATGGAGTATTCTTGTGCCTAAAAGGGCTCCAACTTTTTGCAATTTAGGATTCAAGGTATTCCATCGTTTGTGACGCTAAATCGTTTTCAAATCAAAACCTTCTCTGCAATTTGTTGAGTGCGAATTTTTTGCAAGTATAGCAAATATATCATCTTTATGAGAATTTGAAGGATGCGGCGTATGGGGCTGTGACTAATAAGCCCCTCTCTTGTCATATTTCTTCTAAACTAGGAATTTGATGCTTATTTGGAGAGGGTTGATGTCAGGTCGATAACCGGTCATAAAATTTTACCGGGAGCTTTCATTCATAGCCAACCCCATTAGTATAGAGAAACAAAAATTAATGATAAAAACTTAGCGAAAATAATTTTACTGAAAGGTGTCCAAATTCAATCAAATTTATCACACGCATTGAACTAGATCTCCAACTCGAATTAATTAAGCAAATGAGGCATAAAATAAATCAGCGAACTTACACGTCAAGATCCTTCAGCTGCTTTGGCTCTGAATTAGCGTTCTCGCTGAAGAGCGTCCTCGTCTTTTTCTTGTTACTTTTTTTAAACGGAAGATTATCTAATCTAAAGCTAGGCTTTGACATGAATAAATTGGTTATGTAAAGAAGAAGAAAAAACACGGATCAAAATTAAACCAATACCCATCGTTTGGAGTATTTTAAATGAATCGAGGGATCTTCTAGAAAATATTTAGATTTCACAAACCAATATCTCAAATCTGTAAATCGAAAGGTTGTTGCATCGCTATTATTTGCACTCATTTCTCAGTGCAAACCCTTAAGTTTGTCTTGAGTTCATGTGCAATCATACTCCCTTCGATTCCTCTCCATAGATCGATATGTCTCAGTCTAATAAGTAACAACAATTCTTTCTTCGCTAAACCTCTCATAATTACTCATGAACCCTAATTAAATCAACATCCTAAGCAAGCCATCAAAGATCTTTTAAGATGTAGTTAATTAATTTATGGTTCCTTGAATGCAAATGCAATTGTGTTTGGAGTGATCTAGCAGTAAATTGTGGTTACTGTGCTTGTGATCCGCATAAGATGTTTCAGAGCTTGGGGCTTCTACGGGACAAGTCGTTAACTTAATTCATATGACAGCGCGGACTGGACAGTTCCACAGCTTTGCTTTTTCCTGTTTAAGGCGGTGATATTCTATACCGGTTTAACTGGGGTTTACACCCTCTTGCAAAGTATATGATGGTACATAAGTTAAATATTATGTGTGAGAATAACAAATTTACATTTGACCCCAGATCCTCTACCTTTTTATTTTCCATGACATGATGCTTCTCCTCTCTCGATTTCGACTTCGACTAGATTTCTGCAGCTATGGTTTCGATCTCCTTCGTCTCCAGGCCTTAGACGACTGCGAGATCAGGGCTTCGACGATGATACTAGGGTTTCTTCGACGACGTCTCAGCAACTTGGCAGAGATTTTCTTCTCGAATTTGATTCAGAGGTTCGAGTTCGACTCGATTTTCCCTTTTGATCTGGACCAGCTTGGAACGAGGCAGCAAGGGCTTTCGATCAGGCCTAGGGTTTTTCGAAGTCTTCGAAGCAACTCAGCAAGCTTCTCTTGATTTTTGAGTAAATTTCTCAGCAATTTTCAGCAAATCTCTGTGTGTTAGTTCATTTTGCATTTTTTTTTGAAGTTTTGGATGATTTTCAAGCATTTAACAAATACTTTACAATAAATTAGAAAAATCAAACCAAAATGCACCTTTCGCAAATCTGTGTAAACTGTTTTGAAGTTTTGGATCCCCCCCCTGCTTTTAAAACGTGCTTACGTTTGCTGATTTTCTCAGGTTAGATTTGTTGCAAATTTGATAGAGGAAAGTCTTTATTGGATGTTACAAGCTATGGTGAATATATTATTAGTGGATAGGCAAAATCTTGGCACTCGGAAGAGCATTCCAGAGAATGAAAGAAATGGGTTGGCGCCATATACCAACAGTACAACATCCAATTCAATGATGGAAAATTATATTTGAGCAAGACACTTATTTAGTTATTTTTCCTTAGATACCATGGGATTGATATCACCTTAGAAATGGCCAATCCATTGTCAACCTTAGAAATTACTGACCAGAGTCCTCTATTAACAGAATATGAATTTTTTGCAGAGATGATATCATTAAAAGTGGCGTCATGAATAGTTTGTGTCAATTGGTTTGCGGAAAATGGTTCGACAAAATTGAACTTGACATGATTTGATGAAAATACATCTCTCCCTCTCTCTCCCCATACATAAATCTTTGTTCTTGACCAAAAATGGATTTCAATTAGTTATAACTCAGAGAGAAATACAGTTCTTCCACTTTATTATGGTTAGGCATTTTCTATTATAAAATCTTTATGAGATCCAATCATATGCAATTCTTACACATTTCTCTCCACCTCTCTCATACACACAAAGTTCTAATTCCGATTTCCTCTACTCCTTTTTGTAATATCCTATATATTTTTCTTCAGAAAATGTGTCCTACCATTATTTGTAAACCTACACTTGCTATTACCTAGAGCAATAGGAGTGCTCATTGCCAATTTACTGATGCACATTGCAAATCTATCAAGGGAAGAGGGAGGCAGCTAAGCTTTTGGGTGCTTTGAAGCATATGGCATTTTGGTATGTTGCCTCACCGGTTACTTATTGGGTGACTGATAATTGTAATATAGGCAAAAGGGTAAAGAGAATATGTGCCACTTCATAATTAACCCTCTGCTATTTGCAATTTAACTTTCTGCTTCGGGTTATGTAAGGTACATTTTTCATTCTTGCAGTAGTCACCGCTCTCTACAAAATTTTATACCTCTTACGCGTATTTATTTAAATTACCAAATACTAATTTTCACTAAACAACCAAAACTTTGTACGTTACAATGTACCGTTTCATATTAAAACATCTGTTTTTAAAAAATTGAATCATAACAAACTATACCAACTAATTAATGTAATGGCATTCACAGAATTTATAATACTATATATATTATGGTAGTTTATTGAAAATGAGTATTGTTCATATGAAGTATTAACCAAATATTTATGTGGTTTTGGTAGTTTAGTGAAAAACGGATATTGTTTTTAGTAGGTTATTGCAGAACCTATTGTTAATACCATAAGTTAGAAATACAAACAGACAACGTTTATAGCAGTTACACACTAAATTATGAGTTTATTCATTTCTACAACCTTCTTCCCTGTTGACCTTGGTCTATTTTTTATTGTTTGAGTTGGGGTATTGCCTAGTCGATTAAGTTGTGGATAGTAGTTGACAACTTAAGCTGTTATTCCATGTGCAGCAGCATCTTTATCAAGTGAGAAAATCAATGGAGCCACTTACCTTCTTACTCATTGGTGATTTAACACCCGTATTATCTGTTAGGGGTGGATCCTTTAAGGAGCCAGGTTATGCTGATAATACGTGTATTAATTGGATGGTTGATAATGCTTGCCGGCTTATGATTAAGCCGGGTCATTAAATCAAGTTTTGATTTAATGATATTATTTATATATGATAATGCATATATAAACTAGTATTATATCTTATTCTCATTCTCTCTTATTATGGTTACATGTTATGTGCATATGTGTGTGTGTGTGTGTGTGTGTGTGTGTGTGTGTGGTTACATGTCATGTGCATATACGTTTATGTGCATAATATATTTATATATGGGTTTTTTCTCTTTTCTTCTTATTTTCTTTTTGCATGTGTCATGAAAATAAGGCGGAGGCTAGTTAGAACACACACTCATATTGTCATGACACATGGATGAGAGAGGAGGCGAGGGTGGTTGATGAGTAGGAGTCTCTACTCATTTCTCACAACCATGGTTCATTTGGTTTTTCCTTTTCTCTCTCCTCAAAAGAGAAAAAGAAGAGAGTAGGGAGAAAAAAAGAGCTAGAGAGCAAAAGAGTGAGATAAATACTACATCTCTTCCTCATTCTACATAGCAAATAGAGTGAGCAAGTTTCTTCTTGTGAAGATGAAGCTAGAGCCGGAAACCTTTGAGGTGGATCATCTTCGGCAAAGAAGACCGGGTTGCAAGCTTGATCCGAAGGACTCGGAGCTTAGCCAGAGTCTACTACAACTGCGGAAGCACGCTTCAAAGGTTGTAGTTCCGTAAAAGCTGATTTTGCTTACAAATAGTTATTGTTTTTGACTGCTTTTAGTGTATGGATGTTTTTAGGATTTCGGATGCTTTGCGATATTTCAAAAATAGTTGTTTTTCATTCAGCAAAGGTCCGCTCGTGTAGCGATCAGCGCACAAGTTTCCAGCAATGGTATGGATTCCGGGGGAGGGGGGGGGGGAGAGGGAGGGAGTTACGTATAACGACGACGAAAAATAAATTCTGAGGTAGAGCTTTGACATATGATGAATGGGTAATACTGGTTTAGCCATTGCAGTGAATAGTTAAAGGTTGCTTGTTCAAACCAGTTTTTTTTGTGCCTTTTTCTATAGGTTTTCTAATCTATTCATATGTATATTTGCTTATAGCCCCTTAAATTTCTTTAAATTGTTGCAATTCGCTTTTTCCTCATCAATATTTTTATTTTAGAACTCATGTTTAACAATTTTTGTTTCAAATTATATGGTTGCCTTAATGAGGTAAAAATGAAAAAAATGACTTCTATATTGTAGTAGAATTAAATTTTAATATGAAAATTTCTAATGGTCAAATAAATAAAAAAATTCCTTCATTTTTTTTTGCGATTTTATGTATGTGTGTATATTGAAAAAAGAGTTATGCTTGTATATTGAAAAAAGAGTTACAGTAAAATTTTCATCCCAACCTGACAGAAGATCCAGAATCCGCCACCGTTATCTGTTACGTTTGTGCATCATTTATTCTGTTTCCAATATAGCTTGTACAGTTGTACCTCTTCTCGTAATCTCGCAGTTTTATTACTTTATCCTGCTCGTCTATCCCATATTTATCATTTCTGATGAGACTATTGGATAATTAGCCGAGTCAAATATTTTCTGGAAATCGTTTCAATCATTTAGTAAGTTTTTATTTTCTCAAGTTGTTTATTATGGCCTGTAATACTAATTAATTTCACACACACAATAAATATATCATTGCTTTCACAAGCAAACTTTTCCAAGATACTTTTATGCAGATACAGCCTGTTGACTGATGCATGAACAACGCATGAGACTGTATTCAATATTGATTCATTTCAGCTGGTATAGAATGCCTCAGGCCCCTCTTTAACTCTACTCCACATCTGCCTGATCGGAAAATAATTCTCCTTTTACCATATTCCCCCACCCTCCATCAGTCAATAATTGAAAATGCGTTCAAGCTCGAACATGCCAACGGTATTTGGTTCAATGATTGTGAAGAATAAATTTAAGTGTTCAAGCTCGAACATGCCAACAGTATTTCGTTCACGTGCCCAACATCACTCTTATACTTGTTAGCTTGCACTATTCCATAATTTTCTTTCCGGGGGAATTGGCTGTTGTGAAAGAACACAGTAAGTGGTGAATAGAGGAAGTGAGTGGCTGGTTCGAATCCATGTACCTTTGTTCGGGGATTTTACCCTCGCTCGTCTGCTCTCCTTGCTTGCTTGTGTTTTTCCTTCCAACTCGAACTACTGACTTTCTTTATCCTTAAACTCGTCCGATCCGAGCTCTCAAGCGGATAGGCCCTTGCTTGAGCTTCACTACCCTGCTTGAGCTTCACTATACACCTATCAATTCCTAGCTTCTTTCCTGACTTGCTCAAGTGAAAAGCAGTAAACGAGGAAAAAAGAACAAGGGCTGATATTGTTCAAGGGATTTTCATCAAGGTTTTAAATATCGGATATGAGCAGATATCGGAATCGTATCAGCTAGGCGTTTCCTATATCATATACGGCCGATATATCGGCAAAAATTTATCGGTTTTATCGTATCGTGAGAGGTCCTAATACGATAAATCGGCCGACCGATATTTGATTCAATGATTTTCATCAAAACTAAGATCTCGGCCTGGTTCAGTCGCTTCAGCATAAGAGTCAGCAGCATGGATTGTTCCTGGGCCGGCTGCATAATCGCGTATGCAAGCAACCAGCTGCATAATCACGTATGTAAGCAACCAGCTGCTTTAGTAGAGTATGTTGGTTCAAATTGCAAATACAATTATATGGCCCTCATCACCAAAATGGACTGCCTCAAGCAATTGGTATTCATGATACTTCCATTGCAAAGAACGAGATGTGGGTTGCTTTATCATACTTTAGCAACCTCTTGGTCCTATCAACTTCCTGTTATTTGTTCCTAGTGAAGGTCTGTTGTACTCATTCCTGTTATCTTTCTATTTCAATTACTTTTTCTGTCAACAACTTCTGTCGGTTCTTACTGTGGTTGTCTGGATATAGATGACTAGGAAAATATTGGAGATCCTTCTATTAATTATTGTCATTGTTTTTATCGTTGTGATGTTGATTTATTGCATCTTTCAATTGACCAGGAAAATTACATCATGGTTATATTTGGAGCATCTTTGTGGTTATTATCATTGCCAAAATTCGCAGTACAAACCTGTTATGAAAGGTGAGCTATCTAAAGTTGAAATTATACCTTATTAATTGAGTAATGTACTACGCACTGTTTCATGCTTTTTGTATTTATTATTTTGTTTGGTATCTGTGTTTTGTTTGCTGTACTAGGCTACCAGCAATGACAGTTAGTTATGTTGCATATTGGTTAATAAACTACAATAATCTCATTGTTTGCTTAAGAATTTGCTTCAGATTTTCATCCAGAAATATCTTCTTACAACCGTGTGGATTCGATCTTCTATATCTAGTTTTCGCTTTTAAACTGCTATAGATTTTTCATAATCGTTAAATCAGAATCCTAACTTAACAACTAAGCAAATAAGACTGATTGTTAAACTAAGGAGTCTTTGAATAATAGGATAAAATCCTATCCTATCTAAACCCCTTCACGTTCATTTAATGTATCATAAACTAGTGCATAGGAACCAACTAAAAGCACACAATGGATTCAAAGCTCGTTTTTACCTCCAAAGGTCAATCATAAATTTAATAGTTGCCCTAATAATTATGAATGTGATTACTATCGCTTTAAAATCCTATAATGTATATTCAATTAATACAGGGCAGTTAGGAGTAGCAATACACTAAAACCAACATGGATTGAAGCGATTAAAATTAAGATATGGCTATTGTTAATATAGCATAGGAGGTGGCACTCACGAAAAAGAGTGTATGTAGCCGACGCCAAAATTTTGGGATGAAGGCTTGGGATGAAGGCTGTATTGTTGAATAATTTACCAACACCATCATGATGTAAAAAATCAGTATTTTAATTTTATCATATGCTTAGCTATATGTAAGTTAAACATGCAAATATGGTAGAACATACCAATTTTTTATTTTTTAAAAAAAAAATTGTACCTGCTATTTTAAAGGTTCATTTAACATAATTTCTTTTCTCTAAAACTTTCCAGTGCTGTACTTCGGTCTGATAGTCTGGTGTATCTGATTGAAATATTGTGCTGCTACTTTGACACTTCTTCATCACTGTAAGTCTGGAACAAAGCACTCATTGTTTTAGGCTAACTTTCACTAATATGTTGCTGCAAATATGATTTCGAAGTAATAACAAACGATATAGAGAAGCAATCTGATAAACAAAAGTAATGAAAATAAGAGCACTAACCAAACAAGACACCGGATTTACGTGGAAAACCCTTACGGGAAAAACCATGGGCAAAGGAGAAGCTTTACTAATTGAACAAATATGGAGTGTTACAAACGGTGGATGAAATCTCACAAATCTCTCACAAAACCCTAACCTCCTCTCACAAATACAAAGGATTCTCTCCAAAAATAGTCTTAAAAGCTATCGGATCTAGGGTTCCAAAATACTACAATGTACATAGTATTAGACAGATAAGATCAAATAACCAATTCCCCAAATGAACAAAGATTCAGCCCAATCGCGCGGCAGACGTTTGAAGAAGACTTGGCAGACGTATGTCCAAAACATAGAGCGAAGGCTGACGTATGAAGAAGATGCTCTAGACGTCTGAGCATGAAACTTCAACAAATCCAGAGAGCGCGCAGACGTCTGACGAAAATGAGTCAGACGTCTGTCCAAAATAATTAAGCATCGACAAACGTCTGAAGCTTAAACTTCAGTCTTCTGGATCTTGGCTGAAGTTGAACCTAAAACTCCGTGAACGCCGAATCGAATTGGGAAACATTTAGGGATTAAGAATACGAGACAAACATAACAAATCTCAACGTTGCCTCGTATTCACCACAAAACTCCTTAATAATATTAGTAGTAGCTCCACCTTTTCCACAAAACCCCTAAAAAGCTCAATGAGGGTGACACACTCCCATTAAGTTCGAGCAATACTCAAACTTAACAAACGAAAAATACTTAGTCAACATGTCAGCTAGATTATCCGTCTAGCCAACTTTTTTTACGATTATCTCTTCCTCAACGATATACTGAACAAACCAATACCGAACGTCGATGTGTTTCGTTCTGTCATGATGCATCTTGTCTTTTGTCAAATAAATCGCGTTTTGGCAATCATAATAGACTATTTTGGTATCCTTTTGGATACCAAGTTCCGAAAATAGTCTCTTCAACCAGATTGCTTTCTTAACAGTCTTTACAACGGCCATATTCTGTCTCCGTCGTAGATAACGCTATCGTAGGCCGTAACGAAGCACGCCAACTAATGGCACATCCTCTTAAAAAGAATAAATAGCCGGTGATCGCCCTTCGTGTTGGATATGTATGCCCTAGAGGCCTTCATTGTACAGGATGCTGGGGATATATATGTACAGGAAAATCTTGCTTGATATGATAGTATGCTATTTGGTTTGTCTTTATTTTAATATGTGATATGTTTTACTTTGTATTTCATATCTTATATACATGTTGATAAAGCCCGTAGGATCTTTGCCTGACTACCTGCGTTGTAATGACGATCATACTAGTGGGAGCTGGGTAGTCTATAGGCACATCCTTAAAGCGTCCTTAGCCGTAGGAGTATCGAGACTGGGCATCGTTACTCCAGAGTAGACTAGTGTATACATATCTAGATCCTGACGAGAGGTGATGGATTGGTCCCGCAGCCATTGGTGGGGTGCACTTAAGATTGTATATAGGTGCTCACTGGATGTGAGTACACCGGACATGACTCGCCGAGAACTGACTAGATGGTATTATACCTAGCGTCAGATAGCAGTTCTCTGGTGATATGAGTGCAGACAGTCTGTCGACCTGAGGGCGTCATTTGTCTCGTGTGAGTTCCTACTGTGCTTTGTTTACTATCCTACCACGGTTCAAAAGAGTCGGGTAAACATGTTTTAGTTGGGTACAGTCTCGAACCATATGGAGGCAGGAGCGACTGTTGGGGATTCGTCTCTCCCGGTATAGGGAGTCGATGTCGTGCAGTGATCGGTTGGTCAACACCATAAGTTTCTGGGCAAGGCGGATTGAGAATTACTGGTGGTTGGACCAGTAAATTCTCGGATGGTTTTGAGCCACACTGACACGACTTGTCTGGTTATTAGGGGTCTGACATTTTCCACCCCTTGACCTTACATGCGATACTCTTAGACGAACAGACTGGACTGCACGGAGATTGTCATGGACAGGCTCAGCAGGAGTTCAGATGAGTTTGCTCGTCGGCCTCCTTTTCGACATGTACCCGGGTTGCCGTTACATACAGCTAGTGCCGCCGACGGACTTGTGATTAAACCCACTGCCGGCGTACTGTCGAGTCTTTAGAGTCCCACACAGAGGGTTTCCCTGGATTAGACGAGACGATGTAGAGGACGATGTAGAGGCCGTATGGTTTTACGGCAGGGTTTCGATCACATACGTGTACTGGCTACATGGATGATGTTCGGACAGATAATACTAGTGAGCTTTGGTTTAAGCCGGATCCAAGTATTATACTATTGGATTATACTTGTCTCATTGTATTCGTATTTTTTTGGAATACGAATACATGTATGTATATACGGTGAGGGCATTCTTGTAATTTCACAAGAATGAGCTTTTAGAAGGAGACACCTCATTATTGGATTTATTCTTTTTGAAAAAAGGATTAATAAGGTGGAATTTGGAGAGACACTTGAGGAATGGTTGAAAGCATGGCTTGGTATTTGTTTATTCATTTGTGGTTACTATTCAAGTATGGGCCATTATTTTGTGAGTTTAATAATCCATGCTTGAATTATTGTTGTGAGATTTAAGCCATTCTCTCAACCATTATCCATTATCTTTTATTCACTCTCACTTCCTCATTCTCTCTCTTAGTTTTTCATCTCCTCCTCCCTCAAGCTCATCCCTTCACATGTGTTGTGATTCATTGAGCTTTGAGATAAATTAATTCATAGATCTTCTCTACATCTACTTAGTATTCTTTTCTAGCGAATTAGATTACTAAGTTACTTCACTTGAGGTTGAAGCTTGACTATAGGCCCTCGGGTGGATCTTTCTTCGACACCAAAGAGACTGGCAACCGAGTTCGTTCGGAGTATCGTAGGAGCCAAAGAAAGGAGTTCAAAGTTGAAGCACGATCCAAGGAGCAAGGAACCTAGAGAAGACCCGAAGGACAAGACACGAAGGTATAACCCTCTATCCGAGTAGTTAAAACCTTCATGTAGTTTAGTTTAGCTAGTTAATGTTTAATCAAGATCCTAAAGTGGATAAAGTCTATGTTGCAAAGCCAAACATGATCTTTTGATGTGAGCAAAAAATCGTTTTTGATGAATTTCGCCTCCCCGCGAACTCACGGGGTGTGCGACATAGACTTACACCGGTATCAGAGCCACTTAAACCTAAACTAGCTAGTTAGCAAAGTGTTAGAAATTCGATCGACGATGAAATCCCAAAATTACGTCGGAAAACCCTATGTTCTGCCGATTTTCAAAACAGGTCCAAAAATCTTTTCAGGGGCTTTAAAAATACGTGCAGGGTTTTCTGTGAGAACTGGAGAAATTTGGGCTCACGAGTCGCCAAGAACGCCGAGGAACCGCGGCAGAACAGACCGCTGTTCCGCGGCCGAGTCGAGGCTGACTCGGTCTAAATTTTTCCTATTTACTCTATTCTGTTGATTTGTGGTTTTGGGATATTTTGTTTCTGCCCAGGATTTTTGTATACTGGATATATTTGAGGTAGACTCAAATTTAGTCTATCGATCGAAATTCTAAGTACTATTGGCTAAGCGGATTTTCTGTGTTTGATATCTGTGTTGAACGTCTGTTAATCGCTATACGTCGATTAGTGAGGGTTGCACAGTTCTGTGATGTGATCTGTGATGGTTTGTGTATATGGATTGATTGGATCGTCGTAAATGAATAGCCGGAGATGTGAGAAGAGTGTTTTTCTTTTCTTTCATTCATGTACAATTTGTAAACTGATGTAATATTATTTTTGTGGGGCACATCCGGATTGAGGTTGTAGCCACTGTTGTATATTATTTCTTTTTACTGGTTTTTCTCCTAGGATAGACCCAAGATGGGGTGCACAAACTACCGGGTTCTTGAAGTGCCGAGTGACCTACTCATTTTATTGAGGGAGTTTGCTTCACTTCGGGAATTTGGCGGGTAGTTTACCGCACCCGTAGGGGTCTAGGGTAGGGTTTTGGCTATTCATCACGACCGTGGAATCCGTGTTTCATTACAGGCTTAAACGAAGCATGAAAATCCTAGTATATCCAATGTTTCCATCTGTGATTCTGTAATCTGGAATGCTTATTATTGCGTGAGACAAATAGTTATATATATTTATTATATATAATAAACGTTGCTTATGTTTTTCACCCGCGCTAGTCCAGCCCCCGCTCTGGCGTCAGTTAAGTAACCTAACGGTGTAAGACGGGGCCCCAGTGGCGAATGCTGATGGCATAAGCATACGTTCTATGTTCGTTTCTTTTGCTGCAATGATAAGGTTAATTGATGGGACCGCATTAATTCTAATTAATGCAAGAAAATATATCTAAAATCTGATGTCGTTGGAACACTTACAAAACCACTCGGTTTTCTTCAAAAGGCATTTTAAAAGCGGAACTTAAACCACTCCTTTTCAAAAGCTATCAGGTTCCTTCGACTATATCAAGTTCAATACGTTAACGGTTTTTTCGCCAGAAAACCAGCTGTAGCCCTTCGTCATTTCAGATAGATGTCTACCAGTATTCATGCTATATGTTTTGACCTTCGCTAAGGCATAGTGTTGGGTAGCTAGTAGGTGCTTATCTGTGGCATAGATAGATGCATTAATTTAGGACAGACGTACAGCTGTTTTGGCCTTCGTCAAGGGCTTATACGAATGGGTCTAGATTAATCTGGATAATGACGGGTAGAACTTGACTTGCGACTTATGATGTTTTGGCCTTCGTCAAGGTTATAAGCGCATGGGGCAAAAATCACATTGGGAGTTTCAAACATAAAAGAAACTTGCTAGTATTGCATACTTTCTTGAGTGTTGTTTTTGGTAGGTTTCCTTCAGATTCATCACACAATGATAGTTGAGTCCTGATCCTACTGTGAGTATATGCTACTCTTCGGGAAACAATTTCACTTAACAATCAATGCTATAAACCAAGTAGGTGTCTAGAACAGTGTTAGCGGGTCTACGCCTCCAGAGAAAAGAGATTATATAATTAAGGAACTTCGCGAAAGCGTTGGAAAACCTCTCTCGAAGTACCGACACTAGCCTGGCTTGAAAGGTTAAGCAAGTATTGTGACGTGATTAATTCTGACTAATTCTTCTTTTAGGGTTTGAAGAAGAATTCGAGTAAACAGTGGGAGCCATCCTGTTTAGATAAACTAAAAACCAATCGAAACTTGCAAGAGCATATGCTGAGTGTTTCTTTTCTTCTATCCTAATTGCAGCGACCATGACTGGACTTAAGCTCATATTAGATAAAATCGCTGGGCCAAACTATAAAGACTGGCTGAGGAATGTCCAAATGGCCCTTCCATATGATAAGGTCGCATACGTCCTCACGGTGAAAGCTCCCCATGTTCCCGATCCAGAATCTTCGATCACGGACATTGAGGTCCGTAGGACCTGGAATCTTAATTGCGCGAAGGCCAAGTGGCTCGTGCTGGCCTTCATGAACAATGAACATCAGAATCGGCACGAGAAGATGAACCTTGCTTCCATCTTCCTCCATACCAAAAACTTATATGGAGAGCAATCTCGTATCGCAAGATACGATACCTCGAAGAAACTTTTTCAAGTGAGGTTGGCCATTGGATCATCTGTCGGGGACCACGTCCTGAAGATGATTTCTCTCATCGAAGAGCTCGCGGACCTGGAAACCACGTTGGAAAATGAGTTATATCGACTTAATCCTCCAGTCCTTTCCTTCCACCTATGCCCAGTTCGTATTGAATTTCAATATGAACAGTATGGAAGTTTCACTTCCTGAGCTCCTTAACATGTTGAGGATGGCTGAGGGCACCTTGCAAAAGGGCAAGGAAACACCCGCTCTGTTTGTTGGAGAATCTTCTTCTGCTAGATCTAAGGCTAAGGCCAAAGAGAAGAAGAAAAAGGCCCCTACCAAACCAAGGAGAGGTGTGCAGAAGGTGGCGGGAAAGGTAAAGGAGAAAATGGGAGGGGCAGCCACAAAGGAAGAGCGTTTCTATTGTCGGAAGAAGGTTCATTGGAGGAAGGACTGCAGGGCATTAAAGGCCAAGAATCAGGACACGAAGCAAGTTGTGGCTTCAGCTTCAGGTGTGTTCGTGATTGAAAACTGCTTTTCCATAAACTCTACTTCCTGGGTATTGGATACCGGATAAGGATCTCATATCTGTAATTTTTTGCAGGTGCTGAGAAGCCGTAGGGTTTTGAGGAAATGTGATATGACCCTCAGGGTTGGCAACAGAGCCAGTGTGGACGCAGTTGCAGTATGGGAATGTTACCTTGGATTGGTGAGTGGACATATTTTGTTGCATAATTGCTTTTGTGTATCTAGTATGGTGTGTAATATTATATCGGTGTCTTTATTATCAAATGAAGGATATAATTTTGCACTTATAAGCAGTGTTATCAACATTCACCTAAATTGTGAAATGGTTGGGTCGGGTACACTTAGCAACGGAATATACATTCTCAATCAACATCAAGTTTTCAATGTCCAAAACACACTAAAAAGAAAGGCTCCAGAATCAAACTAAGCTTTTCTGTGACATTGTAGACTCGGTCATATCAATGAAACACGACTGAGTAAGCTACATAAAGAAGGATACTTAGATCCGTTTGAGTATCAATCATATACAACTTGTCAATCATATATCATAGGAAAGATGATAAAATCTCCGTTCACTGGACACGGAGAAAGAGCCACTGAGCTCCTGGGACTCATATACAGTGACGTGTGTGGGTCAATGTCTACACATGCACGAAGTGGCTATTCCTACTTCATTACTTTCACAGATGATTTCTCTAGGTATGGACATGTATTCTTAATGAAACATAAATCCGAGGCCTTTAAGAAATTTCAAGAGTATAAGAATGAAGCGGAAAAGCAAACCGGCAAAAGTATCAAGATGCTCTGTTTCGATAGGGGCGGAGAATACTTAAGTGTCGAGTTCCTGGAATACCTAATAGAGAATGGAATTCTCTGTCAGCTTACTCCTCCATACACACCACAACACAACAGTGTATTAGAAAGACGGAATCGCACCTTACTAGATATGATGCGTTCCATGATGAGTAATGCTAAATTGCCGCCATCCTTCTGGGGTTATGCACTGGAATCTGCTTCATACCTGTTGAACAAAGTTTCAACTAAGTCTGTGCCTACCACTCCATATGAAATGTGGAGTGGGAAGAAACCATGTCTTAAGTATTGAAAGATATGTGGATGTCCTGCCTTTGTCAAAAAGGTTCATCCGGACAAACTCAAGACACGTTCAGTACTGTGCAAGTTTGTGAGATGCCTCAAGAATTCTAGGGGGTAATATTTCTATCATGCTGAGGAATAAAAGATCTTTGTTTCTCATCATGCCCGCTTTATGGAAACTCAATTTCTCGAAAAAGAGATAAGTGGGAGCGCGATAAAGCTGGAAGAAAATCCAGAACCACAAACTATTACTGAAAACTTAGTAGAACCTGAGATTTCAATGGAACAGGACGTACCCACGCCACTCCGTAGATCTAGTAGGCAGTATCATCCGCTCGAGAGATACTACGGTTTTCTCGTAGACAGGGATCGAGAGGATTACATCATCGACAATGATGAGCCGACTAGTTTTCAGCAAGCCATCACGAGTACAGACTCGGTGAAGTGGCTGGATGCTATGCGATCCGAGATGGAATCCATGTACACAAACAAACTCTGGACTTTGGATTTTGCTCCTACTAGGGTAAAATCCGTAGGATGCAAATGGATTTTCAAAAGGAAGATTGGTGTAGATGGTCAGGTAGAAATCTACAAAGCTAGACTTGTTGCTAAAGGTTTTCGTCAAAGACCAGGATTGGACTATGACGAAACTTTTTCACCAGTGGCTATGCTTAAATCCATTCGGATCCTACTTGTTGTAACACCCGAGCCCAATAATACTATTTATATTACAAGTTGAGGGTTATATATTGCTCATTTCAATTATCCTGATTTTCTGGTGTTTATTGCTAAATTTTTAACCGGTTAAGTCATTTTGGCACATAACAAATTTTAACTCCTAAAATGAAATTTAAAGTATCCATGTTGGCCTACTCGTCGCCGCTAGTCGCGTGGTAGCGTCCGCGTGTCGAGATTCCGTCCCGTTCGGCTAAACGGGCAAACTTGGACGACTATGCGCGCGTGCAAGTGTCCGACTTGGGGGCATGCATTTTAATCATTAAACACCTCTTTTCAAAATTTGGAACCCGCTTAAAATCCTATAATTTGAATTTGGAACATTTGGGCGCAACCCGGGCGCGATTTGGAAATGTTTCATTTCGCGCCAAAAAGGCCCATTTTAATTTAATATCTTAAACTATATATAAAATTTCCTTAACAGTTTAATCTTTCGATATCCCTTTCAAATTCCTTTAGAATCTCTCGTGGCCAATCACGAGCTCCTAATCCTAACTCGTGGGCCCCCTTCCCTTTCCCTATCTCTTTCTCTCTTCCCTCATTCTCTCTCTCCCTCTAACAACTCTCTCTCTCCTCTATTTATATCCCCATGCAGCCGCCTCCCCCGCTCATCTTCTCCCATCATGAGAACCCACGAAACCCTAACCCTAGCTCCTCGCGACCTCACCGCCGACCTCCTCACGACCTCGCCGTCGCCGTCACCACCTCGTCGACCTCACCGCGCCCGCTTCCTCCTCCCTCCGTCCATCTTCCGCGCCTGCACCCAACCCCCGACGCCTCCGTTCGGCCGCAACTCCCGCCGTCGACGCCGCCTCCCGTCGCCGACGACTCCCACGACTCCCTCTCCTCCTCCTCGTCACTACCTCGTCATCACCTTCCTCGTCCCCTCGCCGGAACACCTTCAGTCACGCAGCCCGACCCTGCACCATCCCCGGGTCGCCGGAGAACGCGCCGTCGACCCTCGTCGACGTCACCCGCGCCACCTCCGACCACCTCCTTCTCCCCTCGACCACCAGAGCCGACCACCCCCTCCTCTACTCGTCGCAACACCCTCACCAACAGACCCGAGGCCCACGAGCCTTCGCAGCCGCCGTCGTTGCCTCGCCGGCGTTCCAGCGCCGTCGAGCCCACCGGGGTTACCCCTGGTGTCTCCCGGTAAGCCTTCCTCACCTTTCCTTTTGTGCAAATCCCCCTCGCTGATCTTATTCCATATATCATTGTTGCTAACTTCGTTGCCGTGACTTTTGCCGGAACCCGACCGTGCCGTCTTGTGAACCCGACGCTCCAGCGAAGTACCCTGGTCTGTGTGATCCCGTTGTTCTCTGTTGGGACTCGATCCGTGTCCCGTGCACCCATATCGTGTTTTCTGCCGACATCGTATCCGTGTTCCGGTTTGCAAAACCGTCGAGGCAAGTATCTGAATACTTGCTTTAACATGCTAGCATACGAGATCTAGTCTTGCTATGCAGTTGAATATCATACTATATAATACAACAACTTAATGATGGTAATTGATATTATATTATAAGTTAGAATTGACAGTTGCAGTTATCTTTATCATGGAATCGTTATAATAGTTTCTCGTAATTAATCGACCCACTATCAATCCATATTTCAACTAAATAAAACAATTGGATCATATCTGTTTTAATTGTTAAATCATTCACGAGACAATTATTATACTTAGTGTAAATTCATGTAGCTTCATTACTTTATGATTGTGGATATTGCCTCACCTTGTGGCTATTGCACCCCCAGGGTGCTTGAACCTGTTAATAAGAGAATACAAAACATCATTGCGTTTACATGGAATAATATGGTTATTTACTGTTTCCTGCTGCTGTTCATTATTTGATTGTATACCTGTTGTGAGCACATACTCGATTGCACTACATATTGGCCTGACCCTGCTACACATGACATATATATACATACCGACTCATCCCGTTGTACCATGACATGACTTGTTTCATGATTTCATGCCTAATGCCGACAAATCCGACCATCCCTGCTGTCTATCCAGACAGACCTACTTTCACCGGATTTTCTGTTGGCATTAGTCCTTGACTACTGAATACCTGACCTGACATACATAGCTTGGGGGTATGGGGAAATCAAAGGTGAAACCGATTTGTAACTCAACAGTTCGATACATGTTCTGATCAGTCTTACGGGCTTGGCCAGCCCCGGAGTGTTGATGCTGACATCACTCGCCCATCCTACTACCTTTTACTGCTTAGCGGCACGTCTCGGATTCAGCCCCGAGGGCTTTGACCGTGGTCCCGGGCACGCACGGGATACTATTGAGTTACATCGACGATTCATCAATTGGTTTCAAAGACTATAGAGTAGAAACCTGATAGGACAGTTTAGTCACCATTGCACATTACCCTGCTCTGTTATTTCTTAGTACTGCTTTATTCATGTTCATACTTGCATTGCTTATTACCATGTTTTTACTTTATACTTGATGTCATGACGCGCTGACGTCTGGGTTTTGCATGGCCCAGATTCTGTACCACCGTCGACGACCGAGCAGGAGTACTTCAGCCAGCAGGCTGAACTGTGAGTTCCTTAGGGTTTAGTTTATTTATTTCATTTCTTTCCAGATGTGAGCCCGCATTATGGGACGTACTGTTTATTCATTGTATTGGATCATTAGCTTCCGCACTTATTGTTTATTGATTCCTGTTATTATGGATTTGGACATGTGTTAGATTAGTACTTTATCTTGTTCTTGATATCCTTACAACCGTAATGTGACTGTGGATGGATACTTCCTACCCACAGGTAGCATGATTGGCTATGTCACGTGCCCAATCCTGCGTACTCTGGGAAGCGGGGCGTGACTTGTCATTGCTGCCTTCCAGGACTATGAGATCTGGCAGATGGATGTTAAAACCGCCTTTCTAGATGGATGTTTAGAAGAGTGTTTTCATGGATCAACCAGAGGGCTTCGTAGACAATGAGAGCAGTGGAAAGGTGTGCAAGTTGCTTAAATCCATCTATGGATTAAAGCAGGCATCACGGAGTTGGAATATCTGCTTTGATGAGACGGTCGGAGAATTTGACTTTATCAAAAATTTAGATGAACCCTGTATTTATAAGAAGATTGTAGGGAAAACTGTGGTATTTCTCGTTTTATACGTTGATGAAATTCTCCTAATAGGAAATGACGTTCCTATGCTACAATCGGCCAAGTTCTTGTCACAGAAGTTTTCTATGAAAGACCTGGGTGATGCCTCGTACATTCTGGGGATTAAGATCTACCGTGACAGATCTAAAAGAATGTTGGGACTTTCACAGTCGAGGTACATTGACACCGTACTAAAGAGATTTAGTATGGAAGATTCTAAGCGCGGCAATTTGCCCGCTTATCACGGAATCACCATCTCCAAGACCGACAAGGAGAGGGCTCACATGAGCATAGTACCATACGCTTCGGCGGTATGGTCAATAATGTATGTGATGTTATGTACCAGACCAGATGTAGCTTACGCACTTAGCGTGGTAAGCAGGTATCAGTCTGACCCAGGTGAGAAACATTGGATAGCAGTTAAGAACATTCTTAGGTACCTGAGAAGGATTAAAGAGATGTTCCTGGTATACGGTAATGAGGATCTCCAGATTGAGGGTTTTACCGACTCTGGCTTCTAAAGTGACAAGAATGACTCTAAATCTGTTTCGGGTTGTGTGTTTATCCTCAACGGAGGGGCGGTCTGTTGGAAGAGTTCCAAAAAGGATACCGTAGCAGACTCGACGATGGAGGCTGAGTATATCGCTGCGAGCGATGCCACAAAAGAAGCTGTCTGGATCAGGAAGTTCGTTTCTGAACTTCAGATGATTCCATCCATTGTCAATCCAATATCTTTGTATTGCGATAACAATGGAGCCATGACTTTGGCAAAGGAACCACGGTCCAATCAGAAATCAAGACATATCTTGAGGCGGTATCACCTGATCAGGGAGATCGTGGATCGCCAGGAGATCGAGTTACAGAGAGTGGACACAAAAGACAACACGACAGATCCATTCACCAAGGCCATCCCTTAAGTCCAGTTCGAGAGACTGTTCAAGATGTTAGGCATGCGGTACGCCAGCTACCGGGTCTAGAGTAGACAATGGGTACTCCTTGCGCCAATTATAGGCCTTAGTGCAAGTGGGAGATTGTTGGATATATATGCCCTAGAGACCTTCATTGTACAGGATGCTGGGGATATATATGTACAGGACAATCTTGCTTGATATGATAGTATGCTATTTGGTTTGTCTTTATCTTAACATGTGATGTGGTTTACTTTGTATTTCATATCTTGTATACATGTTGATAAAGCCCGTAGGATCTTTGCCTGGCTACCTGTGTTGTGATGGCGATCATACTAGTGGGAGCTGGGTGGTCTATAGGCACATCCTTAAAAACGTACCTAGTCGTAGGAGTATCGAGACCGGGCATCGTTACTCCAGAGTAGACTAGTGTATACATATTTAGACCCTGACGAGAGGCGATGGATTGGTCCCGCAGCCATTGGTGAGGTGCACTTAAGATTGTATACAGGTGCTCACTGGATGTGAGTACACCAGACAAGACTCGCCGAGAACTGACTAGATGGTATTATACCTAGCATCAGATAGCAGTTCTCTGGTGACATGAGTGCAGATAGTCTGTCGACCTAAGGTCGTTATTTGTCTCGTGTGAGTTCCCACTGTGCTTTGATTACTACCCTACCACGGCTCAAAGGAGTCGTGCAAACAGGTTTTAGTTGGGTACAGTCCCAAACCACATGGAGGCAGTGAGCGACTGTTGGGGATTCGTCTCTCCTGGTATAGGGGGTCGATGTCGCGCAGTGATCGGTTGGTCAACACCATAAGTCCCTGGCCAAGACGGATTAAGAATTACTGGTGGTCGGACCAGTAGATTCTCGGATGGTCTTGAGCTACACCGACACGACTTGTCTGGTTATTAGGGGTCTGATATTTCCCCCTAGACCTTACATGCGATACTCTCAGACGAACAGACCGGACTGCACGGAGATTGTCACGGACAGGCTCAGCAGTGGTTCAGATGAGTTCGCTCGTCGGCCTCTTTTTCGATATGTACCTGGGTTGCCGTTACGTACAGCTAGCGCCGCTGACGGACTTGTGGTTAAACCCACTGCCGGCGTACTGTCGAGTCTTTAGAGTTCCACACAGAGGGTTTTCCTGGATCAGGCGAGACGATATATAGGCCGTATGGTCTTACGGCAGGGTTTCGATCACATACATGTACTGGCTACACGGATGATGTTCGGACATATAATACTAGTGGGCTTTGGTTTAAGCCGGATCCTAGTATTATACTATTGGATTATACTTGTCTTATTGTATTCGTATTTTTCCGGAATACGAATACGGGTATGTATATACGATGAGGGTATTCTTGTAATTTCACAAGAATGAGCTTCTAGAAGGAGACACCTCATTATTGGATTTATCCTTTTTGGAAAAGGATTAATAAGGTGGAATTTGGAGAGACACTTGAGAAATGGTTGAAAGCATGGCTTGGTATTTGTTTATTCATTTGTGGTTACTATTCAAGTATGGGCCATTATTTTGTGAGTTTAATAATCCATGCTTGAATTATTGTTGTGAGACTTAAGCCATTCTCTCAACCATTATCCATTATCTTTTATTCATTCTCACTTCCTCATTCTCTCTCCTAGTTTTTCATATCCTCCTCCCTCAAGCTCATCCCTTCATATGTGTTGTGATTCATTAAGTTTTGAGACAAATTAATCCATAGATCTTCTCTACATCAGCCTAGTAATCTCTTCTAGCAAATTAGATTACTAAGTTACCTCACTTGAGGTTGAAGCTTGACTATAGACCCTCGGGTGGATATTTCTTCGACACCAAGGAGATCGGCAACCGAGTTCGTTCGGAGCATCGTAGGAACCAAAGAAAGGAGTTCAAGATTGAAGCTCGATCCAAGGAGTAAGGAACCTAGAGAAGACCCGAAGGACTAGACACGAAGGTATAACCCTCTATTCGAGTAATTAAAGCCTTCATGTAATTTAGTTTAGCTAGTTAAGGTTTAATCAAGATCCTAAAGTGGATAAAGTTTATGTTGCAAAGCCAAACATGATCTTTTGATGTGAGAAAAAATCGTTTTTGATGAATTCCGCCTTCCCACGAACTCGCGGGGTGTGCGACATAGACTTACACTTCGCATGTCGAGGTCACCTGCATAATCAAAATCGCTGAAATCAACCAAACTGTCACCGTTCCTTTCAAACTCTAACCCCACATCAGACGTATCTCGTATGTATTGTAAAATCCATTTTACTGCTGGCCAATAACCTTTATCAGAAGATACCATATAGCGACTAACAACACTAACTGTATGTGAAATGTCGGGTCAGGTACAAACCATGGCATATATAATGCTACCCACCGCACTCGAATAAGGAACATGCGACATATACTGAATTTCTTCCTCTGTTTGCGATGATAAACGAGTTGAAAGTTTGAAATGAGCTGCTAAAGGGATACTTACTGATTTAGCGTCTGTCATACCACAACGCTCCAAAACTTTTTCAACGTATCGCTATTGAGACAAGTAAAGTTTACCTTCCTTACGATCGCGCCTAATTTATATACCGAGAATTTTTTTAGCCGCTCCCAAATCTTTGGTCTCGAACTTGCCTTTCAACTGTCCATTTAGTTTCGGAATATCAACCATATACCTTACTGCTATCAACATATCACCAATATAAAGTACCAAGTATATAAAAGAACCATTGGCGAACTTCTCGCAATAAACGCAATTGTCGTCCTTACTTCTCGTAAACCCAATATTCTTCATGAAGAAGTCAAATTTCTTGTACTAATGTTTAGGTAACTGCTTCAAACCACATAGAGATTTCTTTAACAAAAAATGTGGTCTTCCTTACCTTCAATTTCGAAACCATCGATTTGTTGCATGTAGATCTTCTCTATCAAATCATGGTGCAAGAAAGCGATCTTAACATCGAAAGCTGCTCGAGCTCCAAATCTTGTATAGCAATCAAACCGAGCAACACACGAATAGAGGCGTGTTTTACAATCGGAGAAAATACTTCATTGAAGTTCATTTCCCGAACCTGCGAATAGTTTTTAGCTACCAACTGTATCTTGTATCGAGTGTCTGCAATCCCTTGATCTCCTTCCTTCTTTTTGAAAACCCACTTGCATCAAACTACTTTCTTTCCTCCTTCAAGACTTTTTTACGACCCACCCCTAACACAGACGGTATTGTCCGCTCTGGCCGAAGCCATAAGGTTTTGTCCTTCGGAGCGAACCGGACCCGACCAGGGACCACTTCCCAGGAGGTCACCCATCCCATAACTTCCCTGGCTCGAGCACGCTTAACTATGGAGTTCTCAAGCTCCTGTAGTGCCGGTTCACTTAAAAAATGCCTTTGTATTGAAAAGTGACATCATTCCATTTATAATACAGATCTGTCCCTTTTCGGAATGTATTCCAAAGATTCCCCATTGTAATACAGTGGGCTCCACAGACTCAAGAGGTGGCCCTGTCCCTTGGCATGACATTTGGCGTGGCACCTTGTTCCGTGAGCAAGAACTAGGTCCCGACATCCTTCCCACTTTGAACAATGGTTCGTCCTCGAATTACAGAACTACCATTGAAGAATCAGCTCTGATACCATTATGTCACGGTCCACCCCCAACACAGACGGTATTGTCCGCTATGGCCGAAACCACACGGTTTTGTCTTTCAGAGCGAACCGGACCCGATCAGGGGCCACTTTCCAAGAGGACACCCATCCCAGAACTTTCCTGGTTCGAGCATGCTTAACTACGGAGTTCGCCAGTTCTGTAGTGCCGGTTTACTTAAAAGACGCCTCTGTATTGAAGAGTGGTATCATTCCATTTATAGTACATATATGCTCTCTTTCGGAATGTATTCTGAAAATTCCTCATTGTTCTACAGTGGGTCCTACGGACTCAAGAGGTGGCCTTGGCCCCTTGGCATGACACCTGGCTGGCATTTTGTTCCGTGAGCAAGAATCGGGTCTCGACAGACTTAACGAGCTTTCATATTTGATTCTTGTGAAGATGTTCAATCTCTTTATTCATAGTGACTAGCCAACGAGCTGACTCATCGGGAAAAATAGATTCTTGATAACTCGTAGGCTCGTTACTATCAATTGTCTCTGCAACGGCCATTGCATACGCCACTTGATCTTTGTAGCCCTGTCTCTGTGGCGGTCTAATGTCCTTTCGTTGTCGGTCTCGAGCAAATAGATACTGCTCATCTTAGGACTGTTCATCAGATGATGATGAATGAGAGATCTCCTACGAACCCGAGTTTTTACCGACTTCAATTTCAACGCTCGGCTCATCCTTCCCTGTATCGTTTTCAATTGGAGATTCCACGTTCTTCGGGTTTAACATAGCAGACTCGTCAAAAGTGACATCTCTGCCAATCATAAACTTTGGTGACTTAGAATCTGAACACCACAACCTAAAACCTTTGATCTCGGTTGCATAACCAAGAAAAATGCATTTCTTCGCTCGAGAATCTAATTTGCCTTCACGACAATGTGTATATGCGGGATAACCAAACACTTTAAGTGTAGAATAATCGGTATACTTCCCAGACGATACATACTCCGGTGTTTTACTACCAAGCGATGTATGAGATGTGTTGGGGTAAAAAATTTACACCCATCTTGTCCAAAAATTCAAAATCAAAATAAAAAATCAACTCCAAGTCAAATGGGCATGAGCCCAAGCAAGCGGGACCAAACCCAAGTCAAGTAGGCCTAAGCCTAAATCAAGCCCAAGCATGGAAGGGGCCGGCCCCATGCCAAGAAGAATGAGGCAATAAATAAGTTTAATGCAATTCTTAGAAATAAATGTATGAAAATGGGTAAAAAGCCAAATTATGTAAAACACATGGTTTATATGCAAAAAGAATTGAGCGCATGAGGTATGGGGAGGCATAAGTGTCATTTGGAAAAGCCCAAGGGATTACATGTAAAAGGTATAGCCTATAAAAGACAAACATGATGAGAAATGAAGAACAACTTCTAGTCCTCAAATAGATCTAGGGTTTTATGCCTCTCTTTCAAGATTCTCCTTCTTCCTCCTCTCTTTTTCAATTAAATCCAAGGAAAATCCTTTCCTTTTTTAAAAACAAAACTGATTTTGGCCATTAATCCATTGAGAGAAATATCAATCTCCCGTTAAAATCACCAAAGGAGTAACTTTTACCACCCTCTATCTCTCTCTTCACGATCCAATAGAGGAAAGGAAGAAGAGGGAAAACCCCACTTTAAGATCCATTTGCGTACGTCCCGAGATTTTGTAAAAGGGGAAAAGAGCCCCCTTTGATCTTCTTGCATCAAAATTTTGTGTTCGGAGCTGTAGCTCCTTTCTGGTTTTGTACATTGCTTGCATCGTGCTAGGTGCGCACCTCACTAGATGCCCATTTGGCAAGATGTGCACCCTGTTGGGTGCACATCGTGTCAGGTGCGCACCTCACTGGACCTTTTGGCACATTAGGGACCCTTTGGCCCCTCACTGTTTCGCATCCTGCTAGGTGCGCACCTAGGGAGGTGCACATCCAGGGAGGTGCGCATCTAAGGAGGTGCGCCTCACTAGACCTTTTGGCCCATTAGGGACCTTTTGGCCTCCTACCTTCTCCCACCTCGGCAGGCGCGCATCTCGCCACGTGCGCACCTTACCATGTACTCATTTTGCTAAGTGCGCATGTGGCACACGCGCATCCCTCACTTCTGTCTTTTATGTAAATATTTTACAAAATAAAAAATGAATAAAATAAACACTCCCCACACTCAAAAGCCTTCTCATCTTAGAAAATTTTCTAACAGGGCGCTGTCCCGCATCCCGTAAGAGGGCTGCTAACCCCCTTGACCCCAGCCCGCTATCCGGGTAGCGGGACCTCCGTAAATTTTGCGAGGCCCCCGATATGCTCAAAACATCCTTAAGACACACATACGCATACTGCACATTGAGTTCGCATGATCTGTTTGACCAGTTAATCGGAGGTTCCTTCGTTCCGAAAGTAAGGGATAATTAACGACAGTTTTGTCCGCGGCTGCCGGAGATTTGGATCTCCACAATCATTAAATCCCCGTCTACCCTAGGCCGGGGGGAATCTGTACGCGCTTGACAAGCGACGCGCATTCCTATCTCAATAGGGTGACAAAAAACACTATACAAGGTGATCGATTCACTACGCAGCATGACGTGCTCACCGTCTCTGTCCAAAACTCCTTGCTGAGCTTTGCATTCGAAAACATGTATCGAGCTTTCTCCAAAAGAGTCTGATTCATGAGCTCCATGACTCCGTTTTGCTGTGGTATGTGGACAACGGTATAATCCCGAACAATACCTTCATTTTTACAGAATTCATTGAAATCTCTACCACAAAATTCTAATCCGTTGTTCGTACTTGGTCTCTTGATCTGCTTGTTTGTCTGCTTCTCAATCAATGTTTTCTATTGTTTGAACGTAAGAAACACATCACTCTTGTGCTTCAAAAAGCAGACCTAAACCTTCATCGAAAAATCGTCGATGAAAGTAGGCAGATATTTTGCACCGCTTCCTTTGGAAGCAACTTGAGAGGGTCCCCAAAGATCCGAATGGATATATTCAAGAATACCTTTTGTATTGTGCATCCCCAAAACTGAAACTAACTCGTTTTTGTTTCCCAAAATGCAATGCTCACAAAAATCCATCTTTGATGTATTTTGACTACAAAATAGATCCTACTTCGATAACTCTTATGCTCGAGCATCATGTGTCATAATTTGGTAATATTTGAATCTGACAGATTTAGATGATAAAACTGCCGCCAACCCGGTAGTTGTCGAACTTTGCAACACATATAAGGACCCAATTTTCAAGCCTTTCATAACGACGAGATCACCTTTGGTTACTTTCAAAACTCCACCTTCAGCGAAGAACTTATAATCCTTAACGTCGAGTGTACCCAATGAGACGAGATTCTTCTTCAAGTCAGATATATGCCTAACTTCCGTTAATGTTCTCACAACGCTGTCAAACATCTTGATTTAGATCGTCCCCTTGCCAATAACTCGACACGAACTATTGTTGCCCATCAAAACCACTCCACCATTAACAGATTCATAGATGGTGAACAAATCTCTATTGCGACATATGGTAAGAACAACCCGTATCCATAATCCATTCGTCCTTAAATCGATGCATGTTGTCAAGAACTACAAGTAGATCCCTTCTTCCGCAATACTAGCTTCAGCCGAAGACTTCTTCTGATTGTCTTTATGTTTCTTCTTGTTCTGAATTTGAAACATCGATTTTGAATTACCCCTTCTTCTTACAATAGTTGCATGTCAAGTTTTTATTCTGGGGCTTCAACCTTGACTTCTTGTTGCGTTTCAGATCTCTCTTCTCCGCTCGCCCGCGAACAAATAAGCCTGGAAATTCACCATTGCCTTCTTTAGAAGTTCTCCTTGTCGATCTTCTCCTTCATCAAATTTTCTTTGACATCTTTGATCGAGATAGTATCTTGTCCATAGATCATGGCGTGTGGCAAAGACCACAATAATAGAAGTGCTTGATTATCATCATCAATCTTAATATCGATTTTACCCAGATCTGTAATGATTAGATTGGTTATTAATCTTATCTAATCGATGTCTCCCGCTGCTTTTATCAAATTTCCTTCAAACCTTAAAAGGAAAATTAGCCAGGATTAATTGCAATCTACATGTTCGTTAACCGGTCGGCCAGGCCAGTGTCGGTACTCCGAGGGAGGTTCCCCGTGCTTTCGCATGGATCTAATTAAAATAAACCTCGTTTCCCTAGAAGTATAACCCCGTTGACATCTTTCTAGACACCTACTGGATTAGGTAATTGTAAAGTGCAAAACTCTCCCGGGAGTAACTCTTACTCACAGTGGGATCAAGATCCAACTATCAAATAGAATGTATGCAATCTCATTGCAAATTTCAACTCTTGAAATTCCCGATATGGTTTTTACCCCTAGTATCTTATGACCTTAACTATGGTCAACAAATCATAAGCACTAGTCAAGTTCTACCCGCCATTTCGTGATTGATTTAGACCCACCCGTCTGACCCTTAACTATGGTTAACAAAATCATACGAATGTACTAATCGATCGCATCATATGCTTTGTAGAAAGACATCACTTAGCTACCGTACACCACGCCTTAACTATGGTCAACAAACGTGGTACGAATACTAAGTACTCTGCTTCCTAAAATGGCGGAGGGCAACGGATGGTTTTGATGAAAACCTTTAGCGTTTTGAACTTGATGTCGTTGTAGAATCGAGTGAAAGGAGTGGTTTAAGCTCCAGTTTTAAAAATCGAATGGTTTTGTAGCATATTTCTAATTTTGCTAAAGAGGTCACTCCCGGTAAAGGGATCTCGGCTCTTTCCTCATCGAATGAGGTGCTGGATATTCATTAAGGAATACCTCGATGCAAAGCAAAAATTAGATCAACTATAAAAACAAATCGAGTGCTTTGTAACATTTGCTAGTTTCGCTAAAGGGGTCACTCCCGGTAAAGGGATCTCGACCCTTTCCTCATCGAATGAGGTGTTGGATATTCATCAAGGAATACCACTATGCAAAGCAAAAACTAGAGTTACCCGTTTTAAAATGTTTGATTCTACAACATTTTTAGGTTTCTTTTCCTTAACATTAATCACATTAATGTTGTCCCATCATTTACGTTTCCTAAACATCACAAAAAAGAAACGAAAATAGAACGTACGCTTATGCCATCCGCATTCGCCACAGGGCCCCGTCATGCACCGTTAGGTTACTTAACTAACGGCAGAGCGGGAGCTGGACTAGCGCGGGTGCAAAACATAAGCAACGTTTATTATATATCTAAGATATAAATAGCCATTCGTCGCACGCATTTATAAACATTCCAGATCACAGATGAATACACTGGATATACTAGGAATTCAGTATTTCGTTTAATCCTTTAATGAAAACGGGTCGTGATGAATAGCCAAACCCCATCCTAGACCCCTATGGGTGCGGCAAACTACCCGCCAAATTCCCGAAGTGAAGCAACCCCCTCAATGAAATGAGTAGACCATTCGGCACTTCGAGAACCCGGTAGTTTGTGCACCCCATCTTAGGTCTATCTTAGGAGCAAAAATAGTAAAAAGAAATAATACATCGCTGGCTACAATCTCAACCCGGATGTGTCCCGCAAAATAATATTACATCAATTTTACAAATTACATGAATGAAAGAAAAGAAAAAACACTCTTCTCACATCCCCGTCTATTCATCCACGACGATTCAACATATTCATATACACATACTATCACATGATATACATATGTGCAACCCCCACTAATCGTCATATAGTAATTAGTGGACGTTTCAAACACATATCAAACTGAAAAGCGGATAAACGACGTTAAAAATTCGATTTCGAAACACTCCGGTTTCCCCTAACACTTAAGTTACATCACATGTAATCTGGAAATAATCAAACAATACCATAAAACCAAAAACCCAGAATACAGTGACCCCTAAAAACCTCAAGCCCAAACCTCATTCTTCACCCGGCGACGCTGGGAAAAACAACATTCTCGTCGGTCGAAACTTGGTTGTTTGGGCTCGTTTTTCTAGGGTTATCTAGTTATCATATAACAAGTATTCTGCACATGTTTAAAAAAAATTTAGAACACTTTTTAAAAATTTCCAGGGAGCAGTTTTGGTTTTACAGCATCGGAGTTGTTTCTTGTTTCGAAGTTTTAAACACCGTCTAACAATCTAGTTATGGTCTAGTTAGGCTCTAATACCATGTTTGTGGATGTTGCACACCCTCACAACACTTGTGAGGAGGAGGAAGTGGTAAACAAAAATTTTCTTGCATGCAACACCCACTTTAAACCTAGATCTTGTGCTAAACCATAACTAGAAACCCTATCTAGAGATCTTATCTACTATGATAGGGGGTTATACCTTAAGAATCGGTCCTTCGGGTCTTCGTTTGGATGCGACTCCTAGGCTCTTTGGATGCTTGAAAGGAACTCGGTCTCCAGTCACCTCTAGGTCGAAGATGATCCGCCTGAGAGCTATAGAACAAGCTTCAAACTCTTCACAAGAGTTAACTAAGAAATCAAGTGCGCTAGAAATGATTACTTAGATGATGTAGAGATGAACTAGTGGATTACTTTTATCCCTAAGCTTTTAATTCACAACTCATGTGAAGGGTAAAGCTTAGATGTAGAAGAAGGAGATAATTTTGGAGAGAGAAGATCAATGTAAGAATGAGCAAGTATTAAGCATGAACAAATGATATGGCTCAAAACAAATAATTAAAGCATACATTATTTTTTTCCAAAAATAATGCACCATGCTTCAATAGTAAACCCAAATGAATATAAAATGAAATAAGTCATTCCTTCATCCATGCTTTGACAATTCCAAATTCCACCTCATCGTTTTTATTTTCACAAAATAAAAAACCATTTATGAGGTGTCTCATTCTAGAATGTATTCTTGTATAATTACAAGAATACCCCTCATCGTATACCGTATAAATATACCCGTATTCGTATTCCGAAAAAATACGAATACTAATAATACAATAATATAATACCGGTATCCGGCTTAAACCAAAACCTACCAGTATTATCCTTCCGATCATAATTCGTGTAGCCAGTACACGAACATGATCGAAACCCTGCCGTAACAACTTACGACCTCTACATCTTTTGCCTGAACCAGGGAACCCTCTGTGTGAGACTCTAAAGAATCGACAATACGCTGGCAGTGGGTTTAACCACAACCATGTCAGCGGCACTAGCTGTGCGTAACGGCTACCCAGGTATATGACGAAAAGGTGGCCGACGAGCGAACTCATCCCAACCCTAACGAGCCTTTAAGCAACACTTACCGTACAGTCCGGTCTCTTCGTCTGATACGTCGCATATGAAATCTAGGGGTGGTAAATGTCAGACCCCGGTAATTTTATAAGTCATGCTGATTTATGGCTCATAACGGTTCAAGAAACTACTAATAACTTTTATCAGTAAATCTCAACAACCCTGACCAGGGATTTGCTGTTATGGCCGATCAAGCATAGCGTGATTCAACTCCCTATACCGGGAGAGACGAAACCCCTCCTATCGCTCACCGCCTCCATGTGACTCGGGACTGTACCCAAAATCCACCCGTTTGCACGACTCAGAGCACAGTGGGAATCACACAAGACACTATGACGATCTCGGGTCTACAGACTAACCTGTACAAGTGTCACCAGAGAATTGCTATCTGACAATAGGTATATATACAATCTAGGAGTTCTCGACGAGTCCTGTTCGGTGTACCCATTCTCTAATGAGCACCTGTGTACAATCTTTGATGTCAAACACCAATGGTTATGAGATCAACCATCGCCCCCAGGGTCAAGAAACGTACACACTAGTCTACTCTGGTAATATCAATGCCCTGTCTCGATATACCCTTGACTAGGAACTATTAAAGGATATGCTTTTAGACTGCTCAGGCCCCACTAGTATGATCTACATCATAATCCTGGTAGTCAAGCATAATCATAAGGGCTTCATCAACATGTATATAAGATATGAAATACAACACATCACACGTTAAGATGAAGACAAACCAGATAGCATACTATCATTTCAAGCAAAAAATGTTTCTGTATATATACATGCCTAGCATCCTATACAATACATGCCTCTAATGCATACATATCTAACACATTTCTCCTAGCTGGAGGCACATTCCTCTGTCCTTGGGGCATATTTCTCTGCCCTCGAGGCATGTTCCTCATTGCCTGATGGAATTGGCGAGGAGGCTGTGCAGGAGGTCCACATGGAGGTGGAGCTGGGAGAGCAAGATGAGCTGCAGGAGCCTGGATAGCTGGCCGCTGCGGATAAGTAATGTGAGTTGGAACTGGGTTGCGTTTATAAGGACATGTTCCAATTCCATGAGTGGATGCGCCACAAACTAAGCACAGGCCTTTTGCGCGCCTACAATCCTTCAACATGTGTCCATCTCTCTTGCAGTAGAAGCAAAAATATGGACTTGGCCGGTTATTTGTTACTTCCAGTCTTCTGGGTTTAAAAGTTGGTATTGAAGAGGCTACTCCTGCCATCTGAGTGGCAGAGCGCTGCACTCCGGCAGATTGGGGTTTACCCTTCATCTTTACTACTGTCTCATATCGACGGGCTGCTTTCAGAGCCAGTTCGTGGGTTGGGAAATCTCCTGTAGCTAAGGCAGCTTGGATCTCCGGATCTAACCCTTACTGAAATCGTCTGGACCTGATCTCAGCAGTCGGAATGAGGTGTGCCGCGAACCTGCTCAACATAGTGAACTCAGCATTATCCTCATCCACCGATTTGCTCCACATAGAGCCTTGTTGTAAGTGGATGAATTGCTGCTCCATGTCGAATCGGGCAGTCTCGGGAAAATACTTCGCGTCGAACATGTCGCGAAAAGTGTCACGCCCCGCTTCCCAAAATCCGGAATACGGAGAGCGACGAAGGCCAGCCGTGCTACCTACGGTAAGGAAAGATCCTTCCATAGTCACATAAGGCTGTCTAGATTAACCTGTCAAAAATAAAATCCAATACCAAAAGAAATAATACTGATAATCATGCTGCAATAAAACCACAAGAAATACTAAAAATGGGTCCACTAGATAATTGATGCAAAAAGATCCGATAAAATAGGTTCGAAAAGAAAACAAGATCCAAAAGAGATACATAAGTCCTAATGTCCTAGAAAGGCGTACATGCTAAATACTAATAGAAAAGAAATAAACCTACGGGTTACTGATCTTCGGCAAAAGTCCTGATAGCCGCTGCGGTCCTGCTCATCCTGAAAATCTGTCACTAAACCTGAGATGGCAAATCTCGGGGATGTCAGAACATCCCAGCAAGTACTCAACGTATAAAGTGCATGTGTGGTATGATAACATGAATATATGAATGTAGTGAAGCCCGTGTGCGCAAGCAAAACAGATATAAAAATAAATGCATGGATACTATGAAACAAACATGTAAGAGGTCAAGTCATAACCTAACTGGTCACTAAAAGGTAAACTACCCTATCGTAAGCTCTAGTGTGTGCGTCAACCTCTGCAGGAGTATTCCTAACCCAAGAATGATGCCCCAGGGGCTAGGAAACACGGGCTCAACTATGGAATGAACATGAGACCGATATAGCCCGGTACGAGCTGTAAACATGAGACCCATATAGCCCGGTAGAGACCGATATAGCCCGGTACGAGCTGTAATCATGAGACCAATATAGCCCGGTACGAGTTGTAAACATGAGACCGATATAGCCCGGTACGAGCTGCCGGCATGAGACTCCTGAGATCCTGTTGTACGAACGCACACTCAAACTACCCTAACATCCGCGTATTTATAGCTACTATGGTAAAGACTAAATCACTAATTAAGAATGCTGAAAAGACAGGAACTTGTGGTATGGTAATTGTATGGAAATAAAACTGGTGAATAGTAGTGTGTCATGTCATGTAATTCAGCATTCAAATTAGAGAACTCGTTTTAATATGAGTAGTCTGGAACAATGAGTAGTCATGGCATGTCAAGTACAATAGTTATAAAATGATAGTGTCCATAAACAAGAATAGCATGTTAAGGTTTCTCAAACATGCCGACAATGATAGTCTCAAGTAAAATATTAAATATAGACGATAGGATATGATAAGTTCAAAAATGTAAACAAGACTCAACATAAATATGCAAGCATCTGTATTTAACATCCGGGTTTATTTATTGAAAAGAATAATAAACTGAAATATGGTTTTTAAAGGGTTAATATAGTTAAATAGGAATGACAAATTACAGATGCATAAAGCGGATAGTGGTAATAGTATAATTACGAGATAATAATAAGTAAGATAAAATAAATGACAGATTGACTAGTCATCATGTAAGTGCTAATAATAAGTTTTATAATCATGTGATAATAGAAAATATTATACAAATTATAGTATCAAAATAATTTATATGACTAGGGCACATAGATTGTAGCGATATTATAAGGAGTGATAGTGTAGAAAGTTTAATTTATATATATATAAAATATTAAGCCCAAAGCGTTTATTGATTAACAGTAATAATAATATATTTTTATGTTTTAGATTAGGATATAAGTGTTGACATTTTGCATGCTAGTGTATACCAATATTGTTGCAACAGAAACATATAATTACTTATAAAGCTTTTTATATATTAAACCACATTTACATCTTAATAGTTATTTTATTACGCTTGCACTTTTATAGTTGTTCACTTGATAAAAGGATTAATAGGTATTCTAGATCCTAGGGTTTTCATCATATGTACAAGTATTATAAGATATATTAATAAAGCGACAGAATATTACAATTTTATTTAAATATTGTAAGTCAATAATTTATTTAGAGAATTGCCGATGTTGCATCGACTAAAAAAATAAAAGAGTAAGAGTACTTGCCTCGGAGACAGATAAACACGACGACACGAAGAACAACCTCAAGGTTTGATTGCTCGGCTAATTTTGAAGAAGAAAATATTGTGATGGGAAAAAGAGAAGGTTGATTAATATGAGAAAGGGAGAGATGATAATAATTGGGTTGTTATTTATAGGGAAGAGAGATGTTAAAGATTCGAGAGATTATTATAATTGGAGAGAGAAATATTCTGATGAGATGAGATTTGGATTTGATTTTATAAAAGAGAGATATGATGGGTTGTTATATACTTCTATAAGATATTAGAAAAGTTATATATACATATTAGTTTGTATATAGTTAGAATACTAGAAAAGTATATGTATATATACATATTAGTATATAGTGAAAATATATGTAGATATGTATATGGTTATGGGTTAATGAAAATAAATATAATTAGTTATATATATAGGATTTTATGATATCAAACAACAAAAATATATTTTCAGTTAAACTATCATAACAAAAATATCTTCAATTATATATATGTATGTATGTATATAGGTTTGTAGAAAAATAATTAAATAGAGAGTAGATTTGAGAAAGTGAATCTGCTGAGAGAGATTATATTAGATTGGAGAGAGAGAGATTTTGTTGGGGAATATATATAGAAAGAGAGCGGGGGTTTGGTGAAATATAGTTAGTGATATAGAAAAATATATGTAGATAGAATAAAATATGGGGAGAAAGAAATCTGTTGGAAAAGATATTTGTTTGGAGAGAGAGAATAGTATTTGTTTTAAAAGAATAAAGTTATCAGGTGAGTAGACATATATGGTGATTGGAGAGAGAAAATTGAGTTGTTAGTTTAGGAAAAATATTTATATGGTTAAAAGATTTAACAGAGCCTCTCATGACTTTTCAAAATTAAATATTTTAACCAAATAAATATCGTAAGACAAAATATCTTATAAATAGAATTTAAAAAAGGGTAAAATCTTATGTATATGTATTGTTTAAAGAAATACCAAATAAAATATCTTTTGTTTAAACTATAATACTAAAATATAAATATGGTTATAAAATAGTGTTAGACAAATAAATATTTAAATACGAATAATATGCATATTTAACAAACTTGAAAAACCATAATTATATGCATATATTTTAATTAAAAGTATTAAACTCTAAATTATAATAATAATAAAACAAAACCCAATATATTCAAAAAGAAAAAGGAACGTACGATCGGACAAGGGTGTTACATTCTACCCACCTTACAAGAAATTTCGTCCTCAAAATTTGAAGAACGAAAATACAAGGTCGCGAACTAATTACAAGGATCAATGAAAATAGATGGGTATGAAAAATCAAGGATCAAGAAAACAAATAAGGGTACGAAGAGTCACGGTCTTGGCTCGAGAAATAGGCATGTGCAGGAAAATCAAATCAGTGGAAACAAATCAAATAGAACTCTAAGTTACTCAAACAGAATGACGCATTGTAACCATGTCGCGGTACATGGGTACAATATCGTAATTCTATCTTAGTCGCCAGAATCCTATAATCAGAGTTAAGGAAATATGCAGCATGACACACTGGGGAGAACCTATACATGTGATTCTAACCTAAAAGGTCGGTAGAACCAAGACTAACTTTGATGTCGGCCTGAGCTCTGATACCAACAAAACCTTGTCACGCCCCGCTTCCCAAAATCCGGAATATGGAGAGCGACGAAGGCCAGCCGTGCTACCTACGGTAAGGAAATATCCTTCCATAGTCACATAAGGCTGTCTAGGTTAACCTGTCAAAAATAAAATCCAATACCAAAAGAAATAATACTGATAATCATGCTGCAATAAAACCACAAGAAATACTAAAAATGGGTCCACTAGATAATTGATGCAAAAAGATCCGATACAATAGGTTCGAAAAGAAAACAAGATCCAAAAGAGATACATAAGTCCTAATGTCCCAGAAAGGCATACATGCTAAATACTAACAGAAAAGAAATAAACCTACGGGTTACTGATCTTCGGCAAAAGTCCTGGTAGCCGCTGCGGTCCTGCTCATCCTGAAAATCTGTCACTAAACCTGAGATGGCAAATCTCAGGGATGTCAGAACATCCCAGCAAGTACTCAACGTATAAAGTGTATGTGTGGTATGATAACATGAATATATGAATGTAGTGAAGCCCGTGTGCGCAAGCAAAACAGATATAAAAATAAATGCATGGATACTATGAAACAAACATGTAAGAGGTCAAGTCATAACCTAACTGGTCACTAAAAGGTAAACTACCCTATCGTAAGCTCGAGTGTGTGCGTCAACCTCTGCAGGAGTATTCCTAACCCAAGAGTGGTGCCCCAGGGGCTAGGAAACACGGGCCCAACTATGGAATGAACATGAGATCGATATAGCCCGGTACGAGCTGTAAACATGAGACCGATATAGCCCGGTACGAGTTGTAAACATGAGACCGATATAGCCCGGTACGAGCTGTAAACATGAGACCGATATAGCCCGGTACGAGCTGTAATCATGAGACCGATATAGCCCGGTACGAGCTGTAAACATGAGACCGATATAGCCCGATATGAGTTGTAAACATGAGACCGATATAGCCCGGTACAAGCTGCCGGCTTGGGACTCCTGAGATCCTGTTGTACGAACGCACACTCAAACTACCCCAACACCCGCGTATTTATAGCTACTATGGTAAAGACTAAATCACTAATTAAGAATGCTGAAAAGACAGGAACTTGTGGTATGGTAATTGTATGGAAATAAAACCGGTGAATAGTAGTGTGTCATGTCATGTAATTCAGCATTCAAATTAGAGAACTCGTTTTAATATGAGTAGTCTGGAACAATGAGTAGTCATGGCATGTCAAGTACAATAGTTATAAAATGATAGTGTCCATAAACAAGAATAGCATGTTAAGGTTTCTCAAACATGCCGACAATGATAGTCTCAAGTAAAATATTAAATATAGACGATAGGATATGATAAGTTCAAAAATGTAAACAAGACTCAATATAAATATGCAAGCATCTGTATTTAACATCCGGATTTATTTATTGAAAAGAATAATAAACTGAAATATGGTTTTTAAAGGGTTAATATAGTTAAATAGGAATGACAAATTACAGATGCATAAAGCGGATAGTGGTAATAGTATAATTACGAGATAATAATAAGTAAGATAAAATAAATGACAGATTGACTAGTCATCATGTAAGTGCTAATAATAAGTTTTATAATCATGTGATAATAGAAAATATTATACAAATTATAGTATCAAAATAATTTATATGACTAGGGCACATAGATTGTAGCGATATTATAAGGAGTGATAGTGTAGAAAGTTTAATTTATATATATATAAAATATTAAGCCCAAAGCGTTTATTGATTAACAGTAATAATAATATATTTTTATGTTTTAGATTAGGATATAAGTGTTGACATTTTGCATGCTAGTGTATACCAATATTGTTGCAACAGAAACATATAATTACTTATAAAGCTTTTTATATATTAAACCACATTTACATCTTAATAGTTATTTTATTACGCTTGCACTTTTATAGTTGTTCACTTGATAAAAGGATTAATAGGTATTCTAGATCCTAGGGTTTTCATCATATGTACAAGTATTATAAGATATATTAATAAAGCGACAGAATATTACAATTTTATTTAAATATTGTAAGTCAATAATTTATTTAGAGAATTGCCGATGTTGCATCGACTAAAAAAATAAAAGAGTAAGAGTACTTGCCTCAGAGACAGATAAACACGACGACACGAAGAACAACCTCAAGGTTTGATTGCTCGGCTAATTTTGAAGAAGAAAATATTGTGATGGGAAAAAGAGAAGGTTGATTAATATGAGAAAGGGAGAGATGATAATAATTGGGTTGTTATTTATAGGGAAGAGAGATGTTAAAGATTCGAGAGATGTTAAAGATTCGAGAGAGAAATATTCTGATGAGATGAGATTTGGATTTGATTTTATAAAAGAGAGATATGATGGGTTGTTATATACTTCTATAAGATATTAGAAAAGTTGTATATATACATATTAGTTTGTATATAGTTAGAATACTAGAAAAGTATATGTATATATACATATTAGTATATAGTGAAAATATATGTAGATATGTATATGGTTATGGGTTAATGAAAATAAATATAATTAGTTATATATATAGGATTTTATGATATCAAACAACTAAAATATATTTTCAGTTAAACTATCATAACAAAAATATCTTCAATTATATATATGTATGTATGTATATAGGTTTGTAGAAAAATAATTAAAGAGAGAGTAGATTTGAGAAAGAGAATCTGCTGAGAGAGATTATATTAGATTGGAGAGAGAGAGAGATTTTGTTGGGGAATATATATAGAAAGAGAGCGGGGGTTTGGTGAAATATAGTTAGTGATATAGAAAAATATATGTAGATAGAATAAAATATGGGGAGAAAGAAATCTGTTGGAAAAGATATTTGTTTGGAGAGAGAGAATAGTATTTGTTTTAAAAGAATAAAGTTATCAGGTGAGTAGACATATATGGTGATTGGAGAGAGAAAATTGAGTTGTTAGTTTAGGAAAAATATTTATATGGTTAAAAGATTTAACAGAGCCTCTCATGACTTTTCAAAATTAAATATTTTAACCAAATAAATATCGTAAGACAAAATATCTTATAAATAGAATTTAAAAAGGGGTAAAATCTTATGTATATGCATTGTTTAAAGAAATACCAAATAAAATATCTTTTGTTTAAACTATAATACTAAAATATAAATATGGTTATAAAATAGTGTTAGACAAATAAATATTTAAATACGAATAATATGCATATTTAACAAACTTGAAAAACCATAATTATATGCATATATCTTAATTAAAAGTATTAAACTCTAAATTATAATAATAATAAAACAAAACCCAATATATCCAAAAAGTAAAAGGAACGTACGATCGGACAAGGGTGTTACAAAAAGTTTTCCATTCAATTGGCTGGGTAAGACGGCTTTCTTCCGCTTTCCACCATACTCGGAGTTGTCGGTGAGTTGCAGATTTGCAACCCGTACCCAAGCGATCTCTAGCACTTATGCTGCTGCCAGATCGTCCTTAATGCTCTGAGCCCATTCTTCAGCTTTCAAAAGGCTCTCTTTCCTAGAAAATTGTTTCGGGTGCAATACCCGGAATTGCTTCACTCCGGGTACTTTCGCTTCTGTACGATTCAATAATATAGCAGTCTGTTGCTGCTGTCCTTCCAGGAGGCTTCGGATTGGCTCAAGTAATACCGTTTGCTCATTGATCGGAGCTGCAACGGTAGGCGTAAGTGGAAGAGATGGTGGTGTGTTGTTGACGTTTGTGCTGGTTTTGTTTGGAGAATCCATAATCTTGAAATAAAAAATAGGGTTAGGATAGATTCAAAGAATATGAAATTGTAAGATTCAAGGAATATGAAATGTAAAGAATGTTTTTAGTTGCTGATTATTGTGTTATATTGCTTAGGACTTCATGCAGAATTGACCTGCATGTCCATGCAGAACTGACCTGCATGGGCTGCCAACAAACCTGTCACTCCCCGCTTCCCAGTGTACGGGTAAGGAGACGTGACTGGCCCGCTACGTATTTACTCAGAGGTAAACACGCTAAGCGTAACTAAGCAATATAATGTAAATATATACAAGAAGACATGAAATGTAAATGAACAACTTTTGTTTATTAAACATTTATTTACAATACAACTGAAAAGTAAATACAATGAGAAAAGCAATGCCTAAACAATGGCATGAACATGAAAGTAAAGTATATACAAGAATCTAGAGCTCGTGGTCCTCGCTAAATTGATCCAAGTCCTCTGAATTAGGCTCTATTTTCAGTGAGTCGGATCCACCTAACAATATTTCAAAGAAAGAAGAGAGAAGGAATGTCGTCAGCGAACAGTCGCTCGGTAAGTCCTAAAGAAAAGTAGGAATAGAATAGACAGATGTGAGAATATAACTGGTGTATTGTGAGTTTGTTATGTTAACGCAGTTGTTTGTAACTTGGTACAGAATATGCCGGTGTATAGGAGAGGAGTCCAACTATTCCATGGACTAAAGTATACGAAGCACAAGGAACCGTTATGCCACGAAACAATAGCAATGAGTATTCAGGTTTAGTGTATTAAAGTGACCGTCTCGTGCCACTTCTAACACATTCCATACCAGTCTATCCCTTTAAAACCCCGTAATGTATTATGTATTGACGTATATTGTTTTGTTTAATAGATGTACGATTTGCCGAAACCATGATATCAGTAGTTCATGTAAAAGGAAAGGATATAGACGGATAGTCATGTAGACCGGTCAAATGTATATCCATGGTTCGGTCAAACCATGTTCATGTTGATATAGATTGAATTCTGGTATAAATGGATTTATGTTGAATTGGAGTTATATTTGAATCATATTCAAGTATAGATTGACTGAGACTCTGCCTGAGTCAGACACTTAAACATAATTGAAGTCCTGAATTAGTTTTGGAGTTATCGGTAACTGCTGCATATGGTCATGATTTGTGTCTTTTTCGAAAACAATTACCGTGTTGATAACACCGTTTTTAGTTTGTCTACCTTAAATAGGCAAGCAACCAAATTCTCCGGCTCTCTAAGGCTCAAGAGAACCGGTCCCGCTTAAACCTATATTTACTAGGGTCCTTATTGTAATTTAATATAACTTGAGTGTGTTTTATGAAAATAGTTTTGATATATTTTCAAAATACACTTCAAGTATTCAATTATCGTCTTTAGGATTTTCATAGATGTAATTTTTAAGAGTGATGAGATAGTCTAGTGGATATAAACCTAACTTGAATAGTATATGGTATTTTCATGTAATTTGACTTGTATTGATTCTTGATGATATTTTCATGGACTTTTGCGACTCTTCTGATTAAAAAAAACATGGAATATATATAATATATTTAAAGTAGATATTTTGATAATATTTATACATATTTATAAAAAAATAAAATTTATCTATTAAATAGAAATCACGTTTTTCTTAAAATTGTAATACAAATTCCATCGAGATCGTATGCTCCGTGGGAAGGTCTGCATCTCGTCCTACTAGTTCGATGGATGTGCGATAATCCGCATCAACCAAATCGGATTCCCCAAAATGGGTTGTAAGAACTTAATCGTATGGAATTTAAATAAGACAATTTAAAGAATACGGTTTTGTAATAGTTTAGGGTATTTTATTGTAAACGTGTAATTATCCCACAAACTAAAGTTCCAAAAGCCATCGTGCTATATCAAGAATGAGTGTTGTGATGAGGTAGGTTATTACCTCATGAGTTTTCTAAAGGTAATACAAAGGAATATGATGAAATATGTAGAATGTAAAGTTTGTGGTATTTGTTCGTAAAAATGTGATAAAAGTTGCATAACATAGTATTTTGAGATGAAACTTGTTCTAAAGTGTTTAGTTATGATCGCTAAACAATATATAAAGAATTGGTAGGTTTGTTTTTAAGAAAAAATGGTTTTTAAAGAAAAGAGAATCAACAGTCGGAATAATTCCGCTTCCGACGAGTTTTGAAATGAGAGTGTTTTAGATTAGAATGAGAGGAGGGGAGATGGGACTTGCTGATTTGGAGAAGAGAGGGGAGGTAGAGGGAACTTTCGATGGCGTCGTAGAGTCGCGTCGTTGCCGGATTTGTCTCGAATCGTCGTCGGAACTTTGACCCTGGCTAACTCCACTTGTACAACTTTTGGACTTAAGAATTTTAGAGAGTTTTGGCAATGGATTTCAGAATGAGGAGGGCCAAAGTGTATGGTGGTATTTATAGGATAGATTTAGGGTTTAGGGTGTGAATAGAGAATTAAAATGTATTAAATCTTGGATTAAAGAGGTGAATTAACACTCTCTGTTAATGTGCAGAAAAATCAAACAGAATAGGAGTAGCGGGGGAGGCCAAAGGGTGCTAGGGTTAAAATTTTGTAGCATTTGCTATGGGGGACCGGCGGCTCCGGCCCCAAGCCCGATCTCGCCGGTCCAATGGTGGGGTCGGGAGGTGGGATTGCTGCCACGTGTTCTAGTCGCTTCATATAGTTCAGTGCACATGTTTAATTTATGAGACTTTTCATTTTTACGTGTTTTGCACGTGTAAACTTTTGGACTTCCAAAAAGTTTAAAAGAAAAATCAGCAAAAATATTATGTGGCTGAGGGGATTCGAACACCGGGCAGAGCTGTGTAAGGTTTTACCAATGAGCTACAAGTGCTTTCTTGCTGTACAAAAGCAATTTAAATTTATAACTTGTGCTCAGGCTAAGGTATTCCTTTCTGTACTTTACAAAAAAAAATTACACGTGCAAAACACGTAAAAATGGAAGTAAGCAGATATTTTGCATTGTAAATTTATAACTTGTGCTCAGACCAAGGTATTCCTTTCAAGTAGACCTAAACCTTTATCGAAAAATCGTAGATGAAAGTAAGCAGATACTTTGCACTGCTTCCTTTGGAAGCAACTTGAGAGGGTCCCCAAAGATCCGAATGGATAGTCAAGAGTACCTTTTGTATTGTGCATCCCCAAAACTGAAGCTAACTCGTTTTTGTTTCCCAAAATGCAATGCTCACAAAACTCCATCTTTGATTATTTTGACTGCAAAATAGACCTTACTTCGATAACTCGGCCATACCTGTCTAACTTATATGCTCGAGCATCATGCGTCATAATCTGGTAATATTTGAATCTGACATAGATTTAGATGATAAAACTGCCACCAACCAGGTAGTTGTCGAACTTTGCAACACATATAAGGACCCAATTTTCAAGCCTTTCATAACGACGAGATCACCTTTGGTTACTTTCAAAACTTCACCTTCAGCGGAGAACTTATAATCCTTAACGTCGAGTGTACCCAATGAGACGGGGTTCTTCTTCAAGTCAGATACATGCCTAACTTCCGCTAATGTTCTCACAACGATGTCAAACATCTTGATTTAGATCGTCCCCTTACCAATAATTCGACACGAACTATTGTTGTCCATCAAAACCACCCCAGCATTAACAGACTCATAGATGGTGAACAAATCTCTATTGGGACACATGGTAAGAACAACCCGAATCCATAATCCATTCGTCCTTGAATCGATGCATGTTGTCAAGAACCACAAGTAGATCCCTTCCTTCCGCAATACTAGCTTCAGCTGAAGACTTCTTCTGATTGTCTTTATGTTTCTGCTTGTTCTGCAATTTAAAACAATCGATTTTGAAGTATCCCTTCTTCTTACAATAGTTGCATGTCAAGTTCTTATTCTGAGGCTTCGATCTTGACTTCTTGTTGCGTTTCATATCTCTCTTATCTGCTCATCCACGAACAAATAAGCCTGAAAATTCACCATCGCTTTCTTTAGAAGTTCTCCTTGTCGATCTTCTCCTTCATCAAATTTTCTTTGACATCTTTGATCGAGATAGTATCTAGTCCATAGATCATGAGATTTGATAGAAGTGCTTGATTATCATAATAATAGAAGTGCTTGATTATCATCATCAATCTTAATATCGATTTTACCCATATCTGTAATGATCGAAGTAAACCCACTGATGTGAGATTTGATAGAAGTGCTTTCTAACATATGAAGTATGTAGAGACGCTGCTTCAACATGAGTCGACTTGTGAGAGACTTTTTCAAATATAAATTTTCTAACTTCACCACAAACTAGCCGCCGTCTTTCACCAAAACTTCTTACAAAATTTCGTTTGTCAAACACAACTGGATAGCCGTGAGGGCCTTTTCATCCCACTCTTCTCATACTTCCTCCGTCATAATGGAAGGTCTTGAATCCTTCTCAAGAATCGCCTTTCTCAAATTATCGTGTCAATACGGCAATCATATGAACTTGCCATAGACTAAAACTCATATTTCCATCAAACTTCTCAATATCGAACTTCATAATCATTGGAGACATGATGTACGATCAAAAGAAGGCACCTTGAGTGCTTACAATCCTTAAAATTTCAATATCACAATCTAAGAAGATGAGGAAGAGGATATAAGCGTCGTTACCCACCGTAAACTTAGATCGTGAGATCGAAGACGTAACGGTTTAAACAAAATATCAAATCTCCCAAACACAACGTAGTTCTGATACCAGTTTGTTGCGGCAAATACGATATCGAAGTAATAACAAACGATAGAGGGAAGCAATCAAATAAACAAAAGTAATGGAAATAAGAGCACTAACCAAACAAGAGACCAGATTTACGTGGATAACCCTTACGGAAAAAACCATGGACGAAGGAGAAGTTTTACTAATTGAACAAATATGGAGTGTTACAAACGGTGGATGAAATCTTACAAATCTCTCTCACAAAACCTTAGCCTTTTACAAATACAAAGGGTTTTCTCCAAAAAGAGTCTCAATCAGATCTAGGGTTATAAAATACTACAATATATATAATATTAGATAGAAGATCAAATAACTAATTTCCCAACAGAACAAAAATTCGGCCCAATAGTGCGGACATCTGCCCAAAACACAGAGCGAAACCAGACGTTTAAAGAAGAAGCTCGAGTCGTCTGGGCACGAGGCTTCAACAAATCTAGAGAGCGCGTAGACGTCTGACGAACATGAGTTAGACGTCTGTGCAAAATAACAGCGTCGACAAACGTCTGAAGCTTAAGTTTCAGACGTTTGGATCTTGGCTGAAACTGAACCTGAAACTCCGTGAACGCCAAATCAAATTGAAAAACATTTAGGGATCAAGAATACGAGGAAGACATAACATAAATACCTTGAAGTTTTAGTGCTTTTTAGATAAACAACATGAACTTTATAAATTTCTAATAAATATCATAAATAGTTTCCGGCTAATGCCACAAAATGGAAATGAAAGATGGGTAGTTCTTGTTGGAGAAAAGGCTCTTGCCTTTAACAACATATGATATCAAAAATGCTAAATTCATGAAAAATTTATGTTATTTATCTGAAAAGTGCCAAAAAACCCACCGTTGCCGGTCCCAAGTCCGGATGAGAAAGGGTGAGGGTTGTGGTAGGCTTGTGACAGCCAATGTAAAACTGTCATATTCTATGACATGAACCATAATAAGAATATCGTTGGGGCGTCCACTACTCAGCGACGCGCTATATCGGATCCCGGGTGTAGTGTTAAGTATGCAAGGGCTTCTAGGTCATCGTCCAGACGCGGCGCGCTACATCGGACCCCGGGTGTAGTAACAAATAAGCAAGGGTCGTCGTCCACAGACGGCGCGCTACATCGGACCCTGGGTGTAGTGACAAATAAGCAAGTGTTTCATAGGATCCGTCTAGCTTCCTGGAACATAGGTTCCCTTACGGGTAGACTAATAGAATTAGTGGAGGTGATGATTAGTGTAGGGTTCCTAGGCACTCTCAAGAGGTCTCACAAGGCATCAACCATGCAAATTTGAAAAATACGGTGCCGAGAAACCCTAGACTACGGATCGTTGGCTAGAATTCTAGGCGAAAAAGAAACTAGTTTACAATTAAACTAAGGGAACGGAAATACAACCTTTGTAGATCCGTTTCTCCACCTCCATAGCTCCATGAAGAAGTCCTCTCCGCTGTACAAATCCGATCTTGGACTCTCGCGTTAGCTTCATCGGAGAAATAAGCGGGCATGGTCGTCGGCTTCGTGCCGAAGATGATCTACGTCGAAGCATCACTAGATCAAGCTCTCACTTCACCAATTCATGAAACTTGTGAAGAAAACACACTCTACTACTTGGCAAGAGGTAGAGGATGAAGAAATAGGAAGTGGGTAGACTTTAGAATTTGATTTCTTTCACTTTTTCATCAATCACCATTGATGGAATCAAGTTTCTCTTCTTGAAGAAGAAGAAGAAGAAGATGATAATGTTATGATAAGTTAATTCCAAAATGAAAAGAATAATCAATTCTTATCATAATAGAACCATGGTTAGGTGTAGAGAGTGAATCATGGTTTAGTGGAATGGTTAGGGTTAAGCATGAGACAAAAATGGTTACTTTATGAAAGCTTCAAGAAGCTTCAAGTGCAAACAAATAAAAGCCACCATTTCTTCTCATATCTTTTCCTTTTTCCAAAAAGAAAAAGATTAATAAATGAATATGTAAACCCCTAATTATCCACTTAACCATGGTTTAAATCTTTACACTTAACCATAAAGACATGCATCATCAAACATGATACAAACAAGTGCACAAAATCATATCGCATATGTAATGCGCACATCCGAGTGAGAAAATCCATCTTAAAGTGAACCGATACTAGTTAATGCAAAGTAATATATCAAATATATAATTATACATTAAATCATTAAATCAATACTTGATTTAACGATCCGGTCATATCGCATATAACCGACTAATATCAACAGTAACAACTTATCGAATCAACACTTGATCCGATAACCCGGCTATATCGTATATAACCGATCAATGTCACAAATCGCGAGAATCGAATACAGTATCACATACTGGTATCATTCTCGGTCCCGCACATATCTCATATGCGCTCCTATTTCGTTTCGCTTGAGCCAGGAAACCTCTGTGTAGGACTCTAAAGACTCGTCAATACGCCGGTAGCAGATGATGATCATATCAAACACCCACAAGCCGCAAGCGGTCTGCTAAACGTAACGGCCACCCGGGTATTGAGCGATCAGAAGATCGACGAGCAAGCCCGCTCACTCTCCAGTGAATCCAACCAGTAACACTACCGTACAGTCCGGTCTCGTCGTCTGATATGTCGCATATCTCGCCTAGGGGTGGTAAACGTCAGACCCCAATAGCTCGATAAGTCGTGTCGATATGAGGTCTATAACAATTCGAGAAACTACTGGTAACACTTACCAGTAAATCTCAGCAACCCTGGCCAGGGATTTCCTGTTATAGCCAATCGAACACAGCGCAACATCAACCCCCTATACCGGGAGAGACGAATCCCCTCCTATCGCTCATTGCCTCCATGTGACTCGGGACTGTACCCAAAAACCACCGTTTTGCACGCCCTCTTGGACGTGGTAAGATGGAAATCAAAGCACAGTGGGAACCACACAAGACTCTATGACGATCTCGGGTCTACAGACTACTCTGTACCAGTGTCACCAGAGAACTGCCATCTGACGTGAGGTATAATACCATCTGGGAGTTCTCGGCGAGTCCGTCCAGTGTACCCAGTCTCTACTGAGCACCCGTATATCATCTCTGATGTCAAACACCAATGGATATGGGATCATCCATCGCCCATCTGTATGGGTCGAGAAGGTACACGCTAGTCTACTCTGGTATATCGATGCCCCGTCTCGATACACCCACGACTAGGGACTTTGAAGGATGTACTTATGGACTACCATGTCCCCACTAGTATGATCCGCATCATAGTTCAGGTAGTCAAGTACACATTCTAAGGGCTTTACCAATATGTAACAGAGAGACAATCAGTATACACGTTGAGGTAAAGAGCAACCAGATAGCATACTATCATGTCGAGCAAGAAAGTCCTCCCTATATATGTCCTAGCATCCACTACAATATACATCCTATGTACAGTAATGGCCTCTAGGGCATACATATAACTAACAATCTCCCACTTGCACTAGGGCCATCTGTAGCAGTGGTTGTAGTATCTCATACTCAACCATCCCATAAAAGTCTCTCTCTGGGAATAGGCCTTCGTGAGTGGATCCGCCGTGTTGTCCTCTGAGTCTACTCTCCTAACCTCGATCCCTTAGAGATCATCCATCTCCATGATCAAGTGATACTGCCTTAGAATATGTCTGGATCACTGATGGGACCTTCGTTCCTTGGCATAAGCCACAACCCCATTGTCTCACAATGGTGGGAACGTAGTTCATCTCATGAACCAATATACACCCAAACATCCTCTTTGGTAGTATCTTAAGTAGCGATGTATCGTGCCTTTATCGTTTAGTATGCCACGGTATTTAGCTTGGAACTCTTCCAACATACCGTCCCTTTACTGAGGGTAAAGACAATGCCTGCGACTGACATTCAGTCGTCTTTATCACCCTGGAACACTTTCGGTGATTCTTCCCAGGATCGATTGATACCATCTCACTACAACTAGTGAGTATCCTAACATCCAATTAGATCTATCTCATAGATCCGAAATCCAGGATTTAGTAGGTATCATTTTGATCCTATATGGAGAATCATTGTGATAAGCGGAGATTGACTGAGCGTAGCATAGGAAACTCCTTCCCTATCTTGAGTATGTCATCCACGTACTCTACGAGGATCGTCACCATACTCCCTATTACCTTTTTTGTTTATACAAGGTTCATCTACCATTTTGATGATGTCAAACTCTTTGACTAATCCATCAAAACAGATGTTCCAACTCCGCGATGCCTGCTTTAATCCTATAAAGCATCTTGCACACGTTTCCGCTGCTCCCACTGTCTACGAGGCCCTCTGGCTGTGTACTTATAGATGCTCTCTTCTAAAACATCATTCAGAAAAGCAGTCATGACACCCAACCACCAGATATCGTAGTCATGGTATGTAGCCGTGACAAGTAGGATCTGGATGGACTTAAGCATAGGCACTGAAAAAGGTTTCATCATTATCCATGCCTGGTTGATGACAAAAACCTTTAACAAGTCTAGCTTTGAAAGTCTCAACCTTTCCATGTACACCAAGTAATCTTCTCAAGATATACTTGCTCCTGATGGGGATTTAACCCTTCAGATATAGCAACCAAAGTCCATACTTTGTTGGTGTATAAGGATTCCATCTCAGATCGATAAACATCCAGCCATTCTTACAGAGTCTTACTCCTGATGGCCAGCTCGAAGCTAGTTGGGTCATCATCTCATGATGCAATCCTCGCTCCCACTGTCATAGAGAAACAGAAGTATCTCTCAGGTGGGTAAGGAACCCTATTAGATCGGCGGAGAGGCTGAGGTTCGTTGGAATCTACTGAATCCTTATTCAATAGGTATGCAGCTTCTCAAGCGCATAACTCCCAAAAGGAAATAGATAACTCAGTAGTACTCATCATAGAGCACACCATATCGAATAGGGTGCAATTGCTCTGCCCCGATATACCATCGTGCTATGGTGTATACGGAGGAGTAATGCTGAGAGAGAATCTCATTCTCCTTATGAATAGTCCAGGAATTCCGTGCTCAAGTATTTTCCTCCTTGATCTCATCATAGGACATAATACTTATACCCTTATTTTGGTTCTCTACTTCTAATTTATATTCTGTGAATATCTTAAAAGGTTCGGACTTGTGTTTCAACAGGAACATAGGTCTGAATCTCGAAAGATCATCAGAGAATGTAATGAAGTAAAAAGGAACCAGTCCTGGCATGTGTAGACTGGGGACCTACATACATCAACATGTATCATCCCAAGAGTTCACTAACTCTTTCTCTGTTTCCAATAAACAGAGCTATGGTCATTTTATCTTTGTGACATGACTGGCGAGTTTCACAAGATGTAAATTCAAACTAATTTAAATATACATCTTTATGTAACTCTAGCTAGTCGGGTCGTATTGATATGACCTAGTCTACAATACCTCAAGAAGGATCCGTTCATTTCTGAACTCTTCCTCTTGTGTGTGTCCTATATACTAAGAACTGTAGTTTGATTTAGAACATTAATGCTTTTAGATAACGTGCCTGAACCGATCAACTTTTGATGTAGGAAATGTCCAAAACATTATCCAACAATACAAAATTTTATCGTTTCTTTACTAATAAAGAGACAGATATGATTTTGTATATCAGGTTCGGTATCTAATAACATTCGTTCAGAATCAATGTATTCTGGTAATACAGGGTGACAGTGACCAACAGACTTGGCTGCAACACTTGCCCCGTTTTCTGCCTCATGAAACTTATCACCCGTTCTCAGTTTTTCTACCCTTTTGTAGCCCTATGTAACAGATTACATATCTGGGATCCTGATCCGGTATCATATACCAAGGATGCGGAGGATACTGAGAAACAGTTCTGTATAATGAACACACCCGAAGATGATGCATCAGCATGCACTCTCTTCGTTTGGGCGGCACGGGAATCTTGGTATTCCCCAATTTCCTGTTCTGTCTTATAACAATTATAAGTTGGAGCAGGACCAACGTTCCCCAGCTCAGTATAACAAGCGGGTTCGGTCAATTATCCGTATTATTATCTTGATTAAGGCGTGATATGGTTACTACCAGGAGAGAGAGAAGAAAACACTCGGCGTGCGCTCTTGCAAGAATAGATTGGTTTTTATTTTATCTAATCAGGATGGCTCCCACTGCTTTTTATCAAATCTTCCTTCAAACCCTAAAAGGAAAGACTAGCCGGGATTAATTACACACTACAAGTTCGCCAATCTTTCAGCCAGGCCAGTGTCGGTACTTTGAGGGAGGTCCCCCGTGTTTTCGCACGAACCTAATTAATGTAAACCTCGTTTTCCCATAGGCGTAACCCCGTTGACACCTTTCTAGACACCTACTTGATCGGCTAATTGTAATGTGTAAAACTCTCCCAGGAGTAACAATTACCCGCAGCGGGTATCGGGATCCAACTATCTCATAGAAGGTATGCAATCTCATTGCAAATTTCAACACTTGAAATTCCCGATAATATTTTGCCCCTAGCAGCTATATGACCTTAACATAGTCAACAAATCATAAGTGCTAGTCAAGTTCAACCCGTCATTTCCCGATTGAATTAAACACACCCGCACGACCCTTAACATAGTCAACAAAGTCGCACGACTACCCTAATCCAATCACATCATATGCTTATGCAGATAAGCACTAATTAGCTACCGCACACTACGCCTTAACATAGTCAACAAACGTAGCACGAATACTAACTAGGACTTATCTGAAATGACGGAGGGCTACGACAGGTTTTTCTGAAAACCTATTGCGTAATGAACTTGATATCGTTGTAGAATCAAATGATTTTGAAATGGAGTGCTTTTGAGGCTTTTCTAGTTTTGCTAAAGGAGTCGCTCCCGGTGAAGGGATCGTCGGTCCTTTCCTCGTCGAATGAGGTGCGGGATATATCATATATATCACTGTGCAAAGCAGAACTCTTAAAAGCAATCAAAAGACAAACCGAGGTTGTAGCATCTGCCAGTTATTGCTAAAGGAGTCACTCCCGGTGAAGGGATCTCGGTCCTTTCCTTATCGAATAAGGTGCATGATATATCGTATATACCGCTGTGCAAAGCAAGAACTGTAGCTACCTGTTTTATTTTGAAATTCGATTCTACAACATCTTAGGTTTCTTTTATTTCATTAATCATATTAATGAAGTCCCATTATTTAAATACCTAAACATCACAGATAAATACGACGTACACTTATGCCATCCGCATTCGCCTCGATGTCCCCTCGTGCACCGTTAGGTTAGGTAACTAACGGCAGAGCGGGGCAGGGCTAGCGCAGGTGTAAAACATAAGTAACGTCTATATAATATATCATATATACTATATACTGTATCTATCACAGAACATCACATGATCACATCACAGATATCGCAGCAGAAGAATCATATGAGATATTGGATATACTAGGACGTCCGTGTTTTCAATACGAGCCAGTATAAAACACGGATTCCACGGTCGTGATGAATAGCCAAACCCACATCCCTAGACCCCTACGAGAGCGGCAAGCAACCCTACCAATTCCAGAGTTAGGAGAGCCGGACTCGACTCCTCGAGTTGGTCTCCCACTGGACTCCAGAACCCGGTTACTTGTGCTCCCCTCCTTGGGTTTATCCTAGTACGGAAAAGTAAATAATATACAAACGGTAACATCTTCCGCAACCTGGAAGTGCCCCAAATAAAAGAATATTACATACAAGTTTTTACATGAATGAAAATGAAAAACACCCATCTCACATAAAACCCCCCCGGCTATTCAAACACGACGATCCAATATAACATATCCAGCAACACATAACATCACATGTCATCAACGTAAGTAAATATGCGCATCCCAATTGTCGTTGACATACAACAACGAAACCGGCGATATCACATATTACACTTACGGTCACAGAAAAGAAAGTGTAAAACTACAACAGTTGGAATCCGCAACCACCTCAGACATCGCATGCCTGACCAAATGAATTACTTAGACATCGCATGCCTAACAATTATAAACCCCGCATTTTAGTCTCATTATCGAAAACAATTTTCAATATCAAGTCGGGCAATTCAACAGGATTCCCGACATTCTGATCGAATGCTCGTCGCAAACTTCAGTTTACAAAAATGTACAGAAAGGGATGAAAAGCGGGGATTTCGGGTTCGATCGGACTTCAAACTCCGTCTAGACTTCGCCTAAGGCTCTAGCTAGGCTCTGATACCACTGTAGGGTTCCTAGGCACTCTCAAGAGGTCTCACAAGGCATCAACCATGCCAATTTGAAAAATACGGTGCCGAGAAACCCTAGACTACGGATCGTTGGCTAGAATTCTAGGCGAAAAAGAAACTAGTTTACAATTAAACTAAGGGAACGGAAATACAACCTTTGTAGATCCGTTTCTCCACCTCCATAGCTCCATGAAGAAGTCCTCTCCGCTGTACAAATCCGATCTTGGACTCTCGCGTTAGCTTCATCGGAGAAATAGGCGGGCATGGTCGTCGGCTTCGTGCCGAAGTTGATCTACGTCGAAGCATCACTAGATCAAGCTCTCACTTCACCAAGTCATGAAACTTGTGAAGAAAACACACTCTACTACTTGGCAAGAGGTAGAGGATGAAGAAATAGGAAGTGGGTAGACTTTAGAATTGGATTTCTCTCACTTTTTCATCAATCACCATTGATGGAATCAAGTTTCTCTTCTTGAAGAAGAAGAAGAAGATGATAATGTTATGATAAGTTAATTCCAAAATGAAAAGAATAATCAATTCTTATCATAATAGAACCATGGTTAGGTGTAGAGAGTGAATCATGGTTTAGTGGAATGGTTAGGGTTAAGCATGAGACAAAAATGGTTACTTTATGAAAGCTTCAAGAAGCTTCAAGTGCAAACAAATAAAAGCCACCATTTCTTCTCATATCTTTTCCTTTTTCCAAAAAGAAAAAGATTAATAAATGAATATGTAAAACCCTAATTATCCACTTAACCATGGTTTAAATCTTTACACTTAACCATAAAGACATGCATCATCAAACATGATACAAACAAGTGCACAAAATCATATCGCATATGTAATGCGCACATCCGAGTGAGAAAATCCATCTTAAAGTGAACCGATACTAGTTAATGCAAAGTAATATATCAAATATATAATTATACATTAAATCATTAAATCAATACTTGATTTAACGATCCGGTCATATCGCATATAACCGACTAATATCAACAGTAACAACTTATCGAATCAACACTTGATCCGATAACCCGGCTATATCGTATATAACCGATCAATGTCACAAATCGCGAGAATCGAATACAGTATCACATACTGGTATCATTCTTGGTCCCGCACATATCTCATATGCGCTCCTATTTCGTTTCGCTTGAGCCAGGAAACCTCTGTGTAGGACTCTAAAGACTCGTCAATACGCCGGTAGCAGATGATGATCATATCAAACACCCACAAGCCGCAAGCGGTCTGCTAAACGTAACGGCCACCCGGGTATTGAGCGATCAGAAGATCGACGAGCAAGCCCGCTCACTCTCCAGTGAATCCAACCAGTAACACTACTGTACAGTCCGGTCTCGTCGTCTGATATGTCGCATATCTCGCCTAGGGGTGGTAAACGTCAGACCCCAATAGCTCGATAAGTCGTGTCGATATGAGGTCTATAACAATTCGAGAAACTACTGGTAACACTTACCAGTAAATCTCAGCAACCTTGGCCAGGGATTTCCTGTTATAGCCAATCAAACACAGCGCAACATCAACCCCCTATACCGGGAGAGACGAATCCCCTCCTATCGCTCATTGTCTCCATGTGACTCGGGACTGTACCCAAAATCCACCGTTTTGCACGCCCTCTTGGACGTGGTAAGATGGAAATCAAAGCACAGTGGGAACCACACAAGACTCTATGACGATCTCGGGTCTACAGACTACTCTGTACCAGTGTCACCAGAGAACTGCCATCTGACGTGAGGTATAATACCATCTGGGAGTTCTCGGCGAGTCCGTCCAGTGTACCCAGTCTCTACTGAGCACCCGTATATCATCTCTGATGTCAAACACCAATGGATATGGGATCATCCATCGCCCATCTGTATGGGTCGAGAAGGTACACGCTAGTCTACTCTGGTATATCGATGCCCCGTCTCGATACACCCACGACTAGGGACTTTGAAGGATGTACTTATGGACTACCATGCCCCAACTAGTATGATCCGCATCATAGTTCAGGTAGTCAAGTACACATCCTAAGGGCTTTACCAATATGTAACAGAGAGACAATCAGTATACACGTTGAGGTAAAGAGCAACCAGATAGCATACTATCATGTCGAGCAAGAAAGTCCTCCCTATATATATCCCAGCATCCACTACAATATACATCCTATGTACAGTAATGGCCTCTAGGGCATACATATAACTAACAATTAGGAGGAGAGTTGGTATTATGTGTTTGCAAGAAACTAAGTGGGTAGGTGAAAAGAATAGAGTCATAGAGCCTTGGGGTTATAAGCTTTGGTATACGGGTAGAGATAAAAATCGTAATGGGGTAGGCATAATCATAGATAGACGGTTGCTTGAGGATGTAGTTGAGATTAGGAGAAAATGTGATAGAATTTTACTGGTTAAGCTTATTCTAGGTGGAGAGATCCTTAATGTTATTAGTGCTTATGCACCACAGATAGATCTTGATGACGCTAGTAAGCGTTTATTCTAGGAGGATTTAGACGAGGTGGTGCAAAGTATACCTAGTGGAGAGAAGTTATTTATTGGTGGTGATCTTAATGGACATGTAGGTACTAGTCGTAGTGGGTTTGATACTATCCATAGAGGTTTTGGTTTCGGACAAAGGAACAAAGTAGGTGACTCGATTCTAGATTTTGCTTTATCTTATGACTTGATCTTAGCAAACACCTTGTTTAGGAAAAGAGAGTCCCACCTTATCACTTTTAGGAGCGGATCAAGTGCTAGTCAAATAGACTTTTTTCTGACGAGAAGAATAGATAGAGGTTGTTGTATTGACTGTAAGGTAGTGCCAGGTGAGAGTGTAACCACTCAACATAGACTTTTAGTTCTAGATTTTCGATTTAGAAGAGAACCTAGAAAGATTAGACGTAAGGTAGAGCCTAAAATTAAATGGTGGCGATTGAAAGAAAGTAACCAAAAGGCTTTTATAGATCGTGTAGTACAAGAAGCGGATTGGCAGTCGGAAGATGATCCAGACAAAACATGGAACAAAATGGCTAGTTGTATCAAGAAGGTAGCTAGAGATCTACTTGGTGAGTCGAGAGGTGGTGCTCCACCATCTAAGGACATATCATGGTGGAATGAAAATGTAAAGGCTGCTATTAAAATTAAAAGGGATTCTTATAAAGATTTGAAGAAAAGAATAGATGTGGAGAAATTTGAGAAGTACAAAATGGGTAAAACGGAAGTTAAGAAAGCTGTTCGGGAAGCTAAATCTAAGGTCTACAAGGAGGTGTACGAGAAATTAGACACTAAAGAGGCTGCAAATGATATATACCGGATTGCTTGGATGCGGGAAAGGAAGACTAGAGACTTATGTGCGGTGAAGTGTGTCAAAAATGAAAATCGGAAGGTTTTAGTTCGAGATGAGGATATCAAGGAAAGATGGAGAGATTATTTTGACAAATTGTTCAATGAGAGCTTTACTAAGAATTTGGATGGACTTGTTGATTGATCATTTCTTTGTGTGTCGTTTTAGAAAATGTATAGAATCACAATTAAAGAATTATATTTGACCGCAATCAACTACGGTGTCGGATGTAGATTGTAAGTGAGTGCGGATCGTCCACAGGGATTGTGCGATTCGTTTTTATATTTGATTTGTTTGAATCGAAAAGTTAATTGACAAGAAAAGAAAACATGATTCAAGAATTTATCAATTGATTCAGGTGTCACGATGTTTAATCAAAAATCAAGAAACTGATAAACAATCAAGAATTGGATTTCGATAATATTTTTCCAACCAAAATGTCAAGAATCTAAATGAGGCTCGTAGGAATCGATCGGATCGATAGACGTGATGTAATCTAAAGATAACGTGTTCTTGTCCTTCGAAGGATTGATACTAGATCGATGATGATCGACGAGAGTTAGGGCTTTCTCGTGAAACTAGGGTTTCATCATTTAACCCTTGTTCTTTCGTCGATATCATTCACATTCTAGCCTCTAGCAATTTCAAGAAACGATCGTAACTTCCCAATTTCGAGCGATATCAATCAAGAAAGCATCGCAACGAAATGGGTCTTCGGTTCTTGAACTTGCTAGGGTTTACAAAACTCGTAGGAATCAAGAACCGTTTTCAGATATATTACAACATCATTCTATTAATCGTCTCGACTCCTCGACGAGCGGAGTATTACTCAAACATCACAACAAGAATTATAACTAGAAATTTAGATTGATTCATGATGCAAGAATTTAAAGAAAACAAGATAAAAGAATATCACCTTTTATTTATATCAACACTTGATTACAATCGCTCAAGAACTACAAGAGGAAGAATCTAAATTGTTGAATTGGCGTCGCTCGGCTCCGTGAGTCGCGGATCGCTTGGACCACTTGCTCCGTTGAAGATCGGCTCGGCTCATAAAAGGTTGCAAGGCTTCTTGCTTGAATGGGTACTCGGGATCTTGGCTTTTGATTGGAGTTTAGGGTTAGGGTTTCACACAAATCCTCTCACTAGATTTGTGGAAGAAGAAGATGAAGAGAGAGATAAAATGGCTCTCAAATGAACTAATGGATTCAATAATGGGATTTTTCCAATATGAATAATAAGTGAGCCTAGGGTCTTATTTATAGAACATCCAAACCCTAAGCCTTCTTGAGTTCCCTCCAAAAGTTTGTTGAAAGACTTCTAGAAAGAGTTTGTTAGGCTTAGCTTAGGGTTTAAGCTAGGGTTTAAGAAGAAGTTCTAGAATATTAGGCTTAGTTTAGTGTAGGAACAAGGGTTTGCTGATCTGGCAGAAGTATCTGGAATTTTCTGGAACTTGGAGTACATTTCTGAACTTTAGCCACCGATGTAGAAGTTTTGGTGCAAATTTGGGAGGCTGAATCCTTGGACCCACCGCGGATCCGCGGCGCAAGCAGGATCCTGCCGCGGATCCGCGGCTGTATGTGGAGCTTGGGCCTTGGGCTTTCTGGTATGGTCTTGGAATGATATTTGGAGCTTAATTTGATATGTTGAATTTTACTTTGCCTTTTGGATTGGTACCAGAACTGAAATCATTGAGTTGGCGTATAAATTTTGGCCTTTCTTCTGGATTTTCCTGCACAGATCTCAAAACAAGTGTTGCGCAAATGTAGGGATGATGCGATGCCATGAAATGCGGTCAATTTCCTTTATAGTGTCGGTTTAAGAGTCTAATACATGCAATCTGATATTTTGCGATAGTTTTGCTAATATGTGAAATATGAATGCCGTACACTTCTAAATGAGTGCAAATGATGAGGAAATTACCGGCTAAAATATACAATATTTTCGACTAATCACTTGTCATTCAATCTCAAGATATAAACCGTGATTCATGCGTAAAATAAGACTTCCTGAGGTTAAAGAAGGTTTGAACAGAATGGGTTTAAGAAAAGCGGTTGGTCCTGACGGGATTCCTATCGAGATCTGGAGATGCTTAGGAGATATAGACGTTAAATGGCTGACAGATCTGTTTAATAAGATTTGGCAGACAAAAAAGATGCCAAATGAATGGAGGAAAAGTATTCTTGTACCTATCTACAAGAACAAGGGTGACATTCAAAGTTGCTCAAACTACCGTGGAATAAAACTGATGTGTCACACCATGAAACTTTGGGAGAGAGTGATTGAACACATGCTAAGAAAGGATATTAAGATAACAGAGAACCAGTTTGGGTTCATGCCTGGACGATCGACGACAGAGGCTATTCATTTGCTTCGTCAACTTGTCGAGCGTTTTCGAGAGAGGAGAAGAGATTTGCATATGCTATTTATTGATTTAGAAAAAGCGTACGACAAGGTACCTAGAGAGGTATTATGGGGGACAATGATGAAGAAGGGGGTCCCCGTCAAGTATATGACATAATCAAGGATATGTACGATGGAGTAGTGGCAAATGTCAGAACTTGCGGCGGCTTAACGAGTGATTTTCCGATTACTATTGGTTTACATCAAGGATCTGCATTAAGTCCATTCCTGTTTACCATCATGATGGATGAGCTTACTAGAACTATCCAAGATGAGGTACCTTGGTGTATGCTATTCGCTGATGATATTGTTCTAGTAAATAAGACGAAAGCAGGGGTTAATGCCAAATTGGAATTATGGAGGCAAACATTGGAATCTCGGGGATTCAGATTGAGCAGGTCCAAGACAGCATATATGCACTGCAAATTTAGTAGCCAGAGAAGTCAAAACCATATTGGTATAACATTGGAAGGGCAAGAGATATCACCGAGCGACCAGTTTAGATATCTAGGTTCCATCATCCAAAAGAATGGGGAGATCGATAGTGATGTTAATCAAAGGATCCAAGCTGGTTGGTTGAAATGGAGGAGTGCAACAGGGATTTTGTGTGATCGTAACTTTCCGTTAAAATTGAAAGGGAAGTTTTATCGGAGCGCTATTCGGCTTGCCTTATTATATGGTACAGAATGCTGGACTCTTAAGAAGTATCATACACAGAAGATGCACGTAGCGGAGATGCGCATGCTTCGTTGGATTTGCGGTAACACTAGAAAAGATAAGGTGCGAAATAAGGATATTCGTGCAAAAGTTGGTGTAGCACCTGTGGAGGAGAAGATGCGGGAAAACCGGCTAAGATGGTTTGGTCATGTGCGACGCAGACCTATGGAAGCATCGGTTCGACGAATAGATACTCTCGATATGGGCAACGGCAAAAGGGCAAAAGGGAGACCGAAGAAAACATGGATGGAGGTGATACGAAACGATTGCCAAAGGACTCGATGAAAGTATATTGTTCGATAGAAGTGAGTGGAGACAGAGGATTCATGTGTTGGACCCGGCGTGATTCTCATGTTGGTTCATGTAGCCTACCCCATATGCTTGGGATAAAAGGCTCAGTTGTTGTTGTATCTGAAAAGTGCCAAAATTCCGTTGTATTTTAGTGAAATTTAACCTTATACTTTAGTTCACCTTTAGGTCATAAGAAGGTTTTAATGATATGTTCGGCATGTGATGATATTCACTTAATATTTAATTGATTTTCGATTGTTAATTAGAACAACCTTTCCTGGATCTTCAGAGTTCATTGTGATTATACCATATTTTGGGGTGCAACTAGAAACTCATTATTGGTGGTATTTAATGTTTGAGAAAGTTTCGGATACACCTGTTCCGATACACCTGTTGCACATCGAACCCTCAAGGAGTGGGAGAGTTGGTAAGGAATGTGAAATGTGTCAGCACATAGGAATAAAGAGCTAAACCTATGAATCTACATGGATCCATCCTTATAACCCTGTAAAAGTCAGCACATGGATTTGTTTTTTGTCTAATCCGATTTTGTATTTTTGGATTTATTTCGAAACTTTCTTGTTCTAATGCTATAATGTTGGCTGCAATTATATTCTACCGGAGTATAATGCATACAACTATCTTTTTTTGCTAACCTAAAGAAAAGCATGTTTTTTTTGCATGAGGGAACAATCTACTCATAAAAACCAAATTTCTAATCCATAATCACGCCATAATCATCTACCAATTTACTTTAATAATTTAGAACCCAACTCAACAATGCAACAGCTCCTACAAAGATTTTTATGGACATTGGCAATTGTACCAAGCGTATAGACAAAGCTTCTTAATTTACTGGGTTGTATAAAACACAAAAAATTATGAATTGTGAAAGAAGCAGTGATATTGTTATCAGTTACTATTATACTGCTTATATTTAAAATGCTGCCATAGGACCCATAAAAAGAGAAGGCCATTGCACAAAATGGAACAGCTTACTTTGGCAGATTGCAAGGGCTTCAGCTTTTGACCCAAAGCTTATAATTCTGGTCAAATATACTTAAGCTGTATAGGATCTTTTAGGTTTAAAACTCTTTGTTGTGGAGTTGATTTTCTCTATTTAGTAAATATGGTTTGCCTCCTCTCCACTTGTTGTGACTGGAACATGTGAGTTGATTGTCACAATTCTCAGGCATTAACTCTACCACCGGTAAGGAGCATTTTATTTTGATATGTAGTTATCTTGATTATGGTAAAATACAAGCTGATAAAACTCTTTGTTGTGGAGTTGATTTTCTCTATTTAGTAAATAGGGTTTGCCGCCTCTCCTCTTGTTGTGTTTGGAACTTGTGAGTTGATTGTTGCAATTCTCTTGCATTAACTCCACCATCGCCGGGGAGCATTTTATTTTGATATGTAGTTATCTTGTGATGCAACTTGACTGTTCCAAAACATGTCGCGTCTAGTTCAACCAAGAAACCCGAACTGCCAAATCTTGTCCGATTCGCGCGTTCTCCTAGCTAAATCGAAGCTCTCGCAAAATTGTTTGGGTCAATACTGCAAGCAAATTGACGTCTCTCAGAATCGTGAAAATCCATCATTTAGGGCTCCCAAATCGCGGCTAGAGATTTGCTTCGAAACTTTGATTTTCGAATTAGGAATGAAGTCAACATCCGGATCAGTCAAGATTTTACAGACAGTGTCGGGAATCAATTCTGAACGCAATTAAATAATTAGCTTCGATTTTTAGCGGTTATCTATTTTAGACAGTTTTTATTTTGTTGGTAAATTAATTGTGATTTTTGATTTTGTATGGGTCTATTTAAGAGACTCCTTGCAATTGTAATAGATAGATTTTGATTAATGAAACTCTAGTTTGGCAAATTTCCATTGTTATTTGATTCCTTCAACCTCTTCTAAATTCAGCCTAAATGTGCAGCATCCCAAATCAAGATTGCACAAAGTGGTATCAAAGCGCAACATTTGATACTCGTTCGAGACTCGTCGACAACATCAAATGGCTGCGTGTGGAAATCGTGGGGGTCGTGGGGGTCGAAGAGATGCGATGTCAGAAGATGGAGATATCTTTCGTGAACGAGAACTGCGGTAAGTCATAGTAGATGACTTGCGAAGGCAGAACATAAAGTTGTTGAGACAGATCGAGGCGTTGAGGATAGAACAAGCACGTCCCTAGAGGCGATGGGGTATCAATTTGGATCATGATGACGATTTAGGGTCCGAAGCGAGTTATCAGGCGGGGCGTGGTTTCCGAGAGGACTATGAACAACCCCAGGATTGCGTAAAGGCGGATCTTCCTGATTATGCAGGAGCCTCCCAACTCGAAGAGTTCATTGATTGGCTCAACACGGTGGAACATGTTTTTGAATATAAAAATTCCCACCCCTGCAAAGAAGGTGAAGTTGATCGCCATCAAACTTAAGGGTCGGGTTTCGGCATGGTGGGAACAAGAGCGTCGCGTCCGAGAGAGGCGAGACAAGCCTAAGATCACGAGTTGGGAGAAGATGAAGGAGAAACTGAAAAAGGAGTTCTTTCAGTTCAACTACACCCAAACTATGTACAAACGACTACAACAGTTGTGGCAGGGACTCGATCTATTGACGTCTACACAGAAGAGTTCCATTTGTTGATCGCTCACAACAAACTGGCAAAGACCGAGGAGTAACGAGTAACCCGCTACCTTAGGGGACTCCGTCAGTCGATCCAGGATGAGTTGATCCTTCATCTGCTGTTCAAGCTCTCCGAGCCGTGTCAGCATGCCTTACTTGCCGGGAAGAAACAGTCCCGAGGCGGGGGTAGAACATATTCCCGAGAAGATGTGAGCAACCTCTCTACAGCCCTAACAGCAACCGCACCAACATCAGCTCCGAACGTAGGACCTACAACAGTAAAGTCAAACTTCCGTTGTTTTAAGTGTGGGAAACCGAGATATCGCGCCACAAACTGTCCCAAACGCTTGAACAAAGGCAAGCCGTTGATGGTCGGTGCTGACAATGAGGGAGAACCTGATGAAGCTAGCGATGACGAAGGGAAAGACCAAGAGGAGTTCTCGTTGGACAATGATAGGACCCACACAGCCTTTGTCATCCATAGAACCCTTCTCGCATCTAGGCAATGGGAGAAGGAGGACTGGCTGCGTACCGACGTCTTCCACACCACATGTACCATCAAAAAGAAAGTCTACAAGGTCATCGTCGATGGTGGAAGTGTGAGAACCTCATCGCTAAAGAGGTGGTCCAGATGCTCAACCTAGTCACCTAGAACATTCTCGTCCGTACAAACTGCACTGGCTTAAGAAGGGTATCGAAGTGATTGTAGATTCGCGTTGCTTGGTTTCCTTTTCTATGGGAAACAAGTATTTTGATGAAGCCTGGTGTGAAATTATAACCATAGACGCATGCCATTTACTCCTAGGACGGCCGTGGCAGTATGATCGGAAGACAGTGCATGATGGGCAGTGAAATACCTATACTTTTGTGAAAAATGGCCAGAAATTTATGCTCCGGTCCATGAGAGAAGAGACTGGGTCCAAACCCGTATCGAGGGAGGGAAGCAGTCTTTTTACCAAGGTAATGCTTACCAATAAAGCGCGTCCGTTCGAGGAGGCATAAGAAATTAGGGTTATCTATGCCCTGGTGAGCGCGAAAGCACATGCAGAATCTGAACCCTCAGAAGTTTCTGAGATATAGTCAAGCCACTACCGTAGGATTACACAGACGTATTCCCGAATGAGCTGCCTAATGACCTCCCACCAATGAGAAACATACAACACTGCATCCACCTTATTCCTGGTGTAAGTCTCTCCAACAAACCAGCATACCGTTTGAACCCAAAAGAACACCATGATTTAAGGAGGCAGGTAGAGGAGCTACTGGAGAAAGGATTTGTGCGACTATGAGTCCTTGCGTCATGCTAGCCTTTAACTCCCAAAAAGGATGGCTCATGGCGCATGTGTATCAACAGTCGTAGTATCAACAAAATCATTATTGTTGGGGTCAAAATTTGCACCCAGTTGACCAAGTCAAAGTCAAGGTCAACCCCAAGTAAGCGGGCCCAAGCCAAAGTAAGTGGGCCCATACCCAAGTCGAGCCCCGCGGTCGGCCTCCCATGTCGAAATAAAAAATCACGTAATAAATAATTTTGATGTAATTTTTTATGCATGAATGTAAGAAAATGGGCATGAAGCCAAATTTTTGTAAAATCCATAGCTCATGTGCAAAAGAAAAGAGCACATGAGACATGAGATGGGCAAAATGCCATTTTGTAAAGCCCACGGGGCTATATGTAAATGTGTAAGCCTATATAAGGCAACATCATGATGAAATAAAAAAGACTTTTCATTTTCCCTAAAAAATCTAGGTTTTTTGTGCCTCTTTCTCCTTCCTCAAGGTTCTAAACCTTCTTCCCCTTTTCAATTAAATCAAGAGTTTTACTCTTCCTTTTCCAAAACTAAATAGTTTTCACCACAAAACCCACAAAGGGGAGTTCAGATCTTCCATCAGATCTCAAAAAGGGGAGATTTTTAAATCTCATCCCCTTTCTCCAAGATCCGGTCAACCGAGAGAAAGAAGAAGGAGACCCATCTTCAAAAATCCCATCTTGGAAAAATCCAGGACCAAAGGGGAGAGAAACAAAGAGGACCCCTTTGATCATTTCCAAAGATTTCTAGGAGTTTAACTCCATTCAAAATCTGTTGGAGTTTAACTCCGTAATTTAATCTCTTTTCAGAGAAGTCAAATCGGGAGCACAGCTCCCAGTGCAGAGACCAAGTCCTTTTTTCTGCTGACGCCTAGCCCGCGCGTGCCAAGCACGTGGGGCGCCGGCGCCCAGCGCCCGCGTGCCACGCACGTAGGGCGCTGGCGTCCACGGCGCTGGCCCCCCACGCGTCCTTTGGACGCTTTTTCCCTTTATACACACACACTCCACGACACTGTCCCTGTTAGAAAAAATTTCTAACGGGGTGCTGCCCCACACCCTGCAAGGGGGCTGCTAGCTTCTTGACCCCCAGCCCGCTATCCGGATAACGGGACCCCCGTAAAACTCCGCGAGGCTCCCAATATATCCAAAACCCGTTCGAAACACTTACACTGCACATTGAGTTCGCATGTCCAGTTTAACCCGTCAATCGGAGGTTCCTTCGCCCCAAAGGTGGGGTAATTAACGGCAGCTTAGTCCGTGGCTGCCGGAGATTCGGATCCCCACAATTAATAAACCCCTGCCTATCCTAGATAGGGAGAATCTGTAGTACGCCTGACAAGTACGCGCGTATTCCCATCTCAATGGGATGACGAAAAACATCCTACAGGTTCTGACACGCCCGGTGGGACCTATCTTTCCTCCCATATTTCGGGTTAAACATTCATGCGAACTCAATCAATATACATATCTATATTTATACTAAAATAATGGTCTTTCATGCAGGTTTTCAAGCAATCAATTTTCAACAATGTCTCCAAAGATGAACTTAGCTCCCATCTCCTACACGATGAAGATGGATGCTAGGACGGTCCTCCCGGCCAGTCTTGGGCGACAGTGGGAGGAACCGCTGCTACAGTTCGGCTCTATTCTGTTCGTGCCGGCTAGCACCATCCCAGCTTCTCAAGCTCCAGTAACAGACAGACCGGCCTCGAAAGGCAGGAGGCCAAATGTAGTGATATCGAGGGCACCACTACCCAAACGCAAGTCGGTGTTTGAACGGATTTCCTTGTCCCCGGCTGGGGGCAAGGCCGTCAACACCAACAAAGCAACACGGCATCTCGGGCAAGCTTCACCGACGTCCCTGACAACTGCTCAATTGGGTATCTTTTTTAAGCTTCCTGTTAATCGGCTCACGATAGCTTCCTGGATGACGGATGCCCGCTAAGCCCTCAAAATCGAGAAGCTAAGACAGAAAATGCTCAGATATAGAGCCAACAAAAGGGCTAGGACTCATGCTAGGCTGAACTTCATGAGGTTCCAAGAATAGGGTTACCCCGCCAAAGACAAAGAGACAGCTGTATATGTGGTCCACACTGTCTACATGGTGGGCACGCACAGCAAGAGCAAGGATGCGGCCATTACATCTCAAATCCAATCTGGTGTGAATGTGGTTGTCACTTTCCAAGACCAGCATCCTCCGGAGGGTGATGAAAATCCTCCCAGTGAGGTTGATAGGCAGAGAGATCCCTCGGTTCATGACGAGTCGGGATCGGAAGGCAAAGAGAAGCCAATCTTCCGTCCCAAGAACGCTGAGCAGCAACTTCTCCAAGAGCTCCGAAAACAGCTCAGAAGTAAAGACAAGGAGATGGCCAAGCTCTACTAAAAAATTGACGACTTAACAAACGTCGTCTTACAGCTCACGGCCCAACTTGCATCTCAGCCGTCCAATCAAGCGTAGGGTTCTGCTCATGAACCGGGAAACGGTGTTCCGAGACAGCCGACGCCTATTCCCTCAAATCCAAAGGTGGGGGGACCGCATGAAAGTCAGTCGCATCCTATCTCGGGAAATGTCTTGGCTACCGATGATAGCAGCCCGCTAACTCAAAATCAAATCATGGATTTGGTTGCCAACAAAGTCAAAATATCGGTAGCCGAAGCCCAAGCGCAAAAAGATATCGGCGGCAGTGGAAGACCATATCCTGCTCAATATGATCCGGTAGAATTTCCTAGCGGCTATGTCATCCCCAAATTCGGAAGATTTGATGAGACAGGAAATGCAAATCAACACATCGCCCATTTTAAAGCCTCATGCGGGAATACTGGGGGCAATGATGCGTTTCTCCTCCGCCAGTTCGTTAATAGCCTGACTGATGTCGCTTTCGACTGGTACGCGAGCATACCGGATGGCTCCGTTACTACTTTCGTCCAAATGGAATCTCTGATCCGACAAAGGTTCATGAGTGTCAGCGATAAGATTATCATTGTCGACCTCATAAGAACCAAGCCAAAGAACAACGAAAGCAGCGCGGATTTTATAACCCTATGACACAACCTCTCCGTCAAATGTGAACCGCCGATAGAACATGACCAATCTGTCAGTCTCCTCATCGGAAATCTCAACAATTGGATGGCCCCGTTTCTATGCACTGCGGGTCTCAAAACATTTCAAGAGCTGACCAGGAAAGTCTAGATGTTGGAGCGCTCAAAGCAGGAGTCTTTCTTTGATTCCCAAAATAACAATAGGTCCTGAAGAAACCGAAAGGATGATAATCGTAAAGGCGGAAGTTCCGACGATACTGAATCTTTCAACACTTCGGATAACCGAAATAAGCAAGGGATGAGCGGGCCTAATGCCAACCGGCCTCGGAAGCCAGTGTTCGGAGAGGGAGGAGAATTTCTACTGAAGGAGAGGCTGGATAAGGTCTATTCCTTCAGAAGGGACAAAGTCCGCAAGATATTCAAGGATGCCTTAAGAAATGGTCTACAATTGCCAGAATCAAAAAGACCGTAAGAAGCGAATATGACCGACGACCCCAAATACTGTCCCTATCACAGAGTGATAGGTCATGCCATTGAGGACTGCTTCGTCTTCAAAGATTGGGTCGAAAAGCAATACAAGGCAGGAGAGATAGAACTGTCTAAAGGCGTGTTAACAAACAGTCAAGCTGCGACCGTCAATTTCATACAAACGGAGACTGAAGTCCTTCGTGAAACTGATTCTCTCAGACATCTGCCTTTTTCTGAGAACAATTGACCACCACATCGTTAAACTGGGGGACAACCGACCACCACGTCGTTAAACTGGGAATCGATGACCGCCACGTCGTTAAACTGGGAACAATCGACCTCTAAGTCGTTAAACCGGGGGTGTAAAAATGTGTAAATAAAACAAAAATAAAAAAATAAAAAGCCGAAATGATGGGACAACTCGCAATAAAAATCAGCGAGTAAAATAAAGATGAAAAATAAAGCCGAAATAATAGGGCAACCGTGAATAAATAGCCGAAATGATAGGGCAATCGCGACCTTCGCGATAAGAAAAGCTGAAATGATAGAGCAATCGCGGTAAAACAAAAAACAAAACAAAAAAAACGGCGAATGATGAGTCGCTCCTGGTACCATATTCCAGTGCAGCGATTCAGACGCCAACCGAACTCCAAATTCTTAAACGGCGAATGATGAGTCGCTTCTGGTACCATATTCCAGTACAGCGATGCAAAAGCCAACCAAAATTCAAATTCCCAAAATTCTCCCGACCCTACGGCCAGTCCCTAAATTGACTATCATATACAGTCCACGGGCTCAAATAATTCTCATCATACCCATGCCCCGCCGCAATCATCAGTTACACGACTGGTCTCCGCCCTTGGAATTATGCTCCATTTGGGAAGACCCAGTCATGTGTCCTCACGATAAATGAGGAGAACAAACTTACGGGATCCTCACGACTCGTAAGAAAATACCTTCGTGGGATCCTTATGAATCACAAAGGAAAAACACACTTGGGAGTCCCTACGACTCATAAGGAGAAAATACACCTACGAGATCCTTTCAACTCGTAGTGTCACGACCCGAAAGAGCACGTGACTGGCCCTTGAACCATATGAAGTCTATAGGACCCCATCTGATCCAAGTAAGCCAAAAGCCCAGCAATCTAAAACCATTTAAAGAGTAAATAAGGAAAACTGTTTTTGAAAAGTAAGGAAATCATGTTTGGAAATCAAAGTTTTTAAATAACTAAGCCGAATATGCATTTTTTAAAAATGTTTAACCTTTCCTGAAAATTTCGGCAGAGTTTCCTTTGTAAAAACTGGCCCCGAACGGGGTACAACAAGAATAATATATATGAAATGATAAAAGGCATCCCCAAGCGGGAGCTAGCTCTTCGTCCATCGACGGTCACAACCACGCAAGCAATAATAATATACAACGCCAAAGGGCGAGGATCAAAACCCAAAAAAAAAAACTCAAAACAGCCAGAAAACCGTAATACTACTAGCGCGACTCTAAGGTCGAAATAAAACAACACCGTTTTCTAAGTCTGAAACAATAAACAAGTTTTGGTTGATGGAAATTCTAGATACAATAAATGATACATGAACAATGGCGGTTCTGATACAAAAGAACCCACCTATCCAAGCAAGTCACCCATAAGGAAGCAGTGTGCCAGAAATGCCGCTATGGAATCTGTACGGCAAAAACCTGCAAGGACTGGGGCACAACGGGGGTGAGTTGCCAACTCGTGAATAGAAAATATCTACAAGCAGAGATCGAATGCATGACCCATCCTAGGTCAATACGATCAGATATAAATAAACCTCAATATGAATAAAACTGAAGCATGCTAAACTGGCAATGTAATCTCTACATGAGTGTAATGCCAAGTGCTCGTGCTAGTGCCTCAGGTAATAGCATGTCATGAATATGATGTATGATCAATGTAATCAAATCTGCACACACGTGGATCCCGTCCACTCGTCACCCAATGACAATAACCATCATGCAAGTAAATATCATGAAACCTGTGCATGGAAATATGAGGATATAACCCACCCGTGTCCCTCGCGACACGTCAAAATCATGGAACCGGAGTGCCCAGCATCGGCAACCGAAAACATCATGAAAACTGTGCCCAGTATCGGCACATAAATCCTCATATATCGAGTTCCGTCAGTCCGGATCGGCCCGCGGGCTCTGTCTGCGGTATCGGCCCTCGGCCCCGGCAGGACGCCCAAATCTATCCATCGACTCTGGTCAGTATCCTCCGGATAACCGCCAGGTCCAACCAATCACCGGTAGGTACTCGCCCGCCTCCAGGCTCAATCGGCAAAGCTCATCGATCATCTTGCCGAGGGGAACCATACCGGGTCCACCATGTACCCGCAATCGGCTCATCCACTCCTCGATTCGGGTTTCACATGTCGCTCTCAGCACCGAGAAAACACATGATGGACGCACTGAAATATCATATCAAGGGTAACCGGGTTTTTAAAGCAATGACATATTCTCTTTTGAAACACTCTCGGTTCCCAAATCCAGAAATATCATAGAAACAACATATCTCAATGCGTATAATCAAAAGCATGAAGTATGCGACATGTAAAGGAAGGTATGCATATCATCATGTCATGCAAGGATCATATACTGAATGCAATAGTACTACAGTGTAGTGACATGGCAATTATCGATGATGAGTGTGTGAGCCGGCAACAAGTGTACGTGGAACATATGCATCATCGATAATGGTGCTGGTGTCCTAGCAGCATGACTGAAATATAACCACAGTACAAGCGATGCAATGCAAATAGCATGAATATGCGGAATCGAATAATCAACGCAAAAGTAAAGAATCTACACCAATCTGTACAAGTCATGCAGGGGTGCCATTTGAAATAAGACGAATCAGGGCTTTTGGAAAAACAAGGGCTACGGTGTTTTAAGAAAAGATACATCATTTGAAAATATCCGTATGACCCTTCTGCCTATCTTTAAAATATCCCCGATTCGTTAGTTTGAAATAGGTATGACTCGGTCCAGTCTAATGTCTACTAAGTAATCTAGACAGGAGGGGTAAGAAACCACCTAATCTGAGTCAATATATATAGATATGATAGTCGGTGATCCCGTCTCAATAACATATCGTAAGATATCATCGAGTCATGAGTGCGGATCTATCATCAATATCGGCTCGTACGGTAGATCGTCGTACGGCATCCCAATAGCTGGGTAGGGGTCAATGTCACAGTACCTCATCACATATCAGGTATCACTATCATCAGATCGCATAATCTGGGGTACTACTCTAAGTCTAGTACAAATCGATACCATCTATAAAAATATGAATGCGGGTAAAGCACATGTTCAAAGGCCCGCTAAAACTATCATATCGCACCTCGAAGACAAGCTATGTCACATCGGCGATCTCACGGCCTCACATCAAGTATCATCTCAAACCACGTATCATCCTCCAATCCCGTATATAAACACATAGTCCCATACCCATGTGTAGATATACGCACCATCATATGCACTCTAATAAATGAAAGAATGAATGCAAGTATGTGTGTAAATGTATGTGTGAGTGCAACCACTACTCTAGGGTTCGCACTATACTAAACCAATATATTCTTATCATCAAAATATCATTATTACCATCAATAACCCTAAACAACACATAATAAATATTCGTGTGTATACGTATTCGTATACATCACCACGGACTGCGGGGGTGCTATACGCCATCCACCCGACTTCTCCCCGTAGATATAAATCTACTCACATTGCTTCTCGTGTGCCAAAGCCGATGTCGCTATCTTCACCTCCTTTGCCTCAACATCACGCGGGGTACCTACAAGTATATCACAATGCTAAAGCACATGAAAATCACATCGGAAACCAAAATAGCACACGCTACCCGCATAGGTAAAAACCTATCGACTCGCATGTAAACACAATCAAAATCCACTTGTCGTTGACGTCCAAACGCCACCCGACAGGAATGAATCACCAAATACCAAAATCCATGCTAAAACAAGTCCCAAATTATACACCAACATAGGAAAATCAACCCAGATTTCACCCTAGATGGAATCAGTCAAAACTAGACATACTCAGGGTCAAAACTAGAGGAAATGGGGGCATGCACAGAAAACGAGGCAATTCCTTAAAATACCTTATTTTAGAATTTTCCATAATTTTTCCCCATTTATCTGTATTTAATTATACCAGAATATTAAAATATTCATTAAAATAATATTAAATTATAAAATTTCCCAAAAATCATATTTTATTATTTTGAAGACGTTACAATCTACCCCCTTAAAGAAATTCGGTCCCCGAATTTAAATTTAAACCCCCAAATACTAAAATATTTCAATACAAATTCCAAGTCATCGGGGCTCCGAAATCATCTATACATAAAACATCATAGCGCAATGCATGCGCATGAGTACTGAGCAGATAACTCAAATGCAACACTCCATCAAGCATCCGCAATCATCGGAGTCATGGTAACGACACAATGTCAAATCCAATACAAAATCAATATGATATGGACCAAGACTATATATGTAGACACCCAATCTATACATGTAATTAGCTGATGCAACTGTATGCCAAATCTTTTTAAGTCGCTGTGCGATACGCGTAACACTGCACAGTGACGGACGTTTCTCATAAGAAAATAACTATATATGTGTATATATATCCTTTGTTTAATAAGCACGTTCCACCATTTTGAAAATAATCAGAAGGGTTTCCTTGTTTTTAAAACGTTTTGTGTCATATCGGACACGTAGGTATATACTGAGACTATAGCTCGCATTTCGGAAATCCCTTCGATAACTATCGATGCATGCAAAATATATCCAGGCACTGTCCACTGACTAGTCCTGCTCAGTATGAAAGCAAATATCCCACATCATAAAAATGTACTGCTCCAAAAGGAATAAATTCCAAAAATGCACATAACACCACCCTGTGCGTCTGATGCGCACGGAAATCAAAATCCATATATGCGCTAAACATGTGCACAAAACATCTGGTGCAACGGGTGTGCACGAAGCATCTGTCATAGGCAACATGTGTGCCTGACAGCCAAAACAGGTGCATCAGACATGCACGAAGAATCTCGATTTAGTGCATCTGGTGTGCCCCAAAATCGTATCTCAAAACATGCGCCCAACATGCACGAAAATCCAAATCGGTGCATCCATCATGCACGAATGAAAATCTAGACCCTGCGCACTCAATATGCACGGAATCACAAAATCCAATAGCAACGTCGAATATGCGTAAGTCCAGTCAAAAGCACGGAGTGCAAGAATCCACATCAATATCACAATCAAAATCGACATACCGAAAGGCATCAAATCGAAGTCAGGTGCAATCGTAATGCACAAAATATAAATCCGGTGCAACAAAGGCACGAAATATAAATCTGATGCGATAAACGCAAGAAACATAAAACTGGTGCGACAAATGCACGAAGTATAGAACTGGTGCATCCCATGCACAAATACCAAGCAATAACTCAAATACGTAAGCAGCAACACCAAGTGTATCCAGATATGAAGAAAATCATAAACGTGTGCAGCTGCGGGCACAAAACACATATCGATGCACTACAAGCACATATAAACTATACCGAGTGCAAAATCAAAACACTAAAATTTACATGAAACTCTGCTGGAAGCGTAAATCAAATCACCAGCATAAAATAGGCATGAAATCGCAATCAACAGCTCAAGAGTAATAACTATGTACAAGGTATAAATACCCAGTAGGTGCAACCATGGTGCACAAAATCAAATATCATGAAACTCAGTCATAAAGACTAAATCATGCGAATAGATCGCCCAAAATACCGAAATCCAAAGCAACGGATACGTGATAATCAAATCACAAAATCACAAATCATAATTACCGTCATCGGTATACCCTCCTTCAGGGTCGAGAAGGTACCGGTACATCCGATACTAGAGGCGCAAGATATCTACTTGCCTCTTGCTAGCGGCTGGCGTCCTCTGCCTCTGGTTCCTGATTTTTCCTGTAGATTACCAACTCGCAATCCATCGGCTCATCGGTCCGGTCAGGTGTGCTGACAGGAACGATTCCGTTCTTGCACTTCCCTGGTCATCTCTCGGTCAATCCTCACGACCACTCGTAAAGCAGCACATCTCTGGCGCCGACCTCGGGTCCTCTGAATGCATATCACACATCCGATCCTGGGTGCAACTCTTATTGCAGCAGTGTACTGGAAGGAATCCTATTCAAGGTCTCTTCTGATCTTGCCTAAGCCAAACTGTAAGGAGGCTGGTACTCTGGCGTAATCTTTCCTCTCTCTCTCGACCTCTGCGTCCTTAGTACAACATCTCCTCGGAAGCTGGTCGCATCTCTGCTCCTCTGTATGCATGTCCGGCCTTTAATCTTAACGGGGTGTAGTAACAGCTCGTCTGCCTCTCGCACGAACTTCTTGTCCCGCTTGTCTGTATCATCGACCATTCGACGTCGCGTCTTTATCTGCACACTGCAATGTCCTCGGCTACGGTCCACCCGAAGTCTCTAACACGGACTCGAAATCACGAACTCAGTATCTTCATCACTCAGTAGAAGACATCTAGCCGAACACGTCCTCAGCGTGCATATCGCATCTCTGATGTCAGCGGAGTGGAACGTCATCTCGTCGAAATCTCGTGCAAACTCTTTACTCCACCTTGCTCCACTATCGACTAATTCGGACTCATCTCATCATGGCTACACAGACTGCGCTCCGACGGCTATGCTCGTATCTGGAGTCTCCCAAGCAGTGTCCCATCACATGATATCCGAATGATGTCGAATCATCCGATCGACTCGTCAGAACCTCACAATCCCCCAAGAGCTCAACATCTCGGGTACAGTTTAATAGTATCGAGTACATGCCACAGCGTCGGTGGTCCAGCCGTAGAAGGGCAAACCCAAGCCTCACTAATGGCGCCGAGGAACTGCCGCAAACCCTAAGGTTCAAAGGCTTTCACACGGTCATTAAGTCGAGTTAGGGTTTCATTCTTCTAGAGGGTCCATAGAATCACCTGCATGTCTTTCCGTATACTTTAAACTTGGAAAATGGGTTCCTGACCTTCGATCGTCTCAATCGACTCTCAACGAATCTGCGTGAAGTCGCCTCTAGCTGGAATCAATCTATCTGATGACCTCGCATCGGGGTAAGCGAACGAACCACATGTCATAGTCATTAATCCTCGGTGACTAGCGACTCACTATCACATCTCTAAGAATATGCTCATGCTGCAGTAGCTCCAATCATCTGGGCAATATCTCATCACTCGCAGCAACAACTGGCCCATTCGTCGGTACGCTAAGCAGCGCCTCAACCATCATGAATAAGCGATACATCAACGGTCATCACATCCTGGCTGGCCTCTATCAGTGGCTCAATCCTCTGGTACCGTCCGGTACATCCTAGAAATCTCACAGCAGCGATCTGTCAAACGCCCATAGTGCGGAAACACAAAATACGAAGCCTCAATGCAACCGTATGTCTCTGGAATCACGCCCCGGTCAGTCCTCGTCCGCGACGAGCTCATGCTGACAACTCGAGCCGTAGCTCACTCTGCCCATGCAATCGCGGCAGCAAAACCATAACCAGTATCGATGAAGATAGATCATAGGAAGGAATATGACACAATGCAAGGAAATGTACAACCTAAGGTTTCTTAAGCGGAGTGGCGTGTCGTAAGTATGCCGCGGAACATACCCACGGTACGTCACTCTACTTTAGTCACCTATTCCATCAACCAAGGGTCATCCTACACAACGAAAATTCGGGTCTAATACCCCCTAGACCAAGTCTAAGTTCCGTAAGGTCAAGCCTAAGTTCCTTATATAGATAACGCCCTAGGCTCCACATAGTCAAACTTAGACTCGAACCAAGGTCAACCTAGCGCTCTGATACCAACTTTGTCACGACCCGAAAGAGCACGTGACTGGCCCTTGAACCATATGAAGTCTATAGGACCCCATCTGATCCAAGTAAGCCAAAAGCCCAGCAATCTAAAACCATTTAAAGAGTAAATAAGGAAAACTGTTTTTGAAAAGTAAGGAAATCATGTTTGGAAATCAAAGTTTTTAAATAACTAAGCCGAATATGCATTTTTTTAAAATGTGTAACCTTTCCTGAAAATTTCGGCAGAGTTTCCTTTGTAAAAACTGGCCCCGAACGGGGTACAACAAGAATAATATATATGAAATGATAAAAGGCATCCCCAAGCGGGAGCTAGCTCTTCGTCCATCGACGGTCACAACCACGCAAGCAATAATAATATACAACGCCAAAGGGCGAGGATCAAAACCCCAAAAAAAAACTCAAAACAGCCAGAAAACCGTAATACTACTAGCGCGACTCTAAGGTCGAAATAAAACAATACCGTTTTCTAAGTCTGAAACAATAAACAAGTTTTGGTTGATGGAAATTCTAGATACAATAAATGATACATGAACAATGGCGGTTCTGATACAAAAGAACCCACCTATCCAAGTAAGTCACCCATAAGGAAGCGGTGTGCTAGAAATGCCGCTATGGAATCTGTACGGCAAAACCTGCAAGGACTGGGGCACAACGGGGGTGAGTTGCCAACTCGTGAATAGAAAATATCTACAAGCAGAGATCGAATGCATGACCCATCCTAGGTCAATACGATCAGATATAAATAAACCTCAATATGAATAAAACTGAAGCATGCTAAACTGGCAATGTAATCTCTACATAAGTGTAATGCCAAGTGCTCGTGCTAGTGCCTCAGGTAATAGCATGTCATGAATATGAGGTATGATCAATGTAATCAAATCTGCACACACGTGGATCCCGTCCACTCATCGCCCAATGACAATAACCATCATGCAAGTAAATATCATGAAACCTGTGCATGGAAATATGAGGATATAACCCACCCGTGTCCCTCGCGACACGTCAAAATCATGGAACCGGAGTGCCCAGCATCGGCACTCGAAAACATCATGAAAACTGTGCCCAGCATCGGCACATAAATCCTCATATATCGGGCTCCGTCAGTCCGGATCGGCCCGCGGGCTCTGTCTGCGGTATCGGCCCTCGGCCCCGGCAGGACGTCCAAATCTATCCATCGACTTTGGTCAGTATCCTCAGGATAACCGCCAGGTCCAACCAATCACCGGTAGGTACTCGCCCGCCTCCAGGCTCAATCGGCAAAGCTCATCGATCATCTTGCCGAGGGGAACCATACCGGGTCCACCATGTACCCGCAATCGGCTCATCCACTCCTCGATTCGGGTTTCACATGTCGCTCTCAGCACCGAGAAAACACATGGTGGACGCACTGAAATATCATATCAAGGGTAACCGGGTTTTTAAAGCAATGACATATTCTCTTTTGAAACATTTTCGGTTCCCAAATCCAGAAATATAATAGAAACAACATATCTCAATGCGTATAATCAAAAGCATGAAGTATGCGACATGTAAAGGAAGGTATGCATATCATCATGTCATGCAAGGATCATATACTGAATGCAATAGTGCTACAGTGTAGTGACATGGCAATTATCGATGATGAGTGTGTGAGCCGGCAACAAGTGTACGTGGAACATATGCATCATCGATAATGGTGCTGGTGTCCTAGCAGCATGACTGAAATATAACCACAGTACAAGCGATGCAATGCAAATAGCATGAATATGCGGAATCGAATAATCAACGCAAAAGTAAAGAATCTACACCAATCTGTACAAGTCATGCAGGGGTGCCATTTGAAATAAGACGAATCAGGGCTTTTGGAAAAACAAGGGCTACGGTGTTTTAAGAAAAGATACATCATTTGAAAATATCCGTATGACCCTTCTGCCTATCTTTAAAATATCCCCGATTCGTTAGTTTGAAATAGGTATGACTCGGTCCAGTCTAATGTCTACTAAGTAATCTAGACAGGAGGGGTAAGAAACCACCTAATCTGAGTCAATATATATAGATATGATAGTCGGTGATCCCGCCTCAATAACATATCGTAAGATATCATCGAGTCATGAGTGCGGATCTATCATCAATATCGGCTCGTACGGTAGATCGTCGTACGGCATCCCAATAGCTGGGTAGGGGTCAATGTCACAGTACCTCATCACATATCAGGTATCACTATCATCAGATCGCATAATCTGGGGTACTACTCTAAGTCTAGTACAAATCGATACCATCTATAAAAATATGAATGCGGGTAAAGCACATGTTCAAAGGCCCGCTAAAACTATCATATCGCACCTCGAAGACAAGCTATGTCACATCGGCGATCTCACGGCCTCACATCAAGTATCATCTCAAACCACGTATCATCCTCCAATCCCGTATATAAACACATAGTCCCATACCCATGTGTAGATATACGCACCATCATATGCACTCTAATAAATGAAAGAATGAATGCAAGTATGTGTGTAAATGTATGTGTGAGTGCAACCACTACTCTAGGGTTCGCACTATACTAAACCAATATATTCTTATCATCAAAATATCATTATTACCATCAATAACCCTAAACAACACATAATAAATATTCGTGTGTATACGTATTCGTATACATCACCACGGACTGCGGGGGTGCTATACGCCATCCACCCGACTTCTCCCCGTAGATATAAATCTACTCACATTGCTTCTCGTGTGCCAAAGCCGATGTCGCTATCTTCACCTCCTTTGCCTCAACATCACGCGGGGTACCTACAAGTATATCACAATGCTAAAGCACATGAAAATCACATCGGAAACCAAAATAGCACACGCTACCCGCATAGGTAAAAACCTATCGACTCGCATGTAAACACAATCAAAATCCACTTGTCGTTGACGTCCAAACGCCACCCGACAGGAATGAATCACCAAATACCAAAATCCATGCTAAAACAAGTCCCAAATTATACACCAACATAGGAAAATCAACCCAGATTTCACCCTAGATGGAATCAGTCAAAACTAGACATACTCAGGGTCAAAACTAGAGGAAATGGGGGCATGCACAGAAAACGAGGCAATTCCTTAAAATACCTTATTTTAGAATTTTCCATAATTTTTCCCCATTTATCTGTATTTAATTATACCAGAATATTAAAATATTCATTAAAATAATATTAAATTATAAAATTTCCCAAAAATCATATTTTATTATTTTGAAGACGTTACAATCTACCCCCTTAAAGAAATTCGGTCCCCGAATTTAAATTTAAACCCCCAAATACTAAAATATTTCAATACAAATTCCAAGTCATCGGGGCTCCGAAATCATCTATACATAAAACATCATAGCGCAATGCATGCGCATGAGTACTGAGCAGATAACTCAAATGCAACACTCCATCAAGCATCCGCAATCATCGGAGTCATGGTAACGACACAATGTCAAATCCAATACAAAATCAATATGATATGGACCAAGACTATATATGTAGACACCCAATCTATACATGTAATTAGCTGATGCAACTGTATGCCAAATCTTTTTAAGTCGCTGTGCGATACGCGTAACACTGCACAGTGACGGACGTTTCTCATAAGAAAATAACTATATATGTGTATATATATCCTTTGTTTAATAAGCACGTTCCACCATTTTGAAAATAATCAGAAGGGTTTCCTTGTTTTTAAAACGTTTTGTGTCATATCGGACACGTAGGTATATACTGAGACTATAGCTCGCATTTCGGAAATCCCTTCGATAACTATCGATGCATGCAAAATATATCCAGGCACTGTCCACTGACTAGTCCTGCTCAGTATGAAAGCAAATATCCCACATCATAAAAATGTACTGCTCCAAAAGGAATAAATTCCAAAAATGCACATAACACCACCCTGTGCGTCTGATGCGCACGGAAATCAAAATCCATATATGCGCTAAACATGTGCACAAAACATCTGGTGCAACGGGTGTGCACGAAGCATCTGTCATAGGCAACATGTGTGCCTGACAGCCAAAACAGGTGCATCAGACATGCACGAAGAATCTCGATTTAGTGCATCTGGTGTGCCCCAAAATCGTATCTCAAAACATGCGCCCAACATGCACGAAAATCCAAATCGGTGCATCCATCATGCACGAATGAAAATCTAGACCCTGCGCACTCAATATGCACGGAATCACAAAATCCAATAGCAACGTCGAATATGCGTAAGTCCAGTCAAAAGCACGGAGTGCAAGAATCCACATCAATATCACAATCAAAATCGACATACCGAAAGGCATCAAATCGAAGTCAGGTGCAATCGTAATGCACAAAATATAAATCCGGTGCAACAAAGGCACGAAATATAAATCTGATGCGATAAACGCAAGAAACATAAAACTGGTGCGACAAATGCACGAAGTATAGAACTGGTGCATCCCATGCACAAATACCAAGCAATAACTCAAATACGTAAGCAGCAACACCAAGTGTATCCAGATATGAAGAAAATCATAAACGTGTGCAGCTGCGGGCACAAAACACATATCGATGCACTACAAGCACATATAAACTATACCGAGTGCAAAATCAAAACACTAAAATTTACATGAAACTCTGCTGGAAGCGTAAATCAAATCACCAGCATAAAATAGGCATGAAATCGCAATCAACAGCTCAAGAGTAATAACTATGTACAAGGTATAAATACCCAGTAGGTGCAACCATGGTGCACAAAATCAAATATCATGAAACTCAGTCATAAAGACTAAATCATGCGAATAGATCGTCCAAAATACCGAAATCCAAAGCAACGGATACGTGATAATCAAATCACAAAATCACAAATCATAATTACCGTCATCGGTATACCCTCCTTCAGGGTCGAGAAGGTACCGGTACATCCGATACTAGAGGCGCAAGATATCTACTTGCCTCTTGCTAGCGGCTGGCGTCCTCTGCCTCTGGTTCCTGATTTTTCCTGTAGATTACCAACTCGCAATCCATCGGCTCATCGGTCCGGTCAGGTGTGCTGACAGGAACGATTCCGTTCTTGCACTTCCCTGGTCATCTCTCGGTCAATCCTCACGACCACTCGTAAAGCAGCACATCTCTGGCGCCGACCTCGGGTCCTCTGAATGCATATCACACATCCGATCCTGGGTGCAACTCTTATTGCAGCAGTGTACTGGAAGGAATCCTATTCAAGGTCTCTTCTGATCTTGCCTAAGCCAAACTGTAAGGAGGCTGGTACTCTGGCGTAATCTTTTCTCTCTCTCTGGACCTCTGCGTCCTTAGTACAACATCTCCTCGGAAGCTGGTCGCATCTCTGCTCCTCTGTATGCATGTCCGGCCTTTAATCTTAACGGGGTGTAGTAACAGCTCGTCTGCCTCTCGCACGAACTTCTTGTCCCGCTTGTCTGTATCATCGACCATTCGACGTCGCGTCTTTATCTGCACACTGCAATGTCCTCGGCTACGGTCCACCCGAAGTCTCTAACACGGACTCGAAATCACGAACTCAGTATCTTCATCACTCAGTAGAAGACATCTAGCCGAACACGTCCTCAGCGTGCATATCGCATCTCTGATGTCAGCGGAGTGGAACGTCATCTCGTCGAAATCTCGTGCAAACTCTTTACTCCACCTTGCTCCACTATCGACTAATTCGGACTCATCTCATCATGGCTACACAGACTGCGCTCCGACGGCTATGCTCGTATCTGGAGTCTCCCAAGCAGTGTCCCATCACATGATATCCGAATGATGTCGAATCATCCGATCGACTCGTCAGAACCTCACAATCCCCCAAGAGCTCAACATCTCGGGTACAGTTTAATAGTATCGAGTACATGCCACAGCGTCGGTGGTCCAGCCGTAGAAGGGCAAACCCAAGCCTCACTAATGGCGCCGAGGAACTGCCGCAAACCCTAAGGTTCAAAGGCTTTCACACGGTCATTAAGTCGAGTTAGGGTTTCATTCTTCTAGAGGGTCCATAGAATCACCTGCATGTCTTTCCGTATACTTTAAACTTGGAAAATGGGTTCCTGACCTTCGATCGTCTCAATCGACTCTCAACGAATCTGCGTGAAGTCGCCTCTAGCTGGAATCAATCTATCTGATGACCTCGCATCGGGGTAAGCGAACGAACCACATGTCATAGTCATTAATCCTCGGTGACTAGCGACTCACTATCACATCTCTAAGAATATGCTCATGCTGCAGTAGCTCCAATCATCTGGGCAATATCTCATCACTCGCAGCAACAACTGGCCCATTCGTCGGTACGCTAAGCAGCGCCTCAACCATCATGAATAAGCGATACATCAACGGTCATCACATCCTGGCTGGCCTCTATCAGTGGCTCAATCCTCTGGTACCGTCCGGTACATCCTAGAAATCTCACAGCAGCGATCTGTCAAACGCCCATAGTGCGGAAACACAAAATACGAAGCCTCAATGCAACCGTATGTCTCTGGAATCACGCCCCGGTCAGTCCTCGTCCGCGACGAGCTCATGCTGACAACTCGAGCCGTAGCTCACTCTGCCCATGCAATCGCGGCAGCAAAACCATAACCAGTATCGATGAAGATAGATCATAGGAAGGAATATGACACAATGCAAGGAAATGTACAACCTAAGGTTTCTTAAGCGGAGTGGCGTGTCGTAAGTATGCCGCGGAACATACCCACGGTACGTCACTCTACTTTAGTCACCTATTCCATCAACCAAGGGTCATCCTACACAACGAAAATTCGGGTCTAATACCCCCTAGACCAAGTCTAAGTTCCGTAAGGTCAAGCCTAAGTTCCTTATATAGATAACGCCCTAGGCTCCACATAGTCAAACTTAGACTCGAACCAAGGTCAACCTAGCGCTCTGATACCAACTTTGTCACGACCCGAAAGAGCACGTGACTGGCCCTTGAACCATATGAAGTCTATAGGACCCCATCTGATCCAAGTAAGCCAAAAGCCCAGCAATCTAAAACCATTTAAAGAGTAAATAAGGAAAACTGTTTTTGAAAAGTAAGGAAATCATGTTTGGAAATCAAAGTTTTTAAATAACTAAGCCGAATATGCATTTTTTTAAAATGTGTAACCTTTCCTGAAAATTTCGGCAGAGTTTCCTTTGTAAAAACTGGCCCCGAACGGGGTACAACAAGAATAATATATATGAAATGATAAAAGGCATCCCCAAGCGGGAGCTAGCTCTTCGTCCATCGACGGTCACAACCACGCAAGCAATAATAATATACAACGCCAAAGGGCGAGGATCAAAACCCCAAAAAAAAACTCAAAACAGCCAGAAAACCGTAATACTACTAGCGCGACTCTAAGGTCGAAATAAAACAATACCGTTTTCTAAGTCTGAAACAATAAACAAGTTTTGGTTGATGGAAATTCTAGATACAATAAATGATACATGAACAATGGCGGTTCTGATACAAAAGAACCCACCTATCCAAGTAAGTCACCCATAAGGAAGCGGTGTGCTAGAAATGCCGCTATGGAATCTGTACGGCAAAACCTGCAAGGACTGGGGCACAACGGGGGTGAGTTGCCAACTCGTGAATAGAAAATATCTACAAGCAGAGATCGAATGCATGACCCATCCTAGGTCAATACGATCAGATATAAATAAACCTCAATATGAATAAAACTGAAGCATGCTAAACTGGCAATGTAATCTCTACATAAGTGTAATGCCAAGTGCTCGTGCTAGTGCCTCAGGTAATAGCATGTCATGAATATGAGGTATGATCAATGTAATCAAATCTGCACACACGTGGATCCCGTCCACTCATCGCCCAATGACAATAACCATCATGCAAGTAAATATCATGAAACCTGTGCATGGAAATATGAGGATATAACCCACCCGTGTCCCTCGCGACACGTCAAAATCATGGAACCGGAGTGCCCAGCATCGGCACTCGAAAACATCATGAAAACTGTGCCCAGCATCGGCACATAAATCCTCATATATCGGGCTCCGTCAGTCCGGATCGGCCCGCGGGCTCTGTCTGCGGTATCGGCCCTCGGCCCCGGCAGGACGTCCAAATCTATCCATCGACTTTGGTCAGTATCCTCAGGATAACCGCCAGGTCCAACCAATCACCGGTAGGTACTCGCCCGCCTCCAGGCTCAATCGGCAAAGCTCATCGATCATCTTGCCGAGGGGAACCATACCGGGTCCACCATGTACCCGCAATCGGCTCATCCACTCCTCGATTCGGGTTTCACATGTCGCTCTCAGCACCGAGAAAACACATGGTGGACGCACTGAAATATCATATCAAGGGTAACCGGGTTTTTAAAGCAATGACATATTCTCTTTTGAAACATTTTCGGTTCCCAAATCCAGAAATATAATAGAAACAACATATCTCAATGCGTATAATCAAAAGCATGAAGTATGCGACATGTAAAGGAAGGTATGCATATCATCATGTCATGCAAGGATCATATACTGAATGCAATAGTGCTACAGTGTAGTGACATGGCAATTATCGATGATGAGTGTGTGAGCCGGCAACAAGTGTACGTGGAACATATGCATCATCGATAATGGTGCTGGTGTCCTAGCAGCATGACTGAAATATAACCACAGTACAAGCGATGCAATGCAAATAGCATGAATATGCGGAATCGAATAATCAACGCAAAAGTAAAGAATCTACACCAATCTGTACAAGTCATGCAGGGGTGCCATTTGAAATAAGACGAATCAGGGCTTTTGGAAAAACAAGGGCTACGGTGTTTTAAGAAAAGATACATCATTTGAAAATATCCGTATGACCCTTCTGCCTATCTTTAAAATATCCCCGATTCGTTAGTTTGAAATAGGTATGACTCGGTCCAGTCTAATGTCTACTAAGTAATCTAGACAGGAGGGGTAAGAAACCACCTAATCTGAGTCAATATATATAGATATGATAGTCGGTGATCCCGCCTCAATAACATATCGTAAGATATCATCGAGTCATGAGTGCGGATCTATCATCAATATCGGCTCGTACGGTAGATCGTCGTACGGCATCCCAATAGCTGGGTAGGGGTCAATGTCACAGTACCTCATCACATATCAGGTATCACTATCATCAGATCGCATAATCTGGGGTACTACTCTAAGTCTAGTACAAATCGATACCATCTATAAAAATATGAATGCGGGTAAAGCACATGTTCAAAGGCCCGCTAAAACTATCATATCGCACCTCGAAGACAAGCTATGTCACATCGGCGATCTCACGGCCTCACATCAAGTATCATCTCAAACCACGTATCATCCTCCAATCCCGTATATAAACACATAGTCCCATACCCATGTGTAGATATACGCACCATCATATGCACTCTAATAAATGAAAGAATGAATGCAAGTATGTGTGTAAATGTATGTGTGAGTGCAACCACTACTCTAGGGTTCGCACTATACTAAACCAATATATTCTTATCATCAAAATATCATTATTACCATCAATAACCCTAAACAACACATAATAAATATTCGTGTGTATACGTATTCGTATACATCACCACGGACTGCGGGGGTGCTATACGCCATCCACCCGACTTCTCCCCGTAGATATAAATCTACTCACATTGCTTCTCGTGTGCCAAAGCCGATGTCGCTATCTTCACCTCCTTTGCCTCAACATCACGCGGGGTACCTACAAGTATATCACAATGCTAAAGCACATGAAAATCACATCGGAAACCAAAATAGCACACGCTACCCGCATAGGTAAAAACCTATCGACTCGCATGTAAACACAATCAAAATCCACTTGTCGTTGACGTCCAAACGCCACCCGACAGGAATGAATCACCAAATACCAAAATCCATGCTAAAACAAGTCCCAAATTATACACCAACATAGGAAAATCAACCCAGATTTCACCCTAGATGGAATCAGTCAAAACTAGACATACTCAGGGTCAAAACTAGAGGAAATGGGGGCATGCACAGAAAACGAGGCAATTCCTTAAAATACCTTATTTTAGAATTTTCCATAATTTTTCCCCATTTATCTGTATTTAATTATACCAGAATATTAAAATATTCATTAAAATAATATTAAATTATAAAATTTCCCAAAAATCATATTTTATTATTTTGAAGACGTTACAATCTACCCCCTTAAAGAAATTCGGTCCCCGAATTTAAATTTAAACCCCCAAATACTAAAATATTTCAATACAAATTCCAAGTCATCGGGGCTCCGAAATCATCTATACATAAAACATCATAGCGCAATGCATGCGCATGAGTACTGAGCAGATAACTCAAATGCAACACTCCATCAAGCATCCGCAATCATCGGAGTCATGGTAACGACACAATGTCAAATCCAATACAAAATCAATATGATATGGACCAAGACTATATATGTAGACACCCAATCTATACATGTAATTAGCTGATGCAACTGTATGCCAAATCTTTTTAAGTCGCTGTGCGATACGCGTAACACTGCACAGTGACGGACGTTTCTCATAAGAAAATAACTATATATGTGTATATATATCCTTTGTTTAATAAGCACGTTCCACCATTTTGAAAATAATCAGAAGGGTTTCCTTGTTTTTAAAACGTTTTGTGTCATATCGGACACGTAGGTATATACTGAGACTATAGCTCGCATTTCGGAAATCCCTTCGATAACTATCGATGCATGCAAAATATATCCAGGCACTGTCCACTGACTAGTCCTGCTCAGTATGAAAGCAAATATCCCACATCATAAAAATGTACTGCTCCAAAAGGAATAAATTCCAAAAATGCACATAACACCACCCTGTGCGTCTGATGCGCACGGAAATCAAAATCCATATATGCGCTAAACATGTGCACAAAACATCTGGTGCAACGGGTGTGCACGAAGCATCTGTCATAGGCAACATGTGTGCCTGACAGCCAAAACAGGTGCATCAGACATGCACGAAGAATCTCGATTTAGTGCATCTGGTGTGCCCCAAAATCGTATCTCAAAACATGCGCCCAACATGCACGAAAATCCAAATCGGTGCATCCATCATGCACGAATGAAAATCTAGACCCTGCGCACTCAATATGCACGGAATCACAAAATCCAATAGCAACGTCGAATATGCGTAAGTCCAGTCAAAAGCACGGAGTGCAAGAATCCACATCAATATCACAATCAAAATCGACATACCGAAAGGCATCAAATCGAAGTCAGGTGCAATCGTAATGCACAAAATATAAATCCGGTGCAACAAAGGCACGAAATATAAATCTGATGCGATAAACGCAAGAAACATAAAACTGGTGCGACAAATGCACGAAGTATAGAACTGGTGCATCCCATGCACAAATACCAAGCAATAACTCAAATACGTAAGCAGCAACACCAAGTGTATCCAGATATGAAGAAAATCATAAACGTGTGCAGCTGCGGGCACAAAACACATATCGATGCACTACAAGCACATATAAACTATACCGAGTGCAAAATCAAAACACTAAAATTTACATGAAACTCTGCTGGAAGCGTAAATCAAATCACCAGCATAAAATAGGCATGAAATCGCAATCAACAGCTCAAGAGTAATAACTATGTACAAGGTATAAATACCCAGTAGGTGCAACCATGGTGCACAAAATCAAATATCATGAAACTCAGTCATAAAGACTAAATCATGCGAATAGATCGTCCAAAATACCGAAATCCAAAGCAACGGATACGTGATAATCAAATCACAAAATCACAAATCATAATTACCGTCATCGGTATACCCTCCTTCAGGGTCGAGAAGGTACCGGTACATCCGATACTAGAGGCGCAAGATATCTACTTGCCTCTTGCTAGCGGCTGGCGTCCTCTGCCTCTGGTTCCTGATTTTTCCTGTAGATTACCAACTCGCAATCCATCGGCTCATCGGTCCGGTCAGGTGTGCTGACAGGAACGATTCCGTTCTTGCACTTCCCTGGTCATCTCTCGGTCAATCCTCACGACCACTCGTAAAGCAGCACATCTCTGGCGCCGACCTCGGGTCCTCTGAATGCATATCACACATCCGATCCTGGGTGCAACTCTTATTGCAGCAGTGTACTGGAAGGAATCCTATTCAAGGTCTCTTCTGATCTTGCCTAAGCCAAACTGTAAGGAGGCTGGTACTCTGGCGTAATCTTTTCTCTCTCTCTGGACCTCTGCGTCCTTAGTACAACATCTCCTCGGAAGCTGGTCGCATCTCTGCTCCTCTGTATGCATGTCCGGCCTTTAATCTTAACGGGGTGTAGTAACAGCTCGTCTGCCTCTCGCACGAACTTCTTGTCCCGCTTGTCTGTATCATCGACCATTCGACGTCGCGTCTTTATCTGCACACTGCAATGTCCTCGGCTACGGTCCACCCGAAGTCTCTAACACGGACTCGAAATCACGAACTCAGTATCTTCATCACTCAGTAGAAGACATCTAGCCGAACACGTCCTCAGCGTGCATATCGCATCTCTGATGTCAGCGGAGTGGAACGTCATCTCGTCGAAATCTCGTGCAAACTCTTTACTCCACCTTGCTCCACTATCGACTAATTCGGACTCATCTCATCATGGCTACACAGACTGCGCTCCGACGGCTATGCTCGTATCTGGAGTCTCCCAAGCAGTGTCCCATCACATGATATCCGAATGATGTCGAATCATCCGATCGACTCGTCAGAACCTCACAATCCCCCAAGAGCTCAACATCTCGGGTACAGTTTAATAGTATCGAGTACATGCCACAGCGTCGGTGGTCCAGCCGTAGAAGGGCAAACCCAAGCCTCACTAATGGCGCCGAGGAACTGCCGCAAACCCTAAGGTTCAAAGGCTTTCACACGGTCATTAAGTCGAGTTAGGGTTTCATTCTTCTAGAGGGTCCATAGAATCACCTGCATGTCTTTCCGTATACTTTAAACTTGGAAAATGGGTTCCTGACCTTCGATCGTCTCAATCGACTCTCAACGAATCTGCGTGAAGTCGCCTCTAGCTGGAATCAATCTATCTGATGACCTCGCATCGGGGTAAGCGAACGAACCACATGTCATAGTCATTAATCCTCGGTGACTAGCGACTCACTATCACATCTCTAAGAATATGCTCATGCTGCAGTAGCTCCAATCATCTGGGCAATATCTCATCACTCGCAGCAACAACTGGCCCATTCGTCGGTACGCTAAGCAGCGCCTCAACCATCATGAATAAGCGATACATCAACGGTCATCACATCCTGGCTGGCCTCTATCAGTGGCTCAATCCTCTGGTACCGTCCGGTACATCCTAGAAATCTCACAGCAGCGATCTGTCAAACGCCCATAGTGCGGAAACACAAAATACGAAGCCTCAATGCAACCGTATGTCTCTGGAATCACGCCCCGGTCAGTCCTCGTCCGCGACGAGCTCATGCTGACAACTCGAGCCGTAGCTCACTCTGCCCATGCAATCGCGGCAGCAAAACCATAACCAGTATCGATGAAGATAGATCATAGGAAGGAATATGACACAATGCAAGGAAATGTACAACCTAAGGTTTCTTAAGCGGAGTGGCGTGTCGTAAGTATGCCGCGGAACATACCCACGGTACGTCACTCTACTTTAGTCACCTATTCCATCAACCAAGGGTCATCCTACACAACGAAAATTCGGGTCTAATACCCCCTAGACCAAGTCTAAGTTCCGTAAGGTCAAGCCTAAGTTCCTTATATAGATAACGCCCTAGGCTCCACATAGTCAAACTTAGACTCGAACCAAGGTCAACCTAGCGCTCTGATACCAACTTTGTCACGACCCGAAAGAGCACGTGACTGGCCCTTGAACCATATGAAGTCTATAGGACCCCATCTGATCCAAGTAAGCCAAAAGCCCAGCAATCTAAAACCATTTAAAGAGTAAATAAGGAAAACTGTTTTTGAAAAGTAAGGAAATCATGTTTGGAAATCAAAGTTTTTAAATAACTAAGCCGAATATGCATTTTTTTAAAATGTGTAACCTTTCCTGAAAATTTCGGCAGAGTTTCCTTTGTAAAAACTGGCCCCGAACGGGGTACAACAAGAATAATATATATGAAATGATAAAAGGCATCCCCAAGCGGGAGCTAGCTCTTCGTCCATCGACGGTCACAACCACGCAAGCAATAATAATATACAACGCCAAAGGGCGAGGATCAAAACCCCAAAAAAAAACTCAAAACAGCCAGAAAACCGTAATACTACTAGCGCGACTCTAAGGTCGAAATAAAACAATACCGTTTTCTAAGTCTGAAACAATAAACAAGTTTTGGTTGATGGAAATTCTAGATACAATAAATGATACATGAACAATGGCGGTTCTGATACAAAAGAACCCACCTATCCAAGTAAGTCACCCATAAGGAAGCGGTGTGCTAGAAATGCCGCTATGGAATCTGTACGGCAAAACCTGCAAGGACTGGGGCACAACGGGGGTGAGTTGCCAACTCGTGAATAGAAAATATCTACAAGCAGAGATCGAATGCATGACCCATCCTAGGTCAATACGATCAGATATAAATAAACCTCAATATGAATAAAACTGAAGCATGCTAAACTGGCAATGTAATCTCTACATAAGTGTAATGCCAAGTGCTCGTGCTAGTGCCTCAGGTAATAGCATGTCATGAATATGAGGTATGATCAATGTAATCAAATCTGCACACACGTGGATCCCGTCCACTCATCGCCCAATGACAATAACCATCATGCAAGTAAATATCATGAAACCTGTGCATGGAAATATGAGGATATAACCCACCCGTGTCCCTCGCGACACGTCAAAATCATGGAACCGGAGTGCCCAGCATCGGCACTCGAAAACATCATGAAAACTGTGCCCAGCATCGGCACATAAATCCTCATATATCGGGCTCCGTCAGTCCGGATCGGCCCGCGGGCTCTGTCTGCGGTATCGGCCCTCGGCCCCGGCAGGACGTCCAAATCTATCCATCGACTTTGGTCAGTATCCTCAGGATAACCGCCAGGTCCAACCAATCACCGGTAGGTACTCGCCCGCCTCCAGGCTCAATCGGCAAAGCTCATCGATCATCTTGCCGAGGGGAACCATACCGGGTCCACCATGTACCCGCAATCGGCTCATCCACTCCTCGATTCGGGTTTCACATGTCGCTCTCAGCACCGAGAAAACACATGGTGGACGCACTGAAATATCATATCAAGGGTAACCGGGTTTTTAAAGCAATGACATATTCTCTTTTGAAACATTTTCGGTTCCCAAATCCAGAAATATAATAGAAACAACATATCTCAATGCGTATAATCAAAAGCATGAAGTATGCGACATGTAAAGGAAGGTATGCATATCATCATGTCATGCAAGGATCATATACTGAATGCAATAGTGCTACAGTGTAGTGACATGGCAATTATCGATGATGAGTGTGTGAGCCGGCAACAAGTGTACGTGGAACATATGCATCATCGATAATGGTGCTGGTGTCCTAGCAGCATGACTGAAATATAACCACAGTACAAGCGATGCAATGCAAATAGCATGAATATGCGGAATCGAATAATCAACGCAAAAGTAAAGAATCTACACCAATCTGTACAAGTCATGCAGGGGTGCCATTTGAAATAAGACGAATCAGGGCTTTTGGAAAAACAAGGGCTACGGTGTTTTAAGAAAAGATACATCATTTGAAAATATCCGTATGACCCTTCTGCCTATCTTTAAAATATCCCCGATTCGTTAGTTTGAAATAGGTATGACTCGGTCCAGTCTAATGTCTACTAAGTAATCTAGACAGGAGGGGTAAGAAACCACCTAATCTGAGTCAATATATATAGATATGATAGTCGGTGATCCCGCCTCAATAACATATCGTAAGATATCATCGAGTCATGAGTGCGGATCTATCATCAATATCGGCTCGTACGGTAGATCGTCGTACGGCATCCCAATAGCTGGGTAGGGGTCAATGTCACAGTACCTCATCACATATCAGGTATCACTATCATCAGATCGCATAATCTGGGGTACTACTCTAAGTCTAGTACAAATCGATACCATCTATAAAAATATGAATGCGGGTAAAGCACATGTTCAAAGGCCCGCTAAAACTATCATATCGCACCTCGAAGACAAGCTATGTCACATCGGCGATCTCACGGCCTCACATCAAGTATCATCTCAAACCACGTATCATCCTCCAATCCCGTATATAAACACATAGTCCCATACCCATGTGTAGATATACGCACCATCATATGCACTCTAATAAATGAAAGAATGAATGCAAGTATGTGTGTAAATGTATGTGTGAGTGCAACCACTACTCTAGGGTTCGCACTATACTAAACCAATATATTCTTATCATCAAAATATCATTATTACCATCAATAACCCTAAACAACACATAATAAATATTCGTGTGTATACGTATTCGTATACATCACCACGGACTGCGGGGGTGCTATACGCCATCCACCCGACTTCTCCCCGTAGATATAAATCTACTCACATTGCTTCTCGTGTGCCAAAGCCGATGTCGCTATCTTCACCTCCTTTGCCTCAACATCACGCGGGGTACCTACAAGTATATCACAATGCTAAAGCACATGAAAATCACATCGGAAACCAAAATAGCACACGCTACCCGCATAGGTAAAAACCTATCGACTCGCATGTAAACACAATCAAAATCCACTTGTCGTTGACGTCCAAACGCCACCCGACAGGAATGAATCACCAAATACCAAAATCCATGCTAAAACAAGTCCCAAATTATACACCAACATAGGAAAATCAACCCAGATTTCACCCTAGATGGAATCAGTCAAAACTAGACATACTCAGGGTCAAAACTAGAGGAAATGGGGGCATGCACAGAAAACGAGGCAATTCCTTAAAATACCTTATTTTAGAATTTTCCATAATTTTTCCCCATTTATCTGTATTTAATTATACCAGAATATTAAAATATTCATTAAAATAATATTAAATTATAAAATTTCCCAAAAATCATATTTTATTATTTTGAAGACGTTACACGTAGGGAGAAAACATTTTTATGAGACCCTCACGGCTCATAAAATTGAAAAAGCCTTAGGTGATAGTGACCTAAACCTGTCTCCTAAGCCATCGCTCCCCAACAGGCAAAGGCAAATGATGAATTGCTCCTGGCACCTGTGCTTCAGTGTTAGCAACGCTGATGCCAACCCCTACCCCAAAATTCCAAGCTTCCGATCCAATAGACCCCTAAGTCTTTAAACTGGGAACAGATGACCTCTAAGTCGTTAAACAAGAAACAGAAGATCTCTAAGTCGTTAACTGGAAACAGATGACCTCAAAGTCGTTAAACTGGAAACAGATGACCCCTAAGCCGTTAAACTGGAAACAGATGACCCCTAAGCCGTTAAACTAGGAACGAGGGAAATCTCCTCATGGCAAATGATGATTCGCTCCTGGTACCATATTCCACTGAAGCGATGCTGATGCCAAACCAAAACCAAAATCCCCAAATCCTGTCATGGCAGATGATTCGCTCCTGGTACCATATTCCAGTGTAGCGATGCTGATGTCAACCAAAATCACAATCAACAAGTCAACTTCAACCCGACACTGCAGAAAGCGGAGCAAGTCAAAATCCAATCTCGACACTGCAAGAAGCAGAGCAAGTCAAGTTCATCCCTGACACTGCAAGAAGCAGATCAAGTCAAATCAAGCATCGACCGTCCACGTCGCTAAAAGGGCAGTATCGACCGTCCACGTCGCTAAAAGGGCATAACCGACCGTCCACGTCGCAAAAAGGGCAGTCAATCGTCCAAGTCGCAAAAAGGGCAGCACCGACTGTCCATGTCGCAAAAAGGGGCAGCACGGACCGTCCACGTCGCTAAAAGGGCAGAACCGACCGTCCAAGTCACAAAAAGGGCAGCAACGGCCGTCCACGTCACTAAAAGGGCAACACCGACCATCCAAGTCGCTACAAGGGCAGAACCGACCGTCTACGTCGCTAAAAGGGCATAACCGACCGTCCAAGTCGCAAAAAGGGCAGCACCGATTGTCCACGTCGCTAAAAGGGCAGCACCGACCGTCCAAATCGCTAAATAGGGAATATTCGACAGTCCATGTCATAAAAAGGGCAGTGCCGGCTTCCCACAAAGCGGGAACCAAATCACTTCGTGCCGGGAAAACGTCTACCATGAAAACTCAGTCTCGGAGACGCGCCAATCATCAACCGTCCATGTCGTAAAAAGGGCAATGCCAGCTTCCCAAAAAGCGGGAACCAAATCAAGTCGCCTCCACGTGAAAAAAGATCCATCAATTTCATGCATTCATTGATGGGGGACACTTTGTTGGGATCAAAATTTGCACCCCAGTTGACCAAGTCAAAGTCAAGGTCAACCCCAAGTAAGCGGGCCCAAGCCAAAGCAAGTGGGCCCATGCCCAAGTTCCAGCCCCGCGGCCGGTCTCTTCCATGCCGAAATAAAAAATCATGTAATAAATAATTTTGATGTAATTTTTTATGAATGAACGTAAGAAAATGGGCATGAAGCCAAATTTTTGTAAAATCTATGGCTCATGTGCAAAAGAAAAGAGCACATGAGACATGGGATGGGCAAAATGCCATTTTGTAAAGCCCACGGGGCTATATGTAAATGTGTAAGCCTATATAAGGTAACATGATGAAATAAAAAAGACTTCATTTTCCCTCAAAAATCTAGGTTTTTTGTGCCTCCTTCTCTTTCCTCAAGGTTCTAAACATTCTTCCCCTTTTCAATTAAATCAAGAGTTTTACTCTTCCTTTTCCAAAACTAAATAGTTTTTTACCACAAAACCCACAAAGGGGAGCTCAGATCTTCCATCAGATCTCAAAGAGGGGAGATTTTTAAATCTCACCCCTTTCTCCAAGATCCGGTCAACCGAGAGGAAGAAGGAGACCCATCTTCAAAAATCCCATCTTGGGAAGATCCAGGACCAAAAGGGAGAGAAACAAAGGTGCCCCCTTTGATCATTTCTAAAGATTTCTAGGAGTTTAACTCCATTCAAGATCTGTTGGAGTTTAACTCCATAATTTAATCTCTTTTTAGAGAAGTCAAATCGGGAGCACAGCTCCCAGTGCAGAGACCAAGTCCCTTTTTCTGCTGACGCCTAGCCCCCACGTGCCAAGCACGTGGGGCGCTGGCGCCCAGTGCCCACGTGCCAAGCATATAGGGCGTTGGCGCCCACGTGCCAAGCACGTGAGGCGCCAGCACCCAGCACCTGCATACCACGCACGTGAGGCGCTGGCCCCCACGCGTCTTTTGGACGCTTTTTTCCCTTTTTATATATATGTATATATGTATATACACACACTCCACGACACTGTCCCTGTTAGAATAAATTTCTAACGGGGCGCTGTCCCACACCCCGCAAGGGGGCTACTAGCCCCCTTGACCCCCAGCCCGCTATCCGGGTAGCGGGACCCTATAAAACTCTGCGAGGCTCCCGATATATCCAAAACCCGTTCGAAACACGTACACTGCATATTTAGTTCGCATGTCCAGTTTAACCCGTCAATCAGAGGTTCCTTCTCCCTAAAAGGTGAGGGGTAATTAACGGCAGCTTAGTCCGCGACTGCCGGAGATTCGGATCCCCACAATTAATAAACCTCTGCCTATCCTAGGCAGGGGGAATCTGTAGTACGCCTGACAAGCGCGCGCGTATTTCCATCTCAATGGGGTGACGAAAAACACCCTACAATTATGAAGTATCGCTTCCCGATATTGCGACCCGATGACATGTTCGACCAGCTTGCAGGGGCCAAAGTCTTTTCGAAGATAGACCTGAAGAGCGGGTATCACCAAATCCATATCCGACTGAGGGACGAGTGGAAGACTGCATTCAAGACGCAGGAATGGACTTTATGAATGGCTGGTGATGTCGTTTGGTCTGTCCAATGCACCAAGCATATTCATGAGGGTCATGAACCACCTTCTACAACCATTATTTAGAAAGTGCATGGTCGTATATTTTTTATTACATCCTTATTTATAGCCTTTCTCGTGAGACTCACTTGCAGGATCTAAGAAATGTTCTTGAGGTGTTAAGGCAGCAACAACTCTATGCCTATCTGAAGAAGTGCCACTTCATGGCAGATCAAGTCATGGTTTTGGGTTTCTTCGTCTCCAGTGAGGGTGTGTCCAGACCTATCCAAAGTACAAGAAGTTCGAGACTGACTCACGCCGAGGAACATTCATGAAGCCCAGAGTTTCCACGGCCTTGTTTCCTTCTACCGTCATTTTGTACCAAATTTCAGCAGGGTAATGGCCCTAATCACAGACTGTCTCAAGTCGTGGGTACCTTTCCATTGGAGCGACGAAGCACAACAATCATTCGACTCCATTAAAGAGAAACTAACTACTGCCCCTGTGCTGGTTTTGCCAGATTTTGACAAAGTATTCAAGATGGCATGTGATGCATTAGGGGTGGGTATCAGTGGCGCACTCAGTCAAGAAAAGAGACCAATGGACTTCTTCAGCGAGAAACTAAATGGCGCTAGGGCCAAGTACAATACCTACGACGCCGAGTTCTATACCATTGTCCAAGCCTTGCGATATTGGGAGCACTATTTATTGCGGCATGAGTTCATCCTTCATTCTGATCATGAAGCGCCCAAGGACATTAATGGGTCGCTTAAGTTGAATCGTCGACATGGTCGATGGGTTGAATATATTTAACCGTTCACCTTTTCTTGGAAGCACATTATGGGGGTCGATAATTGAGTGGCCGATACTTTGAGCAGAATAGTGACCTTACTCTCCATAATGCAAGCTCACATTGTGGGGTTCGATACCTTTCGTGAACTATACCCTACGGACCCGTTCTTTGGTCCGATTCACGGAGTATTGAAGCAACCTCAACATGGACCCGAGCAACGTAAGTTAGGCTATCTGCTGATGGACGACTATCTTTTTCGGAGACTGCAACTATGCATCCTTAGTGTTCGCTGTGAGAAAAGATCGTGGAGGAACTTCATAACGAGGGCCATTTTAGGCGCGACAAACTCTTGACCCTTATCTCTCATGACTACTACTGGCCTAACATGAAACGAGATGTGATACGCTTCGGAAAGCGCTGCCAAATTTGCCATGTGTCCAAGGGGACAGTCACGAATGCGGGTTTGTACACACTGCTCCCGGTTCTAGCAGCACCATGGGAAGACGTCAGCATGGACTTTGTCCTAAGCCTACCCCGAACTCAAAGGAGCATGGGCTCAGAATGTGTCGTGATCGATCGATTCTCCAAGATAGCGCATTTTCTTACCTGCAAGAAAACTATGGACGTATCTCGGATCGCTGACCTGTTCTTGAAAGAAATCGTGCGCCTTCATGGGGTATCTAAATCCATCACATCGGATCGGGACACCAAGTTTATGAGCCATTTTTGGAAGACCTTATGGAGGAATCTGGGCACTAAACTGTGCTTTAGCAGTGCTTATCATCAGCAAACAGATGGTCAAACTGCAGTGGTTAACAGAAGCCTCTGTAATCTCCTCCATAGCCTAGTTGGAAACAACCCAAGGAAGTGGGACCTTGTCCTCGCACCAGCTGAGTTTGCTTACAACCATTCTATTAACCGCACGACGGATAGGATTCCATTTGAGATTGTGAATGGAAGTAACCTCACCGGCGTCCTCGACTTGGCACCAATTTCCTATATAGGGTGTCCCAATGTTAAAGCTGAAGACATGACCGAGCACCTAAAAGCATTCATGATCAAGTTCGACAGCAGATTGACGCTGCCAATTCCAAATATAAAGCCGCTGCGAACCGACATCGTCGTCGCGTGGTGTTTGAAGAAGGTGACTTTGTTTGGGCTATCCTCACCAAGGACCGCTACCCGGTAAGTGAGTAATAAATTAAGCAACAGGAAGGTGGGTCCTTATGAGATTCTTAAGAAAGTAGGTAACAACGTGTATCAATTGAAGTTGTCTAGTCACCTGAAGACTTTAGACATATTCAACATCAAGCACTTGATTCCATATGCGGTGACAGAAGCTCTTCCGAAGACGACAACCTGAGCTCGATGTCGAGCTCTTTTACGACGGGGTGGATGATACAGCCCTAGCTTACATGGAGCGACTTGATCGTTCTAAAACACGGCACGTCTAGTTCAAACGAGAAACCCGAATTGCCAAATCCTTTCTGATTCGTGCGTTCTCCCAGCCAAATCGAAGCTCTCACAAAATTGTCTGGGTCAATGTTGCAAGCACATTGACGTCTCTCAGAATCTTGAAAATCCATCACTTAGGGTCTCGTAATCGCGGTCAAAAATTTGCTTCGAAACTGACTTTCGAATTAGGGATGAAATCAACACCTGGATGATTTTAAAGGCAGTATCGGAAATCAATTCTGAACGCAATCAATAATTAGTTTCGATTTTTAACAGTTATCTATTTTAGACAATTTTTATTTTATTGATAAATAGTTGTGATTTTTGATTTTGTATGGGTCTATTTAAGAGACTCCTTACAATTGTAATAGGTAGATTTCGATTAATGAAAACCTAATTTGGCAAATTGTCATTGTTATTGTTTGATTCCTTCAATCTTCCCTAAATCCAGGCTAAAAGTGCAGCATCTCAAATCAGGGCCGAACCATCTTGATTATGATAAAATACAAGCTGACCTTTGGGAGGGGTGTGAAAAAATGATGTGTGCTGTTAGGTAAAGAACTTGACCCACTATTTCTCTCAGATTTTCTACCAAAACTTGCATCTCTTAATAGACGGGGTACGTCCAAAAAGGTGGGCCACAAGTCTAATGCTTGATGCTATAAGAATAGATTATTAAAAATTATAGATTTTAGGCCTCAAAGAAAATTGAACCGAGATGTGAAGAAGTAGGGCCATCCTCTCATCAACACTACTTAGGCTATATCTAATTTTAGTTTTTTTTTTTGCCGTGTTGGACACTCTCGGACACTTTGGATACATCCCATTGACACATCAAGTTTTAAATTATCAAAAGATCACCATTTCATCACAGCATTAAATGTTTTAAATTTAGTTTATGAACTTCAGAAGAATTGGTTAAGCGTATTGGTGAAAACAACAAAGCATGAAAATGGGTCCATGCTGATTCAGCAGCAAAATTACTGACGGAAACAAGCTATAATTTAAACATCATCTGTTGGACATAACTTTCACTGCCAATTCTTCATTATGTAGTGCCATCATGTGCTCCTAATCTTATCTTATATCCTTTTTAGACTGTAAGATTTTGTGATAGTTTTATCTTCGTGCTAATTTTCTAAGGAATTTTGAGATTTCATATTTTTTATATATTCTAAAGTGAAATCTCTCTCTATGAGAGAGAGAGAATAATGGAGTAAAGGTGCCATAGGAGAAAATTTTCTTCCATGGCATCGAAAAAACACACCCTCCATGATTTTTCAACGATCAGCACCTATCATTATCATCTTTATCATGTAAGATGTGGATAAACCAAATTTCATGTGATCTCATCACTTTTTCACCGTTGATTTAATGAGTGCAAAATTAACGGTTTACCGACAATAGAACTTTTTACACTGCTAATTCAATGGTGGTGGTGCCGATCATCGAAAAAAATCGTGGAGGATGTAGATTTTTGACGCCACGTAACGAAAAAGCATCTTAGGGCCTCTTTTCTCCATTATCCTCTCACACACACACCAAATTTCATGTGATTCCGCCGCTTTTTCACAGTTGAATTAGCAATGTAAAAAGTTCTATTGCCGGTAAACCATTAATTTTGCATCCACTAAATCAACGGTAAAAAAGTGATGGAATCATGTGTGTGCGTGTGAGAGGATAATGGAGGATTGTCCCAATCGACCAGTATTAAATGAATATGTAACCCCTGCAAGTTGTTATTGAAGCTTGGCTTTGATTCTAAGTGGTGGGGACCAGTTTTTGCTATTTTTCTTGGTGAACATGTTTATTTATAAAATTAAGTATTAAGCTACATAAAATTTTCTTGCAAAAACTTGAATACCTTTGCAGGAATCACTACCACCTCTTACGATATCAGTTCCAGTGTGGGAGGCTCTTTGTGCCGCCACTGATTTCAAAGAAGCAAGCTCTTCTTGAAGCTGGTAATCTAAACTCACGATGTTAGCATATTTAGAATCATTTATGAACAGATGGGAAATGCCTATGAGATTAGATAATACCGAATAAAATTTTCATATGCATGTTTTGGTAATTCTATATGCCTATATAAAATGCATTACTACCATCCATGAGCATCGCCTAAACAGTGTACAATATGATGTGCCCATTTGTCACGGCCTCAGTGAGAAATGAAAACGTGACATTTTTACTGCTGTATATAATTTGCGCCACTTCCATCAAGAAATGGAGATGATTTGATTTGCCTTTCTTTTTAGCATGATCGCCCATTCTCCCTTTTGATGTTCCCTTTCAGAATGACTTTGGGATCCCAATAACGAACACAAAGCACTGTATCATATGCTGAGTCTTTCTTTGTACCTTCAAGCTGGTCCGTAGTTATAAAGATTTAAAAATGGATTCTTGAAAATTAGTAAATTTTTTAAATAAATAGTAAAAATAACTATAAACAATTTAGCGCTGATGGGCTTGAAACATGCATATAATTTAAAGCATCTTAAGTGACATATATTCACTGTGTATTGTTTTGGTCCTTGACATGTGTTGTTTGTTGTTTTTTATCCATTCCTTTTTTTTCTTTTTTCTTTTTTTTTTTGGGTTGGGGTTGGGGGGGGGGGGGGGAGAGCGCTAGCTGCTGCTGACTTGGAAGCTTTCCATTGCCATTTAGTTCAAATTTATTGCATATTTTCTCCATTGGCTCTGTTGCATATATTGTTTATTACTCTCATGCAACTAATTAGTCAACTAAAATAAGTTGCTCTTGAGTTTCTATGCAAAAATTTTAGGCCTTGGTTTTTTCACTCAAAGTATGCTATCTGCTATAACCTTTATTAATTTCAAACCCTCACAATAAATTTTTCATGGAGCTGTTTGATATATTCATTTATTGAGCTAGTGGAAATTATTGGTGTTTATTGTAATAAACGATGAGAGAAGATAAATACTAAATAAAGCATCTAAAGAATCATATAGTTCTTAATTAAATAGCTCAGCATCTGTTCGAGGGTTGCATCATCATATTAATTATAGAAGGTTGTTAGAGCTCAAAATATAATCCTCTATACATTATGAGGAAAACAACTTAAACATCATTTGCACCCACTACCATATACAACTTGGGCTGGATATTTTATTTGATTGAGCTAGTTGCACAAATCTTATCCATAAAGTGACATCAGCAGTATAATCATCAACTCATTTTGCTTTGTAAATGTTTAAGCTCCATAAATTTAATTTACTGGTGAAACTCTGTTAGAAAGCTACGTTGCTTATTGATAATATGATATAAATAAAAACTCCTACATGCAACTCTTCAATATATGTAATAGTGGAATAATTTTAGCATTTATTCCTATAAATCTGGCCTTGTTGAATTGTATATAATTCTTTAACTTCCAACTATTTGGTTCTTATAATCCATGGCAGCGTCGGAGGCTTTAGTAAAACCTGACACCTGACAACTGGCAGTTTCAGGCCTGATGCAAATCACCACTGAGAAAGATACCTAATCATCTTAAAAATGAACATGCAGTACAGAATACAATACCATAGCAAGATTGGACATGATCATTCAACTAAACACAGTTACCAAAAAGTTTTATCCTAATTAACTCAAACTTGTCAAAATCTGGTCTATATGAAGAGTTGTTAACCACTTTTGAGGCTAAAGAGCATACAAATGCTATTCCTGAATAATAAAGGTTCTCAAGGCCAATTCACCTCAACTAGTGTGTGCTTATTGATTTAGTATATGATTTCTGTCGAGATAATTGGACATATAAGACAGTTTCCTTTTGCACTTTATATGTACTCAAATTGAAATTGATCGGGACCATAGCACATTACGTATGTACCCATGTCAGTTGATGAACAATGAGTCATCGGTGTGCAACTTGCTTGCTTCTTTTGTTTGGACTTTGGACATAAGGCTGGGTATTTGCTTATACATGAAACAGTATAGATATTACTGTTTCAGTGAAGTATTATTATGAGAGAGTGATCCATGCCAAAACAAGAGGGAATCTATTTCTTGAAAAAAGAAATTAAAATTAGATGGATAATGGATGTTTAATTGACCTTTTCGCTTCTTTATATCAAGCCTAGTACCATTTGGCCCGAGTATCTTTATAAAGTTTAGTAGGAATTATAAAAGACAATGAGCTTTAAATCTATGGTATATATGTGGTGTAGTGATTTTTTGCTCCCAGGAAATACTCCTAGCCTTGTAGGGTATATGCCAGAGTTTGCTTACAGTAAAAGTTAATTGGTTTTTTCTTTTCAGGTTCCTTTCTTGGAAAGAAAATCTAATTTCTTATATGAACATGCTAAATATTATACAATATGATGTAATGATAAAAGGGATGCCAAAGTAATGTTATTGATTGTTTCAAGCCATTGTATTGACTTCTCTTCGAAGTAATTGTTATTGGCTGAGTGTCAAATAACTAAGCAGGGTTGGAAAAAGAATTCAAGGGGTACTTGCCCAAAGTTTTGGGCACCCTTTTTTAAATAAGAGATATTTTATTGTTTATGACAATTTTTTGAGTAGCTTCCATGACACTTGGCCAATCCATGAAATGGATAGAAATGAAGAATTTAGTACATTGAATATTATGACAAAGGTAGGTTTGGTACTGTTTTGTTACATGTATAGGTAAATTAATGTTGTGCAAGCCTACTTTTAAATTCTTAGATTTCTCAATTTCTAATTAACCACTGTTTTGTATTAAATGGTTTCTTTTTGTGATTACAGGATCAACTCTCGCAATACTGAGTTGGAGTAGCTACTAAAAGAAAATCGAAAACATATATCCTCTTTTCCTCTGTCTCGGTATATATAATTATGATTACTTATCTTTTTTTCTCCATTGATGACTAGTTTACAATCATGTCTGCTCCTATCCGGTTATGTAGACAAAAATTTAAATTCAAGATTTCTTGTAAATAAATCACAAGCAATAAAGGTAATAACGCTTTTTAGTGGGAAAAGAAGAATTGAATACATATTATGATATTTATTGTTACAAAGTACTGGTACATTCAGATAAAGCCAATTCATATATTTCATGAAGAACTTGATAGAGTAGTCAATAAAACAAACATTAAAGTCTTAATTCCCATTTCCCCCTGCATCCAGGCACCCAATCATCATCCTCACTTTTCAAGCTCGAATGCGGATGCCTCAAAGCTATCAGACAGACCGGTGCCGGTCTTAAAAGTGAGCTTCTCTGACGAAGGATTCTCAAAGTACATCTCCACCACAGAGAGCCACAAGAGAAGCTCCTTTGTCTTCACTCCTGTCATCTTCTTCATCTTTAGGGGCTCCACAAATGCCGTCACCTCCGTCGCATAAGACACATGGCGCTTGATCTTCTTAAAGGTATGATCTATTTTCTTCTTTTGGATTATCCAAATGAATCCAGCAGCTCGGTTGTAACCAAACTCTTGGATGTCCTCCAAAGGGAACAGACCCTTTGGGAGGCGGAGCTCTTCAAGAAGCTCAATGGTTTTCTTCCTGCAAACATCATCTCCGAGGTAAACCTCGGCCCCCTCTCTATAGTTGTCGACCATCTTGGATGCCATTCTTTTACTAATAGGAAAACGATGCTTGAAAACAAGAGAGAGTTTGAAGGCAATGAGAATCAGAAGCTCTAGAGCTGATGAGAAAAGTTACAGAGAGCAGGGAAGTATTTATAGATGGGAAATTTGACAAATCGTCATTTGGTTTCACATTAATGGGACTTGATCAAACTAGAAAAGTCAGCACCGGTAGAATGCTTTCAGTTTCAACGATTGAATTCAGATGATTGTTCAAAATCAGACTTGGTGATGGTTTTATGGGTCCCTCTAGAATGAGTCAAAGTCTGAGGGCTACCAAGTTAAATGAATGAATCGTCCCCAATCGTGCATCGGAATCCGAAACTCTCGGATTCTTTCAGATTCGCTCGGACTTATAAATGTCTCACTAATCTCGCTCGAATTGACGCACTTATCTTTCTAGTGATAATTAGGACACTCAAAAGTTTGAAAGTGCATTGAATATCTATCATAATACCTTATATTATTATATATTGGTATGTATACCTTAATATATATTCATATTTAGTTATAATTTTAAAATTGATTTAAAAACGTATCACGTATCCTAAGTTATTGGAAAATTGCGAATCCGTGAATGTGTATCATATCATATCCCGTATCCGAACCCGTGCTACATATTACAGACGTTATTTCCCATAAAAAACCATTCGAAGACTTAGCAGCTGAAAGTTAATACTGACATGTTTAAACATAATGTTTATTCATAGCTTGATGCAATATTAACATATTGGTCATGTTTACCTAACACCTAAGGCTACCTTTCTCGTCCTGGCATTGTTTTCAAAGAAGTTTGTTATCAACTGGTTTTCTGCTCTTGTTTATACTATTGCTATTTTGAATTAAGCTGTTTGTATTCATATTGTTTGACATGAACCACTTAAATACTTAAATCCATAATCCTGATATAAACCACTTGAATATTTGAAACTCATGAACTCGTGAATCCATGAATCTGACATGAATCTACAATTTATCAAATATTCATGAATTCGTGCTAGCATTTGTGTCAAACTCTAGAATTTAAACAATTAATTGATATGAGGATGGGAAAGTTCGACGAATGGGGGTACTTAATTGTAACATGGGTCATACACACCGTGGTCTCAGGTATTATGGGACAATGCATTACCAACTCATGAATATCTTAGATCCGTGTTTCTGTTGTTCAAAGGGGGAAACATAACATACTCATTACGTGTAAAACCCTCACTAGTCGAACTTATAAACTTAAAACATGATAATACCGTTTAGAGAACAAACATCATGATATTGTTGCGTTATATCTATTTCTATTTATATGTGCTTGATCGTTTCCTCCTGTTTTTTTATATATCATATTTTTTATACTCTTTTTTTTTAAATTGGGAACTTGCCGAACTCCAGTTCGTTAACGGGCATTCCATTTTCTGTGTTTTCTTTATTTTAAGGAATGTTCGTCAAATTGCTTTAAGGCAGGAGACCAAGTTCAGTACGAAGTTGAGCCAAGCCAGCAGGATAGCGCAACTACCTTTCTTCTCAAGCCGAGCATTAATTTTGGTTGCAGTGTCTTCTTTTGTTTAAGGCTATTTTTTAATGCCTAATTCCTTAAATTTTTCGAACTATGTTCTGTTATTGTTTTTAGGGATGCAATAAATGTTTTTTGGACATTGGTATTATTTTTAAATTCTTGTATTTATTATCTTTCTTTTTTTAGTTACGCTTAGCGTATTCATGTCGAGAAGAAGTGCTTCTCGGTATGAATACGTTGCGAGGCTCGTCCGCTCTCACTCTCCGTCTTTTGGGAAGCTGAGTGTTACAGGTTCACCTCCCTCTTCGGTAAAATCTTCTGTTTTTAACAATCTACCCCCTCCCTTCCCCACCCCGCTATCTCTCGTAGGGCGCTGTCTGGTTTTGATGTGATTACTGAGAATTCCCATTACCGATTGAATGCTGCAGGCAGGGATTGCATTAATGCTTCCTTCCACAAAAAGTGAGTTGTTGATCCCTTTTTATGCTTCTGTGATTTGTTCAAGCACATGGTTATAGATCTCTTTTAGACTTCCAAGTATTTTCACAAGCACATAGATTCGTCATTTTGATATTGAACTGTTGATTACACCATCACACAAACAATTTTCGTGCAGCTTGCGATGAATAATTTTGCATGTAAAACTGGAATCTGTGCAACCCATTATTTAAAGTTATATATAGGCATGCTTAAAACATTGGTATTTTGGAAAAAACGCCCAACTTCATATTTTTACATACACCTGGCTCGCAAAACTCTTGATTAAACTAAATTGAGTCCTATGCTTAATTGTCATCCCTAACACCGTTAAAAATCTTGTGAAGATGCTAAAATGACAACGTTGTCCTAATAATTTTATATTTACATTGCAGGTAAGAGAGGGGAGGGATTATAAATTAATGTTGGAGGGTTGAAGGAAAAAAATATGGGTTTTGTATTAAAAAATCGAAAAAGAGTAAAATGCGATTTGCAGAACGGGGGGTGGGGGTGGGGGTGGGGGGCGTGTGTTTTAGAAATGAGAGTTTGGAAGAGTGAGACTCATGGGTGAGAGTTTGGAAGAGTGAGGCTCATGGGTTTTGCATGATGATGAAAAGAGATGAGGGTTTTGACGGTATATAAGGCTTTTTATCTCACGATTCATCATATTAGTTCTAATCCAATTGTTAATTCTAAGAAAGGGGTGTTTTTAGTTAGCCCAGAGGTTTTAAAGGGAGTATTTAAAAATATTAAGTTTTATGGGGTGTTTTTTCCCTTTAAAATACCAATGTTTTATGGGCTTATAAAAAAAAACCTTATTTATAACCTAACATATAAAGCAAACTTATTTGTAGGCTAAATTGCAGAAGACCTCCCTCATATTTGCCCACATAACCCAAACTTTATACACCTGCAACATCGACAGATTTAACAATCAAATGTGAACTACAATTTTCTTGGTACTTTTTTTTCCCTTTCATTTCTCTTTTTCTTTTCTTTTCCTTTCTTTATTTCCCCCTCAAAGTACACTTCAGTGGAAGTATAAAATATGATGGCCGAGAGTCATGAGTATTTTAGGATGAAAAACGGCAGAAACGGGAAATAATAATTATTTTACCCTATATTCTAATTATGGTTTCTTAATTAAACACTGACTATCACCATGAAACCAACAATCCTCTAAATTATTTGTTACTAGGGATTCTTATTCGTGATATTTCTCCTTGACAGGCGGGAAAGACACTTATCACCGACGGTGCCCGGGTGATGGAGGTCGTGATCTCCCTCTGATAATGCTCGATATTGGCGACCTCCGAGATCAGGACACGTGGCGGAACTCAGAGGAAAGGGCCCACAGGGGCCGACGAGGCCACCCGGAGCCCGACCTGCAAGCACAAACTGGCCCGCCTCGGGGCCCTCTGATCAGCCTCCTCGGCCATTCAGCTCGCCCCGAGCCGCCATAGGACCAAGACTCCTCGGCCTCCCTGCTCGCCCCCGAGCTTCCTGCCAAGGCCGTCTCCCTCGGCTCTCCGACCAACTCCACCACTCGCGGGCGTAACCGCCGCTCCGCGAAATCTCGCCATGCACGGATTCAACGCCAGCAACATCCCACGTTCCACGCCACCCGCGATCCCCATTAATGGGCGATCCGCTCCCTACGCAGGCATGACGTCGGGAGCGTAACTGCTGGCGAGATTCTCGCGCCTGCTGCTGCGCGTCTCCGCCACTATATAAACCCCCACCACAGAGGGGTCAAGTAAGCCATCTTTTTACACTTTACGCCGTTACTCTGCTCTGATCTTATCACTAACTTGAGCGTCGGGGGGTCCTCGGTGGTACCAAACCACCCCGGTACTTCTTTGCAGGTACTCGGCGACAGCCTCCTCACCCAACCTTCTCCTCTCAAAACCCATTGAGACCCACACGCAACGAAGGACAATCAACCAAGTTCACCTCGAGATCAACGGAAGACAACATCTGACGGAGGTCTGAAAGGAGCTCCATCAGTTGGCGCCGTCTGTGGGAAAAATAACTCCCCAAAATACGAAGTTGGCCTTCCGATGTCCGCCCGCATGGCAACCGACTCCCCTAAGGATCCAAACGCCCGCTATCGCCTCCCCGCAACGGTGGCATGGGTGGACCCTCTCCTGAAGTCGTCGGCCTCCCCACAGGCTACCACCCCACGCTCTCCGGCGGCCGCCCGACCAAAAGAGCTAGGGGCCGGGAGCCCATCACCTTTGGCGATGAGGATCTCCACGGCATATCTGTGCCCCACAGCGACCCACTGGTGATCGTAGCGCGAATTCACCGATACGAGGTCCACCGAATACTCATCGATTCAGGCAGCTCGGCGGACATCCTCTTCAACGACTGCTTTCTGCGGATGAGGCTGGCCCCAGCGGACTTGAGGCCGACCTCCCACGTCCTCTCGGGATTCACCAACCACTCCGTCCCGACGCAAGGAGTGGTCACCCTGTAGTTCACGATCGGGGAGCCCGGCCACACGCGCACGCTGCCGGTAGACTTTATTGTGGCTAGGATCCCCTCGGCATACAACGTCCTCATCGGTCGGCCGACTCTGAACTCTCTCCAGGCCCAGATCTCGACGTACCACCTGGCGATAAAATTCCCCCTCGACCAAGATGGGATGGGCAGGGCCTACGGGAGCCAACGGCTCGTGGAGGTGGGTATGGCAGAGGCATCTTCCTCCGAGCAGCACGCTGATAGCGCCGATGCATGCGACGACATGGAGGGGTCCCTAGACACCAGGGACGAGCGGAAGGAGGTCCGTGGGGGCACCGATCGAGCCGCTGACCGAGGTGCCCTTAGCGGAAGGAGACCCAGGGAAGACTGTCCAGGTCGGGTCACTCCTGACGAGAACCCAGCGGGATGACCTGACCGGGTTCCTACGGAGCAATTCCGACGTCTTCGCCTGGGCCCCAGCCGATATGCCTGGGATTGACCCCAAAATCATCTCCCACAAGCTCGGGGTGGATCCTGCGGCCCGACCCGTCAGGCAGAAAAAGAGAAGCTTCTCCCCGGTCAAACAAAAGGCCATCGAGGAAGAAGTTGATTGACTCCTCGCCGCCAACTTCATCAGGAACGTGCCCTACTCGGAATGGCTAGCCAACGTGGTCCTGGTCAAGAAATCGAGTGGGAAGTGGCGTATGTGCGTCGACTTCACCGACCTCAACAAGGCCTGCCCGAAGGACAACTTCCCGCTTCCCCGCATAGACCGGCTCGTCGACAGCTCGGCCGGGCACGAGCTCCTGAGCTTCATGGACGCTTTCTCCGGCTACAACCAAATTCGCATGAACCCTGACGACGAAGACATTACCGCTTTCACGACGGACCGGGGGGGTGTACTGTTACAGGGTGATGCCCTTCGGCCTCAAGAATGCCGGGGCCACATACCAGAGGCTGGTCAACCGCATGTTCAAGCCGCAGATCGGTAGAAACATGGAGGTCTGCGTCGACGACATGCTTGTCAAGTCCGTCTCATCGGCCGACCATGTCAAGGACTTGGGCGAGGCGTTCGAGGTGCTTCGCAAGTTCAACATGAAGCTGAACCCCGCCAAGTGCGCGTTCGGAGTGACCGGAGGGAAATTCCTCGGGTTCATGGTCACTCACCGTGGGATTGAAGCTAACCCGGAGAAGATCGACGCCATCCTGAACATGACTGCACCCCGGACCAACGTCGAAATCATGCGGCTCACAGGGCGTATCGCCGCTCTGAGCCGTTTCATGTCCAGGTCGGGGGAGAAGTGCCTCCCGTTCTTCAAGGCACTGAGGAAAATCCCGAGGTTCGAGTGGTCGGAGGATTGCCAAGCCGCCTTCGACCAGCTGAAGAGGCACCTCGCAACGCCACCCCTACTCACCCGGCCCGTGGAAGGGGACGAGCTGTCGCTATACCTGGCGGTCTCCGACCAAGCAGCAGGGTCGGTGCTCGTCCGAGAGGCCGAGGGGGTGCAGAGGCCAGTGTATTATGTGAGCCATGTATTCAAAGACGCGGAGACGAGATACCCCGCCATAGAGAAGATCGTCCTGGCCTTCGTGGAAGCTGCGGCACTACTTCCAGGCACACACCATCATCGTCCTCACCAAGCGTCCCTTGGGGGCTATCCTGGCATCGCCAGAATCCTTTGGCCGCCTGGAGAAATGGGGATGGGAGTTGTCTCAATTCGACATAAGGTATCGTACGAGGCAAGCCATCAAGGCGCAGGCCCTGGCCGATTTCGTCGTCGAATGCACCATCCCCAGCAGGAAGCCGGATCTCGCGCCGCCCTTTGCGGCCCGGCATCCCGGCCAGGAAAGCCGTGGGTCAGCCCCGGAGTGGATCATCTACGTCGACGGGTCTTCCACCGAGGAAGGCTGCGGTGCCGGCCTCATTATCCGAGGCCCGAATGAAGGCGAGATGGAGTATTCCTTGAGGCCCGATTTCAAAGCATCAAACAACACAGCGGAGTACGAAGCCCTCCTAGCTGGACTGCGCATGGCCGTCGGGCTGGGGCTGAAGGTTGTCCGAGTCCGCAGCGACTCGGACCTGGTCGTCGGCCAAGTAACCGGCCGCTTCGAGGCTCGGGAGCCCCTAATGATGAAATACCTAGACGGGGTGAGAAAGCTCCGAAGAAACTTCGACGAAATCCAGGTGGAACAAATACCCAGACAAATGAATACTCAAGCAGACGCACTGAGCAAGTTGGCTTCATCATACTCGGCCAGCAACAGGCGCTCAATACTCTTCGAAACCTTGGCCCGACCCAGCGTTGAAGACGAGGCGGCGACGCTCCAAGTGTACGCAACACAGGAGAATGACCCAGACTGGAGGAAGCCCCTCGTGGAATTCCTGAAAGACGGAACGCTCCCGGAAGACAGGGCAGCCGCCCGCCTCCTCCGGGCTAGAGCCACCCACTTCATCTGGAGCAACATGAACCTCTATAAGAAGGCCTTCACTCAGCCCCTGCTCCGGTGCGTTGACCCCCACGAGGCCGACTACGTCCTGCGGGAAATCCATGAAGGGGTGGGCGGCGCACACCAGGGGGCTCGAACCTTGACCCAAAAGGCACTACTCCAGGGGTACTATTGGCCCACCACGCACGAAGACGCCCTGAAGCTGGTCAGGAGGTGTAAGAGCTGCCAACTCCACGGCTGTATCCCCCGCCTCCCGGCTACCGAGCTAACGGCCCTGGCATCCCCGTGGCCATTCGCCTAATGAGGATTGGATATGATCGGCCAGTTTCCCACAGGGACTGGCGGACATAAGTACGTCCTCGTCGCGGTGGACTATTTCACCAAATGGATCGAGGCCGTTCCTATCAGGAAACCGGACGCCGCCACAACCATCAAGTTCCTCCAAAACAAACTGATTCACCGGTTCGGGATCCCAAGGTGCATCATCACCGACCACGGGACGGACTTCGAAAACGAGAAAGTAAGGGACTTCTGCAAAGAATACCGCATTCTCATGAAGTTTGCCGCGGTCGCACACCCCCAATGTAACGGGCAGGCCGAGGTCGCTAACCGGGATGTCCTCAGGGGCCTCCGAACCCGTCTGGAAGGGATGCAAGGCAGTTGGGTCGAGGAACTACCCCGGGTCTTATGGGCCCTGCGCACGTCAAAAAAGACTCCTACCGGGGAGACCCCTTTCAGCCTCTGCTACGGGACCGAAGCAATGGTCCCAGCAGAGATCGGGCTACCCAGCCACCGAGTCGAGCACTGTGACGATGAAGCAAACACCATGGCACTACGAACCAACCTCGACGTATTGTTGGAGAAAAGGGATCGGGCCCAGATCAGAGCCGCCACCTACCAATAGCAAACGACCCAGTACTATAACGCTCGGGTAAAGCACCGATCCTTCAAGGCCGGGGACCTAGTCCTACGGCGGAACAAGTTCATCGACCAAGGTAGGATTCACAAGTTCTCCCCAAAGTGGGAAGGTCCCTTCCTCGTCTACGAAGTGCTCCCCGGCGGAGCCTACCGCCTGCAAGATGTGGACGGACGGAAGCTACCTTGGCCTTACAACGCGGAGAAGCTCAAGCTATACCTATGAAGTCAAAACTAGCAAAACGCCGTACCCTGGCCACCGCTCGAAATCTCCCTTCGAGATGATGATGTACAGCGTTGTATAAAATTCCTATCCGTGCGAATAAAGAAACTTTCGAACCTTCCTTCCCGGTAGGGTTCCCCCTGTACAACGAGAAGGGTCCTCCAGAGATGGTCGGGCCCGAGGTTCCCTCGCTCGGCTATCTCCAGCGGGCAGCTCCCCTGCCACGGTGCCAGGAACCGAAAGCCCTCTCAGAGGCAGCCGAGCCCGAGGTTCCCTTGCTCGGCTATCCCCCGCGGGCAGCTTCCCTGCCACAACGCCGGGGATCGAAAAGCCCTCCCAGAGGCAGTCGAGGCCCGAGGTTCCCTCGCTCGGCTATCCCCCGCGGGCAGCTTCCCTGCCACCACGCCGGGGATCGAAAAGCCCTCCCAGAGGCAGTCGAGGCCAGAGGTCCCCTCGCTCGGCTATCCCCCGCGGGCAGCTCCCCTGCCACAACGCCGGGGATCCAAAGCCCTCCCAGAGGCAGCCGAGGCCAGAGGTTCCCTCACTCGGCTATCTTTCAGGACAAAAGCCCTCGCCAAGAGGCACCGAGCAGTAACCCTGTCCGGCCAAGGGTCCTTGGTGGCTTCCTACAGCCTTATAGCTTTCCTCGCGCCAAGGGCCAAAGTCCTCCCAGAGGCAGTCGGGTCCTCGCCCTGCTATCCACGGCTGGTAGCTTCCTACCACGACCGACAGGGATCAAAGTCCTCGCCAAGAGGCACTGGGCAGTAACCCTGCTCGATCTCCGTCCTGAAGGATCTGAAAGCCCTCCCAGAGGCGGCTGAGCCCGAGGTCCCCTCGCTCGGCTATCCCCAGCGGGCAGCTTCCCTGCCACACGCTGAGGATCAAAATTCCTCCCCGAAGCGGTCGGGTCCTTGCCTAACCGTCGATGGCTGGTAGCTTCCTACCACCGTCCTGAAGGATCAAGTGCCCTCGCAAGGGGCAGCCGAGCTGTTACCCTGCTCATCAGAAACTACGGCTGGTTCATCCAAATCTGCGCGATCTCCTATCAACCTGGCGGGTACACAAGGATACCTCCACGGCAGCGCTTGGCGTCCTCGCCGGCTGGCAAACTCGACAGGAGATCGCCGGACATATGGCTAAACTCACACGGGAACACAGCAATACAAACAAGGGCATCCTATGAACGTCCTTCACACAAAAAAGAGAAGAAAAAAGGGGGACACAAACCGACGAATTAAGGGTTCTTTTTTTGCTTTTATTGCCAAAATCAAGATCTTTACAAAGGGTATTCTGAGGCCCCCAACCCTACATACTGCCCGGAGGCTCACTTCGGCCACTTCGCCGTCGGCGTCACGGCCCAAGGCCCTACCACCGAAGACTTTGCCACCAAGGGCGCCCCAGACATCCCTTGTCATCCCTCGCCGGAGACCTCGTCGCCGGAAGCGGGACCCGAGCACGGAGTTCACCATCGTCGAACTCGGGAAACTGTCCCTTCACGGCGTCCAGAGCCTTATTCCACGCAACGGAAGAACACTCCCCGAGCTCGGCATAAAACTGCTCCGACGCCTTGTATTCGGCCACAACTTTCTTAGCCCGAGCCTCGGCAACCTGAGCCCTCAGCAGCGCCGACTCAGCATCCCCCTGCTGGCGTCCTTCTCCTTCTCCAGTGCCGCAAAGCGTCCGGCCAGGTCCGCCAGCTTCCTATCAGCGACCCGGAGTGACGCGTTCAGACGGCGAAGGGCACCCCGAGCCGCCGAGTTGGCGAGCTCCGCGGCCTTCGCTCGGCCAGCCATGACGTCAGCCTTATTCCTCTCCCGGCGCAGGTCACGTTGCAAGATCTCGATCTCTGAAGGAAACGCCCCCACTGGCCTCGGGGCGTGGAACGCTCCCTCGGCCTCCATGCGAACGGCGAGGGCGTAGTGCTGAAGAACCTGACAGAAAGCCGCATACCGAGGCGAATACGCGCAGGAGGATTCATACGTGGACCGCCCCTTGGGCCATGGCCTCCAATTGATCCCTCAAGAAGCCGTGCGGGAGCCTTCCCCGGCCGATTCCTCCATCCCGGCGAGCAGACCGGTGGCAACGGAAAGCCTAGACGGAACAGCAAAGACGGAGCCCCCTTCCCGCACGGGAATCCCTTCGGGGGCCTTCGACGGCGGCGCGCGAGAAACCGTCCTTTTCCTCTTAGAAGGGGGCCGGCCCTCGCCCTTCCTCCCGTCACCAGTCTGAGACTCGGGTGACGGCTGACGACTCCGGGCGCCGCCAGGAAAGCTCCCAGGTGTCGCTGACGAGATGGACAGCCCGGCCGTCGGCGGAGAATCAGGCGGAGGAAGCAAGTTAGCCGGGGGCTCGGCCACTCCACTGGCTTCTCCCCGACGCGAGCCGCCCGAAAAATGGGAACGAACCATGTCTCGCGAAGGAGGAAGAACGCCGAGCGATAGCGACTCAAGGAAGGAAGAAGATGAAAGGTTGGGGGCCCTGGGGGCGGGCCCCGCCACTGTTTTATCGCCGCATCCAACGGCGCCCGTCAACTCCCGCCGAAACGACTCCTCACGATCGGCGACTTCGATCTACCCACGTGTCGGCCCGCTTACGTCACATCGGCCAGTCGCCCTTCGACACGTGGACCATTGCTTCAGTCACATAGCGCTCAAACCGACACCCCCCCTTTAAGGTGCGGAGACCTCGCCTCGTTTCGCTAGCAGGAAAGACGACCAATGGACTGAAGGCTCGCCCCGACGAAACCATAGGAGAGATCTCGCCTCAGGAGGCTCGGCAGTCCATTCCTGGCCCGACCACTATCTGGTCAGGAAAAGAGTGGGGGGCTAATGATAATGCTCGATATTGGCGACCTCCTAGATCAGGACACGTGGCGGATGACGTATTCCAGGACTCAGAGGAAAGGGCCCGCAGGGGCCGACGAGGCCACCGGGAGCCCGACCTGCAAGCACAAACTGGCCCGCCTCGGGGCCCTTTGAAGATCGGCCTCCTCGGCTATTCAGTTCTCCCCGAGCCGCCATAGGACCAAGACTCCTCGGCCTCCCTGCTCGCCCCCGAGCTCCCTGCCGAGGCCGTCTCCCTCGGCCCTCCGACCAACTCCACCACTCCCGGGCGTAACCGTCGCTCCACGAAATCTCGCCATACGCGGATTCTACGCCAGCAACATCCCACGTTCCACGCCACCGCGATCCCTATTAATGGGCGATCCGCTCCCTACGCAGGCGTGACGTCGGGAGCGTAACTGCCGGCGAGATTCTCATGCCTGCTGCTGCGCGCCTCCGCCACTATATAAACCCCCACCACAGAGGGGTTAAGTAAGCCATCTTTTTACACTTTACGCTGTTACTCTGCTCGGATCTCATCACTAACTTGAGCGTCGGAGGGTCCTCGGTGGTACCAAACCACATCGGGACTTCTTTGCAGGTACTCGGCGACAGCCTCATCACCCAACCTTCTCCTCTCAAAACCCATTGAGACCCACACGCAACGAAGGACAATCAACCAAGTTCACATCGAGATCAACGGAAGACAATATCTGACGGAGGTCTGAAAAGGAGTTCCATCACCCTCAGATGTTGTCCTCCGTCGATCTGGTCGCGAGCGGTTTTAAGCGGTTGAGATTTAATGTGGGGATTGAATGTGTGGGTCTCAATGGGTTGGTGTCGACGTCGAGCTATCTGCAAAAAAAGTCCCGGGATGTGTGACCACCGTAAGACCCTCCGACGATCAAATTAGTACCGTGGAATAAGAGCAGAGTAGCGGTGTATTAGAATGAGTTTGAGTTACCTGAGTTGTCTGAAAGAGGGGTTTATATAGCGGTCGCATAGAGCGAGCCGGCGCGAGATTCTCGCCGTTAGTTACGCCCCTGCGTTATGCCCACGTTGATGGCGGGATCCGTTAATGGCGGGACGTGGATCGCGGGGCGGTGGATATCTCACTTTAGCGAGATACATGGAGCCGTTGCGGGGGCGCTTGGGATCCGCGCTCTCGGTAGAACAGGGGAGCCGAGGAAACTCGGATCGATGGATAGCTCGGAGGCGAGCGAGGAAGCCGAGGAAGTTCATCTCTGTAACAGCTCAGAAACGAGCAAGGAGGCTGTGGAAGCTCGGTTGTAGGATTGCTCGGAGTTGAGCCGTTGGCTGGTTGCTAGGCGAATATGAAAGGTATTCTGGGGTGGTCTCCAAAAGGTCAGATGCAACCTCGGAGACGAGGTGCCGAGAAATGTCCCCAATGCATCATACTTATTCCAGCTCCGTAGCCCCCAGAAATTTAGCAGGCTTACGTGGATGGCATGCCATCCGCTACGTTTCGTGATCTGAGAAATTCCCACTTATAAGTATCATCATTAGCCCCCCACTCTTGTTTCGACCTATTTATGGGCCGGGTCGAGAGTGGTCTGCTTAATTTTCTCTGCTCAGCTTGGTGCCGAGAATTCATCGTGGTGGATTGTTCGGGAACGACATGGCGTTTGGCAGTTGCGTCTTTTCGATCTTCTAGTTCACGTGACGTCTCTCCGTGCGTCTTAATTTTCACGCATATTCTCAATGACGTCAGTGGATCACCGAAAGGGCGCCGCCATAATAGAGACGTCGCTTCGTCTGTTCGGGCCGGCTATCGACCGAACTCGAGCTTTATTTAGGAGTTTGCCTACTTCGGATACGTGCGCCGGGTAGAGGCCTGCCTGCTGGTTTAATACGAGGATTAAGGATCCACCGTTGAGGCCGAGCAGGAAAATATCTGGAGGCCTCGTGACGAGAGCTTTTGGATCCACAGCGCTGTTGGGTAGGAAGCTACCGCGGTGGATGGGCCGAGAAAGAAGCTGTCCGGCTGTCTCTTGATGAGGGCTTTGGATCCATGTCTTCATTGGGCAGGAAGCTACCCGTGGTGGATGGGCCGAGCAAGAAGCTATTCGTCCGTCTCGTGATGAAGTCTTTGGATTTACGCCTTCGTTGGACATGAAGCTACCCACTGTGGATGGGCCGAGCTGGAAGCTGCCCGGCGGCTCGTGATGAGGGCTTTTGGATCCACATTTTCGTTGGGCAGGAAGCTACCCGCAGTGAATGGGCCGAGCATGAAGCTACCCGGCCGCCTCGTGATGAGCGCTTTAGATCCACGTCTTCGTTGGGCAGGAAGATACCCACCGTGGATGGACCGAGCATGAAGCTTCCCAGCGGCCTTGTGATGAGGGATTTAGATCCACGTCTTCGTTGGGCAGGAAGCTACCCACGGTGGATGGGCAGGGCAGGAAGCTGCCCGGCGGCTCGTGATGAGGGCTTTTGGATCCACGTCTTCGTTGGGCAGAAAGCTACCCACCGTGGATGGGCCAAGCAGGAAGCTACCCGGCCGCCTCGTGATGAGGACTTTGGATCCATTTCTTCATTGGGCATAAAGCTACCCATTGTGAATGGGTCGAGCAGGAATGTAACACCCTAGTTCATTTATACCAATTCTAGTATTTCTTTATTTATTGTATTTTCCTGATTTATTGTGTTTTGGGTGCGAATAGTGTATTTGACATCTGTATTTGCATCCGACCCGACTCGCATGCTTGAAACCTATTTTGATTCATGTTTATGATTTATCCTGACCTGTTACATGGACTCGTGCACTTTCATTTTAATTTATACATCTTGCATACTGGCATTTTATCTGGTATTTGCATTTTTACAATATAACATTTTAAGTCACATAAAATATTTTAAAAATACATTGCATGGCCTGCATGATACCCCTAGCCCCGTGGTAGCATCCGCGCATCTTGTTCTCGTCCCGTTCAGTGAAACGGATTTGTTTGGATGGCTACGCGCACGTACCTGCATCCGTTCTTAGGGGTATGTATTTTCGTTACCCGGATATTCAATTTTTATTTTGGTCGACATGTATGTTTTTCGTATTTTAAAACTGAATTTTAGACCCGACCCGGGCATGTTTTGGACTATATTTGTATTTACCAGAATATCAAATTTTATTTATATAATATCAAATTTTATTTATATAATATTAATTTTATAAACCGATACAAATTAAAATTTAGTTCACTAATAAAATATTTTTTAAAATTTAAATCTAAACTAATTTCCTAACAAACTAACAACCCCTTTCTCTCTCTCTCTCCTCTGCATATATATATATATATATATATTTATATATATTTTATTTATTTATTTATTTTCTTTCCTTATTTAATACACAACCTCTTCTTCTTACTTCTTCTTCTTCTTTCTTCTTTCTTTTTCTTGATTCCGGCGATCACCGCCGGAGCCGTGCTCGTCGCTGACGATCCGAGTGATCCAGTGAACGTACCTTGCCTGTGTGATCACCCTCTTGCCTTGCCTGGACCCCTTCCGCATGCCGCGTGTGCATTGCGACGATTTACCGACGTCAGACGTGCCGTGCGTATCCGTCGCGTGATTCGATCGAGGCAAGTTTACCTTGCTACATGCTATGTTACTATATTTACATCTATTTGAATAAATATAATACATGTATTTAAAATTATGCGTCCCATGTTATAGTTTTACAGTTTTACGACGTCCGTTTGCATCCGTACAATTTATTTCGTATCTAGTGCATGCAAATTTATCTTGTTACATGCTAGACTACAATATATTGCACCCATTTGAATAATAACATCACATAATGTTTAGTTATGCATCCCACGGTACCATTTTACAATTTTAGTGTCTTCGGACATCCGTATGCATCCATATCATTATTTACATATCTAGTCGCATGCTAATTCATCTTGCTACATGCTATGTATCTTATTTTGCATCCATATGAATAAAAATATCACATGTTGATTGCACTGTACATCCATATTAAAGTTTTACCGTTTTCGAATACCCGTTTGCATCCATACATTTAAATTATATATCGTCGTAATATTTCTTATTATTATATTTAATTAGTTTATAATCTGAATTTTATAATTTTATACAAAATATAGTTTGAAAATATTATAGTTTACATATGAAACGTCGTTGCAAAGCGGATACAACAAATCTGAAATTTACTGTACACCTTACCTTATAAAATTCATTATAAATCATAGAAAAATTATTAGTATACGTTCTTTAGTTAGTTACGAAGCTAACTCAGAATACTATAACTCTATAAAATATTTACTTGCAAAATAAATTGTTTAAATAACGTAAAATGCAAATGAAAATATCTCTAAACTGCTGTCCAGGAAAATTCCAGCAGCAAACTTTCAATTTCGAATGTTCATAGCTTTTTGTAGGAACAACCTGAGATACTTCAACTTATAAAAATGAAAACCTTATTGAATTATCTTTGTTTTGGTATAAGACACGTCCCTTTTGGAGAACGTTTTTTATTTTTAATCTATTTTACAAATCAGGGCGACGCTGAATTTCTGAACGGAACTTTCTTGTGCATGGTTAATCAATACCACTTTTATAGTTATTAATCGGTTTGAATATGTTATCCATGTTAATTTTATTATATCAATATCTATTTAATAAATAATAGTGCTTGCGTTTTAATATTCAGCAAATTTTACCGATTTACAGTTTTATAGTATCCGTCTGTATCCGTACGGTTTATTACATATCTAGTTGCATGTCGAGACTATATTATTTCATGTTACAGTTGTATTAGTGCACCATTCTTGATAATGTGCATCCTACATAGTCATGATGTAACCCCTGATAGATATTTGTGCATCCATGCTTTCACCGTACATCCATATCTTTACCGTGATTCGATACTTGCTACATTTTATTGTTAGGCATCCGCTTGATACCTGTGCACTACCTAACATGACCTGATATATCACTACTTGACATGTTACCTGATCCTGTTTCTGATGCTGACAATTCTGACATGTTGTCCCGATGGACATATCTTGTTGTCTGTATAGACAAACCTGTTCCTGCTTGATCCTGTGTTGGCATTAGCTCCAAATTTATCAATACCTAACTTGAACACATAACTTGGGGGTGTGGGGAAATCAATGATGAAACCTGACTTGTAACTCGACGGTTCGATGCTTATACTGATCAGTTTTACGGGCTAGGCCAGCCCCGGGATGCTGCTGCTGACATCATTCATCTGTACATGTTACCTGTTTACTGCCTAGTGGCACGTCTCGGATTCAGCCCGAGAATCTTGACCGTGGTCCCGGGCATGCACGGGATACTATTGAGTTACATCGACGATTCATTAAATTGATTTCACAGACTTGAGAGTAATTAACCCAGTGGCTTAGTTCAGATTACTCACTGCACGTCATAGATGCTTTTACCCTTCACTGTTCCATATTCGTGTTACTGTTATACTTTTATTACTGTTTATACTCATGTCTGCATATCCTGTTATCTCCTGATTATATTTTTTGATATTATGACGCACTGACGTCTGGGTTTTGCATGGCCCAGATTCTCTACCTTGTCGCAGGCTAATCAGGAGTATTTCCGCCGTTAGGCCGAGCTGTTAGTATCCTGTTAGTATCCAGTTTAGTTATGTTACTTTCCAGATGTTATTGTTTATTGGGTCTATTGCTTCCGCATATTATTTCTTGACTCGTTTATTCTGGCTTATGGACATGTACTAGATAGTTTATTTTATTTCTACTGTTCTTGATATCTTCTAGACAGCCGTAATGTGACTGTGGAGGGATGTTTCCTAACCACAGGTAGCATGGTTGGCTCTGTCACGTGCCGATCTTAGCGCACTCTGGGAAGCGAGGCGTGACAGGGTTTGTTTGGTATCAGAGCCACAGGATTTAGGTTAATTGGGTTTGATTCTTTTGTAGTTAGGTATTGGACCCAATACACGAATCAGAAAACCCGTGATTAGGAACATGTCCTGCCACATTGTTATCGTGATTCTTGAATCTTATCTTTCTCTTGACCCTTGTCTTGACGATATGCAAACAACTTTGCACCTCGGCTTGAAACCTTTTGGTTCTATTGTTTCTCCTTTCCTATTCCTTCGATTCTGATACTAGGATATAGCGACTTGAACGGAGTTATGTGATTGTACCCATGAACTGTAGCATAGTTACAATACGGTACTCTATTTATATAACTTGAAGTCCCGGTCTTGATTCATTTCCTTGATTCATGGTCGTGAAATTTCTTTGGTTCTCTCAGTTTCATTGCTTACCAGTTCATGTTTTGCAGATTTCTTGGTGATCGATACCGGCAGTTATGAAGTTGTCTTGGGAATGGATTTTCTCGGCACTTTCCACGCTCACATTGATTGTAGGGCAAAAAAAGTGATTTTCCAGATTCCCGGACATCCAGAGTTTGTTGTTGCTGGAGGTAGCAGTTCTGTCGGGCCAATCGAGTTTTGGGCTAGGCCGACAAACAATGTTCTTTCGTCGATGGAAGTTGATAAGGAGGAAGCGCCAGCTGTAGTTCGAGAGTTCATGGACGTGTTCGAGGACATCTCGGGTTTATCGCCAAAACGAGATGTGGAGTTCGCGATCGATCTTGTTCCTGGTGCAGCGCCAATCTCAAAGGCGTACTATCCGATGGCATCAGTGGAGTTGGAAGAAGTCAAGAAGCAGGTTACTGAATTACTTGAGAAGGGTTGGATTCGCAGCATCAATTCACCTTGGGGAGCTCCAGTTCTTCTAGTCAAGAAGAAAGATGGCACAAGGAGGATGTGCATCGATTATCGAGAATTAAACCGGGTGACTATTAAGAACAAGTACCCGATCCCTCGCATTGGCGAATTGTTCGAGCAGCTTAGTGGCGCGAGAGTATTCTCGAAGCTGGATTTGCGATCCGGATATCATCAAGTTCGAGTTAAATCAGAGGATATTTGCAAGACTGCGTTTCGAACCCGATATGGGCATTACGAGTATTTAGTGATGCCATTCGGAGTCACGAATGCACCGGCGATATTTATGGACTTGATGAACCGAATCTTTTCATCGTTCTTGGACCAGTTTATAGTGGTGTTCATCGATGATATTCTGCTTGACTCGAGGAGCATAGAAGAGCACGCAGAACACTTGAAGATCGCACTGCAGACATTGAGGCAAGAAAGATTATATGCGAAGATGAGCAAGTGCGAGTTTTGGTTTGAAGAAGTGAAGTTTTGGGGCACGTCGTATCCGGAGATGGAATCACCGTTGATCCCGAGAAGATTGCAGCATTTCAAGATTGGCCGATTCCGAAGAACGTAGCAGAGATCAGAAGTTTTCTTGGACTTGCCGGATATCACAGAAGGTTCGTGGAGAATTTTGCTCGTTTGGCTGAGCCTTTGACCAAGCTTACGCGTAAGGAAGTACCGTTCGTATGGACGGATAAATGTGTGTCAGCTTTTGAGTCATTGAAACAGAGATTGATAATCGCTTCTATTTTGACCGTACCAGACGGTTCCGGAGGATTGGTGATTCACAGCGACGCATCTGGGAAAGGATTGGGATGTGTTTTGATGCAGCATGGGAAGGTTATAGCTTACGCATCGAGACAGTTGAAGATCCATGAAAAGAATTACCCAACTCCTGATTTGGAGCTTGCAGCAGTGATTTTCGCTTTGAAAATTTGGAGACACTATTTATTGGGCGAAAGGGTCGAAGTATTCACCGACCACAAATGCCTAAAGTATGTGATCACGCAGAAAGAGTTTAACATGAGATATCGTAAATGGTTAGAGCTGATGGCTGACTATGATCTTGATCTTAGGTATCATCCGGAGAAGTTAACGTAGTGCCAGATGCGCTTAGTCGGTTGCCAGCAGTTCGGATGTTGACTGCACAGAAGGAGCTTATCGAGAATTTCCGGAGATTCGAGTTGGAGATCGTGCTACCGCACTCTTCGGGACAGTTGATGTAGCTGCAAGTACAGTCGTCGTTGATCGAGAGTATTAAAGAAGCGCAGTCGCACGACCTAAGATTGCAGAAGTTTCGAGAACAGGTTGAAACAGGACTTCGAACGGACTTGTTGATTCATGAAGATGGCTCGTTGCGATATGGTAGCCGTTTGTGTGTGCCAAAAGAAGATATTCGCGAAGAAGTTATGATGGAGGCGCACAGTTCCGCATATTCCGTACATCCAGGAGGCACGAAGATGTACCGCGATCTAAGACAGCATTTCTGGTGGGAAGGCATGAAAAGGGAGATTGCTCGTTTTGTAGCGAAGTGCTTGGTGTGTCAGTAAGTTAAGGCTGAACATCAAAGGGTTGCTGGTTTATTGCAACCACTTTCGATTCCTCAATGGAAGTGGGAACATATAACCATCGATTTCGTGACAGCTTTACCGCGGAGTCCAAAGGGCAACAATGCAGTTTAGGTGATTGTTGATCGATTGACCAAGGCAGCTCATTTCATACCTTTTCGAGTTGGTCAATCAACGGAAGCATTGGCAGAATGGTACATGCAGGAGATTGTAAGATTGCATGGAGTACCTGTGAGCATCGTGTCCGACCGTGACACCCGATTCTTATCGCACTTCTGGAGGAGTTTACAGGAAAGTTTAGGGACGCGATTGAAGTTTAGCACAGCTTATCATCCTCAGACAGATGTCCATTCGGAGAGAACAATCCAAACTCTTGAAGATATGTTGAGAGCTTGCATGTTGGACTTCAAGGGTTCGTGGGAGGATCATCTACACTTGGTGGAGTTTTCGTACAACAACCGCTTTCCGCTTTCAGGCGACTATTCAGATGGCTCCATTTGAAGTATTGTATGGTCGCAAGTGTCGCTCACATGTTTGTTGGGACGATTTTGGAGAACGAAGATTGTTGGGACCGGATTTGATCGTGCAAACCGTGGAGAAAGTTAATACTATCCGGAATTATATAAAGGCAGCACAAGATCGACAGAAGAGTTGGGCCGATACATCGAGAAGACCTCTAGAATTCGCTGTTGGTGATATGGTATTCTTGAAGATATCACCGACTAGAGGAGTGATTCGTTTTGGGAGTCGATGCAAGCTTAGTCCTGGATTCGTGGGCCCTTTCGAGATTATGGAGCGTGTTGGAAAAGTGGCTTATCGATTGGCATTACCACAATCTTTGGCGAATGTTCATGTATCTCAACCCCGTAAGTATGTTCGAGATGAAACACACGTGCTGGATCATTCGGAGCTGACTGTAAGAGAGGATTTGACCTTTGAGGAACGACCGATGTCGATTGTTGATCGAAGAGAAAAGGTCCTTGATTGTGTGATTTAGCGTGCTTGCGCTTTCTAAATGATAGATCAAAAATATTTGTAATCAAGAACGGCGTCGCATGAAGCTAGCCGGTGAGTACGGGTCGGTCCACAGGGATTTTGTGAATTTCCGATTCGCGCTTACGAGTTAATTCCGAAGGGTGTTCGGATTGATTATTAAATCTAAAAACCTAATTAACCTAGGGCAATTATCTAGATCTATTCTTGCTGGGGCTAGGTTTAGGGATGGTTTGGAAATGCAAGTAAACCTCAACGCTTTCTATACCCGAATGAAGATCTGTGAGGAGTTATGGTAATTATCAATAAAGGGGATTAGATCCGTTCGGGAAGGTGATCCTTCCTCTAGGTTCTTGTCCTTCCTTTAGAGATCCTTACCCTAACCTCCATGGAAAACATCACACCCGGACCTTTATACTACGGTATCACTGCTACCTCGAGGGATAGAGTGCCGTAGGGAGCGGTATGTGCATGTATGCATGGAGTCCTATTGTAAATATTTGGTGGGTAAGAAAGTGATGAGAGATCTCATCTCTCAAAATCCTTCCCCAAAGCTAACTCTAAACAAGTTCCTAGGGCATGAAATTAAATCTACCTAGGGCAAGGAATTTAAATCTACACTAAAGCAAGAAATTAAATTACTTACAGATGCATCCCTCCAATCATCCATGCAGGGTTGTCAGATCTGAATTTCTGAATGGAGAAGAAACACCGATGCTCTCCAAAAGATTTCTAAATTTTTATTAAAAGGAGGCATAAGAAATTACAATGAGTAGAGTTCCTATTTATAGAGAATAGGAAACCCTAGGTTACAATTGATTTGCATGTCTACATTTACCAAAATATCCTTAGGAAGACCAAGTCAAAGTTGACTTCAAGCTTTGGTAAAATTTTATGTCTCTGTCTCTTTAAAGAAAGTATTGGGCCTTGGATCTTTGGGCTTCCTTATTATTTGGTTCTTTATTAAAATAGCTTTTATGTTTCTTCCAGATCTCGAGAGAATAATTGCGGTGGACTTTTAACCGTTCGCTTTGTAACTTGGACCTTGCATTGCCTTGTACTTTGTGAATTTTATCTTTGATGTAGGCTTGATCAAGAGTCTTCTATTTATTGGTCAAAGTCCACTTTTTCATCGTCTTTACATCGTTTTCACTGTTTTCTGTCTAAGAACCTGTAACCTGTAACATGTAGCAGACATGCGTCAAAAGCACCTGTTTATTTATAAAAAGAATAAGAATGAGGAATATAATAATGCAATATTATGGTGCGAACAAATACCCCCAAACTTATTTTTATTCACTAAAATCCTAACCGCACTTTCGCAGGGAAACGCGATTGCACTGAGCACGTGCAACAAGCCGTTAAACCTCTAGGTGTCCCTAGTAGGAGGAGTGTTGTCTCCTGAGGGTTTTCAGCGGATACCACCCACAAAATCCTATCAATTCAGCCCATTAACTTTTGTTCTCCAATTAGGTTTTCTAACTAAGAATTCTATTATCTTTTACTTGTAAATTATCCACCCATATTCTTCACACTTCCTCATCATTTAACTTAAGATTATATATATCTTGCAGATCTACTTAGCTTTCGGCATTTTCTAAGTTTTTCTTCTAGGGTTCCATCTCCATTTAGGAATTTCTATCAACCCTACTAAAGATACAAGTTTTATTCTTCATTCCTTTCTCTCATCTAAACTCTAATCACATATCCCCACGTGTGTGTAAATATCACCCCTATACTTGGAAATTCAAATCAAGCAATCGTACTCTCATCCATTGTCCAAAGCACTTATTAATTAGTGAATTTTTAAATGAATTTTGCTTACACATCCTTCATGCGACCGTTAATACTTCTTGAGGTACCAACAACCGATTACAAGATGTGTTTGCACATTAAAGCGTAATTCCTAGTCTTGTAACACCCAAGGCTTTTAGCAGTGACTCCCAAGCCAGTTGGTCTAAGACACTAGGTGATGAAGCACCCTCGCTAAATATTTTTCTATTTTTGCAGCCTTAAGTAATTACAAAAACAAGTGTTCATTTTTTTTTCTCTTTATTCACTTTTTTTCTTTTATTTTCATTTTCTTCGTACTAAGGACTTTAGACAAGAGTATTTCAAGGTCTCTTCTATTATTCCAAGTTTCAAGGTGCGTGATTGTGCAAATTGTAGGGTATACATTTCAGAATCTAGACTTAAGCTAGGAACTATTTTTCAAACTTATACTCTAATAAGAACATCAATACTCTTCCCTCATTTTGACTTAGCCCAAGAAGTGAACCCAAAATTTGCCTATTTCTAAATAAATTACAAGGCATATACTTTCTACCGTTAAACTTTAAGGAATGTTATTTTTAGGGTTTTTTAATTCACTAAGTCTAAGATCTAGTTGTTCCTAGCCAGTTAACCTATTTGTCAAACTCAAGTCAATTAGCCAAAATTGAATACAATAATTTTTATAATTTTTGAAATTTTTTCAATTTTTATGGGTTTTCAAATAAGTATGCAAATGCAAAAATATGTACAAATGAATGCGAAGGAAGAAGACGTACCGAGCATACCCCCAAACTTGAACTTGACAGTGTCCTCACTGTCATGCTAAACCAAGAGGGTCAAAAAGGCCAGTACTCCCCTGTTTATTTATTTATAATTTTTATATTTTTAATGTTTTGAAATTTTTTTGATTTTTTTATAGAAAAGAAAACAAAAAATATATACATATATACAAAGATTCCCCCAAACTTAAGCTTGGCCTTGCACAAGCCAAAAGTTAGCACCAACCATTCAAAAATCTTATCGTGGAAATGGTATAGTTGGTGCAAGAAAATGAGAAGCACGCGAGACCGTGTGGAAAGAAGAATGGTAGAATATGGTCTCGGTGGGGGAGAAGAATGGCGAAAAGAAGAAGGAAATGGAGTACGATCTTGAGGGTGTAAATTGAATGAATAAATTAACGCAATATGTGATGACCGATATGTTATAAGCGATTACGCTAACCTATCAACCCGTCGGGAAATGTGGTCAAATCCCTCAAGATTCGCAAGAAAACATGGGTACGCCGAACTTGGTATAGGAGATGAAAGCGTAACGGTCATTTGTTCGGTCGGAACAATGGGAAAGACGAAAGGGAGTGAATTAGGGATAGTATCTTTCTCACCGTAGTAAACTGTTTCGAACTTAAAAGATTCCATTAATGGTTCGAAACTACTATAATCAACCGAGTCTGATGGCTCATCTGAAAATGTAAAGGACTCAAACTCGGGCGGCGAGTTATCAATATCGTCCGAAAAATTGAAACACTCGTAGGTGTTATCGTCTGTGAGAATTGTGTTAGATTCAAAGGAAAAGGTTTCAAGCTCACAGTCTTCTGGCGGGGTCGGAACGATGGGAAGGAGGGAAGGTGATATAACAGTCAAAGGTTCGGGAGTATGAATTGGAAAATCAGACACATCAAACAAAAATGATTCAACCTCAATATTATCCTCAAGACTCTTCTCGATACTATCCTCAATATTCAACTCATCCATGCCATTATCATCAAAATCTAGACGCATATGAGATTCGGGAGAAACATTTAATAACTCAGGATGACGATTTGAACATAAAATTTCAAGCAAATCGACAGGTTCATCATCCGAAATATTCCCGGCGTCTATATCCTCAATCAAGTGAAAATCAATTTCTTTAGACACCTCATCAAAAGCATGGATATCTATCGATTTAGGTTCTAGAGTGGAGGTGTAAAGATCAAAAGGATTATGTGCGGTTTCACTCGAAAGGGGTTCCTCACAATCTGGCAAATCAAACACTTACAAAATCACACAACTCGTTTTTATTTTCAACTGGTGAATCATTTGAAAAAATCGATGGAAAACAGGAGTTGTGGGCTTCAATTGGGTACGGGTATGTTTGATTTGCAAATCCTCTCTCATTCTCACTCTGTCCAACTGCCGTCTCATACATTGAAAAATTTAGAGCTGGCGGGACACTGGCTACCGGTTCACTAGGTTGCATAAGGGCGGCCATGGACGCTTCCACATTCCTCATCATTTTATTTATTGCTGCGATATATGCCTCCAACGACTCTTCCAAACTAGACTTGGGTGGTAAGGGGGTTTCGGTAAAAGATTCAAAATGGTGTGGATATGCAAAACTCCCAATAGACTGTGTAGAAACGGTGTCTAGTGAAGGTGGGAAGGTCGGGTATGACTGGTAGGCAGTGGGTGATTGGACAGGGGTAGGGTCAACATATGGATAAAAAGGTGAACAGTTGTATAGATCCCTAGAACTAGATGAGTGGAGAGGGGTGAAAGATCGACTGCGAGATTGAGCAATATGCTCAGCAATGGACATCGGCTTATGAGTGACAGAAGGACTTGAAAAAGTGGTATCAACATATCGAGGTGGTAAAGGTTGACTTGGTTGACACAAAGTGGGTTGAAAAGTCAAACTGTTTCTCCTAGACACCTCTATTTGATCTTTCAACGAAATTTTTGGCAAGGAAGGATCGTTTTTAAATTGACCGAACAAATTAACGTACGACGCAAAATTAGGTTCGGGATACCAAAGTTCGGCTAATGATTTATTATGTGGGGTACCCATGTTAGAAGAAGAAAGGTGACAAGAAGGAAGGTTGGGTGGTGCAAGGATTTATTTGCAGCTAAAATTTTTTGCAAGTTTCTATAAAATATTTGTACTTTTTATTTTCATTTTTCATTGATTTTTTTCTTTCTCTTTATTTGGAAAAATTTTGTTGCAAAAAGATTTTAGAGAAAAAATATGCAACCGCAAAATATTTTATAGAAAAGATATGCAACAGCAAAATATTACTTGCAATCTAATTCCTAATTTAAGCGGGGCGCAAAGATCCTGCACAAGATTGTTATTTGGAAGGGAAAAAATTTTTGAGCGTAAAAAAATCGTGCAGGAAAATTTACAGAAGATATATCAAGATTTGCAGAGGAGGAGAGAGAAAACTCATAGAAATTTGCAGTAGCAGAACTGTTTTTTTTTGTCGCGATTCTGCCTTTTTTCCAAGCCCTGAATCGATCAGACCGCGGCGGTTCCGCGGCCGAAATGGGGCTGGTGCGGCGGTTCCGCCGCGGGTTGGTCGGTTCGGCAAGTTTTTTTTTTGTGTGGAACAGATCACCACGGTTAACTTGTAGACTCGGTCCTCCAAATTTCTTCTGTTTCTCGGTTGTTGTGATCTTCTGTTGTTCCGATCTGTTTTTTCCTGTTTTGATCTCTGTAGATTTCTAGATCCGAATTTGATCCTGTAAAGATTCACAAAAAACAAAGTATCCCTTCCAAAAATAACAGATAATATAATTTTTTTATATTTTTTGGATTTTTATGATTTTTTAAATTTTATGATTAACCCGAAATTGCGAAAAGGAAAGTTCTACGCCATCCCCGGCAACGGCGCCATTTGATTGCGTGATTTAGCGAGCTTGCGCTTTCTAAAAGATAGATCAAAAATATTTGTAACCGCAATCAAGAACGGCGTCGCATGAAGCTAGCCGGTGAGTACGGGTATGTCCACAGGGATTTTGTGAATTTCCGATTCGCGCTTACGAGTTAATTCCGAAGGGTGTTCGGATTGATTATTAAATCTAAAAACCTTATTAACCTAGGGCAATTATCTAGATCTATTCTTGCTGGGGCTAGGTTTAGGGATGGTTTGGAAATGCAAGTAAACCTCAACGCTTTCTATACCCGAATGAAGATCTGTCAGGAGTTATGGTAATTATCAATAAAGGGGATTAGATCCGTTCGGGAAGGTGATCTTTTCTCTAGGTTCTTGTCCTTCCTTTGGAGATCCTTACCCTAATCTCCATGGAAAACATCACACCCGGGCCTTTATACTACGGTATCACCGCTATCTCGAGGGATATAGTGCCGTAGGGAGTGGTATGTGCATGTATGCATGGAGTCCTATTGTAAATATTTGGTGGGTAAGAAAGGGATGAGAGATCTCATCTCTCAAAATCCTTCCCCAAAGCTAACTCTAAACAAGTTCCTAGGGCATGAAATTAAATCTACCTAGGGCAAGGAATTTAAATCTACACTAAAGCAAGAAATTAAATTACTTACAGATGCATCCCTCCAATCATCCATGCAGGGTTGTCAGATCTGAATTTCTGAATGGAGAAGAAACACCGATGCTCTCCAAAAGATTTCTAAATTTTTATTAAAAGGAGGCATAAGAAATTACAATGAGTAGAGTTCCTATTTATAGAGAATAGGAAATCCTAGGTTACAATTGATTTGCATGTCTACATTTACCAAAATATCCTTAGGAAGACCTAGTCAAAGTAGACTTCAAGCTTTGGTAAAATTTTATGTCTCTGTCTCTTTAAAGAAAGTATTGGGCCTTGGATCTTTGGGCTTCCTTATTATTTGGTTCTTTATTAAAATAGCTTTTATGTTTCTTCCAGATCTCGAGTGAATAATTGTGGTGGACTTTTAACCGTTCGTTTTGTAATCTTGGACCTTGCATTGCCTTGTACTTTGTGAATTTTATCTTTGATGTAGGCTTGATCAAGAGTCTTCTATTTGTTGGTCAAAGTCCACTTTTTCATCGTCTTTACATCGTTTTCACTATTTTCTGTCTAAGAACCTGTAACCTGTAACATGTAGCAGACATGTGTCAAAAGCACCTGTTTATTTATAAAAAGAATAAGAATGAGGAATATAATAATGCAATATTATGGTGTGAACAAATACCCCCAAACTTATCTTTTGCTCGTTCTCGAGCAAACTTATTTTTATTCACTAAAATCCTAACCGCACTTTTGCAGGGAAACGCGATTGCACTGAGCACGTGCAACAAGCCGTTAAACCTCTAGGTGTCCCTAGTAGGAGGAGTGTTGTCTCCTGAGGGTTTTCAGCGGATACTACCCACAAAATCCTATCAATTCAGCCCATTAACTTTTGTTCTCCAATTAGGTTTTCTAACTAAGAATTCTATTATCTTTTACTTGTAAATTATCCACCCATATTCTTCACACTTCCTCATCATTTAACTTAAGATTATATATATCTTGCATATCTACTTAGCTTTCGGCATTTCCTAAGTTTTCCTTCTAGGGTTCCATCTCCACTTAGGAATTTCTATCAACCCTACTAAAGATACAAGTTTTATTCTTCATTCCTTTCTCTCATCTAAACTCTAATCACATATCCCCACGTGTGTGTAAATATTACCCCTACACTTGGAAATTCAAATCAAGCAACCGTACCCTCATCCATTGTCCAAAGCACTTATTAATTAGTGAATTTTTAAATGAATTTTGCTTACACATTCTTCATGCGACCGTTAATACTTCTTGAGGTACCAACAACCGATTACAAGATGTGTTTGCACATTAAAGCGTAATTCCTAGTCTTGTAACACCCAAGGCTTTTAGCAGTGACTCCCAAGCCAGTTGGTCTAAGGCACTAGGTGATGAAGCACCCTCGCTAAATATTTTTCTATTTTTGCAGCCTTAAGTAATTACAAAAACCAGTGTTCATTTTTTTTTCTCTTTATTCACTTTTTTTCTTTTATTTTCATTTTCTTCGTACTAAGGACTTTAGATAAGAGTATTTCAAGGTCTCTTCTACTATTCCAAGTTTCAAGGTGCGTGATTGTGTAAATTGTAGGGTATACATTTTCAGAATCTAGACTTAAGCTAGGAACTATTTTTCAAACTTATACTCTAATAAGAACATCAATACTCTTTCCTCATTTTGACTTAGCCCAAGAAGTGAACCTAAAATTTGCCTATTTCTAAATAAACTACAAGGCATATACTTTCTACCGTTAAACTTTAAGGCATGTTATTTTTAGGGTTTTTTAATTCACTAAGTCTAAGATCTAGTTGTTCCTAGCCAGTTAACCTATTTGTCAAACTCAAGTCAATTAGCCAAAATTGAATACAATAATTTTTATAATTTTTGAAATTTTTTCAATTTTTTTGGGTTTTCAAATAAGTATGCAAATGCAAAAATATGTACAAATGAATGCGAAGGAAGAAGACGTACCGAGCATACCCCCAAACTTGAACTTGACAGTGTCCTCACTGTCATGCTAAACCAAGAGGGTCAAAAAGGCCAGTACTCCCCTGTTTATTTATTTATAATTTTTATATTTTTAATGTTTTGAAATTTTTTTGATTTTTTTATAGAAAAGAAAACAAAAAATATATACATATATACAAAGATTCCCCCAAACTTAAGCTTGGCCTTGCACAAGCCAAAAGTTAGCACCAACCATTCAAAAATCTTATCGTGGAAATGGTATAGTTGGTGCAAGAAAATGAGAAGCACGCGAGACCGTGTGGAAAGAAGAATGGTAGAATATGGTCTCGGTGGGGGAGAAGAATGGCGAAAAGAAGAAGGAAATGGAGTACGATCTTGAGGGTGTAAATTGAGTGAATAAATTAACGCAATATGTGATGACCGATATGTTATAAGCGATTGCGCTAACCTATCAACCCGTCGGGAAATGGGGTCAAATCCCTCAAGATTCGCAAGAAAACATGGGTATGCCGAACTTGGTATAGGAGATGAAAGCGTAACGGTCATTTGTTCGGTCGGAACAATGGGAAAGACGAAAGGGAGTGAATTAGGGATAGTATCTTTCTCACCGTAGTAAACTGTTTCGAACTTAAAAGATTCCATTAATGGTTCGAAACTACTATAACCAACCGAGTCTGATGGCTCATCTGAAAATGTAAAGGACTCAAACTCGGGCGGTGAGTTATCAATATCGTCCGAAAAATTGAAACACTCGTAGGTGTTATCGTCTGTGAGAATTGTGTTAGATTCAAAGGAAAAGGTTTCAAGCTCACAGTCTTCTGGCGGGGTTGGAACGATGGGAAGGAGGGAGGGTGATATAACAGTCAAAGGTTCGGGAGTATGAATTGGAAAATCAGACACATCAAACAAAAATGATTCAACCTCAATATTATCCTCAAGACTCTTCTCGATACTATCCTCAATATTCAACTCATCCATGCCATTATCATCAAAATCTAGACGCATATGAGATTCGGGAGAAACATTTAATAACTCAGGATGACGATTTGAACATAAAATTTCAAGCAAATCGACAGGTTCATCATCCGAAATATTCCCGGCGTCTATATCCTCAATCAAGTGAAAATCAATTTCTTTAGACACCTCATCAAAAGCATGGATATCTATCGATTTAGGTTCTAGAGTGGAGGTGTAAAGATCAAAAGGATTAGGTGCGGTTTCACTCGAAAGGGGTTCCTCACAATCTGGCAAATCAAACACTACAAAATCACACAACTCGTTTTTATTTTCAACTGGTGAATCATTTGAAAAAATCGATGGAAAACAGGAGTTGTGTGCTTCAATTTGGTACGGGTATGTTTGATTTGCAAATCCTCTCTCATTCTCACTCTGTCCAACTGCCGTCTCATACATTGAAAAATTTGGAGCTAGTGGGACACTAGCTACCGGTTCACTAGGTTGCATAAGGGCGGCCATGGACGCTTCCACATTTCTCATCATTTTATTTGTTGCTGCGATATACGCCTCCAACGACTCTTCCAAACTAGACTTGGATGGTAAGGGGGTTTCGGTAAAAGATTCAAAATGGTGTGGATATGCAAAACTCCCAATAGGCTGTGTAGAAACGGTGTCTAGTGAAGGTGGGAAGGTCGGGTATGACTGGTAGGCAGTGGGTGATTGGACAGGGGTAGGATCAACATATGGATAAAAAGGTGAACAGTCGTGTAGATCCCTAGAACTAGATGAGTGGAGAGGGGTGAAAGATCGACTGCGAGATTGAGCAATATGCTCAGCAATGGACATCGGCTTAGGAGTGACAGAAGGACTTGAAAAAGTGGTATCAACATATCGAGGTGGTAAAGGTTGACTTGGTTGACACAAAGTGGGTTGAAAAGTCAAACTGTTTCTCCTTGACGCCTCTATTTGATCTTTCAACGAAATTTTTGGCAAGGAAGGATCGTTTTTAAATCGACCGAACAAATTAACGTACGACGCAAAATTAGGTTCGGGATACCAAAGTTCGGCTAATGATTTATTATGTGGGGTACCCATGTTAGAAGAAGAAAGGTGACAAGAAGGAAGGTTGGGTGGTGCAAGGAGTTATTTGCAGCTAAATTTTTTTGCAAGTTTCTATAAAATATTTGTACTTTTTAGTTTCATTTTTCATTGATTTTTTTCTTTCTCTTTATTTGGAAAAATTTTGTTGCAAAAAGATTTTAGAGAAAAGATATGCAACCGCAAAATATTTTATAGAAAAGATATGCAACAGCAAAATATTACTTGCAATCTAATTCCTAATTTAAGCGGGGCGCAAAGATCCTGCACAAGATTGTTATTTGGAAGGGAAAAAATTTTTGAGCGTAAAAAAATCCTGCAGGCAAATTAACAGAAGATATATCAAGATTTGCAGAGGAGGAGAGAGAAAACTCATAGAAATTTGCAGTAGCAGAACTGTTTTTTTTTTGTCGCGATTCTGCCTTTTTTCCAAGCCCTGAATCGATCAGACCGCGGCGGTTCCGCGGCCAAAATGGGGCTGGTGCGGCGGTTCCGCCGCGGGTTGGTCGGTTCAGCAAGTTTTTTTTTGTGGAACAGATCACCACGGTTAACTTGTAGACTCGGTCCTCCAAATTTCTTCTGTTTCTCGGTTGTTGTGATCTTCTGTTGTTCCGATCTGTTTTTTCCTGTTTTGATCTCTGTAGATTTCTAGATCCGAATTTGATCCTGTAAAAATTCACAAAAAACAAAGTATCCCTTCCAAAAATAACAGATAATATATATTTTTTTTATATTTTTTGTATTTTTTAGATTTTTTAAATTTTATGATTAACCCGAAATTGCGAAAAGGAAAGTTCTACGCCGTCCCCGGCAACGGCGCCATTTGATTGTGTGATTTAGCGTGTTTGCGCTTTCTAAAAGATAGATCAAAAATATTTGTAACCGCAATCAAGAACGGCGTCGCATGAAGCTAACCGGTGAGTACGGGTCGGTCCACAGGGATTTTGTGAATTTCCGATTCGCGCTTACGAGTTAATTCCGAAGGGTGTTCGGATTGATTATTAAATCTAAAAACCTAATTAACCTAGGGCAATTATCTAGATCTATTCTTGCTGGGGCTAGGTTTAGGGATGGTTTGGAAATGCAAGTAAAGCTCAACGCTTTCTATACCCGAATGAAGATCTGTGAGGAGTTATGGTAATTATCAATAAAGGGGATTAGATCCGTTCGGGAAGGTGATCCTTCCTCTAGGTTCTTGTCCTTCCTTTAGAGATCCTTACCCTAACCTCCATGGAAAACATCACACCCGAGCCTTTATACTACGGTATCACCGCTACCTCGAGGGATAGAGTGCCGTAGGGAGCGGCATGTGCATGTATGCATGGAGTCCTATTGTAAATATTTGGTGGGTAAGAAAGGGATGAGAGATCTCATCTCTCAAAATCCTTCCCCAAAGCTAACTCTAAACAAGTTCCTAGGGCATGAAATTAAATCTACCTAGAGCAAGGAATTTAAATCTACACTAAAGCAAGAAATTAAATTACTTACAGATGCATCCCTCCAATCATCCATGCAGGGTTGTCAGATCTGAATTTCTGAATGGAGAAGAAACACCGATGCTCTCCAAAAGATTTCTAAATTTTTATTAAAAGGAGGCATAAGAAATTACAATGAGTAGAGTTCCTATTTATAGAGAATAGGAAACCCTAGGTTACAATTGATTTGTATGTCTACATTTACCAAAATATCCTTAGGAAGACCTAGTCAAAGTAGACTTCAAGCTTTGGTAAAATTTTATGTCTCTGTCTCTTTAAAGAAAGTATTGGGCCTTGGATCTTTGGGCTTCCTTATTATTTGTTTCTTTATTAAAATAGCTTCTATGTTTCTTCCAGATCTCCAGTGAATAATTGCGGTGGACTTTTAACCGTTCGCTTTGTAATCTTGGACCTTGCATTGCCTTGTACTTTATGAATTTTATCTTTGATGTAGGCTTGATCAAGAGTCTTCTATTTGTTGGTCAAAGTCCACTTTTTCATCGTCTTTACATCGTTTTCACTGTTTTCTGTCTAAGAACCTGTAACCTGTAACATGTAGCAGACATGCGTCAAAAGCACCTGTTTATTTATAAAAAGAATAAGAATGAGGAATATAATAATGCAATATTATGGTGTGAACAGTCCTTACGAACAAGGTTATCCTTCTCGTACTTGTTTCGTGGGGGAATCGCTCGTACAGAGAATCGACTTGGGAACAAGAAGACGAGATTCGACAGAAGTTTCCACACCTATTGTTGTAGATTCTTGATTATTTATCTTTTCTTGTTCCTGGAATTTCGAGGACGAAATTCTTTTTGTAGTTGGATATAATGCAACACCCTAGTTCATTTATACCAATTCTAGTATTTCTTTATTTATGGTATTTTCCTGATTTATTGTGTTTTGGGTGCGGATAGTGTATTTGACATCTGTATTTGCATCCGACCGGATCCGCATGCTTGAAACCTGTTTTGATTCATGTTTATGATTTATCCTGACCTGTTACATGGAATTGTGCACTTTCATTTTAATTTATACATCTTGCATACTGACATTTTATTTGGCATTTGCATTTTTACAATATAATATTTTAAGTCACATAAAATATTTTAAAAATACATTGCATGGCCTGCATGATACCCCTAGCCCCGTGGTAGCATCCGCGCATCTTGTTCTCGTCCCGTTCAGTGAAACAGACTTGTTTGGATGGCTACGCGCACGTACCTGCATCCGTTCTTAGGGGTATGCATTTTCGTTACCTGGACATTCATTTTTTATTTTGGTCGACATGTATGTTTTTCGTATTTTAAAACTGAATTTTAGACCCGACCCGGGAATGTTTTGGACTATGTTTGTATTTACCAGAATATCAAATTTTATTTATATAATATTAATTTTATAAACTGATACAAATTAAAGTTTAGTTCACTAATAAAAGATTTTTTAAAATTTAAATCTAAACTAATTTCCTACCAAAGTAAAAACCGCTTTCTCTCTCTCTCTCCTCTGCATATATATATTTATATATTTTTTATTTATTTTTTTCTTTTCTTATTTAATACACAGCCTCTTCTTCTTACTTCTTCTTCTTCTTTCTTCTTTCTTTTTCTTGATCTTGTTTCTTGATTCCGGCGATCACCGCCGGAGCCGTGCTCGTCGCTGACGATCCGAGTGATCCAGTGAACGTATCTTGCCTGTGTGATCATCCTCTTGCCTTATCTGGACCCGTCCCGCATGCCGCGTGTGCGTTGCGACGATTTACCGACGTCGGATGTGCCATGCATATCCGTCGCGTGATTCGATCGAGGTAAGTTTACTTTGCTACATGCTATGTTACTATATTTACATCCATTTGAATAAATATAATACATGTATTTAAAATTATGCATCTCATGTTATAGTTTTACAGTTTTACGACGTCCGTTTGCATCCGTACAATTTATTTCGTATCTAGTGCATGCAAATTTATCTTGTTACATGCTAGACTACAATTATTGCACCCATTTGAATAATAACATCACATAATATTTAGTTATGCATCCCACATTACCATTTTACAGTTTTACTGTCTTCGGACATCCGTATGCATCCATATCACTATTTACATATCTAGTCGCATGCTAATTCATCTTGCTACATGCTATGTATCTTATTTTGCATCCATATGAATAAAAATATCACATGTTGATTGCACTGTACATCCATATTAAAGTTTTACCGTTTTCGGATATCCGTTTGCATCCATATCATTTAAAATATATATCTTCATAATATTTCTTATTATTATCTTTAATTAGTTTATAATCTGCATTTTATAATGTTATACAAAATATAGTTTGAAAATATTATAGTTTACACATGAAACGTCGTTGCAAAGCGGATAAGACAAATCTGAAATTTACTGTACACCTTACCTTATAAAATTCATTATAAATCATAGAAAAATTATTAGTATATGTTCTTTAGTTCATTACGAAGCTAACTCAGAATACTATAACTCTATGAAATATTTACTTGCAAAATAAATTGTTTAAATAATGTAAAATGCAAATGAAAATATCTCTAAACTGCTGTCCAGGGAAATTCCAGCAGCAAACTTTCAATTTCGAACGTTCATAACTTTTTGTAGAAACAACCTGAGATACTTCAACTTATAAAAATGAAAACCTTATTGAATTATCTTTGTTTTGGTATAAGACACGTCCCTTTTGGAGAAATTTGTTATTTTTAAGCTATTTTACAAATCAGGGCGACGCTGAATTTCTGAACGGAACTTTCTTGTGCATGGTTAATCAATACCACTTTTATAGTTATTAATTAGTTTGAATATGTTATCCATGTTAATATTATTATATTAATATCTATTTAATAAATAATAGTGCTTGTGTTTTAATATTTAGCAAATTTTACCGATTTACAGTTTTATAGTATCCGTCTGTATCCGTACGGTTTATTACATATCTAGTTGCACGCCGAGACCATATTATTTCATGTTACTATTGTATTAGTGCACCATTCTTGATAATGTGCATCCTACATAGTCATGATGTAACCCCTGATAGATGTTTGTGCATCCATGCTTTCACCGTACATCCATACCTTTACCGTGATTCGATACTTGCTACATTTTACTGTTAGTCATCCGCTTGATACCTGTGCACTACCTAACATGAACTGATATATCACTACTTGACATGTTAACTGATCTTGTTTCTGATGCCGACAATCCTGACATGTTGTCCCGATGGACATATCCTGTTGTCTGTATAAACAAACCTGTTCCTGCTTGATCCTGTGTTAGCATTAGCTCCAAATTTATCAATACGTAACTTGAACACATAACTTGGGGGTATGGGGAAATCAATGATGAAATCTGACTTGTAACTCGACAGTTCGATGCTTATACTGATCAGTTTTACGGGCTAGGCCAGCCCCGGGATGATGCTGCTGACATCATTCATCTATACATGTTACCTGTTTACTGCCTAGCGGCACGTCTCGGATTCAGCCCGAGAATCTTGACCGTGGTCGCGGGCATGCACGGGATACTATTGAGTTATATCAACGATTCATTAAATTGATTTCACAGACTTGGGAGTAGTTAACCCATTGGCTTAGTTCAGATTACTCACTGCACGTCATATATGCTTTTATCCTTCACTGTTCCATATTCGTGTTACTGTTATACTTTTATTACTGTTCATACTCTTGCCTGCATATCCTGTTATCTCCTGATTGTATTTGTTGATATTATGACGCACTGACGTCTGGATTTTGCATGACCCAGATTCTCTACCTTGTCGCAGGCTAATCAGGAGTATTTCCACCGTCAGGCCGAGCAGTGAGGATCCTGTTAGTATCCAGTTAGTATCCAGTTTAGTTATGTTACTTTCCAGATGTTATTGTTTATTGGATCTATTGCTTCCGCATATTATTTCTTGACTCATTTATTCTGGCTTATGGACATGTACTAGATAGTTTATTTTATTTCTACTGTTCTTGATATCTTCTAGACAGCCGTAATGTGACTGTGGAGGGATGTTTCCTAGCCACAGGTAGCATGGTTGGCTCTGTCACGTGCCGATCTTAGCGCACTCTGGGAAGCGGGGCGTGACAAGGAAGCTGCCTGGCGACCTCATGATGAGGGCTTTTGGATCCACATTTTCGTTAGGCAGGAAGCTACCCACCGTGGATGGGCCGCAGGAAGATACCCGGCCGCCTCGTGATGAGAGTTTTGGATCTACGTCTTCATTGGGTAGGAAGCTACCCACGGTGGATGGACCGAGCAGGAAACTACCTGGTCACCTCGTGATGAGGGCTTTGGATCCATGTCTTCATTGGGCAGGAAGCTACCTACGGTGGATGGGCTGGGCAGGAAGCTACCCATGGTGAATAGGCAGGGCAGGAAGCTACCCGGTCGCCTCGTGATAAGGGCTTTTGGATCCACGTCTTCGTTGGGCAGGAAGCTACCCACCGTGGATAGGCCGGGCAGGAGGCTATCCGGCCGCCTCGTGATGGGGCTTTAGATCTACGTATTCGTTGGGCAGGAAGCTACCCACCGTGGATGGGCCGAGCAGGAAGCTACCCGGCCGTCTCATGATGAGGGCTTTGGATCCACATCTTAATTGGGCAGGAAGCTACCCATGGTGGATGGGCTGAGCAGGGACCGCCTCGTGATAAGGGCTTTGGATCCACGTCTTCATTGGGCAGGAAGCTACCCATGGTGGATTGGCCGGGTAGGAAGCTACCCGCAGTGGATAGGCCGAGCATGAAGCTACCCGGCCACCTCGTGATGAGAGCTTTTGGATCCACGTCTTTGTCAGGAAGCTACCATGCCACCTCGTGATGAGAGCTTTGGATCCATGTCTTCGTTGGGCAGGAAGCTACCCATTATGGATGGGCCGAGCAGGAAGCTGCCCGGCGGCCTCATGATGAGGGCTTTTGGATCCACATTTTCGTTGGGCAGGAAGCTACCCACCGTGGATGGGCCGAGCAGGAAGTTGTCGCCTCTTGATGAGGGCTTTTGGATCCACATTTTCGTTGGGCAGGAAACTAACTACGGTGGATAGGCGGCCTCGTTGGTAGCCACCTCGTGATGAAGGCTTTAGATCCACATCTTCGTTGGGCAGGAAGCTACTCGCGATGGATGGGCCGGTGTCACGCCCCGCTTCCCAGTGTACGGAGAAGCAGACGTGACGGGACGCGACGTATTTACTCAGAAATAAACACGTTAAGAGTAAATAAGCAATATATAAAAGAAATGCACAAGAATAGCAAGAGATGTAATATAAACAACAACTTTTATTAACATTCATTCTTTACATTACAATTGATTTGAAAAGGAAAGTACAAGAATGTAAGCAATGCCTAAACAGTGGCATATGAACTGAAAAGTAAATAAGTACAAATAAGCTAGTAGTCGTGCTGCTCGGGTATCTGCTCTAAGTACTCCTGGCTAGGCTTGGTCTCCTGAGAGTCAGGTCAAAAGAAAGAGACAGAAATGTCGTTAGCGAACTAGTGCTCGGTAAGTCCCAAAAGAAGGAATGGAATAGAACAAGTAAAGTGAATAGAACTAGTAATTGTACAGATTTATTTTTGTTATACTAACGTGGTTGTTTGTAGCTTGGTAAACAATATATGAGTGATACGAGAGGAGTCCAACTATCCCGTGGACTATGGGAACAAGAAAGTACAAGGCCCCTTCAAAACCCACGGGACAACGACAATGGATGTTAATCTAGTGTTTTTTAGTGTTCCATTATCGTGCCACTTTTAATACATTCCGTACCAATCTATCCCATTAATACCCTGTAATGTTTTGTATTGACTTATAGTTATCAGACTTGCCGAGACCATGGATACAAGTTGTTTCTTGTAATCAGGTTCAGGATGTATCAAGTAGTTATGTAATCAAGTCAAGTTATAACCATGGGTCGGTCAAGTCAAGTCGTGTTTGCATGTTGATATTGTTCTGGTATTCAGGTTCAGATTCAAGTATACATGTTATAGTTTGGTATATTGGATTCATGTTTGAATTGGATTCAGGTTTGGATTGGATTAAGATTTAGACTCAGACTCAGATTTGAGTCAGACACTTTAAACTGATTTGGATCCTGAATTAACTTCGGGTGTTATCGGTAACTGCTGCACATGGACGGCAGGATTTGTGTCTTTTTCCAAGACAATTACCATTGATAACCCCGTTAAGTTTTTTTCTACCTTAAATAGGCAAGCACTCACTTTCTCCGGCTCCCTGAGGCTCAAGAGAATTGATCCCACTTAAATCTATATTTACTAAAGTTCTTAAATGTAATTTTATATAACTCGAAGGGGTTTTATGAAAAATATTTTATATACTTTCAAAATAAACCTTGAGTATTTATTTATGTTATTTAGGGTTTCCATAGATGTAACTTTTAAAGATTTGAGGTATTTTAGTGAATAATAACTTAGCTTGAATAATTCAAGGTATTTTACTGTAAATCTTGACTTTTGGATAACTTGAAGGTATTTTGGTGAAACTTGTCATTCTTTTATTTTATAGAAAAACTGGAATTTTATTATAAGTTGAAAATATGTGGTGTGATAATATTTATATAATATTAAAAATTAATTTTATTATTTAAAAGAAAAATGCCGTTTTTCTTAAAAATCGTATTAAAAATATTTCGAGACTGAATGCTCCGTGAGGAGGTCTGGATCTCACTCTACTAGCCCGAGGATGTGTGACATCCAATAGTGGGTTCCCCAAAATGGGTTATAGAGGTATAATCGCAAAGAATTTAATAATACTATTTAAAAGAAAACCGGGTTTTTATAGTTCAACGTATTTTAATGAAATATCGTATTCGCCACAAAAATATGTTTCAAAGAGTATCGTTCTATGTAAACATGTGTGTATGTGAGGGATATGTCATTTCCCCGTGAAGTTTTCTAAAGATATGATTAAGCAAAAATTAAATATGGTCAATACAAAGTTCATGGTATTTAAATGTAAAATTCAATTTAAAGTTATTTAGCAGGATAATTTAGGATGAAAGTTATTTCTAATTATTAGTTTTATGGTTATAAATATATGTTAAGAATATGGATGAACAATGATTAAGAAAAAGTATAATTTCAAGGTTTTAGAATCAAAAGTCGGTGCTAACTCCACTTACCGACATGTTTTGAAAAAGAAAACTTTTTATGTAGAAATAGAAGAATATGGTGGGACTTACAAGTTGGAAGGGTAGGAAAGAGGTATAAGAAGACAGCTTGATCATTGCGGCGTTGCGGGGTCGCCGGAACTTGCTCGATTCCTCGCCGGAAGTTGGTCTTGGACTAACTCCACTTCTACTTAGAAAAATTGGATAATTTTGGCTTGGGATTTCAGAATGAAGAAGGGATAAGGTACGGGGTTGTATTTATAGTGTGAAATTAGGGTTTTAGAATTGAAAGATTGAATTAAAATGCATTAAAAATTGGATTAATCGGGGAAATTGAATTCTTTGTTTTAATTCAGAGTAAACAAACAGTGCAGGGATAATAGGGGTGGCCAAGAATCATGTGGGCAAAGTAAGGGGGCTTTTACCCACGGTTGACCCGTCGGCGCCGGTCCCAGAGCCGATCTCGCCGGCTATTTGGTGGTGTTAGGCCGGTGGATCCTCGCCACGTGTCCTAAGCTGTGTACACAACATTTTACATATGTTTGTTTTTCATGTCTTTTCATTTTTACGTGTATTGCAAGTGTAAACTTTTGGACTTCCAAAAAATTTAAAAGAAAAATCGCGAAAAAAATGTGGCTGATGTGATTCGACCACAGGGGCTATGTCACAGAAGTGTAGAGGTTTTACCAATGAGCTACAAATGCTTTCTTGCTGTTCTTTAACAAGAATAACTTTTAAATTGTGCTCAGGCTTGCAAACTCATTTCTGTACTTTAAAAAGAAAAATTTTATACAGAAAATTCAGAGACATTACATTCTACTCTTCTTATAAAAATTTCGTCATCGAAATTTATAGAAAGAAGTTGTAACAGATTCAAGAAAAATTTGATTACAGTGGTGGTGAAAGAACCACTGATATGGTACTGAAAGTGCCAGAAAAATGTTTGAAAGAACGAAAGGATGCAAGAGTAGTTTTCGAGAAAGCTGCGAGCATGCAATCAAATAGAAGAACGTAAATTAGAATTGGATTGTCAAGAATGTTACAAAGATATTTAATAATCAGGAAAGAATATGAGTTATGAAAGGGGACATGATTCAATAATTATGGATATATGGTAGAACATAGCTGAATCAAGAGGAAAGTGAATCAAAGGTAGAACTCCATGTCACTCAAGCAGAGTACTGCATTATAACTATACTGCAGTTCATGGTTACAATCACATAACTCCATTTAAATCACCTAAATCCTACCATCAGAGTCAAGATGATAGGATTTAAGAAACAATCAAGAAAAATCAAAGGAAGATCAAGAGTTTGTTGTTTTATGTTACGTCGAGACAAGATTATTAGGGAAAACAAGAAAAGATTCAAATGAATGAACTGACATTCCAGCTGGATACGAGCGGTTTAACTGGAATCGCATGAGTTCGGACGAATCGTTGCAACATGGAGCAGTGTGACACTCCAGTGTCGAACAGTGCAAGTGCAGGAAGAGTGGCTACTAGTATAGTACTTAAGTTGTGTGGGGTTGGTTTTAGATACATGAAAAATATAGTGGTATACAAGGATTTGAAAAGATGAAAGGATTGGGAATTACCAGTAATAATTTGGCCAGTGGTTTCGACTTCTCCAACCGGCATCGTGGATGTCTAGCCTCTTGGCACTTTTCTCTGTGCCTGCTGGTACATTTCGGACTGACGAGGTAAAGGTGATCCTTGCGACGGTGGTGTAGTAGTAGGAGCTTATATAGTCAGTCTTGGTGTCGGGTTTGTGTCTGCCTTGTACTTTGAGCATATCCTTAGAGTGTGTTCAGATGATCCACAAATCATACAATGACCATTAGCTCGTTTGCAGTCATTTACTTCATGTCCGAGTTTTTTTTTGTACAATAATAGCAAGTTCTTACTGGCGGTGTCCTTTCTTTCTTCTTTATATAATCATGAGATGCCCTCAAAGCTGCCTTAGTGCGAACTATTCCTTGGTGAAGGAGAGCAGTCTGCTCCTGCTGTCTCTCAACTAGATTCCTGGTTGCTTCAATGAACGCTATTGATCTTATCAGAAGGTCCTCAACGGTAATGGGCGGTGGTAGTGTAGGTGGAGTGTTGTCGTTCATGTTGGTGCTCGTGTTGTTGGAAGGATCCATGACATAGAGAGAAAAGGAAGGTTAGGATAGATTCAAGAAATTTGTAATGTAAGGAATGTATAGTTGCTGAATCTTATAATTCTTGTGATATATATTGCTTAGAGTTCCATACAGAGCTGACCTGCATGGTAAGACTTCATGCAGAACTGACCTGCATGGTAAGACTTCATACAGAACTAACCTCCATGGACCACCAACAAAACCTATCACGCCCCGCTTTCCAGTGTACGGAGAAGTAGACGTGACGGGCCGTGACGTATTTACTCAGAAGTAAATACGTTACTCAGACGTATTTTTCTAACGGGGGAAGTATATTTAGTGTGGAGTGCATATAAAATGAGGAGGGAGCGTCTTAAAGATGCGTGCATGGTATGTGGGCGCCGGCGCCCGTGGGTCACGTGCCTGGCATGTGGGCGATGGCGCCAGCGGGTCACGTGCCTGGCACGTGGGCGCTGGGCGCCAGCGGATCACGTGCGGCGCACGCGACCGCTGGGCGCTGAGCGCCCGCGGGTCGCGTGAGGCGCACGCGACCGCTTAGCGCTCGCAGGTCACGTGCCCTGCATGCGACCGTTGGGAGATGAGCGTCCGCGGGTCGCGTGAGGCGCACGTGGGCGCTTAGCGCCCGCGGGTCACGCGCCCTGCACACGACCATTGGACGCCCACGGATCACCTGCCCTGCATGCGATCGCTGGGCGCCCGTGGGTCACATGCGCGGCACGCGACTGCTGGAAACACCAGCGGAAAAGGGGCTTAGCCCCTGGGTTAGGAGTTAAACTCCCAAGGAGGGCTTTGGAGTTGAACTCTTAACGGGGATTATGTATAGATTTGGAGTTAAACTCCTAAAAAGAGCTGATTTATGGAGTTAAACTCCAACAGATCTTGAATGAAGTTAAACTTCTAGAGATCTTTGGATCTTCTTTTGAGCCTTAGATCCTTTCGGAATGAGATTTTTGGAGATGGGTCTCCTTCTTCTTCCTTTTCGTTGGCTGGATCTTGAAGGAAAATGTGGGTAAGATTAAAAATCTCCCTTTAGAGATCTGTTGGGAGATTTGAGCTCCCCTTTATGGGTTTTATGGTGAAAAACTATTTCATTTTGAAAAAGGAATAGTTAAACTCTTGATTTATTCCAAAGGGAAAGAAGGTTTTAAAACCTTGAGGAAGGAGGCACAAACCCAAAATTTTGAGGGGAATGAAAATTGTATATTTTATTTCATTATCATGTTGCCTTTTATAGGCTTACAAACTTACATATAGCCCCTTGGGCTTTACAAAACGGCATTTTGCCCATCCCATGCCTCATGTGCTCATTTCTTTTGCACATAAGCCATTGGCTTTACAAAAATTTGGCTATATGCCCATTTTCCTTACATTCATGCATAAAAAATTACAACGAAATTATTTATTACATGATTTCATTTTGGCATGGGGGAAGCCAGCCACTTCATGTTCGTGCTCGACTCGGGCATGAGCCCACTTGGTTTGGGATTGACTTTGACTTTGACTTGATCAACCGGAGTGTAATTTTTGACCCCAACAATTTGCATCGAGGAAGAAACCGACAAACTCAAAGTACTCACACAAGAAAAACCTTTCCACGCAGAGGAAGATAAACTCAGTTTTATTTATGTTCTAAAAAGACTTTACAGGGTATTTGGGGATCCTCAGCCTTATAAAAATTGCCCGAGGGCTTACAAAATTTTTCGTAGCTAAAAGAAAAAAAAGAGGAGCTCAGGCAGCAGGCTCCGCCGGGACGTCGTCTTGTTCGGCACCGCCCTCAGGGGCCGAGGTTTCTGCTTCCGTAGCCGTCTAGCCTCCGGCACCAGCCGCCTGCGGCGTTTCTACCGAGAGAGGGACCCAAGCACGGAGCTCACCGTCGGCAAACTCCGGCATCAACTCCTTGACGGCATCAAGGGCTGCATGCCAAACGATAGCGGAGGCTTCGCCGAGGTCGGTACAGAACTGGTCTGACGCCTTGTACGCGTCCACCGACTTGCGGGCCCGAAGCTTGGCGATCTTCGCCGCCTCAAGCGCAGCGTCGGTCTCCCTCTTGCTGGCGTCCCTCTCCTTCATTAAGGCGTCGTGCTTACCCAACTCCTTCAACTTGCCCTCCATGGCTCGGTGGAACTCGCCCATGAGCCTGTAAGACTCCTGGCTCTTGGAGAGCAGGAGCTCCCCGACGGCCAACCGGGTCTCAAGGGCGGCCGTCTTCTCCTTCTCCTGCAGCAGCTGAAGGTGTAGATCCTCCGCCTCCAAAGACGATTCCCCCACCTTCCTCATGGCCGAGACGATCTCCTCGGCTTCCATGTTGACGATGAGGGGGCAGTGTTGGGGACCTAAGAAAAGTAACAGATGGATTTAGAGGTGTCCGGGCTAAGAAAGGGCAATTAAGACAACAATTAAACGAATACCGACCTGAACAGCCTCCTGAGCGATGGCGGCCACTTGGACCTTCAGGGTCTCCCGTGGAATCTTTCCCCCGGCCGACTGCTCCATGTCCACGAGCAAGCTGTCAGCGACAGAAAGCCCCGAGGGGACCACGAAAGAGACGTCCCCTTCCTGCACCGGAATCCCCTTGGGGATATCAGTCGACGGCGTGCGGGAGACCGTCCTTTTCTTCTTCAGGAGGACCTCGGTCACCTCCTCCTCCCTCACTCGGGGTTCCGGGTCCCGTGCATGCTTCTAGCTGCCCCAGTGACGGTCATCGGGGACCCGGGGCACTGCGGAGGACTTCGCCGGTGGGGACGGTTTCAGGAGCGAGCTCGGGCCTGCTCGGGGCAACACTACGCCCCCGGCCTTCTTCCGGGCCGTGGTGGATATGGCAGCTAGAATCTTGGACCGGTCCATGTGTCCCGTAAATGGAGAAAACACAGAGAAGTTAGTGATGCAAGAAGGGCAGAAAGTAAATTACTTAAGTCTAAACAGGTCGTCTAATCTCCCAACTTACCCACAAAGTACGCGAGGCTAATCCCAGCCCAACTAAGGACTTGCTCGGAAAGCACGACGCCGGCCCACTGGATCGGCTCCCACATGGACACCGCCCTCGCCTCGGGAGAGGACGACTGATTCGCCCGCGGGCAGTCGGCCCGGTGCCACTGTACAGGCACAGACTAGTCCTCACTCTCGGGTGGCTCGACGAATACAAACTCCTCCTTCCAGTCATGGATGGAAGAAGGAACGACCACCACACCTGACCCGGCTACCCCACCCTTACGTTTTTTAAAGGAAAAATACACCCAGCTCGGCTCGTTCTTGCTGGTGCCGGGGTGATTTTTATTGCAGAGAAAGAAAGTAAGAAGGGTCAAACTGAAGAGGATCTCCTCAAGCTTCAGCCGGACCAGAAACCCAAGGAGGATCCTCCACGAGTCCGACACAAGCTGGCCCGGCGAGAGTTGGAAACAACGAAATATCCCACATACCTCGGTTGGAAAGGGCAGACACATTCCCGCATGGAACGCCTCCAAATACAGGGCAATCTCCTTCCCCTACACCCGGTCCGCCCGTTCGTCCCCCTTTGCCAAACGGAGCGAATAGTTAGAGGGGATATGGAAACGAGACCGAATCTCGGCAAGCTCGTCCAAATCCCTCAAGACAGAGGGTGCATCACGGACGTTCCCGCTGCGCACCTTAGGGACCCTCGTCGCAGCCGGACGGCTAGCGGCGCAGGTTGCCCTGACTCTACGGGGCGGGCCCGACGATGAGGAAGCAATAAGGGAACCCTCTCGGGAAGAGGTGGAAGATTCCCTAGAATCTACCCTAACTATTTCAACAGACTCCTCAGAAGAAGACATCTTACCCGATTCAAAAGGAGTTCTCCGAGGAAAGAGTGCGAAGGATCCGATCTAAAAGATGGAGCGTCAAGCAATCTCTTAAAGCAAAGGAAAATAGTAGCGAAAGTATGAACCCTAAAGGAATCCCACTCCTATTTGTACTGCTTGGGGGAAGCATCCGACAAAATGAAGCTTCGCGTCTGCCAGCCCTCGAAGCCCTCCATGTCTAACGACCATTGGAGACGTCCCTTCGGGCGCAGGCGACAACGACAGCCTGTTACGTCCGCCAATCCCTGTCAGACGCGTGGCCTGCGTCTCAACGTACGTGCAAGCGAATCGGCGCTCCTCTTTAAATGCTCGATCCTTTTCCCTTATCCGCTGCTGTCATCCAAGATATGCCAGAGATCGAAGCACCCGGGATACGACACACGGGCTCAAAAATCTGAACGACACAACCGCCCTATGCTGAGTTGCCTCGGAAATCTGTGCTGACAAATTTTTGACATCAGGCTGAGCCCGGGAAACCGGTCCAGACCACTCTCGACCTAACCTATAAATAGGTCGGGACGAGAGTGGGAGACTAATGATGATACTCATAAGTGGGAACTTCTCAGATCATGACACGTGGCAGATGACGTGTCTTGAGGCTCACGGAAACAGGGCAAGCACCATACATTAGACCGGGCTATCGTCCCAAGGCATGACCCAACATTCGATAGATCCCTGAACACTCATATGCTCGCCTTACAAATAACCATCAGCTCGCCTCCGAGCCTTCCTACACGCTGAGCTTCCTCAGCCCTCGATGCTCGCCTCCAAGCTATCACAAAACTGAGCTTCCTCCGCCTCCCGCTCGCCTTGAGCCTCCCGCAGAGCTAAGACTCCCCAGTTCTACTGAGCAACCAAGAACGCAAAGCCCAAGCGCCTCCGCCACGGCTCCGCGGATCTCGTCGCCAGACGTGAGATATCCGCCACCTCACGATCCCGCGTTATACGCCGCCGTATCCCTGTTTCCTGATTTAAAATCAGGAAAGCTTCTGGGAAAAGCTTCAAAAAGGGGCCGCGTGCTTACACGTGACCAGCAGTCACGTGTTGATACGTGACATATAAAAGCAGCGGAAAAGGGCACATTGGTTCCCTGATCAAGTCAAGGAAAAGGCTTCAGAAGAGGTCACGTGCTCCCACGTGACCAGGGTCACGTGTTGGCACGTGACGTTTAAAGCAGCAGACTCACTCTCCAATTGAACCAAGGAAAGAGGCGCCAGACAAGGGTCACGTGCTGACACGTGACCAGGGGTCACGTGGTAGCACGTGACGGCTAAGCAGCAGAAGAAGGCAGAGTCCAAAAGAAGAAAAAGGCTCGTTTCAAAAGAGTCACGTGTCCACACGTGACCATGGGTCACGTGGTCACACGTGACCGGCTTTCAAAGCCCATTTTGCTAACAGAATTAAATTCTGAAAGAGATTCAAATCTTTCCAAAGGAAAGCAATTATCTGGAACCGATCAAATTAAAGATTCAGAGATGATTAAATATCATATCTATGGAAAATCTCGAGTTTGGAAAGATTTCCCCTTTAAATCTAACAGAAATAACAAAGGAGAATCCTGGGATTTGAAATCCAATGGTGAATAAAATTCACCTAATAATCCAAGGGTCAAAAACGAATGATGGATGCAAATCAAATCTCTCAATGAAGATTCGTCAAAAACTAATTGATTCGGCTGCTTCTCCTATAAATAGGAGCCTGGAGACACAAAAGAAAGATATACACGCAGAGAAAAAAAAAGGAGAGAGCCTTGATACTTTGAGGAATTTGGAGCTTCTGCAAAAAGAAAACCCTAGGTAAGAAAGGGAAGGCTTCCTGAAAGAAGGAGAATTTAATTCTCAACAGAGTTTAACTCTGACAAAATAAAAAACAGAAGAAATATATTTCTTCTCTCTTTGATAGAGGATCTGCAAAGTGCACATCTCCCCTTTAGGTTGAGAATTTAATTCTCAATGGGTTGAGATCCTGCCATGCAGATCCAAAACATGGAGAGGGAATGGAAAAACGAGAATTTAATTCTCACAGAACTATAGGAATTTAATTCCTCTAAAAGTAGGGCTTGACCCTGTGTTATGGGAATTTAATTCCTTCAGGACAGAGAGAAACAGGGTTTAACCCTAATTAAGAACTTAGTTCTGGTGAAACAACGGGAATCCAATTCCCTTAATCATAATTTAACAGGGACTGGAAGTTTAATTCCTTAAAAAGCTTTTATTAGGGTTTTCAGTTCTTCACATAAACGAGGAATTTAATTACTGCAGAAGATTCAGGGTTCAATTCTACTCCAGAATATAAGTCTTCAAAAGGAAGTAGGAATTTAATTCCTTTGAAAATTAAAGCTTTAGGAATTTAATTCCTAAAAAAAGGATCAACAGATTCTCTAAACAATATACATGGAGGCAGGGTCACGTGCCACCACGTGACCCCCTCAAAAGATCTACAGAAAGCCTTTTGAGGCAATCCCCCACGTGACCCACGTGACCCTTGACGGAAGCTCTAACACAAAGGCATATGAATGCCCGTCACGTGATGGCACGTGACGCTCTGAAAGATGCAATAATCTTAGCAGAATGAATGGAGAGAGGGCGCTCTCACGTGTCACCACGTGACCCCTCTTGCTTTAGTGTTTAACACTAAGTTGGAACTCCTGAATCCAGTGTTAAAACACTGCTGGGCCGCAGTGTTCAACGCCAATCAAAGAACTTTACTTGCAGTGTTCAACACTAACTACCTTAGTGTTTAACACTAATTTGAGAGCTTTGTTGCCGATGCTTGGTACTGATCTGTTTTAGTGTTTAACATTAATCTGAAAGCCTTGTTGCTGGTGTTTAACACCAATTATCTTTTAGTGTTAAACACTAACTTGTCAACCTCATTCCCAGTGTTCAACACTGATTGCTCTGAAGTGTTTAACACTAGGCTTTGGCCCAATTGGCTAAAGGGATAGAGGCAAAGCCTCTCCCTCAATGGACCCTCAAGAAGTCAATATTCCAGACATGATAGGACTTAGCCCAAGCTGGTCATAAGTCCTCAATTCGTAATTAACTGGGCCAATGGGCTCATAATATAATTAATGGGTCTTGAGCCTAAATTGGGCCAAGGACTATTTAACCCATTCCGGTTCTAGGGTACATCTCTTCACTCCTTTGATACCTGGCATTGTAATCCCTCAATGTCTTCAAAGAGGTGACAGGTCCCGACGACCACCCATGATATGGACTGTGGGGTCCTTAAACTCATGTCTAATGCAAAATTCCTGGTTACGTGGAACGTGGATAATGTCACTCTTTGACCCCGCGGAAAACGCCCAGAGCGGAGCCTAGTCCTCGCCGAGCACGGCAGTGAACCCGTGTGAAGCATCTAGTGCAAAATTCCTGGTTACGTGGAACGTGGATAATGTCACTCTTTGACCCCGCGGAAAACGCCCAGAGCGGAGCCTGGTCCTCGCCAAGCACGGCAGTGAACCCGTGTGAAGCATCCAGAGCACATACCGGACTGTGGAGTCCTTAAACCCATGGACTATGACGTCCTTAACCTTGACCGAGATGTCTTAAAACTAACAACGGACCGCAATGTCCTTAAACTACCCATGGACCGCAATGTCCTTAAACTAGAACAATAGAGCTCCATGTGCTCTTTTGTCGGATCTAAACGGTCCCGTTTAAGTTGATCTTAGCCTCAAAGATGGCTAACGTATCCTTAAACCTTCAAACAGACTGGACTATGAATCCCCCAAATTAACTCTGGCTCGAGGGTACATCTCTGAACTCCTCTGACACCCGTCGTTGTAATCCTTCAACGTCGTCAGAGAGGTGACGGGTCCCGACGGCCACATATGCGATGGACCACTATGTCCCTAAACTGGAACAATAGAGCCCAAATGCTCTTTTGTCGGATCTAAACGATCCCGTTAAGTTGATCTTAGTCTCAACGTTAGACTAACGTATCCTTAACAAATGTTTGAGTTGATCTTGGCCTCAAGTATGGCTGATGTATCCTCAAACCAAACCCCCAAACCCAAATCTAAGATAAACACGGATTTGGACTAGTCCACGCCCTACGGGCGACGACATAACTCGGTCTCCGTAAACAATCCACGGGCAATAAAAAACGAAATAAACACCCACGACACGAAATGACCATCTGGAGAAGGAGAAAGTTGTTACCGCGATGCGGTAGCGTAATTAACTGCAGGGGCTTGCGCCTGCAGGGAAGAGCGTCCCCACAATCAAAAAAACCCCTCAAACGAGGGGGAATCTGACGAAGTCTGCTACATCGGCCGCATCCGTCTAAACCTTCGATACACAGGTGCCATAGATCGACTTGGCATCTTCGGAGAGGTGGACGGATAGCACCAATTAGCATCTGCCCCGAATCTCAGTGCCAAGACATCGCAGTCCTGTGAGCCGCCGTTCGGAGGGGAACAGATTCTGGCACGCCCGGTGGGACCTTTTCCTCTTTCCACTCCACACTTCGTGTGTCGTGATTCGGGAACCAATCGCGGTTCGCTAATAGTTTCCCTTGGGTTTCAAGATACTAAGAATTGGCATCTTGCTTATTGCAGAAAGCAAAGGATCGATGGCTTCTACTTCTGCGAAATTCTCCAACTGCTCAAATTGCAATTCCGACCAACGCTCTACCTCGCCAGGAGGTATAGCCTATGGACCCCAAGCTGCTTCGTTGTTCACAATGCCGGTGGACCAAGTGACTCAGGCCATTACCGGATTGTTCTTCGGGACTATACTCCCATCGTCAAGCTTCGCGGCGCCGGTACTGACAAAGGAAACTCCCAAGAAGTCAGTCTTTGATCGTCTTACCCCTGCCGCGGCTCCTCTCAACGAGTCACCCAGCGTCAGCGCCTCGGTCTTCTCTAGATTGGGCCGGAAATCCTGCGAACTCATCATAGGGCCTACAATCTCAGAGAAGGCTGCTTCTAAGAAAGTGACCGGTCCTGCTCCTGAAGACATCAAAGCGACTTCCCCTGCCACAAAGTCGGTCTTTTCAAGATTGACGGCTCCAGCTCCCGCTCCTGCTATCCAAAAGACGTCGGTCTTTGACAGGCTAACACCAACAACAACCCCCCACCCACACAGGGGGCAAGACAAAACCATTCTTACCGCTGACCCAACGCCGTTCGCTCGACACGCTCGACGTCGCCATTGGCGCCGAGTAAGGAAGGCTGGGGGAAACTCCCCCTCTGGGTTGACTCCATCGGCCCCGGTGGCAGAAGTTAATGCTGCTGTTCCAACTGGGAACAGCTTCGAAATGCTAAATAAGGTGCGAAGAAATTCTCCTACCGCAGTGCTGAAGAGGTCTCCTCCCCCGTTAAAAAAGGTTGTGGAAATGGAATCAGAACAGCCCCAATCTCCTCAACGGCTGTCTTCCAAAATCTATAAGGTTTGGCGGCAGGCCCGAGACTCGACCATCGATCCAAACTCCTCCCGCCAGCACAAGAAGCTGAAAATCCAACCGGAAGCTGGTCACCAGGCTGAACCCCGAAAGGCTGTCGGGACGCCCACCTCAACGGCCCCCTCAAACTCCATGGCTCATAAAAGGAGGAGGCCAGAGAAGACCCCCCAACATGCAACGACGGCTAAAAGCACTGAGCCCAGACGCCCTAAGTCTGGGGGCATGATGGTCCACACCATATACATGGCCTCTGGAAAGGAGGAGAGCCGCACTTCTACAGGCCACCGACCACTTACCCGATCCGTGACGAAAGCCCAGGAGCAGCAACAAAAGCTCCAAGAAATGATGAGTGCTATGGCCGCACTTACCGGGCCAAAAGAAAGCCCAGAAACATCCTCAGACGCGCGCCAAGAGGAAGAAACCGACGCTGAATTCTTTCGCCGGATACTGGAGAAAAAGGACAAAGAGGCTGCTGAACAAGCAGCCAACATACAACGTATGGGCCTTCTCTTCCAAGATATGATAGGAATGATGATCCAGCAGGACTTGCCCGTCGAAGATCCCCCAATCGTTCTTGAAGACGACCGAGGAGAAACGTCGAATCCACTGTCGGCCCTCTCAACGGCCAAGGAGGAGGCAATCTCTAAGGCGGACTTGGCTGACTACATAGCCCAGCAAATTCGGGTCCATCATGCGACTGAGGCAGCTGGTCAAGTCGTGAAAACAGGGCGGCCGTATCCAAGCTGGTACGACCAAATCAAATACCCGCAAGGCTATACGATACCAAAATTCCATGTGTACAAGGGGACCGGCAATCCCCATCAACATGTCGCCCAGTTCCGGGCCCTCTGCGGTAACACCGGCGGTGATGATAAACTGTTGCTCCGACAGTTCGTGGGCAGCTTATCAGAAACAGCATTCGAATGGTATTCGGAACTCCCGAACGATTCTATCAAAACGTTCGCTGAAATGGAGTTGTTATTCACTCAGCGATTCGCAAGCGCCAGCGAACGCACTCCAATAACTGCTTTGATTAACGCCAGGGTCAAACCAGGCGAAACCTGGGTCCAGTATGCTATACGCTGGCGGAACTTGTGGTCGAGATGCGAGCAACGCATTGAAGAGGCACCCGCAGTGGGCATGTTCGTGGGAACCCTAGACCCCCACGCAACTATCTCCCAGTTTATGATGTTCTTTAAGCCAACCACATTCCAGGCTTTAATCGACAAGTTGGCTCAGATGGACCAGATGGGTCATAGACCACCTCCCCCGAAGTCGGAACCGCGGAATGACAAGGGTAAAGGAAGGGCAACCTTCGTCGCGAATGCCCAACAGCAACCTAACGCCCCGAAACCGGCAGATCAATTGGAAGAAAGACGCCGGTATTATAATGAGAAGATGAAACGTCCCTACTCGTTCCCACGAGACAAGACGAAACGGTTATTCGAGCTGGCAATACGCAACAGACTTATAAACCTACCGAATCCAAGGCGACCGCCGCAACCCACCGAAGTGAATAACCCTAACTATTGCCCTTACCATCAAACGGTAAGCCATCCGATTGAAGATTGCTTCGTCTTCAAAGGATGGATTGAAGATCAATACCTCCAGGGGAAGTTTGTACTGTCCGAGAAGTGGAAGGTGAGCCCACCACAGCCGCATACTCCTAAGAAAACAGATACATTGGGGGCAACCTGCTCCTTTATTGAAGAAGCTCCGTGGGAAGTCGTGCTATCAACGAAAACTAAAAGAATGCTGAGAGACCTTCACGCGTGCCCTGCGATCGAATGGAAAAACCCTCTTGAACCTCAAATTATCGAAGGGATGTTGAAGCCCCGCACAGCTACGAAGGCTCGGGATAAAGGCCCAAATACTCATGCCCAACCGTCGAAATCTTCGAAGAAAAAGAAGAAGAAATCCAAGAAGCCCGCGAAGCCTGGAGACGAGCACACGAGCTTGCAGAAGCAAATCGACGCGCTGGAAGAATACAATCAAAAGGCTCGAACTCCTGTCACACTGCAAGAGTTCCTCAACCACATCTTTCAAAGGGGAGATGATGAAGAGAGCTCATCGGATGAATCCGAAGAGTATGTGGTGAGTTGTAACGTAATCTCCCACTCGTTTACCGATGATGAGAAAACTCCTAGCACTAAGAAGCTGGAGGCGGAACCTGAACCAGAGCGTGCGTGGCTGACAAATGAAATGATCAAAGCCTTCTTAGACGAAATTCGTCTAAAAAGTAAGTCGGATCAGGAGCATGAGATGGCGACGTCAGAAAGAACCAAATGCAGGCGACTGAATGAAAGAGTTGAACTACCCCCGCCAGATCAAAAGGCATCCGAAGTAGACAAGAAGATATTCAAGACGAGGAAAAGGTTTGCCAAAGCCATGTCAATGGGAATGAAGCTACCACCCTCGGAAGGGAATACACGCGATGGGGCAGAGAAGCACCCTAATTATTGCACATATCATCGGAGAATCTCACACCCCACGGAGGAGTGCGACGCCTTTAAAATATGGTGGCAAGGATATGTTACTCGTCAGCAACATTTTAAGCGCATGAAACGCAAGAGCCGTCGGGAGCGAAGAAGTACTGTCGAAGGGCACAACAGAACTATTGGCAACTGTTACATGATTAACGCCGGGGGGTCACAAGTTCTCACCTTTGGGAGCGACTCTGATGAAGAAATGGCTCTGGGCCCTCTCTTTAAGGAATCCGTTTTAGGGAAAGAGGAGGAATCGGAGGCCTGCGAGAACATCCAGCTGCGCAATCGCACACTCCCAGAAAAGAATCTCGGACCCGTAAGTAGAAAAGATAAGGGAAAGGAAAAGGCCACTGAAGATATCACTTTAGATGACCAAGTCATGAAAGAACTGGCTGCCAAAGACCCTCCTAGGAGGAGTAAAGTGGACTATAACATCCTCGCGCACCTAAGGAAGCTACCCTCTCAGCTTAGCATTCTCGACGCCCTCCTATTATCAAAAGAAGCGCGAGACTCACTAATTAAGGCATTACAAGAACCTGAACAATTCCAAGCCTTCCTCGCCACTGAAAAGATGAAAGATGAACTGGAGGAAGTGCATACAGCCGATATCACTTTCGGTGATGAAGACCTCCTCCTCGGGACGTGCGACCATAACCGTCCCCTATATGTCTCCGGATACTGCCATGATATCAAGATAGGCAAGATCCTGGTGGATAATGGATCCTCCGTCAATCTCCTTAATGTTCGGGTGTTGAAGGAAATCTGTATGAGTGTGCAACATCTCGCTCGTGACAAAATTACTATCTCCGGTTTCGATTCACAATCGTCACGGACTCTCGGATCTGTGATACTAACATTACGCTTTGGACTTCTCGTCACAGACATCAAATTCCATGTCATTGACGCCAAGACCTGCTACAACGCCTTGCTCGGCCGTCCTTAGCTACATGAGTACAACATCATCCCTTCTACACAACATCAGTGTATGAAGTACTTTAAAGATGGTTTCGAGTATACTGTAACAGGCGAGTTGAACCCATTTTCCGTGAACGAAGTCCGCAAATACGAGGATGCGAAATACTTTTTGCCAGATTTCGAGGATACAGAAAGGTGTCGCAACCCGGAGAACAAAGCCGCCGCCACCATCCCTGTTTTCGGGAGCGATACCGAAGAAGAGGAAGAGATAGTTTATGCAGGGCCATCTCAACGCAACAATCTGGGGACGCTCGCCCCCATGTTGGTCTTCGGAAGTGATTCAGAAGATGAAGTTAATGCCGTGTTCTCCAATCGGCTGTCAATACAAGCACCCCCTGGCGATGACCATAGTTTGCAAATCACCATGGTACCGCGAGAACACTACAAGGATCTCGACACGCTTCAAGCTCACAATGTGCAGGACCTGCAAACATTTTACGTCCCTCCCAGGCGAAGGGGTGAGAAGGTGATCCTATTCTACCGATCCTCAGAGTCGAAAATAGAGAAAGAGATCTGGCATGGCGCGGATGCGACATGCGACAGACTCCAACCCATCCGTCTGCCCAGATACTATACAAATGGATTAAAGAAGCTATTGAAGCGCCAAGAAGTACCCTTAAAACAGACTGTTCAACAGGCTCGGTTCTACAACAAGATCTGGGATGTCCCTGGGACTCAGCGCAAATTGCCCAACGGGAAAATGGAAACACTCGGGCTTGGATACGCGAGAGCGGGAAAGCGGGGACGGGTCCACAGTAACTACGCCATATACACCTTTGATGAAGAAGAGGACGCCCTGTCAGGAGATGCCAACCCCTCGTCAAAATTACACCCCACGATCGAAACGCCGAGTCTGTCGTTTGGAGAACGAACGGACAAGCCTACCAGGAAAATGGGTCCGAAAGCTCAGGAAAACCACAACCGCGAAATGGCCCTCTACGAGAAGGCCAGGACGCAACGCCTATTTCAACAGGCTCTAAAAGACAAAGATGCTCATCTTTGTCAACCCGTTGAGCGAAAGGCCCGATGCGGAGACGGAAATAAATTAAGAAGCGGGAAGAGGAGCCGACAACGACGCAGGATTAGAGGGTTACAGGTACTGCGCGGCTCGGATTCGTCTCTCATAGAGAAGATGAGTCGAGCGTATTCCTTCCCCCGAGACAAGACGGAGAAGTTACTCAAGCTCTCTTTAAAACATCAAATGATCGCGCTTCAAGAGTCTAGACACCCTGAGCAAGCTAACAAGGCTTCTCGTTTGAGCTATTGCTCTTATCACCGAGCCATAGGACATCCTACCGAAGAATGCTTTACCTTCAAGAACTGGGTCGAGGACCAGTACCAACGGGGCAGATTCTCTTTATCCAACAGCTGGAGGATAACGCCGCCACAAAAGCATAAACCCAAGGCCGCAAGAGTAGAACCGGATCCACCTCAGTCCTGGGAGCGGATTCGCCCTTGTTCGATTACGATATTAAAAGAAGAGCGCGAGAACATGGATGACTTTCCCCAGTGCTTTGAGAACAGCGACGACCAGGTGATCTCAGAATTTCCGCCAGCTCCGAGAGAACTGGAAGATGGTATACATACTACGGCGGATAACCTCAGGAAGATTGAGTTGGGATCGGCAGATGACCCGCGACCGACATTTGTCAGCGAGCTACTCTCTGAAGAAAAGGTGGCCGCGTTAAAGAACGTGCTTCTACGGCATAAAGACTGCTTCGCATGGAACTACTCTGAGATGCCAGGATTAGATCCGGAGGTTGCCGTGCATAAATTAGCAATATCCCCGGATATCAAGCCAGTCAAGCAAGCACCAAGAAGGATGCGACTCGAGCTTGAGATGAGCATCAACGCCGAAGTCAAGAAGCTGATCGATTCTGGATTTATTCAAGAAGTCCAATATCCCGATTGGATCGCCAATATCGTCCCGGTAATGAAAAAGAATGGGACAGTACGCATATGTGTGGATTTCAGGGATCTCAATAAAGCCTGTCCAAAGGATGATTTCCCGGTACCGGTAACCGAGCTGATGATAGATAACACGTCCACTCACGAGGTTTTCTCCTTTATGGACGGTTCGTCAGGATACAATCAGATAAAGATGCATCCCGAAGACCAGAAGCACACCGCTTTCCGGACCCCTTTGGGTATATTCTGCTACAGGGTTATGCCCTTTGGTCTAAAGAACGCGGGCGCTACCTATCAAAGGGCCATGACAAAGATCTTCGACGACCTCATACATGACATCGTCGAGTGCTATATCGATGACCTCGTAGTAAAGAGCATGTCATACGAAGATCATTTAAAGCATCTGGAGACTGTATTTCAACGCCTTTGGCAATATAACTTGAAAATGAATCCCCTCAAATGCGCGTTTGGAGTCTCCTCGGGCAAATTCCTGGGATTCATCGTTCGACACCGAGGAATTGAAATAGATCCGTCAAAGATTAAAGCGATCATGGAAATGCCTCCGCCAAGAACTCTCAAACAGTTGCGGTCTCTCCAGGGGAAGCTCGCATACATCCGGCGATTTATCGCCAATCTTTCTGGCAAAGGCCGTCCTTACAGCCACCTGATGAAAAAGGGGACTCCGTTCGTTTGGGATCACAAATGCCAAGGTGCACTAAACGAGATCAAGCAGTACCTGCAGAACCCTCTGGTGTTGGCTGCGCCGGTCAAAGGAAAACCCCTCATTCTTTATACAACCGCCCTCGAATGTTCCTTGGGCGCATTATGGGCACAAGAGAACGATCAGGGGAAAGAGAGAGCACTCTACTACTTAAGTCGAGTTCTGCTGGGGGCAGAAAACAACTACTCTCCCATTGAAAAACATTGCTTGGCATTGATCTTCGCGATAACAAAGCTCAGGCACTATGCGTTGGCGCATGAAGTCCGTCTCATTTCAAAGGTGGACCCCCTTAAATACTTAATGTCAAAAGCCATATTGACGGGACGACTCGCTAAATGGGCCCTGCTCTTGATGGAGTTCTCGATAACGTATCAACCTCTCAAGGCAGTAAAAGACCAAGCCATTGCCGATTTCCTCGCTGAGCACCCGATACCGGCCGATTCTCCTCTGAACTGTGATTTGCCGGACGAGCATGCATTTGATGCGATTGGCGGCGGTAGCACCCGATGGGAACTCTATTTCGATGGAGCGTCCTCCATAAAGAAACAGAAACAAGGTATCCCAATGATCAAATCGGGGATAGGCCTCATCTTTGCAACTCCACAAGGAGGGATAATGCGCTTCGCCTTCTCCTTAACAGAGCCGAGGACAAACAATGAAGCTGAATACGAGGCTCTGATAGCGGGCCTCGAAATCGCCATCAACTTGGGAATTGAAGACCTCCTTATATACGGGGATTCTCAACTGGTTGTCAGTCAAGTGAATGGTGATTACCAAACGTGCAAACCGGAGTTGGTGAAGTACGGCGAAAAGGTGCAACAACTATTGACCCAAATTCCCTCCTATACTTTGGAGAACATACCACGCGCGGAAAACAGCAAAGCAGACGCGTTAGCCAAACTTGCTAAAGAACTGGCAGACGAAAACCTCGATGATGTAAGAATCGTGGTACAAAGCCGTCGAGTGCTTGCCCCGGCAGAAATACCTCCGGAATTATATAAAGAAAAGGGAGCGACTGAGCAGACGACCCTACAAATAAAAGACCATGAGAAGGCTGAGGACTGGAGGGAAGTCTTCGTAGACTACTTTAAGTCCCACCGAATGCCCAAGGATACATCTTCAAGGCATCAGCTCATGAAACGAGCCCTATCTTTCGCCTTTGTCAACGATACTCTATACAAGAGGTCGTTTGATTCTCTCTGGCTGAGATGCCTAGGACCTAACGAAGTGGAAAGAGCATTCAGGAAGTTCATGACGGACTCTGCGGTTCTCACCAAGCAGGCCCAAAGATGAAGTTAAAAATTAAACGGATGGGTTACTACTGGCCCACGATGATCCAGGACTGCCTCGAATATGCGAAGCAGTGCCACTCGTGCCAAATTCATGGAGACTTCATCCACCAACATCTGAATCCACTACACCCAACGGTGGCTAGTTGGCCATTCGAAATGTGGGGGACTGACATAGTCGGCCCCATCGAGCCAGCATCATCCCGGGGACATCGTTTTATCCTGGCGACAACTGATTACTTCTCCAAATGGGCAGAAGCAGTACCACTGAGGGAAGTGAAGACGGAGAATATCCTCCACTTCTTCAAAATGCACGTCATCTATCGGTTTGGAACCCCACGGCGGATTATCTCCGATAATGGGCCAGCCTATCGAAGCCATAAGATTAGCCGCTTCGCGCAGCAGCACAATATAGACTGGAGATATTCTTCAGTTTACAACCCACGAGCTAACGGTCTAGCCGAGCTTTCAATAAGACCTTGACGAAGATCATAAAAAAGACCGTTTCCCGGAATAAGAGAGACTGGCACGAGAGGCTGCAAGAGGCCCTTTGGGCTTATCGAACTACATTCAAGACGGCCACGAACACAACGCCGTACGCGTTGGTATTTGGGACGGAAGCAGTACTCCCCCTCGAGATAGAGTTACCCTCTCTGCGAGTGGCAGTCCACCACGAGCTGACGAACGAAGAAAATGCTCACCTTCGGCTTGAGGAGCTTGATGCCCTCGACGAAACCCGGCTCATAGCGCAACAACATCTAGAAGCCTATAAAGCAAAGATGACGCGCTCGTACGAAAGATTGACCAGGCCGAGGACATTCCGCCAAGGCGAACTCGTGCTAGTGGTCAAAAGACCTATGATCCCCAATCGTGCCAAGCGGGGGAAATTTGAGCCAAACTACGAAGGCCCTTACATCATAGACAAGGTCTACCAGGGTGGAGCCTATCTACGCATGGACATGCACGGTGAAAGGCCTTTCAGGCCAATAAACGGCCGTTTCTTAAAGAAATACTATGCTTAATGAGCCATAGCCTGGGTCAATGATAGATGACGACGACTATGTCCGCTCGCTATCTTCCTAGGCTCAGACTTTACAAGCAGCAGCTGGCCTTCCCATAACGACGGACCGAAACGTCCTTAAACTAGCGATGGACCGAAACGTCCTTAAACTAACGACGGACCGAAACGTCCTTAAACTAGCGACGGACCGAAACGTCCTTAAACTAACGACGGACCGAAACGTCCTTAAACTATCGATGGACCGACATGTCTTTAAACTAACGACGAACCGAAACGTCCTTAAACTACTACCGCAGCATCCTTAGGCTGACGAGATAAAAAAAAAGAAAAAAAAAGTATATAAAATAAAAACGGTATGTCCATAAGCAAAACGGGCACGGATGAAAACCCGAAAGGGCTCCGTGAGTAAAAACAGCAGGACTACCGGCGAGTGTTTGTGAAAACCCGAAGGGGCGCAACCTCGTTAAAAGACACTTATAGGGTCTTCTCGACCTTGTAAGGAGAAACCACCTGCGTGAAATCCTTACGACTCACAAAGGAGCAACACACTTAGGGATCCTCACGATTCCTAAGGAGAAAACGCACTTGCGAGATCCTTACGACTCGTAAGGAGAATTCTCTCATGGGACCCTCACGGCTCATAAGATTTGAAAGTCTTAAGTTACAGAAACCTAAACCTGTTCTTAAGCAAATCCTCCACAACCTTCGATATTGCCCTACAAGGGGCTTAATACTGACCCTTGTATACAATCCACGGGCGCGAATAAACATTTCCCCAGCAAAGTCCAGCCCTTGTAGGTCCTTTCGATCCATAAGGAGAAAGCCCTCTTGTAGGATCCTTACGACTTACAGGGGAGCACACACTTAGGAATCCTCACGATCCCTAAGGAGAAAATACACCTGCAAGATCCTCACGACTTGTAGGGAGAAATACCTTTGTGAGACCCTTACGGCTCATGAAGTCAAAAGCCTTGGTCGACAGGACCCTTAACCCTGTTTGCTGAGCCACCTTTGTTCGTCATCGAAAAAGGCAAATGATGATTTGCTCCTGGCAACATTCCAGTTGTAGCGGTGCTGGTGCCGAAATCGGTGCCTAAAATCCAGGCTTGCAGCGAAAAAGCTAGCAAGCCACACATGCCTACAAAATAGCCGAAATGATGGGGCAACTTGCAATAAAAAGCAGCAAATAAAAATGAAGGCATGAAAAATAGCCGAAATGATGGGGCAACTCGCAATAAAAAGCAGCGAGCATAAAATAAATAAATAGCTGAAATGATGGGGCAATCGCGACCTTCGCGATATAAAAGCTGAAACGATAGAGCATCGCGGAAAAAGAAATAAAACAAAAGTGAAATCCTCGCCCTACAGGTGATGGTACATCTACCCTGTATACAATCCAGGGGCGCAAACAAAGAAGGGATCATATTCCTTCCCCAGGTTTCATCATAAGGAGAAGCCAAATCTCGACGGTTCACAGATAGTTTAGAGATCATCTCGACGTCCGTCTCATGGCAGCAGACACAACATCAAGCGAAACGGGACAGCGGCAACCCCCAGTTCCATGGCTCGGCGATACATATCACCAAGAGTCCAACCTCCATCCCGTGAAATGCGGATACAATCAGCAAAATTCCTGGTTACGTGGAACGCGGATAATGTCACTCTTTGACCCCGTGGAAAACGTCCAGAGCGGAGCCTAGTCCTCGCCTAACGCGGCAATGAACCCGTGTGAAGCATCTAGCGCAAAATTCCTGGTTACGTGGAACGCGGATAATGTCACTCTTTGACCCCGTGGAAAACGTCCAGAGCGGAGCCTAGTCCTCGCCTAACGCGGCAATGAACCCGTGTGAAGCATCTAGTGCAAACTTCCTGGTTACGTGGAACGCGGATAATGTCACTCTTTGACCCCGTGGAAAACGTCCAGAGCGGAGCCTAGTCCTCGCCTAACGCGGCAGTGAACCCGTGTGAAGCATCTAGCGCAAAATTCCTGGTTACGTGGAACGCGGATAATGTCACTCTTTGACCCCGTGGAAAACGTCCAGAGCGGAGCCTAGTCCTCGCCTAACGCGGCAATGAACCCGTGTAAAGCATCTAGTGCAAACTTCCTGGTTACGTGGAACGCGGATAATGTCACTCTTTGACCCCGTGGAAAACGTCCAGAGCGGAGCCTAGTCCTCGCCTAACGCGGCAGTGAACCCGTGTGGAGCATCTAGTGCAAAATTCCTGGTTGCGTGGAACGCGGATAATGTCACTCTTTGACCCCAGGGAAAACGTCCAGAGCGGAGCCTAGTCCTCGCCGAGCACGGCAGTGAACCCGTGTGAAGCATCTAGTGCAAACTTCCTGGTTACGTGGAACGCGGATAATGTCACTCTTTGACCCCGTGGAAAACGTCCAGAGCGGATCCTGGTCCTCGCAGAGCACGGCAGTGAACCCGTGTGAAGCATCCAGAGCGGAGCCTAGTCCTCGCCTAACGCGGCAATGAACCCGTGTGAAGCATCTAGTGCAAAATTCCTGGTTACGTGGAACACGGATAATGTCACTCTTTGACCCCGTGGGAAAACGTCCAGAGCGGATCCTGGTCCTCGCAGAGCACGGTAGTGAACCCGTGTGAAGCATCCAGAGCGGAGCCTGGTCCTCGCCAAGCACGGCAGTGAACCCGTGTGAAGCATCCAGAGCAAATACCGGACTGTGGAGTCCTTAAAATCCACGGACTATGACGTCCTTAACCTCGACCGTGATGTCTTAAAACTAACGATCAACCATCCCGATTCCCTACGGATTCTGTCTTGGTTTAAGGGTACATCTCTTCACTCCTTTGATACCTGGCGTTGTAATTCCTCAACATCTTCAAAGAGGTGGCGGGTCCCTGCAACCAAACACCGGACTGTGGAGTCCCTAAATCCACGGACTATGAGGTCCTTAACCTTGACCGTGATGTCTTAAAACTAACACCGGACTGTGGAGTCCCTAAATCCACGGACTATGAGGTCCTTAACCTTGACCGTGATGTCTTAAAACTAACATCGGACTGTGGAGTCCTTAAATCCACGGACTATGAGGTCCTTAACCTTGACCGCGACATCTTTAAACTACAATACTCGGAGCAGCCTCTGACCCTGTGAAACACGGATAAGGGCGACCACAGCCAGCACTTGCAGGTCCTCACGACCGGTAAGGAAGAAAAAACTCTCTTGTGAGATCCTTACTACTCTCAAGGGAAAACCCGCTTAAGAATCCTCACGATTCTTAAGAAGAACTTACACCTATGGGATCTTCTCGACCTGTAGGGAGAAAAACTCCTTATGAGACCTTCGTGGCTCATAAAATGCAAAGGTCTTAGGAAGCAGATCTTAACCCTGAACCCCAAGCCATCGCTGTCCTGCAAGGAGATCAAGATATAGTATCCGCAGAATGCATTCAATAAAAAGGGGACATACCATCGAGAGGAAAATTGTATCTTTTATTCATAAACCAAAATGGATACAAAGTACAATTTATGAAAGAAACAAAAAAGAAAGGATACTCTCATCCATGAGTATGTACAAAAAGGGGAGAAAAGATACAAGTCCTCAAGCCGGCGGGCGGTGTAGTAATTTTACCAGCTCATCGTTCTGTTGCTGAGCCACGGCTTCATGACGTAAGATCTCCAGAAGGCGAGCCTCCGCCTGAGCTTGTTGGGCCTGATATGAAGCAAGCCGGGCTTCAAGCCTTTCTCAGTGGCCTTATGAGCCTCAACCCTCTCACGAGTGAACGTGGCAGCTTTATCGAGAGCCACCACCTCTTTTATGGACTCCTGAAGCACCCGCCAGAGTTCGTATGCTTTGTTGGCCCTGGCTGTGAGATTGGCTTGAAGCTCGCCCAGTGCCTTGGAGGCTAGCCCCCTTTCCGAGAATTTACGGTCAAGCCTCTTCTCACATGACGTCATGTTTGCCGCGCACCGTGCTATCAGCCCCCGTAACTCTGCCTTTGCAGCCACGGCCTCCGAGGAAAGGCGAGAACACTCGAGAGCGTACAAACAGGCCTCCACCTTCCTACAGAACTCCACCCAGACCCGCACCACCTCCTCGCGGTGATAGGTGGCGAGAAAAGGAAGGGAGCCGTTAGCTTCAGCAGCAAACACTTCGGCTGTAGTCGCACTACCGGCACGAAGCTCCTCGACGAAAGAAGATAGGGAGACAAGGCTCAATTGGGCCAAGCGTTCTGAAGCCCGCAAAGCATAGGGGCCGGGCGGCATCACAATGCGTGATTCCAAAGCCATGGAGACTGGCAGGGCTGCTCAAATTTGGCGAATGTTAGTAAAACTTTTAAACGCAGAATGAATGGGACTATAATAAAATGTCACTCACCGACAGTCATGCAAGTAGGAGCTGAAGGTTCCCCTGGCCCTTCGATGACCTCAACCTCATCGTCGGCTTCTAAAACTATAAGAGACATCAACGTCATTTCGCAAAATGGTAACAATGCTATGGTAAAAAAACGGCGAATGACACTAACCTTGCCCAGAGGAAAGGACAATACGCTGAGGGGGGATCGCCTGCGGAGCTGCCATCTCCAATAAACGCTGAAACGATTGACGAGGCGACAGATCCGCGATCGTGGCCGCCAAGCCACGCAATTCTGGGAAAGGTAAAAGAGTTCAGACTATGAAGGGGTTGCTAAATTAAAACGCAGAAAGATACCTTCAACACTCCTCCCATTCTGAGCCGGGGGGATAGCGGCTTCAACGGTCTCCACCGTGACCTCAGGCTCCAACAAAGGGAGAGGAGCCCCGACTACCTCGCTTCCAGCCCTTGAGCCAACCTCAGTAAGAGCCATTGGGGCGGCAGCCTCCAAGGGAGCCTCCCCCAAAGGGGCAAGCACTCCCTGGCCAAGAACCGCCGCTGGAGGTTCTATCATGAGAGGAGCAGCCTCATCAGCCATCTCCACATCCGGCAAAGCTTCATTAAGAATTTCGGCGGGCTTTAGCTTTAATGGGCCAGTAGGGAGCTCCCCCAACGTCGAAGATTCTGCACGATTCAAACAAAAATAATGATACATACCCACGAGCATAAATAATCGACAAGATTACAGAATAAGCACAACATACCTATACGCAAAGAAGCTCTCAATATGGCTTCTTCAAACCGCTTCTCCTTCTCAAGGAGATAAGCTCGCCGAGGTTCAAGAGTAGACTCATGACCGCCGGTCCATAAAGAAAGTGCATCAGCTGCGTCTTCTGAAGCGGCCTGCTTCAGAGCCCTTTCCCCCCATTCCTCCAAAGGGCCGATAAATCGCCGCCGAATCCACGAAGGGTCTTCGTAAAAAAATACAGCGGGATAAGACTTCTTCGGAACCTTGGCGTTATGGGACGCGTCTTTTGAACGCCGTATGGCCTCAGCCAACTGTGCAGCCTCCTCATCAGCCGAACTCGGGAAGAGAAGTCCAGCGCTTGACTCTTGCAAGGCCAATAGTTCGTCTTCGAGGATAGGCTCAGACTCCACCACAGAATCAAGCAGGATGGTAGCCGCTTTCCTGCGCCGTTTAGACCCAGAGCCGGTCGCTGAGGATGACCGCTTCCTCCCTCGCGAAGCCTTAGGGCGGCGCTGGCCCACATCGCCTTCAGCACTCTCATCCCTGTTACTTTCGCTCAGTGCCACAACCGAGGACGACATCGCCAGTGTCGACGCCACGGAGGGCGGTGCCGCCACCGGCAGAGGTGCTACTACTGGAGCCCGTCTACCCCGCGATCGAGAACCCAAGGGCATACCAGCTGTTGGAGTAAGGTCTACCCCTGACTCCCCCGGAATGAGGGCGGTGCCAATCTCCCTCAAAGGGAAGCGGACTGGAACCCTTGGTCGCAGCTTAGCTCCCGAAACCTGAGGAGGGGAGTCGTGACCAAGAAGAACCCTTCTTTCTTCAGCAATAATTGGGGTGATTCGATGAAGATACCAGCCCGTAAATGCACCTACGCATCGGGGCATGTACTCGGCTTCGGGGACCATGAAATGAGAGCCGGTGTTCAACCTCATGAAATGATGAGCGGCATCGCGAACAGCGTCGAGCGAAGGGATCGGGGCGACTATAAATGCCTCAAAAGGAACACCCTGGTCGTATCCAAGCTGCCGGGCAAATCGATGCGGATTGTACCGCATAAAAAGAGCTGCACTATCCTGGCGAAAAACCAAGTAGCCCGGTCTAATTGAATACAAATGCGTGGCCTCTCGGGGCTTCAGAGAAGGCGCGTTGTCCTTTGACTGGTCCCAAAGTTGCTGAACGGGACCCGAAGGAGAAGACAGAACCCGATCATTAAAAACCAACCTGCCGGCGGTGGCATGAGGGGAAATCAGCACCCGAATAGCCCCAAATTGAGTTGGGTCGGCAGCAGAAGCACCCACCAGTCGCATGAGTCGCGGGAAGGGATAGGCGTCGTAAAAGGCGGGCCTCTGATGCATAGCAAAAGACCCCAACACATGCATTTCGATCCACGACGTGAAATAATGAAGCGAAAAGTTCACTACGTCCACGCCAGGCGTAGAAGTATTAGCTGCGGTGCCTAATCCGTTATAGAGGTGCGCCAAGGCCGGGATGCCGATAGCCAACCTCATCCCCTCAGCAATACGATGAGCCGGGTAGATGACCGAGGCTCTCATGAAGCGGCGATGCATGGGGATAACGAACCAACTGAGCCAGACGCTAACGAATCCCACAAAGAACGTCTCCTCGTCCATGCCTGGGGCAGCAATGGATTCAAAAGAGATCGGCGATATAATAGGAATGTAATACTGAGGTAGATCTGATTCGTTGGTCGGCAACCTCTTCGGGCCAAACCCAAAGGGGTCCCCAATGTTGGCAAACTTCGGGGCTGTCTTCGATAAGGCGTCCTCACGAAGGAAACGAGCAATGAAGCTCTTGAAGGTGACACCCTGCTCCTCGGACTCGGTGAATAATTGGTCGAAGATGCCTAGGGCCTTAATTAAACTGGGGCGCTTGTGGCGAACAGCATTCTCAGCAGACAGACCATCAACTGGGGCGAGTTCGGGCTCAAAAACATACTCGTCAGGAGGTAACAACTCCTCATACAGATTACCCCTTATCGGCAACCCCGAGATATCATAAAATTCGGCCAGAGAAATCGAAACCTCGCGATCTCCCAGAATGAAAGTATTAGTGGGAAGATTCCACTGGTTCAAAAACGCCTTGACCCACCAGGCATGCGGGGACTTGTAATGGAATAGCGACGCGTATATGGCCTGATAAAGCCCGACTTTCTGCAACCGCGCCCGATGGGCAGAAAGGATGTAGCGAGCCCAGAGAAGGTAGCCCGTAGGATGCCTAGGAGTGAGCCCTACCTTATAAATTTGCCCCCACGGGTGGGCCTCACCCTGTCAAATACGCCGTCCCAAGATGTCTATGGCCGGGATCGGATGGTTCGGAATGCCGGTCGTCGAAGGCTCTAGCCTCCCCGTTGGAGTCCAGTTGGGCATTTCCACAGCAAAAGCTGTCCTTGGAGGATCCATCGGTAAAAATGGGAAAGTGGGCTCCGTCGGCACCGCGCAAAGAAAGCTCCGGCGACCCTGAATAATCTGATTGTACCAAGGTCCCCATTGAAGAAGATTGGTGCAGTTCGGGTCATGGGCCCGAATCATCGCCATCGCTTCCTCATCAGATAGCGACTGAGGAAAAGCAGCCTCTGAGCGAGAAAAAGGAAAGCGTGGAACAGAAGCCATCGCACCTGAAATCCAATAAAGGAGGACCGTTAGAAGAAAAGTCAGCAACATATATTCATGCATAAACTTGAAGACTAGTTAAAGAGAGCAACAGCAGAGTTTTCTGAGGTCACTAGCTACAAAACATATGGGTCCCACAGAATCCGGATGACGGCTCATTAATAATGAGGCCAAAAGCGTTACAATCAAACAAAGGGAATATCCTCAAAGAATGATGACCATGCACATTCCCCCCCAACAGAAGCTGTCTCGGGCTCTACAAAGAATCTAGCAAAATCAAAGGAATTAAATTCCAACCAAAAGACATCATTACAAAACCCCCACTGCATTAATGTCAGGAAGAACCACCTAGGGCCAAGAGACCTCAGGAAGCCTCCATGCGAAGAAACTGAGTTCTTCATTGGAATTAAATTCCTAATTAAGAAAAGGGAATTAAATTCCCAGAAGCATTTTTGATGGAATTAAATTCCATGGGGTTGAAGCGCCATCATCATCTCCCCAAAGATCATCTAAACCCTAAGAGATCTACAGTTTGAGGGTTAAGCGGTTTCACGTTCTTATGGAAAATCTGAAGGAAAAAGGGTAAAAACCCTTGTTTTGGATTTAAAATCCAGAGAAATGTGAAGGTTCATCGTTGTCCAAGAACATTACCTGAGGAAAAAAGGGTTCTTTTCGAACAGAGTTAAACTCTGAAGATTGTTTCAAGACAGAGAACTAAGCTCTGAAAGCGAGAATTAAATTCTCAAAGAAGAAATTCTCGGAAGAAGAAGATGAGCAAAGTGAAGGCTCCTATGAAGAGACAGAGGTATTAATAGAAGGCAGTGGAAACGTTTCATCTCCCCAGATCCCTAGAGGAATCCAACGGTCACAAGAGGTGACAGCGTTGCACTCACGTGCAGACACGTGAGAACAACGCTGCGGTGGCATTTGTTTCCTGATTTAAAATCAGGAAAGCTTCTGGGAAAAGCTTCAAAAAGGGGCCGCGTGCTTACACGTGACCAGCAGTCACGTGTTGACACGTGACATATAAAAGCAGCGGAAAAGGGCACATTGGTTCCCTGATCAAGTCAAGGAAAAGTCTTCAGAAGAGGTCACGTGCTCCCACGTGACCAGGGTCACGTGTTGGCACGTGACGTTTAAAGCAGCAGACTCACTCTCCAATTGAACCAAGGAAAGAGGCGCCAGAAAAGGGTCACGTGCTAACACGTGACCAGGGGTCACGTGGTAGTACGTGACGGCTAAGCAGCAGAAGAAGGCAGAGTCCAAAAGAAGAAAAAGGCTCGTTCCAAAAGAGTCACGTGTCCACACGTGACCATGGGTCACGTGGTCACACGTGACCGGCTTTCAAAGCCCATTTTTCTAACAGAATTAAATTCTGAAAGAGATTCAAATCTTTCCAAAGGAAAGCAATTATCTGGAACCGATCAAATTAAAGATTCAGAGATGATTAAATATCATCTATCTATGGAAAATCTCGAGTTTGGAAAGATTTCCCTTTTAAATCTAACAGAAATAACAAAGGAGAATCCCGGGATTTGAAATCCAATGGTGAATAAAATTCACCTAATAATCCAAGGGTCAAAAACGAATGATGGATGCAAATCAAATCTCTCAATGAAGATTCGTCAAAAACTAATTGATTCGGCTGCTTCTCCTATAAATAGGAGCCTGGAGACACAAAAGAAAGATATACACGCAGAGAAAAAAAAAAGGAGAGAGCCTGGATACTTTGAGGAATTTGGAGCTTCTGCAAAAAGAAAATCCTAGGTAAGAAAGGGAAGGCTTCCTGAAAGAAGGAGAATTTAATTCTCAACAGAGTTTAACTCTGACAAAATAAAAAACAGAAGAAATATATTTCTTCTCTCTTTGATAGAGGATCTGCAAAGTGCACATCTCCCCTTTAGGTTGAGAATTTAATTCTCAATGGGTTGAGATCCTGCCATACAGATCCAAAACATGGAGAGGGAATGGAAAAACGAGAATTTAATTCTCACAGAACTATAGGAATTTAATTCCTCTAAAAGTAGGGCTTGACCCTGTGTTATGGGAATTTAATTCCTTCAGGACAGAGAGAAACATGGTTTAACCCTAATTAAGAACTTAGTTCTGGTGAAACAACGGGAATCCAATTCCCTTAATCATAATTTAACAGGGACTGGAAGTTTAATTCCTTAAAAAGCTTTTATTAGGGTTTTCAGTTCTTCACATAAACGAGGAATTTAATTCCTGCAGAAGATTCAGGGTTCAATTCTACTCCAGAATATAAGTCTTCAAAAGGAAGTAGGAATTTAATTCCTTTGAAAATTAAAGCTTTAGGAATTTAATTCCTAAAAAAAGGATCAACAGATTCTCTAAACAATATACATGGAGGCAGGGTCACGTGCCACCACGTGACCCCCTCAAAAGATCTACAGAAAGCCTTTTGAGGCAATCCCCCACGTGACCCTTGACGGAAGCTCTAACACAAAGGCATATGAATGCCCGTCACGTGATGGCACGTGACGCTCTGAAAGATGCAATAATCTTAGCAGAATGAATGGAGAGAGGGCGCTCTCACGTGTCACCACGTGACCCCTCTTGCTTTAGTGTTTAACACTAGGTTGGAACTCCTGAATCCAGTGTTAAAACACTGCTGGGCCGCAGTGTTCAACGCCAATCAAAGAACTTTACTTGCAGTGTTCAACACTGACTACCTTAGTGTTTAACACTAATTTGAGAGCTCTGTTGCCGATGCTTGATACTGATCTGTTTTAGTGTTTAACATTAATCTGAAAGCCTTGTTGCTGGTGTTTAACACCAATTATCTTTTAGTGTTAAACACTAACTTGTCAACCTCATTCCCAGTGTTCAACACTGATTGCTCTGAAGTGTTTAACACTAGGCTTTGGCCCAATTGGCTAAAGGGATAGAGGCAAAGCCTCTCCCTCAATGGACCCTCAAGAAGTCAATATTCCAGACATGATAGGACTTAGCCCAAGCTGGTCATAAGTCCTCAATTCGTAATTAACTGGGCCAATGGGCTTATAATATAATTAATAGGTCTTGAGCCTAAATTGGGCAAAGGACTATTTAACCCATTCCGGTTCTAGGGTACATCTCTTCACTCCTTTGATACCTGGCATTGTAATCCCTCAATGTCTTCAAAGAGGTGACGGGTCCCGACGACCACCCATGATATGGACTGTGGGGTCCTTAAACTCATGTCTGATGCAAAATTCCTGGTTACGTAGAACGTGGATAATGTCACTCTTTGACCCCGCGGAAAACGCCCAGAGCGGAGCCTAGTCCTCGCCGACCACGGCAGTGAACCCGTGTGAAGCATCTAGTGCAAAATTCCTGGTTACGTGGAACGTGGATAATGTCACTCTTTGACCCCGCGGAAAACGCCCAGAGCGGAGCCTGGTCCTCGCCAAGCACGGCAGTGAACCCGTGTGAAGCATCCAGAGCACATACCGGACTGTGGAGTCCTTAAACCCATGGACTATGACGTCCTTAACCTTGACCGAGATGTCTTAAAACTAACAATGGACCGCAATGTCCTTAAACTACCCATGGACCGCAATGTCCTTAAACTAGAACAATAGAGCTCCATGTGCTCTTTTGTCGGATCTAAACGGTCCCGTTTAAGTTGATCTTAGCCTCAAAGATGGCTAACGTATCCTTAAACCTTCAAACAGACTGGACTATGAATCCCCCAAATTAACTCTGGCTCGAGAGTACATCTCTGAACTCCTCTGACACCCGTCGTTGTAATCCTTCAACGTCGTCAGAGAGGTGACGGGTCCCGACGGCCACATATGCGATGGACCACTATGTCCCTAAACTGGAACAATAGAGCCCAAATGCTCTTTTGTCGGATCTAAACGATCCCGTTAAGTTGATCTTAGTCTCAACGTTAGACTAACGTATCCTTAACAAATGTTTGAGTTGATCTTGGCCTCAAGTATGGCTGATGTATCCTCAAACCAAACCCCCAAACCCAAATCTAAGATAAACACGGATTTGGACTAGTCCACGCCCTACGGACGACGACATAACTCGGTCTCCGTAAACAATCCACGGGCAATAAAAAACGAAATAAACACCCACGACACGAAGTGACCATCTGGAGAAGGAGAAAGTTGTTACCGTGATACGGTAGCGTAATTAACTGCAGGGGCTTGCGCCTGCAGGGAAGAGCGTCCCCACAATCAAAAAACCCCCTCAAACGAGGGGGAATCTGACGAAGTCTGCTACATCGGCCGCATCCGTCTAAACCTTCGATACACAGGTGCCATAGATCGACTTGGCATCTTCGGAGAGGTGGACGGATAGCACCAATTAGCATCTGCCTCGAATCTCAGTGCCAAGACATCGCAGTCCTGTGCGCCGCCGTTCGGAGGGGAACAATCCCCCCATCATCGAGCGTATCTCGACATTAATGGGGGGATCCCGTCATTCACGCAGGCGTAACGTCAGGAGCGTAACCGACGGCGAAGATCTCACGTTAGCTCGCTCCAGACGACCACTATAAAAACCCCTCTGCCAGACGACTCAGGTAAGGCAATTTTATTCCAATAAGTCGCTATTCTGCCCAAATTTCTCGGCTAACTTGATCGTCGGAGGGTCCACGGTGGTGCAACTACCCCGGGATTTCTTTCGCAGATAGCTCGGTTTCGCCTCACAACAAGCCCACTGAGATCTACACGCTCAAGGAGGCAACCATCAACACCAATCTCAGCCGTTCACCAACGCTCGCGACAGATCGACGGAGGACAACATCTGAAGGAGATCCTAACCTCCATCATGAAGTTTTGGATGATTTTTACAAAAATCAAACCAAAATGCACCTTTCGCAAATCTGTGTAAATTGTTTTGAAGTTTTGGATCCCCCCCCCCCCCCCTTTTAAAACCTTCCTTATGTATGCTGATTTTCTCAGGTTAGATTTGTTGCAAATTTGATAGAGGAAAGTCTTTATTGGATGTTACAAGCTATGGTGAATATATTATTAGTGGATAGGCAAAATCTTGGCACTCGGAAGAGCATTCCAGGGAATGAAAGAAATGGGTTACCGACAGCACAACATCCAATTCAATGATGTAAAATTTTATTTGAGCTAAGACAATTATTTAGTTATCTGTCCTTAGATACCATGGGATTGATATCACCTTAGAAATGGCCAATCCATTGTCAATCTTAGAAATTACTGACCAGAGTCCTCTATTAACAGAATATGAAATTTTTGCAGAGACGATATCATTAAAAGTGACGTAATGAATAGTTTGTGTCAATTGGTTTGCGGAAAATGGTTCGACAAAATTGAACTTGACATGATTTGATGAAAATACATCTCTCCCTCTCTCCCCCCAATACATAAATCTTTGTTCTTGACCAAAAATGGATTTCAATTAGTTATAACTCAGAGAGAAATACAGTTCTTCCACTTTATTATGGTTAGGCATTTTCTATTATAAAATCTTTATGAGATCCAATCATATGCAATTCTTACACATTTCTCTCCACCTCTCTCATACACACAAAGTTCTAATTCCGATTTCCTCTACTCCTTTTTGTAATATCCTATATATTTTTCTTCAGAAAATGTGTCCTACCATTATTTGTAAACCTACACTTGCTATTACCTAGAGCAATAGGAGTGCTCATTGCCAATTTACTGATGCACATTGCAAATCTATCAAGGGAAGAGGGAGGCAGCTAAGCTTTTGGGTGCTTTGAAGCATATGGCATTTTGGTATGTTGCCTCACCGGTTACTTATTTGGTGACTGATAATTGTAATATTGTTTTTAGTAGGTTATTGCATATTCTGTTAACCAAATATTAATGTGGTTTTGGTAGTTTAGTGAAAAACGGATATTGTTTTTAGTAGGTTATTGCAGAACCTATTGTTAATACCATAAGTTAAAAATACAAACAGACAACGTTTATATCAGTAACACACTAAATTATGAGTTTATTCATTTCTACAACCTTCTTCCCTGTTGACCTTGGTCTATTTTTTATTGTTTGAGTTGGGGTATTGCCTAGTCGATTAAGTTGTGGATAGTAGTTGACAACTTAAGCTGTTATTCCATGTGCAGTGGCATCTTTATCAAGTGAGAAAATCAATGGAGCCACTTACCTTCTTACTCATTGGTGATTTTACACCCGTATTATCTGTTAGGGGTGGATCCTTCAAGGAGCCAGGTTATGCTGATAATACGTGTATTAATTGGATGGTTGATAATGCTAGCCGTTTTATGATTAAGCCGGGTCATTAAATCAAGTTTTGATTTAATGATATTATTTATATATGATAATGCATATATAAACTAGTATTATATCTTATTCTCATTCTCTCTTATTATGGTTACATGTTATGTGCATATGTGTGTGTGTGTGTGTGGTTACATGTCATGTGCATATACGTTTATGTGCATAATGTTATTATGCATATATTTTTATATGGGGTTTTTCTCTTTTCTTCTTATTTTCTTTTTGCATGTGTCATGAAAATAAGGTGGAGGCTAGTTAGAACACACACTCATTTTGTCATGACACATGGATGAGAGAGGAGGCAAGGGTGGTTGATGAGTAGGAGTCTCTACTCATTTCTCACAACCATGGTTCATTTGGTTTTTCCTTTTCTCTCTCCTCAAAAGAGAAAAAGAAGAGAGTAGGGAGAGAAAAAAGCTAGAGAGCAAAAGAGTGAGATAAATACTACATCTCTTCCTCATTCTATATAGCAAATAGAGTGAGCAAGTTTCTTCTCGTGAAGATGAAGCTAGAGCCGGAAACCTTTGAGGTGGATCATCTTCGGCAAAGAAAATCGGGTTGCAAGTTTGATTCGAAGGACTCAGAGCTTAGCCAGAGTCTACTACAACCGCGGAAGTACGCTTCAGAGGTTGTAGTTCCGTAAAAGTTGATTTTGCTTACAAATAGTTATTGTTTTTGACTGCTTTTAGTGTATGGATGTTTTTAGGATTTCGGATGCTTTGCGATATTTCAAAAATCGTTGTTTTTCATTCAGCAAAGGTCCGCTCGTGTAGCGATCAGCGCATAAGTTTCCAGCAATGGTATGGATTTCGGGGGGGCGGGGGAGGGGGTTACATATAACGACGACGAAAAATAAATTCTGAGGCAGAGCTTTGACATATGATGAATGGGTAATACTGGTTTAGCCATTGCAGTGAATAGTTAAAGGTTGCTTGTTCAAACCAGGTTTTTTTTGTGCCTTTTTCTATAGGTTTTCTAATCTATTCATATGTATATTTGCTTATAGCCCCTTTACTTGTTTGCTTGCACAATTCCATAATTTTCTTTCCGGGGGAATTGGCTGTTGTGAAAGAACACAGCAAGTGGTGAATAGAGGAAGTGAGCGGCTGGTTCGAATCCATGTACCTTTGTTCGGGGATTTTACCCTCGCTCGTCTGCTCTCCTTGCTTGCTTGTGTTTTTCCTTCCAACTCGAACTACTGACTTTCTTTATCCTTAAACTCGTCCGATCCGAGCTCTCAAGCGGATAGGCCCTTGCTTGAGCTTCACTACCCTGCTTTCGCTGTATTATACACCTATCAATTCCTAGCTTCTTTCCTGACTTGCTCAAGTGAAAAGCAGTAAACGAGGAAAAAAGAACAAGCGGCTGATATTGTTCAAGGGATTTTCATCAAGGTTTTAAATATCGGATATGAGCAGATATCGGAATCGTATCAGGGCGTTTCCTATATCATATACGGCCGATATATCTGCAAAAATTTATCGGTTTTATCGTATCGTGAGAGGTCCCAATACGATAAATCGGCCGATATGACCGATATTTGATTCAATGATTTTCATCAAAACTAAGATCTCGGCCTGGTTCAGTCGCTTCAGCATAAGAGTCAGCAGCATGGATTGTTCCTGGGCCGGCTGCCTAATCGCGTATGCAAGCAACCAGCTGCATAATCACGTATGTAAGAAACCAGCTGCTTTAGTAGAGTATGTTGGTTCAAATTGCAAATACAATTATATGGCCCTCATCACCAAAATGGACTGCCTCAAGCAATTGGTATTCATGATACTTCCATTGCAAAGAGCGAGATGTGGGTTGCTTTATCATACTTTAGCAACCTCTTGGTCCTATCAACTTCCTGTTATTTGTTCCTAGTGAAGGTCTGTTGTACTCATTCCTGTTATCCTTTCTATTTCAATTACTTTTTTTGTCAACAACTTCTGTCGGTTCTTACTGTGGTTGTCTGGACATAGATGACTAGGAAAATATTGGAGATCCTTCTATTAATTATTGTCATTGTTTTTATCGTTGTGATGTTGATTTATTGCATCTTTCAATTGACCAGGAAAAATTACACCGTGGTTATATTTGGAGCATCTTTGTGGTTATTATCATTGCCAAAATTCGCAGTACAAACCTGTTATGAAAGGTGAGCTATCTAAAGTTGAAATTATACCTTATTAATTGAGTAATGTACTACGCACTGTTTCATGCTTTTTGTATTTATTATTTTGTTTGGTATCTGTGTTTTGTTTGCTGTACTAGGCTACCAGCAATGACAGTTAGTTATGTTGCATATTGGTTAATAAACTACAATAATCTCATTGTTTGCTTAAGAATTTGCTTCAGATTTTCATCCAGAAATATCTTCTTACAACCGTGTGGATTCGATCTTCTATATCTAGTTTTCGCTTTTAAACTGCTATAGATTTTTCATAATCGTTAAATCAGAATCCTAACTTAACAACTAAGCAAATAAGACTGATTGTTAAACTAAGTAGTCTTTGAATAATAGGATAAAATCCTATCCTATCTAAACCCCTTCACGTTGATTAAATGTATCATAAACTAGTGCATAGGAACCAACTAAAAGCACACAATGGATTCAAAGCTCTTTTTTACCTCCAAAGGTCAATCATAAATTTAATAGTTGCCCTAATAATTATGAATGTGATTACTATCGCTCTAAAATCCTATAATGTATATTCAATTAATACAGGGCAGTTAGGAGTAGCAATACACTAAAACCAACATGGATTGAAGCGATTAAAATTAAGATATGGCTATTGTTAATATAGCATAGGAGGTGGCACTCACGAAAAAGAGTGTATGTAGCCGACGCCAAAATTTTGGGATGAAGGCTGTATTGTTGAATAATTTACCAACACCATCATGATGTAAAAAATCAGTATTTTAATTTTATCATATGCTTAGCTATATGTAAGTTAAACATGCAAATATGGTAGAACATACCAATTTTTTTAATAAAAAATTGTACCTGCTATTTTAAAGGTTCATCTAACATAATTTCTTTTCTCTAAAACTTTCCAGTGCTGTACTTCGGTCTGATAGTCTGGTGTATCTGATTGAAATATTGTGCTGCTACTTTGACACTTCTTCATCACTGTAAGTCTGGAACAAAGCACTCATTGTTTTAGGCTAACTTTCACTAATATGTTGCTGCAAATATGATTTCGAAGTAATAACAAACAATATAGAGAAGCAATCTCATAAACAAAAGTAATGAAAATAAGAGCACTAACCAAACAAGACACCGGATTTACGTGGAAAACCCTTACGGGAAAAACCATGGGCAAAAGAGAAGCTTTACTAATTGAACAAATATGGAGTGTTACAAACGGTGGATGAAATCTCACAAATCTCTCACAAAACCATAACCTCCTCTCACAAATACAAAGGGTTCTCTCCAAAAATAGTCTTAAAAGCTATCGGATCTAGGGTTCCAAAATACTACAATGTACATAGTATTAGACAGATAAGATCAAATAACTAATTTCCCAAATGAACAAAGATTCAGCCCAATCGCGCGGCAGACGTTTGAAGAAGACTTGGCAGACGTATGTCCAAAACATAGAGCGAAGGCTGACGTATGAAGAAGATGCTCTAGACGTCTGAGCATGAAACTTCAACAAATCCAGAGAGCGCGCAGACGTTTGACGAAAATGAGTCAGACGTCTGTCCAAAATAATTAAGCATCGACAAACGTCTGAAGCTTAAACTTCAGTCGTCTGGATCTTGGCTGAAGTTGAACCTAAAACTCCGTGAACGCTGAATCGAATTGGGAAACATTTAGGGATTAAGAATACGAGACAAACATAACAAATCTCTACGTTGCCTCGTATTCACCACAAAACTCCTTAATAATATTAGTAGTAGCTCCACCTTCTCCACAAAACCCCTAAAAAGCTCAATGAGGGCGACACACTCCCATTAAGTTCGAGCAATACTCAAACTTAACAAACGAAAAATACTTAGTCAGCATGTCAGCTAAATTATCCGTCTAGCCAACTTTTTTTACGATTATCTCTTCCTCAACGATATACTGAACAAACCAATACCGAACGTCGATGTGTTTCGTTCTGTCATGATGCATCTGGTCCTTTGTCAAATGAATCGCGTTTTGGCAATCATAATAGACTATTTTGGTATCCTTTTGGATACCAAGTTCCGAAAATAGTCTCTTCAACCAGATTGCTTTCTTAACAGTCTTTACAACGGCTATATACTCTGTCTCCGTCGTAGATAACGCTATCGTAGGCCGTAACCAAGCACGCCAACTAATGGCACATCCTCTTAAAAAGAATAAATAGCCGGTGATCGCCCTTCGTGTTGGATATGTATGCCCTAGAGGCCTTCATTGTACAGGATGCTGGGGATATATATGTACAGGAAAATCTTGCTTGATATGATAGTATGCTATTTGGTTTGTCTTTATTTTAATATGTGATGTATTTTACTTTGTATTTCATATCTTGTATACATGTTGATAAAACCCGTAGGATCTTTGCCTGACTACCTGCGTTGTAATGACGATCATACTAGTGGGAGCTGGGTAGTCTATAGGCACATCCTTAAAAACGTCCCTAGTCGTAGGAGTATCGAGACTGTGCATCGTTACTCCAGAGTAGACTAGTGTATACATATCTAGATCCCGACGAGAGGTGATGGATTGGTCCCGCAGCCATTGGTTAGGTGCACTTAAGATTGTATATAGGTGCTCACTGGATGTGAGTACACCGGACATGACTCGCCGAGAACTGACTAGATGGTATTATACCTAGCGTCAGATAACAGTTCTCTAGTGACATGAGTGCAGACAGTCTGTCGACCTGAGGGCGTCATTTGTCTCGTGTGAGTTTCTACTGTGCTTTGATTACTATCCTACCACGGTTCAAAGGAGTCGGGTAAACATGTTTTAGTTGGGTACAGTCCCGAACCATATGGAGGCAGGAGCGACTGTTGGGGATTCGTCTCTCCCGGTATAGGGAGTCGATGTCGTGCAGTGATCGGTTGGTTAACACCATAAGTTTCTGGCCAAGGCGGATTGAGAATTACTGGTGGTCGGACCAGTAGATTCTCGGATGGTTTTGAGCCACACCGACACGACTTGTCTGGTTATTAGGGGTCTGACATTTTCCACCCCTAGACCTTACATGCGATACTCTCAGACGAACAGACCGGACTGCACGAAGATTGTCACGGACAGGCTCAGCAGGGGTTCGGATGAGTTTGCTCATCGGCCTCCTTTTCGACATGTACCCGGGTTGCCGTTACATACAGCTAGTGCCGCTGACAGACTTGTGATTAAACCCATTGCCGGCGTACCGTCGAGTCTTTAGAGTCCCACACAGAGGGTTTTCCTGGATTAGACGAGACGATGTAGATGCCGTATGGTTTTACGGTAGGGTTTCGATCACATACGTGTACTGGCTACACGGATGATGTTCGGACAAGATAATACTAGTGGGCTTTGGTTTAAGCCGGATCCTAGTATTATACTATTGGATTATACTTGTCTCATTGTATTCGTATTTTTCTGGAATACGAATACATATATGTATATACGGTGAGGGCATTCTTGTAATTTCACAAGAATGAGCTTTTAGAAGGAGACACCTCATTATTGGATTTATCCTTTCTGAAAAAAGGATTAATAAGGTGAAATTTGGAGAGACACTTGAGGAATGGTTGAAAGCATGGCTTGGTATTTGTTTATTCATTTGTGGTTACTATTCAAGTATGGGCCATTATTTTGTGAGTTTAATAATCCATGCTTGAATTATTGTTGTGAGATTTAAGTCATTCTCTCAACCATTATCCATTATCTTTTATTCACACTCACTTCCTCATTCTCTCTCCTAGTTTTTCATCTCCTCCTCCCTCAAGCTCATCCCTTCACATGTGTTGTGATTCATTGAGCTTTGAGATAAATTAATTCATAGATCTTCTTTACATCTACTTAGTATTCTTTTCTAGCAAATTAGATTACTAAGTTACTTCACTTGAGGTTGAAGCTTGACTATAGGCCCTCGGGTGGATCTTTCTTCGACACCAAGGAGACCGGCAACCGAGTTCGTTTGGAGTATCGTAGGAGCTAAAGAAAGGAGTTCAAAGTTGAAGCACGATCCAAGGATCCACCCTTTTCAAAAGCTATCAGGTTCCTTCGACTATATCAAGTTCAATACGTTAACGGTTTTTTCGCCAGAAAACCAGCTGTAGCCCTTCGTCATTTCAGATAGATATCTACTAGTATTCATGCTATGTGTTTTGACCTTCGCTAAGGCATAGTGTTGGGTAGCTAGTAGGTGCTTATATGTGGCATAGATAGATGCATTAATCTAGGACAGACGTACAGCTGTTTTGGCCTTCGTCAAGGGCTTATACGAATGGGTCTAGATTAATCTGGATAATGACAGGTAGAACTTGACTTGCAACTTATGATGTTTTGGCCTTCGTCAAGGTTATAAGCGCATGGGGCAAAAATCACATCGGGAGTTTCAAACATAAAAGAAACTTGCTAGTATTGCATACCTTCTTGAGTGTTGTTTTTGGTAGGTTTCCTTCAGATTCATCACACAATGATAGTTGGGTCCTGATCCTACTGTGAGTATATGCTACTCTTCGGGAAACAATTTCACTTAACAATCAATGCTATAAACCAAGTAGGTGTCTAGAACAGTGTTACCGGGTCTACGCCTCCAGAGAAAAGAGATTATATAATTAAGAAACTTCGCGAAAGCGTTGGAAAACCTCTCTCGAAGTACCGACACTAGCCTGACTTGAAAGGTTAAGCAAGTATTGTGACGTGTGATTAATTCTGACTAATTCTTCTTTTAGGGTTTGAAGAAGAATTCGAGTAAACAGTGGGGACCATCCTGTTTAGATAAACTAAAAACCAATCTAAATTTCCAAGAGCATATGTTGAGTGTTTCTTTTCTTCTATCCTAATTGCAGCGACCATGACTGGACTTAAGCTCATATTAGATAAAATCGCTGGGCCAAACTATAAAGACTGGTTGAGGAATGTCCAAATGACCCTTCCATATGATAAGGTCGCATACGTCCTCACGGTGAAAGCTCCCCATGTTCCCGATCCAGAATCCTCGATAGCAGACATTGAGGTCCGTAAGACCTGGGATCTTAATTGCGCGAAGGCCAAGTGCCTCGTGCTGGCCTTCATGAACAATGAACATCAGAGTCGGCACGAGAAGATGGACCTTGCTTCCATCTTCCTTCATACCAAAAACTTATATGGCGAGCAATCTCGTATCGCAAGATACGATACCTCGAAGAAACTTTTTCAAGTGAGGTTGGCCATCGGATCATCTGTCGGGGACCACGTCCTGAAGATGATTTCTCTCATCGAAGAGCTCGCGGACCTGGAAACCACGTTGGAAAATGAGTTATATCGACTTAATCCTCCAGTCCTTTCCTTCCACCTATGCCCAGTTCGTATTGAATTTCAATATGAACAGTATGGAAGTTTCACTTTTTGAGCTCCTCAACATGTTGAGGATGGCTGAGGGCATGTTCATATCAGAAAACTGCATTCTAATACCGCCCATTCATTATCTATCTGTTGTATTTATCGGTACTATTAACCAGTGTCTGCTCAGTAATACAAATTACAGGTATCCATGAAAAAATACTGGAACTGCATCCAAAAGCATGGATATATCACTTGAGGGAAGACACTGCGACCAGAAACGCAAACCGACCAATACTTCAGGAGTTCCTTTACGCAACAAGTTGTGTACACATTTTTTATCTAAATGGTCCAACACAATAAGTGTGTACACAAGACTTTTAAGCACACGTGGATATGATTTTATATGCATTCAAGGAGATGATTTTATATGCATTCAAGACTAAAAAGCATGTGTTCAAATCAAAAGGAATCAAACAAGTCAGCATGAGCCATAATGGGGCAACCATGAATCAAGCCATATGTGGGAATGGATTAATGAGCATTTAATGGTGAAGATTATGTGTTGAATTCAAGTTTCAAAATTCCCTCCAAAAGCTAGGTGCAAGTCAGGTTGAAACAGAGGAAATAAACCGGACCAAAGAGACACCGGGGACCTAACAAGTCAACACACCAAATTCTGCACCCAACCACCATCATTGGACCGGCCAACATCCCCTTAAAACCGGCCTGGCCGGCCCCCCTTGCTCCAGTGGGCCCCAGCTTCACACAGTGCCTTCCTTGCTGCCACGTAGCCCTAATTTTGATGTTTATTTTCTTCTCTTCTTTGCCTATAAATAGAAGGCAGTGGGCAAAGTTTCATGGGTCATTCTTTAGTCTTGGATTGTCATTCTTTGTCCAAGTTTTCTTTTCTCTTTTCTTGTAAATAGATTAGTCGCCTTGAAGTCTTAACCTTCTCTTGATCCATCAACCTCTTCATTGAGCTTGAAGGTTTAAGGGTTGGTTATTGATCTCAAGGGGCTGTATCATTCTTGAAGTTTAATAAAGTGTTCTTTTGTGGTTCCTTCACCATGAGTTCTTTACCCTCTCTTGATCTTGCAACCTCTTTATTGAGCTTGCAAGTTTAAGTTTGGGTTATTGAACCCATGTCTTGCAATATGTTCTTTGGTTCCTAATCTTTTGCTTACTTGCATTTTATTCTTGCTCTTTTAATTCTCGCGCTTAAATTCCATGCACTTTAATTACTTGCTTGTAATCTTTTCTTCTCTTTGTTCTTCTCTTTTTGGTTTGTTTTGTGAATGGTGTGAATATTGTTGTTAGGAAAAGAGAAAGATTTTGTAAGTTAACATTTCGTTCCTCATTTCCTTTTCCCGTCTTTTCCATTTGAAACTCCGCCCAAACCCTACACAAGCGCTCCGTTAGGCACCCTACCCTACCAAGGTAAAGGTGATTCCTAACCGTGACCGGTTGCATTCGGTTTGGCCGGAGGCGAAAGCAAGAGACAAGAACGGACGGACAAGGGTCAATAAGCCGGATTCCATGAATACCGTGCTTAAATACCTTAATCCACGTTGTTGCTGATTGCTCTAGCTTCATTGGTTGAGTTCGGCTCAAAGTACTTGAATACGGAATCCATTAACTTACACTATCCTATCGTTTCCTAACAAGACTTATACTTGAATATAACATATAGGTTAGATAACGAACAAATCCGCCACGTTGTTAACTCGTTAAAACAAGAACGTAAAACTTACCATCTCCCTGTGGATCGACCCGTGCTCATCGCGGCTAGCTGCAAAGCGACACCGTCCTGATCGCGGTTAAACTTTAGAACTCTTAAATATCCGACACGCTTTTGGCGTGCGATCAGGGCACCTTGCAAAAGGGCAAGGAAACACCCGCTCTGTTTGTTGGAGAATCTTCTTCTGCTAGATCCAAGGCTAAGGCCAAAGAGAAGAAGAAAAATGCCCCTACCAAACCAAGGAGAGGTGTGCAGAAGGTGGAGGGAAAGGAAATGGAGAAAATGGGAGGGGCAGCCACAAAGGAAGAGCGTTTCTATTGTCGGAAGAAGGGTCATTGGAGGAAGGACTGCAGGGCATTGAAGGCCAAGAATCAGGACACGAAGCAAGTTGTGGCTTCAGCTTTAGGTGTGTTCATGATTGAACACTGCTTTTCCATAAACTCTACTTCCTGAGTATTGGATACCGTATAAGGATCTCACATCTGTAATTTTTTGCAGGTGCTGAGAAGCCGTAGGGTTTTGAGGAAATGTGATATGACCCTCAGGGTTGGCAACAGAGCCAGTGTGGACACATTTGCAGTATGGGAATGTCATCTTGGATTGGCGAGTGGACATATTTTGTTGCATAATTGCTTTTGTGTATCTAGTATGGTGTGTAATATTATATCGGTGTCTTTATTATCAAATGAAGGATATAATTTTGCACTTATAAGCAGTGTTATCAACATTCACCTAAATCGTGAAATGGTTGGGTCGGGTACACTTAGCAACGGAATATACATTCTCAATCAACATCAAGTTTTCAACGTCCAAAACACACTAAAAGGAAAGGCTCCAGAATCAAACTAAGCTTTTCTATGACATTGTAGACTCGGTCATATCAATGAAACGCGACTGACTAAGCTACATAAAGAAGGATACTTAGATCCATTTGAGTATCAATCATATACAACTTGTCAATCATATATCATAGGAAAGATGATAAAATCTCCGTTCACTGGACACGGAGAAAGAGCCACTGAGCTCCTGGGACTCATATACAGTGACGTGTGTGGGTCAATGTCTACACATGCACGAAGTGGCTATTCCTACTTCATTACTTTCACAGATGATTTCTCTAGATATGGACATGTATTCTTAATGAAACATAAATCCGAGGCCTTTAAGAAATTTCAAGAGTATAAGAATGAAGCAGAAAAGCAAACCGGCAAAAGTATCAAGATGCTCCGTTTCGATAGGGGGCGGAGAATACTTAAGTGTCGAGTTCCTGGAATACCTAATAGAGAATGGAATTCTCTCTCAGCTTACTCCTCCATACACACCACAACACAACGGTGTATCAGAAAGACGGAATCGCACCTTACTAGATATGATGCGTTCCATGATAAGTAATGCTAAATTGTCGCCATTCTTATGGGGTTATGCACTGGAATCTGCTGCATACCTGTTGAACAAAGTTTCAACTAAGTCTGTTCCTACCATTCCATATGAAATGTGGAGTGGGAAGAAACCATGTCTTAAGTATTGAAAGATATGGGGATGTCCTGCCTTTGTCAAAAAAGGTTCATCCGGACAAACTCGAGACACGTTCAGTACTGTGCAAGTTTGTGGGATGCCTCAAGAATTCTAGGGGGTAATATTTCTATCATGCTGAGGAATAAAAGATCTTTGTTTCTCATCATACCCGCTTTATGGAAACTCAATTTCTCAAAAAAGAGATAAGTAGGAGCGCGATACAGCTGGAAGAAAATCCAGAACCACAAACTATTACTGAAAACTTGGTAGAACCTGAGATTTCAATGGAACATGACGTACCCACGCCACTCCGTAGATCTAGTAGGCAGTATCATCCGCTCGAGAGATACTACGGTTTTCTCGTAGACGGGGATCGAGAGGATTACATCATCGACAATGATGAGCCGACTAGTTTTCAGCAAGCCATCACGAGTACAGACTCGGTGAAGTGGCTGGATGCTATGCGATCCGAGATGGAATCCATGTACACAAACAAACTCTGGACTTTGGATTGCTCCTACTGGGGTAAAACCCGTAAGATGCAAATGGATTTTCAAAAGGAACTTGTTGCTAAAGGTTTCCGTCAAAGACCAGGATTGGACTATGACGAAACTTTTTCACCAGTGGCTATACTTAAATCCATTCGGATCCTACTTGTCATTGCTGCCTTCCACGACTATGAGATCTGGCAGATGGATGTTAAAACCGCCTTTCTAGATGGATGTTTAGAAGAGTGTTTTCATGGATCAACCAGAGGGCTTCGTAGACAATGGGAGCAGTGGAAAGGTGTGCAAGTTGCTTAAATCCATCTATGGATTAAAGCAGGCATCACGGAGTTGGAATATCTGCTTTGATGAGACGGTCGGAGAATTTGACTTTATCAAAAATTTAGATGAACCATGTATTTATAAGAAGATTGTAGGGAAAACTGCGGTATTTCTCGTTTTATACGTTGATGACATTCTCCTAATAGGAAATGACGTTCCTATGCTACAATCGGCCAAGTTCTTGTCACAGAAGTTTTCTATGAAAGACATGGGTGATGCCTCGTACATTCTGGGGATTAAGATCTATCGTGACAGATCTAAAAGAATGTTGGGACTTTCACAGTCGAGGTACATTGACACCGTACTAAAGAGATTTAGTATGGAAGATTCTAAGCGCGGCAATTTTCCCGCTTATCACGGAATCACCATCTCCAAAGACATGTCTCCCAAGACTGACAAGGAGAGGGCTCACATGAGTATAGTACCATACGCTTCGGCGGTAGGGTCAATAATGTATGCGATGTTATGTACCAGATCAGATGTAGCTTACGCACTTAGCGTGGTAAGTAGGTATCAGTCTGTCCCAGGTGAGAAACATTGGATAGCAGTTAAGAACATTCTTAGGTACCTGAGAAGGATTAAAGAGATGTTCCTGGTATACGGTAATGGGGATCTCCGGATTGAGGGTTTTACCGACTCTGGCTTCCAAAGTGACAAGAATGACTCTAAATCTGTCTCGGGTTGTGTGTTTACACTCAACGGAGGGACGGTCTGTTGGAAGAGTTCCAAAAAGGATACCGTAGCAGACTCGACGATGGAGGCTGAGTATATCGCTGCGAGCGATGCCACAAAAGAAGCTGTCTGGATCAGGAAGTTCGTTTCAAAACTTCAGGTGATTCCATCCATTGTCAATCCAATATCTTTGTATTGCGATAACAATGGAGCCATGACTTTGGCAAAGGAACCACGGTCCCATCAGAAATCCAGACATATCTTGAGGCGGTATCACCTGATCAGGGAGATCGTGGATCGCCAGGAGATCGAGGTACAGAGAGTGGACACAAAAGACAACACAGCAGATCCATTCACCAAGGCCATCCCTTAAGTCCAGTTCGAGAGACTGTTCAAGATGTTAGGCATGCGGTACGCCAGCTACCGGGTCTAGAGCAGACAATGGGTACTCCTTGCGCCAATTATAGGCCTTAGTGCAAGTGGGAGATTGTTGGATATATATGCCCTAGAGACCTTCATTGTACAGGATGCTGGGGATATATATGTACAGGACAATCTTGTTTGATATGATAGTATACTATTTGGTTTGTCTTTATCTTAACATGTGATGTGGTTTACTTTGTATTTCATATCTCGTATACATGTTGATAAAGCCCGTAGGATCTTTGCCTGGCTACCTACGTTGTGATGGCGATCATACTAGTGGGAGCTGGGTAGTCTATAGGCACATCCTTAAAAACGTACCAAGTCGTAGGAGTATCGAGACCGGGTATCGTTACTCCAGAGTAGACTAGTGTATACATATTTAGACCCTGATGAGGGGCGATGGATTGGTCCCGCAGCTATTGGTGAGGTGCACTTAAGATTGTATACAGGTGCTCACTGGATGTGAGTACACCAGACAAGACTCGCCGAGAACTGACTAGATGGTATTATACCTAGCATCAGATAGCGGTTCTCTGGTGACATGAGTGCAGATAGTCTGTCGACCTAAGGTCATCATTTGTCTCGTGTGAGTTCCCACTGTGCTTTGATTACTACCCTACCACGGTTCAAAGGAGTCGTGCAAACATGTTTTAGTTGGGTACAGTCCCAAACCACATGGAGGCAGTGAGCGACTGTTGGGGATTCGTCTCTCCTGGTATAGGGGGTCGATGTCGCGCAGTGATCGGTTGGTCAACACCATAAGTCCCTGGCCAAGATGGATTAAGAATTATTGGTGGTCGGACCAGTAGATTCTCGGATGGTCTTGAGCCACACCGACACGACTTGTCTGGTTATTAGGGGTCTGATATTTTCCACCCCCTAGACCTTACATGCGATACTCTCAGACGAACAGACCGGACTGCACGGAGATTGTTATGGACAGGCTCAGCAGTGGTTCAAATGAGTTCGCTTGTCGGCCTCTTTTTCGACATGTACCTGGGTTGCCGTTACGTACAGCTAGCGCCGCTGACGGACTTGTGGTTAAACCCACTGCCGGCGTACTGTCGAGTCTGTAGAGTCCCACACAGAGGGTTTTCCTGGATCAGGCGAGACGATATATAGGCCGTATGGTCTTACGGCAGGGTTTCGATCACATACATGTACTGGCTACACGGATGATGTTCGGACATATAATACAAGTGGGTTTTGGTTTAAGCCGGATCCTAGTATTATACTATTGGATTATACTTGTCTTATTGTATTCGTATTTTTCCGGAATACGAATACGGGTATGTATATACGATGAGGGCATTCTTGTAATTTCACAAGAATGAGCTTCTAGAAGGATACACCTCATTATTGGATTTATCCTTTTTGGAAAAGGATTAATAAGGTGGAATTTGGAGAGACACTTGAGAAATGGTTGAAAGCATGGCTTGGTATTTGTTTATTCATTTGTGGTTACTATTCAAGTATGGGCCATTATTTTGTGAGTTTAATAATCCATGCTTGAATTATTGTTGTGAGACTTAAGCCATTCTCTCAACCATTATCCATTATCTTTTATTCATTCTCACTTCCTCATTCTCTCTCCTAGTTTTTCATATCCTCCTCCCTCAAGCTCATCCCTTCATATGTGTTGTGATTCATTGAGGTTTGAGACAAATTAATCCATAGATCTTCTCTACATCAGCCTAGTAATCTCTTCTAGCAAATTAGATTACTAAGTTACCTCACTTGAGGTTGAAGCTTGACTATAGACCCTCGGGTGGATATTTCTTCGACACCAAGGAGATCGGCAACCGAGTTCGTTCGGAGCATCGTAGGAATCAAAGAAAGGAGTTCAAGATTGAAGCTCGATCCAAGGAGTAAGGAACCTAGAGAAGACCCGAAGGACTAGACACGAAGGTATAACCCTCTATCCGAGTAATTAAAGCCTTCATGTAATTTAGTTTAGCTAGTTAAGGTTTAATCAAGATCCTAAAGTGGATAAAGTCTATGTTGCAAAGCCAAACATGATCTTTTGATGTGAGAAAAAAATCGTTTTTGATGAATTCCGCCTTCCCGCGAACTCGCGGGGTGTGCGACATAGACTTACACTTCGCCTGTCGAGGTCCCCTGCATAATCAAAATCGCTGAAATCAACCAAACTGTCACCGTTCCTTTCAAACTCCAACCCCACATCAGACGTATCTCGTATGTATTGTAAAATCCATTTTACTGCTGGCCAATAACCTTTATCAGAAGATACCATATAGCGACTAACAACACTAACTGTATATGAAATGTCGGGTCAGGTACAAACCATGGCATATATAATGCTACCCACCGCACTCGAATAAGGAACATGCGACATATACTGAATTTCTTCCTCTGTTTGCGATGATAAACGAGTTGAAAGTTTGAAATGAGCCGCTAAAGGGGTACTTACTGATTTAGCGTCTGTCATACCACAACGCTCTAAAACTTTTTCAACGTATCGCTGTTGAGACAAGTAAAGTTTACCTCCCTTACGATCGTGCCTAATTTATATACCGAGAATTTTTTTAGCCGCTCCCAAATCTTTGGTCTCGAACTTGCCTTTCAACTGTCCATTTAGTTTCGGAATATCAACCATATACCTTACTGCTATCAACATATCATCAATATAAAGTACCAAGTATATAAAAGAACCATTGGCGAACTTCTCGCAATAAACGCAATTGTCGTCCTTACTTCTCGTAAACCCAATATTCTTCATGAAGGAGTCAAATTTCTTGTACCAATGTTTAGGTAACTGCTTCAAACCACATAGAGATTTCTTTAACAAAAAATGTGGTCTTCCTTACCTTCAATTTCAAAACCATCGATTTGTTGCAAGTAGATATTCTCTATCAAATCATGGTGCAAGAAAGCGATCTTAACATCGAAAGCTGCTCGAGCTCCAAATCTTGTATAGCAATCAAACCGAGCAACACACGAATAGAGGTGCGTTTTACAATCGGAGAAAATACTTCATTGAAGTCCACTTCCCGAGCCTGCGAATAGTTTTTAGCTACCAACCCTATCTTGTATCGAGTGTCTGCAATCCCTTGATCTCCTTCCTTCTTTTTGAAAACCCACTTGCATCAAACTACTTTCTTTCCTCCTTCAAGACTTTGTTACGACCCACCCCCAACACAGACGGTATTGTCCGCTCTGGCCGAAGCCGTAAGGTTTTGTCCTTCGAAGCGAACCGGACCCGACCAGGGGCCACTTCCCAGGAGGTCACCCATCCCATAACTTCCCTGGCTCGAGCACGCTTAACTATGGAGTTCTCAAGCTCCTGTAGTGTCGGTTCACTTAAAAAATGCCTTTGTATTGAAAAGTGGTATCATTCCATTTATAATACAGATCTGCCCTTTTTCGGAATGTATTCCAAAGACTCTCCATTGTAATACAGTGGGCTCCACAGACTCAAGAGGTGGCCCTGTCCCTTGGCATGACACTTGGCGTGGCACTTTGTTCCGTGAGCAAGAACCGGGTCCCGACATCCTTCCCACTTTGAACAATGGTTCGTCTTCGAATTACAGAACTACCATTGAGGAATCAGCTCCGATACCATTATGTCACGGTCCACCCCCAACACAGACGATATTGTCCGCTCTGGCCGAAACCACACGGTTTTGTCTTTCAGAGCGAACCAGACCCGATCAGGGGCCACTTCCCAAGAGGTCACCCATCCCAGAACTTTCCTGGTTCGAGCATGCTTAACTACGGAGTTCGCCAGTTCTGTAGTGCCGGTTTACTTAAAAGACGCCTCTATATTGAAGAGTGGTATCATTCCATTTATAGTACATATATGCCCTCTTTCGGAATGTATTCTGAAAATTCCTCATTGTTCTACAGTGGGTCCTACGGACTCAAGAGGTGGCCTTGGCCCCTTGGCATGACACTTGGCTGGCATTTTGTTCCGTGAGCAAGAACCGGGTCTCGACAGACTTAATGAGCTTTCATATTTGATTCTTGTGAAGATGTTCAATCTCTTTATTCATAGTGACTAGCCAACGAGCTGACTCATCGGGAAAAATAGATTCTTGATAACCCGTAGGCTTGTTACTATCAATTGTCTCTGCAACGGCCATTGCATACGCCACTTGATCTTCGTAGCCCTGTCTCTGTGGCGGTCTAATGTCCTTTCGTTGTCGGTCTCGAGCAAATAGATACTGCTCATCTTGGGACTGTTCATCAGATGATGGTGAATGAGAGATCTCCTACGAACCCGAGTTTTTACCGACTTCAATTTCAACGCTCGGCTCGTCCTTCCCTGTATCTTCTTCAATTGGAGATTCCACGTTCTTCGGGTTTAACATAGCAGACTTGTCAAAAGTGACATCTCTGCCAATCATAAACTTTGGTGACTTAGAATCTGAACACCACAACCTAAAACCTTTGATCTCGGTTGCATAACCAAGAAAAATGCATTTCTTCGCTCGAGAATCTAATTTGCCTTCACGACAATGTGTATATGCGGGATAACCAAACATCGGTATACTTCCCAGACGATACATACTCCGGTGTTTTACTACCAAGCGATGTATGAGATGTGTTGGGGTAAAAAATTTACACCCATCTTGTCCAAAAATTCAAAATAAAAATAAAAAATCAACTCCAAGTCAAATAGGCATGAGCCCAAGCAAGCGGGACCAAACCCAAGTCAAGTAGGCTTAAGCCTAAATCAAGCCCAAGCATGGAAGGGGCCGGCCCCATGCCAAGAAGAATGAGGCAATAAATAAGTTTAATGCAATTCTTAGAAATAAATGTATGAAAATGGGTAAAAAGCCAAATTATGTAAAACCCATGGTTTATGTGCAAAAAGAATTGAGCGCATGAGGTATGGGGAGGCACAAGTGCCATTTGGAAAAGCCCAAGGGACTACATGTAAAAGGTATAGCCTATAAAGACAAACATGATGAGAAATGAAGAACAACTTCTAGTCCTCAAATAGATCTAGAGTTTTATGCTTCTCTTTCAAGATTCTCCTTCTTCCTCCTCTCTTTTTCAATTAAATCCAAGGAAAATCCTTTTCTTTTTTAAAAACAAAACTGATTTTGGCCATTAATCCATTGAGAGAAATATCAATCTCCCGTTAAAATCACCAAAGGAGTAACTTTTACCACCCTCTATCTCTCTCTTCACGATCCAATAGAGCAAAGGAAGAAGAGGGAAAACCCCACTTTAAGACCCATTTGCGTACGTCCCGAGATTTTGTAAAAGGGGAAAAGAGCCCCCTTTGATCTTCTTGCATCAAAATTTTGTGTTCGGAGCTGTAGCTCCTTTCGGGTTTTGAACATTGCTTGCATCGTGCTAGGTGCGCACCTCACTAGGTGCCCATTTGGCAAGATGCACACCCTGTTGGGTGCACATCGTGCCAGGTGCGCACCTCACTGGACCTTTTGGCACATTAGGGACCCTTTGGCCCCCCCACTATTTCGCATCCTGCTAGGTGCGCACCTAGGGAGGTGCGCATCTAAGGAGGTGCGCCTCACTAGACCTTTTGGCCCATTAGGGACCTTTTGGCCTCCCACCCTCTCCCACCTCGGCAGGCGCGCATCTCGCCACGTGCGCATCTTACCACGTACTCATTTTGCTAAGTGCGCATGTGGCACACACGCATCCCTCACTTCTGTCTTTTATGTAAATATTTTACAAAATAAAAAATGAATAAAATAAACACTCCCCATACTCAAAAGCCTTCTCATCTTAGAAAATCTTCTAACAGGGCGTTGTCCCGCATCCCGTAAGAGGGCTGCTAACCCCATTGACCCCAGCCCGCTATCCGGGTAGCGGGACCTCCGTAAATTTTGCGAGGTCCCCGATATGCTCAAAACATCCTTAAGACACACACATACGCATACTGCATATTGAGTTCGCATGATCTGTTTGACCAGTTAATCGGAGGTTCCTTCGTTCCGAAAGCAAGGGATAATTAACGACAGTTTTGTCCGCGGCTGCCGGAGATTTGGATCTCCACAATCATTAAATCCCCGTCTACCCTAGGCCGGGGGGAATCTGTACGTGCTTGACAAGTGACGCGCATTCCTATCTAAATAGGGTGACAAAAAGCACTATACAAGGTGATCGATTCACTACGCAGCATGCCGTGCTCACCGTCTCTGTCCAAAACTCCTTGCCGAGCTTTGCATTCGAAAACATGTATCGAGCTTTCTCCAAAAGAGTCTGATTCATGAGCTCCATGACTCCGTTTTGCTGTGGTATGTGGACAACGGTATAATCCCGAACAATACATTCGTTTTTACAGAATTCATTGAAATCTCTACCATAAAATTCTAATCCGTTGTTCGTACTTGGTCTCTTGATCTGCTTGTCTGTCTGCTTCTCAATCAATGTTTTCTATTGTTTGAATGTAAGAAACACATCACTCTTGTGCTTCAAAAAGCAGACCTAAACCTTCATCGAAAAATCGTCGATGAAAGTAGGCAGATATTTTGCACCGCTTCCTTTGGAAGCAACTTGAGAGGGTCCCCAAAGATCCGAATGGATATATTCAAGAGTACCTTTTGTATTGTGCATCCCCAAAACTGAAACTAACTCGTTTTTGTTTCCCAAAATGCAATGCTCACAAAAATCCATCTTTGATGTATTTTGACTACAAAATAGATCCTACTTCGATAACTCAGCCATACCTCTCTAACTCTTATGCTCGAGCATCATGTGTCATAATTTGGTAATATTTGAATCTGACATAGATTTAGATGATAAAACTGCCGCCAACCCGGTAGTTGTCGAACTTTGCAACACATATAAGGACCCAATTTTCAAGCCTTTCATAACGACGAGATCACCTTTGGTTACTTTCAAAACTCCACCTTCAGCGAAGAACTTATAATCCTTAACGTCGAGTGTACCCAATGAGACGAGATTCTTCTTCAAGTCAGATACATGCCTAACTTCCGTTAATGTTCTCACAACGCTGTCAAACATCTTGATTTAGATTGTCCCCTTGCCAATAACTCGACACGAACCATTGTTTCCCATCAAAACCACTCCATCATTAACAGATTCATAGATGGTGAACAAATCTCTATTGGGACATATGGTAAGAACAACCCGAATCCATAATCTATTCGTCCTTAAATCGATGCATGTTGTCAAGAACCACAAGTAGATCCCTTCTTCCGCCATACTAGCTTCAGCCGAAGACTTCTTCTGATTGTCGTTATGTTTCTTCTTGTTCTGCAATTTGAAACATCGATTTTGAATTACCCCTTCTTCTTACAATAGTTGCATGTCAAGTTCTTATTCTGGGGCTTCAACCTTGACTTCTTGTTGCATTTCAGATCTTTCTTCTCCGCTCGCCCGCGAACAAATAAGCCTGAAAATTCACCATCGCCTTCTTTAGAACTCCTTGTCGATCTTCTCCTTCATCAAATTTTCTTTGACATCTTTGATCGAGATAGTATCTTGTCCATAGATTATGGCGTGTGGCAAAGAACACAATAATAGAAGTGCTTGATCATCATCATCAATCTTAATATCGATTTTACCCGGATCTGTAATGATTAGATTGGTTATTAATCTTATCTAATCGATGTCTCCCGCTGTTTTTATCAAATTTTCTTCAAACCTTAAAAGGAAAATTAGCCAGGATTAATTGCAATCTACATGTTCGTTAACCGGTCAGCCAGGCCAGTGTCGGTACTCCGAGGGAGGTTCCCCGTGCTTTCGCATGGACCTAATTAAAATAAACCTCGTTTCCCTAGAGGTATAACCCCGTTGACACCTTTCTAGACACCTACTGGATTAGGTAATTGTAAAGTGCAAAACTCTTCCGGGAGTAACTTTTACTCACAGCGGGATCAAGATCCAACTATCAAATAGAATGTATGCAATCTCATTGCAAATTTCAACTCTTGAAATTCCCGATATGGTTTTTACCCCTAGTGTCTTATGACCTTAACTATGGTCAACAAATCGTAAGCACTAGTTAAGTTCTACCCGCCATTTCGTGATTGATTTAGACCCACCCGTATGACCCTTAACTATGGTTAACAAAATCATACGAATGTCCTAATCGATCGCATCATATGTTTTGTAGGAAGACATCACTTAGCTACCGTACACCACGCTTTAACTATGGTCAACAAACATGGTACGAATACTAAGTACTCTGCTTCCTAAAATGGCGGAGGGCAACGGATGGTTTTGATGAAAACCTTTAGCGTTTTGAACTTGATGTCGTTGTAGAATAGAGTGAAAGGAGTGGTTTAAGCTCCAGTTTTAAAAATCGAATGGTTTTGTAGCATATTTCTAATTTTGCTAAAGAGGTCACTCCCGGTAAAGGGATCTCGGCTCTTTCCTCATCGAATGAGGTGCTGGATATTCATTAAGGAATACCTCGATGCAAAGCAAAAATTAGATCAACTATAAAAACAAATCGAGTGCTTTGTAACATTTGCTAGTTTCGCTAAAGGGGTCACTCCCGGTAAAGGGATCTCGGCCCTTTCCTCATCGAATGAGGTGTTGGATATTCATCAAGGAATGCCACTATGCAAAGCAAAAACTAGAGTTACCCGTTTTAAAATGTTTGATTCTACAACATTTTTACGTTTCTTTTCCTTAACATTAATCATATTAATGTTGTCCCATCATTTACGTTTTCTAAACATCACAAAAAAGAAACGAAAATAGAACGTACGCTTATGCCATCCGCATTCGCCACAGGGCCTCGTCATGCACCGTTAGGTTACTCAATTAACGGCAGAGCGGGAGCTGGACTAGCGCGGGTGCAAAACATAAGCAAATTTTATTATATATCTAATATATAAATAGCCATTCGTCGCACGCATTTATAAACATTCCACATCACAGATGAATACACTGGATATACTAGGAATTCCGTATTTCGTTTAATCCCTTAATGAAAAATGGGTCGTGATGAATAGCCAAACCCCATCCTAGACCCCTATGGGTGCGGCAAACTACTCGCCAAATTCCCGAAGTGAAGCAACCCCCTCAATGAAATGAGTAGACCACTCGGCACTTCGAGAACCCGGTAGTTTGTGCACCCCATCTTAGGTCTATCTTAGGAGCAAAAATAGTAAAAAGAAATAATACATCGCTGGCTACAATCTCAACCCGGACGTGTCCCGCAAAATAATATTACATCAATTTTACAAATTACATGAATGAAAGAAAAGAAAAAACACTCTTCTCACATCCCCGTCTATTCATCCACGACGATCCAACATATTCATATACACATACCATCACATGATATACATATGTGCAACCCCCACTAATCGTCGTATAGTAACTAGTGGACGTTTCAAACACATATCAAACTGAAAAGCGGATAAACGACGTTAAAAATTCGATTTCGAAACACTCCGGTTTCCCCTAACACTTAGGTTACATCACATGTAATCTGGAAATAATCAAACAATACCATAAAACCAAAAACCCAGAATACAGTGACCCCTAAAAAACTCAAGCCCAAACCTCATTCTTCACCCGACGACGCTGGGAAAAACAACATTCTCGCCGGTCGAAACTTGGTTGTTTGGGCTCGTTTTTCTAGGGTTATCTAGTTATCATATAACAAGTATTCTGCACATGTTTAAAAAAAATTTAGAACACTTTTTAAAAATTTCCAGGGAGCAGTTTTGGTTTTATAGCATCGGAGTTGTTTCTTGTTTCGAAGTTTTAAATATCGTCTAAAAATCTAGTTATGGTCTAGTTAGGCTCTAATACCATGTTTATGGATGTTGCACACCCTCACAACACTTGTGAGGAGGAGGAAGTGGCAAACAAAAATTTTCTTGCATGCAACACCCACTTTAAACCTAGATCTTGTGCTAAACCATAACTAGAAACCCTATCTAGAGATCTTATCTACTATGATAGGGGGTTATACCTTGAGAATCGGTCCTTCGGGTCTTCGTTTGGATGCGACTCCTAGGCTCTTTGGATGCTTGAAAGGAACTCAGTCTCCAGTCACCTCTAGGTCGAAGATGATCCGCCTGAGAGCTATAGAACAAGCTTCAAACTCTTCACAAGAGTTAACTAAGAAATCAAGTGCGCTAGAAATGATTACTTAGATGATGTAGAGATGAACTAGTGGATTACTTTTATCCCTAAGCTTTTGATTCACAACTCATGTGAAGGGTAAAGCTTAGATGTAGGAGAAGGAGATAATTTTGGAGAGAGAAGATCAATGTAAGAATGAGCAAGTATCAAGCATGAACAAATGATATGGCTCAAAACAAATAATTGAAGAATACATTATTTTTTTCCAAAAATAATGCACCATGCTTCAATAGTAAACCCAAATGAATATAAAATGAAATAAGCCATTCCTTCACCCATGCTTTGACAATTCCAAATTCCACCTTATTGTTTTTATTTTCACAAAATAAAAACCCATTTATGAGGTGTCTCCTTCTAGAATGTATTCTTGTATAATTACAAGAATACCCCTCATCGTATACCGTATAAGTATATCCGTATTCGTATTACGAAAAAATACGAATACTAATAATACAATAATATAATACCGGTATCCGGCTTAAACGAAAGCCTACCAGTATTATCCTTCCGATCATAATTCGTGTAGCCAGTACACGAACATGATCGAAACCCTGCCGTAACAACTTACGACCTCTACATATTTTGCCTGAACCAGGGAACCCTCTGTGTGGGACTCTAAAGAATCGACAATACGCCGGCAGTGGGTTTAACCACAAGCATGTCAGCGGCACTAGCTGTGCGTAACGGCTACCCAGGTATATGACGAAAAGGTGGCCGACGAGCGAACTCATCCCAACCCTAACGAGCCTTTAAGCAACACTTACCGTATAGTCCGGTCTCTTCGTCTGATACATCGCATATGAAATCTAGGGGTGGTAAATGTTAGACCCCGGTAATTTTATAAGTCATGCTGATTTATGGCTCATAACGGTTCGAGAAACTTCTAATAACTCTTATCAGTAAATCTCAACAACCCTGGCCGGGGATTTGCTGTTATGGCCGATTAAGCATAGCGCGACTCAACTCCCTATACCGGGAGAGACGAAACCCCTCCTATCGCTCACCGCCTCCATGTGACTCGGGACTGTACCCAAAATTCACCTGTTTGCACGACTCAGTAGAGCTGTGGTAGAGTATATATACCCAAAAGCACAGTGGGAATCACACAAGACACTATAACGATCTCGGGTCTACAGACTAACCTGTACAAGTGTCACCAGAGAACTGCTATCTGACAATAGGTATATATACAATCTAGGAGTTCTCGACGAGTCATGTTCGGTGTACCCATTCTCCAATGAGCACCTGTGTACAATCTTTGATGTCAAACACCAATGGTTATGAGATCAACCATCATCCCCAGGGTCAAGAAACGTACACACTAGTCTACTCTGGTAATATCAATGCCCTGTCTCGATATACCCTTGACTAGGAACTATTAAAGGATATGCTTTTAGACTGCTCAGGCCCCACTAGTATGATCTACATCATAATCCTGGTAGTCAAGCATAATCATAAGGGCTTCATCAACATGTATATAAGATATGAAATACAACACATCACATGTTAAGATGAAGACAAACCAGATAGCATACTATCATTTTAAGCAAAAAATGTTTCTGTATATATACATGCCTAGCATCCTATACAATACAGGCCTCTAGTGCATACATATCTAACACATTCCTCCTAGCTGGAGGCACATTCCTCTGTCCTTGGGGCATGTTTCTCTGCCCTCGAGGCATGTTCCTCATTGCCTGATGGAATTGGCGAGGAGGCTGTGCAGGAGGTCCACATGGAGGTGGAGCTGGGAGAGCAAGATGAGCTGCAGGAGCCTGGATAGCTGGCCGCTGCGGATAAGTAATGTGAGTTGGAACTGGGTTGCGTTTATAAGGACATGTTCCAATTCCATGAGTGGATGCGCCACAAACTAAGCACAGGCCTTTTGCGCGCCTACAGTTCTTCAACAGGTGTACATCTCTCTTGCAGTAGAAGCAAAAATCTGGACTTGGCCGGTTATTTGTTACTTCCAGTCTTCTGGGTTTAAAAGTTGGTATTGAAGAGGCTACTCCTGCCATCTGAGTGGCAGAGCGCTGCACTCCGGCAGATTGGGGTTTGCCCTTCATCTTTACTACCGTCTCATATCGACGGGCAGCTTTCAGAGCCAGTTCATGGGTTGGGAAATCCCCTATAGCTAAGGCAGCTTGGATCTCCGGATCTAACCCTTACTGAAATCGTCTGGACCTGATCTCAGCAGTCGGAATGAGGTGTGCCACGAACCTGCTCAACATAGTGAACTCAGCATTATCCTCATCCACCGATTTGCTCCACATAGAGCCTTGTTGTAAGTGGATGAATTGCTTCTCCATGTCGAATCGGGCAGTCTCGGGAAAATACTTCGCGTCGAACATGTCGTGAGAAGTGCCACGCCCTGCTTCCCAAAATCCGGAATACGGAAAGCGACGAAGGCCAGCCGTGCTACCTACGGTAAGGAAAGATCCTTCCATAGTCACATAAGGCTGTCTAGATTAACCTGTCAAAAATAAAATCCAATACCAAAAGAAATAATACTGATAATCATGCTGCAATAAAACCACAAGAAATACTAAAAATGGGTCCACTAGATAATTGATGCAAAAAGATCCGATACAATAGGTTCGAAAAGAAAACAAGATCCAAAAGAGATACATAAGTCCTATTGTCCTAGAAAGGCGTACATGCTAAATACTAACAGAAAAGAAATAAACCTACGGGTTACTGATCTTCGGCAAAAGTCCTGATAGCCGCTGCGGTCCTGCTCATCCTGAAAATCTGTCACTAAACCTGAGATGGCAAATCTCGGGGATGTCAGAACATCCCAGCAAGTACTCAACGTATAAAGTGTATGTGTGGTATGATAACATGAATATATGAATGTAGTGAAGCCCGTGTGCGCAAGCAAAACAAATATAAAAATAAATGTATGGATACTATGAAACAAACATATAAGAGGTCAAGTCATAACCTAACTGGTCACTAAAAGGTAAACTACCCTATCGTAAGCTCGAGTGTGTGCGTCAACCTCTGTAGGAGTATTCCTAACCCAAGAATGGTGCCCCAGGGGCTAGGAAACACGGGCTCAACTGTGGAATGAACATGAGACCGATATAGCTCGGTACGAGCTGTAAACATGAGACCGATATAGCCCGGTACGAGCTGTAATCATGAGACCGATATAACCCGGTACGAGCTGTAAACATGAGACCGATATAGCCCGGTACGAGCTGTAAACATGAGACCGATATTGCCCGGTACGAGCTGCCGGCATGGGACTCCTGAGATCCTGTTGTACGAACGCACACTCAAACTACCCCAACACCCGCGTATTTATAGCTACTATGGTAAAGACTAAATCACTAATTAAGAATGATGAAAAGACAGGAACTTGTTGTATGGTAATTGTATGGAAATAAAACTGGTGAATAGTAGTGTGTCATGTCATGTAATTCAGCATTCAAATTAGAGAACTCGTTTTAATATGAGTAGTCTGGAACAATGAGTAGTCATGGCATGTCAAGTACAATAGTTATAAAATGATAGTGTCCATAAACAAGAATAGCATGTTAAGGTTTCTCAAGCATGCCGACAATGATAATCTCAAGTAAAATGTTAAATATAGACGATAGGATATGATAAGGTCAAAAATATAAACAAGACTCAACATAAATATGCAAGCATCTGTATTTAACATACGGGTTTATTTATTGAAAAGAATAATAAACTGAAATATGGTTTTTAAAGGGTTAATATAGTTAAATAGGAATGACAAATTACAGATGCATAAAGCGGATAGTGGTAATAGTATAATTACGAGATAATAATAAGTAAGATAAAATGAATGACAGATTGACTAGTCATCATGTAAGTGCTAATAATAAGTTTTATAATCATGTGATAATAGAAAATATTAATACAAATTATAGTATCAAAATAATTTATATGACTAGGGCACATAGAGTGTAGCGATATTATAAGGAGTGATAGTGTAGAAAGTTTAATTTATATATATAAAATATTAAGCCGAAAGCGTTTATTGATTAACAGTAATAATGATATATTTTTATGTTTTAGATTAGGATATAAGTGTTGACATTAGCATGCTAGTGTATACCAATATTGTTGCAATAGAAACATATAATTACTTATAAAGCTTTTTATATATTAAACCACATTTACATGTTAATAGTTATTTTATTACGCTTGCACTTTTATAGTTGTTCACTTGATGAAAGGATTAATAGGTATTCTAGATCCTAGGGTTTTCATTATATGTACAAGTATTATAAAATATATTAATAAAGCGACAGAATATTACAATTTTATTTAAATATTGTAAGTTAATAATTTATTTAGAGAATTGCCGATGTTGCATCGACTAAAAAAATAAAAGAGTAAGAGTACTTGCCTCGGAGACAGATAAACACGACGACACGAAGAACAACCCCAAGGTTTGATTGCTCGGCTAATTTTGAAGAATAAGAAAATATTGTGATGGGAAAAAGAGAAGGTTGATTAATATGAGTATGGGAAAGATGATAATAATTGGGTTGTTATTTATAGAGAAGAGAGATGTTGTTAAAGATTCGAGAGATTATTGTAATTGGAGAGAGAAATATTCCGATGAGATGAGATTTGGATTTGATTTTATAAAAGAGAGATATGATGGGTTGTTAAATACTTCTATAAGATATTAGAAAAGTTGTATATATACATATTAGTTTGTATATAGTTAGAATACTAGAAAAGTATATGTATATATACATATTAATATATAGTGAAAATATATGTAGATATGTATATGGTTATGGGTTAATGAAAATAAATATAATTAGTTATATATATAGGATTTTATGATATCAAATAACTAAAATATATTTTCAGTTAAACTATCATAACAAAAATATCTTCAATTATATATATGTATGTATGTATATAGGTTTGTAGAAAAATAATTAAAGAGAGAGTAGATTTAAGAAATAGAATCTGCTGAGAGAGATTATATTAGATTGGAGAGAGAGATTTTGTTGGGGAATATATATAGAAAGAGAGCGGGGGTTTGGTGAAATATAGTTAGTGATATAGAAAAATATATGTAGATAGAATAGAATATGGGGAGAAAGAAATCTGTTGGACAAGATATTTGTTTGGAGAGAGAGAATAGTATTTATTTTAAAAGAATAAAGTTATTAGGTGAGTAGACATATATGGTGATTGGAGAGAGAAAATTGAGCTGTTAGTTTAGGAAAAATATTTATATGGTTAAAAGATTTAACAGAGGCTCTCATGACTTTTTAAAATTAAATATCTTAACCAAATAAATATCGTAAGACAAAATATCTTATAAATAGAATTTAAAAAGGGGTAAAATCTTATGTATATGTATTGTTTAAAGAAATACCAAATAAAATATCTTTTGTTTAAACTATAATACTAAAATATAAATATGGTTATAAAATAGTGTTAAACAAATAAATATTTAAATACGAATAATATGCATATTTAACAAACTTGAAAAACCATAATTATATGCATATATCTTAATTAAAAGTATTAAACTCTAAATAATAATAATAATAAAACAAAACCCAATATATCCAAAAAGAAAAAGGAACGTACGATCGGACAAGGGTGTTACATTCTACCCATCTTACAAGAAATTTCGTCCTCGAAATTTGAAGAACGAAAATACAAGGTCGCGAACTAATTACAAGGATCAATGAAAATAGATGGGTATGAAAAATCAAGGATCAAGGAAACAAATGAGAGTACGAAGAGTCACGGTCTTGGCTCGAGAAATAGGCATGTGCTGGAAAATCAAATCAGTGGAAACAAATCAAATAGAACTCTAAGTTACTCAAACAGAATGACGCATTATAACCATGTCGCAGTACATGGGTACAATATCGTAATTCTATCTTAGTCGCCCGAATCCTATAATCAGAGTTAAGGAAATATGCAGCATGACACACTGGGGAGAACCTATACATGTGATTCTAACCTAAAGGTCGGTAGAACCAAGACTAACTTTGATGTCGGTCTGGGCTCTGATACCAACAAAACCTTGTCACCCCCGCTTCCCAAAATCCGGAATACGGAAAGCGACGAAGGCCAGCCGTGCTACCTTCGGTAAGGAAATATCTTTCCATAGTCACATAAGGATGTCTAGATTAACCTGTCAAAAATAAAATCCAATACCAAAAGAAATAATACTGATAATCATGCTGCAATAAAACCACAAGAAATACTAAAAATGGGTCCACTAGATAATTGATGCAAAAAGATCCGATACAATAGGTTCGAAAAGAAAACAAGATCCAAAAGAGATACATAAGTCCTAACGTCCCAGAAAGGCGTACATGCTAAATACTAACAGAAAAGAAATAAACCTACGGGTTACTGATCTTCGGCAAAAGTCCTGATAGCCGCTGCGGTCCTGCTCATCCTGAAAATCTGTCACTAAACCTGAGATGGCAAATCTCAGGGATGTCAGAACATCCCAGCAAGTACTCAACGTATAAAGTGTATGCGTGGTATGATAACATGAATATATGAACGTAGTGAAGCCCGTGTGCGCAAGCAAAACAGATATAAAAATAAATGCATGGATACTATGAAACAAACATGTAAGGGGTCAAGTCATAACCTAACTGGTCACTAAAAGGTAAACTACCCTATCGTAAGCTCGAGTGTGTGCGTTAACCTCTGCAGAAGTATTCCTAACCCAAAAGTGGTGCCCCAGGGGCTAGGAAACACGGGCTCAACTGTGGAATGAACATGAGACCGATATAGCCCGGTACGAGCTGTAAGCATGAGACCGATATAGCCCGGTACTAGCTGTAAACATGAGACCGATATAGCCCGGTAGAGACCGATATAGCCCGGTACGAGCTGTAATCATGAGACCGATATAGCTCGGTACGAGCTGTAAACATGAGACCGATATAGCCCGGTACGAGCTGTAAACATGAGACCGATATAGCCCGGTACGAGCTGCCGGCATGGGACTCCTGAGATCCTGTTGTACGAACGCACACTCAAACTACCCCAACACCCGCGTATTTATAGCTACTATGGTAAAGACTAAATCACTAATTAAGAATGCTGAAAAGACAGGAACTTGTTGTATGGTAATTGTATGGAAATAAAACTGGTGAATAGTAGTGTGTCATGTCATGTAATTCAGCATTCAAATTAGAGAACTCGTTTTAATATGAGTAGTCTGGAACAATGAGTAGTCATGGCATGTCAAGTACAATAGTTATAAAATGATAGTGTCCATAAACAAGAATAGCATGTTAAGGTTTCTCAAGCATGCCGACAATGATAATCTCAAGTAAAATGTTAAATATAGACGATAGGATATGATAAGGTCAAAAATATAAACAAGACTCAACATAAATATGCAAGCATCTGTATTTAACATACGGGTTTATTTATTGAAAAGAATAATAAACTGAAATATGGTTTTTAAAGGGTTAATATAGTTAAATAGGAATGACAAATTACAGATGCATAAAGCGGATAGTGGTAATAGTATAATTACGAGATAATAATAAGTAAGATAAAATGAATGACAGATTGACTAGTCATCATGTAAGTGCTAATAATAAGTTTTATAATCATGTGATAATAGAAAATATTAATACAAATTATAGTATCAAAATAATTTATATGACTAGGGCACATAGAGTGTAGCGATATTATAAGGAGTGATAGTGTAGAAAGTTTAATTTATATATATAAAATATTAAGCCCAAAGCGTTTATTGATTAACAGTAATAATGATATATTTTTATGTTTTAGATTAGGATATAAGTGTTGACATTTTGCATGCTAGTGTATACCAATATTGTTGCAACAGAAACATATAATTACTTATAAAGCTTTTTATATATTAAACCACATTTACATGTTAATAGTTATTTTATTACGCTTGCACTTTTATAGTTGTTCACTTGATGAAAGGATTAATATGTATTCTAGATCCTAGGGTTTTCATCATATGTACAAGTATTATAAAATATATTAATAAAGCGGCAGAATATTACAATTTTATTTAAATATTGTAAGTTAATAATTTATTTAGAGAATTGCCGATGTTGCATCGACTAAAAAAATAAAAGAGTAAGAGTACTTGCCTCGGAGACCGACACGAAGAACAACCTCAAGGTTTGATTGCTCGGCTAATTTTGAAGAAGAAGAAAATAGTATGATGGGAAAAAGAGAAGGTTGATTAATATGAGAAGGGGAGAGATGATAATAATTGAGTTGTTATTTATAGGGAAGAGAGATGTTAAAAATTCGAGAGATTATTATAATTGGAGAGAGAAATATTCCGATGAGATGAGATTTGGATTTGATTTTATAAAAGAGAGATATGATAGGTTGTTATATACTAGTATAAGATATTAGAAAAGTTGTATATATACATATTAGTTTGTATATAGTTAGAATACTAGAAAAGTATATGTATATATACATATTAGTATATAGTGAAAATATATGTAGATATGTATATGGTTATGGGTTAATGAAAATAAATATAATTAGTTATATATATAGGATTTTATGATATCAAACAACTAAAATATATTTTCAGTCAAACTATCATAACAAAAATATCTTCAATTATATATATGTATGTATATAGGTTTGTAGAAAAATAATTAAAGAGAGTAGATTTGAGAAAGAGAATCTGCTGAGAGAGATTAGATTAGATTGGAGAGAGAGGGATTATGTTGGGAAATATATATAGAAAGAGAGCGGGGGTTTGGTGAAATATTGTTAGTGATATAGAAAAATATATGTAGATAGAATAGAATATGGGGAGAAAGAAATCTGTTGGAAAATATATTTGTTTGGAGAGAGAGAATAGTATTTGTTTTAAAAGAATAAAGTTATCAGGTGAGACATATATGGTGATTGGAGAAAGAAAATTGAGCTGTTAGTTTAGGAAAAATATTTATATGGTTAAAAGATTTAACAGAGGCTCTCATGACTTTTCAAAATTAAATATTTTAACCAAATAAATATCGTAAGACAAAATATCTTATAAATAGAATTTAAAAAGGGGTAAAATCTTATGTATATGTATTGTTTAAAGAAATACCAAATAAAATGTCTTTTGTTTAAACTATAATACTAAAATATAAATATGGTTATAAAATAGTGTTAGACAAATAAATATTTAAATACGAATAGTATGCATATTTAACAAACTTGAAAAACCATAATTATATGCATATATCTTAATTAAAAGTATTAAACTCTAAATTATAATAATAATAAAACAAAACCCAATATATCCAAAAAGAAAAAGGAACGTACGATCGAATAAGGGTGTTACAAAAAGTTTTCCATTCAATTGGCTGGGTAAGACGGCTTTCTTCCGCTTTCCACCATACTCGGAGTTGTCGGTGAGTTGCAGATTTGCAACCCGTACCCAAGCGATCTCTGGCACTTATGCTGCTGCCAGATCATCCTTAATGCTCTGAGCCCATTCTTCAGCTTCCAAAAGGCTCTCTTTCCTAGAAAATTGCTTCGGGTGCAATACCCGGAATTGTTTCACTCCGGGTACTTCCGCTTCTGGACGGTTCAATAATATAGCAGTCTGTTGCTGCTGTCCTTCCAGGAGGCTTCGGATTGGCTCAAGTAATACCGTTTGCTCATTGATCGGAGCTGCAACGGTAGGCGTAAGTGGAAGAGATGGTGGTGTGTTGTTGACGTTTGTGCCGATATTGTTTGGAGAATCCATAATCTTGAAAGAAAAAATAGGATTAGGATAGATTCAAAGAATATGAAATTGTAAGATTCAAGGAATATGATATGTAAAGAATGTTTTTAGTTGCTGATTCTTGTGTTATATTGCTTAGGACTTCATGCAGAATTGACCTGCATGTCCATGCAGAACTGACCTGCATGGGCTGCCAACAAACCTGTCACGTCCCGCTTCCCAGTGTACGGGTAAGGAGACGTGACTGGCCTGCTACGTATTTACTCAGAGGTAAACACGCTAAGCGTAACTAAGCAATATAATGTAAATATATACAAGAAGACATGAAATGTAAATGAACAACTTTTGTTTATTAAACATTTATTTACAATACAACTGAAAAGTAAATACAATGAGAAAAGCAATGTCTAAACAATGACATGAACATGAAAGTAAAGTATATACAAGTATCTAGAGCTCGTGGTCCTCGCTAAACTGATCCAAGTCCTCTGAATTAGGCTCTATCTTCAGTGAGTCGGATCCACCTAACAATATTTCAAAGAAAGAAGAGAGAAGGAATGTCGTCAGCGAACAGTCGCTCGGTAAGTCCTAAAGAAAAGTAGGAATAGAATAGACAGATGTGAGAATATAATTGGTGTATTGTGAGTTTGTTATGTTAACGCGGTTGTTTGTAACTTGGTACAGAATATACCAGTGTATAGGAGAGGAGTCCAACTATTCCATGGACTAAAGTATACGAAGCACAAGGAACCGTTAAGCCACGAAACAATAGCAATGAATATTCAGGTTTAGTGCATTAAAGTGACCGTCTTGTGCCACTTCTAACACATTCCATACCAGTCTACCCCTTTAAAACCCCATAATATATTATGTATTGACGTATATTGTTTTGTTTAATAGATGTACGATTTGCTGAAACCATGATATCAGTAGTTCATGTAAAAGGAAAGGATATAGACGGATAGTCATGTAGACCGGTCAAATGTATATCCATGGTTCGGTCAAATCATGTTCATGTTGATATAGATTGAATTCTGGTATAAATGGATTTATGTTGAATTGGAGTTATATTTGAATCATATTCAAGGATAGATTGACTGAGACTCTGCCTGAGTCAGACACTTAAACAGAATTGAAGTCCTGAATTAGTTTTGGAGTTATCGGTAACTGCTGCATATGGATGACATGATTTGTGTCTTTTTCGAAAACAATTACCGTGTTGATAACACCGTTTTTAGTTTGTCTACCTTAAATAGGCAAGCAACCAAATTCTCCGGCTCTCTGAGGCTCAAGAGAACCGGTCCCGCTTAAATCTATATTTACTATGGTACTTATTGTAATTTAATATAACTTGAGTGGGTTTTATGAAAATAGTTTTGATATATTTTCAAAATACACCTCAAGTATTCAATTATCGTCTTTAGGGTTTTCATAGATGTAATTTTTAAGAGTGATGAGATAGTCTAGTGGATATAAACCTAACTTGAATAGTATATGGTATTTTCATGTAATTTGACTTGTATTGATTCTTGATGATATTTTCATGAACTTTTGCGACTCTTCTGATTTAAAAAAACATGGAATATATATAATATATTTAAAGTAGATATTTTGATAATATTTATATATATTTATAAAAAAATAAAATTTATTTATTAAATAGAAATCACGTTTTTCTTAAAATTGTAATACAAATTCCATAGAGATCGTATGCTCCGTGGGAAGGTCTGCATCTCGCCCTACTAGTTCGATGGATGTGCGATAATCCGCACCAATCAAATCGGATTCCCCAAAATGGGTTCTAAGGACTTAATCGTATAGAATTTAAATAAGACAATTTAAATAATACGGTTTTGCAATAGTTTAGGGTATTTTATTGTAAACGTGTAATTATCCCACAAACTAAAGTTCCAAAAGCCATCGTGCTATATCAAGAATGAGTGTTGTGATGAGGTAGGTTATTACCTCATGAGTTTTCTAAAGGTAATACAAAGGAATATGATGAAATATGTAAAATGTAAAGTTTGTGGTATTTGTTCGTAAAATGTGATAAAAGATGCATAACATATTATTTTGAGATGAAACTTGTTCTAAAGTGTTTAGTTATGATCGCTAAACAATATATAAAGAATTGGTAGGTTTGTTTTTAAGAAAAATTGGTTTTTAAAGAAAAGAGAATCAGCAGTCGGAATAATTCCGCTTCCGACGAGTTTTGAAATGAGAGTGTTTTAGATTAGAATGAGAGGAGGGGAGAGGGGGCTTACTGATTTGGAGAAGAGAGGGGAGGTAGAGGGAACTTTCGAAGGCGTCGTAGGGTCGCGTCGTTGCCGGATTTGTCTTGAATCGTCGTCGGAACTTTGACCTTGGCTAACTCCACTTGTACAACTTTTGGACTTAAGAATTTTAGAGAGTTTTGGCAATGGATTTCAGAATGAGGAGGGCCAAAGTGTATGGCGGTATTTATAGGATAGATTTAGGGTTCTGGGTGTGAATAGAGAATTAAAATGTATTAAATCTTATATTAAAGAGGTGAATTAACACTCTTTGTTAATGTGCAGAAAAATCAAACAGAATAGGAGTAGTGGGGGAGGCCAAAGGGTGCTAGGGTTAAAATTTTGTAGCATTTGCTATGGGGGACCGACGGCTCCGGCCCCAAGCCCGATCTCGCCGGTCCAATGGTGGGGTCGGGAGGTGGGATTGCTGCCACGTGTTCTAGTCGCTTCTTATAGCTCAGTGCACATGTTTGATTTATGAGACTTTTCATTTTTACGTGTTTTGCACGTGTAAACTTTTGGACTTCCAAAAAATTTAAAAGAAAAATCAGCAAAAATATTATGTGGCTGAGGGGATTCAAACACCGGGGCTATGTCACAGCAGTGTAAGGTTTTACCAATGACCTACAAGTGCTTTCTTGCTGTACAAAAGCAATTTAAATTTATAACTTGTGCTCAGGCTAAGGTATCTTTTCTGTACTTTACAAAAAAAATTACACGTGCAAAACACGTAAAAATGGAAGTAAGCAGATGTTTTGCATCGTAAATTTATTACTTGTGCTCAGGCCAAGGTATTCCTTTCAAGTAGACCAAAACTTTTATCGAAAAATCGTCGATGAAAGTAAGCAGATATTTTGCACTGCTTCCTTTGGAAGCAACTTGAGAGGGTCCCCAAAGATCCGAATGGATAGTCAAGAGTACCTTTTGTATTGTGCATCCCCAAAACTGAAGCTAACTCGTTTTTGTTTCCTAAAATGCAATGCTCACAAAACTCCATCTTTGATTATTTTGACTGCAAAATAGACCCTACTTCGATAACTCGGCCATACCTCTCTAACTTATATGCTCGAGCATCATGCGTCATAATCTGGTAATATTTGAATCTGACATAGATTTAGATGATAAAACTGCCGCCAACCAGGTAGTTGTCGAACTTTGCAACACATATAAGGACCCAATTTTCAAGCCTTTCATAACGACGAGATCACCTTTGGTTACTTTCAAAACTTCACCTTTAGCGGAGAACTTATAATCCTTAATGTCGAGTGTACCCAATGGGACGGGGTTCTTCTTCAAGTCAGATACATGCCTAACTTCCGCTAATGTTCTCACAACGATGTCAAACATCTTGATTTAGATCGTCCCCTTACCAATAACTCGACACGAATTATTGTTGTCCATCAAAACCACCCCAGCATTAACAGACTCATAGATGGTGAACAAATCTCTATTGGGACACATGGTAAGAACAACCCGAATCCATAATCCATTCGTCCTTGAATCGATGCATGTTGTCAAGAACCACAAGTAGATCCCTTCCTTCCGCAATACTAGCTTCAGCTGAAGACTTCTTCTGATTGTCTTTATGTTTCTGCTTGTTCTGCAATTTAAAACAATCGATTTTGAAGTATCCCTTCTTCTTACAATAGTTGCATGTCAAGTTCTTATTCTGAGGCTTCGACCTTGACTTCTTGTTGCGCTTCATATCTCTTTTATCTGCTCATCCACGAACAAATAAGCCTGAAAATTCACCATCGCTTTCTTTAGAAGTTCTCCTTGTCGATCTTCTCCTTCATCAAATTTTCTTTGACATCTTTGATCGAGATAGTATCTAGTCCATAGATCATGGTGTGTGGCAAAGAACATAATAATAGAAGTGCTTGATTATCATCATCAATCTTAATATCGATTTTACCCATATCTGTAATGATCGAATTAAACCCACTGATGTGAGATTTGATAGAAGTGCTTTCTAACATATGAAGTATGTAGAGACGCTGCTTCAACATGAGTCGAGTTGTGAGAGACCTTTTCAAATATAAATTTTATAACTTCAACCACAAACTAGCCGCCGTCTTTCACCAAAACTTCTTACAAAACTTCGTTTGTCAAACACAACTGGATAGCCGTGAGGGCCTTTTCATCCCACTCTTCTCATACTTCCCCCGTCATAATGGAAGGCCTTGAATCCTTCTCAAGAATTGACTTTCTCAAATTATTGTGTCAATACGGCAATCATATGAACTTGCCATAGACTAAAACTCATATTTCCATCAAACTTCTCAATATTGAACTTCATAATCATTGGAGACATGATGTACGATCAAAAGAAGGCACCTTGAGTGCTTACAATCCTTAAAATTTCAATATCACAATCTAAGAAGATGGGGAAGAGGATATAAGCGTCGTTACCCACAGTAAACTTAGATCGTGAGATCGAAGACGTAACAGTTTAAACAAAATATCAAATCTCCCAAACACAACATAGTTCTGATACCAATTTGTTGCGGCAAATACGATATCGAAGTAATAACAAACGATAGAGGGAAGCAATCAAATAAACAAAAGTAATGGAAATAAGAGCACTAACCAAACAAGACACCAGATTTACGTGGATAACCCTTACGGAAAAAAAACCATGGGCGAAGGAGAAGTTTTACTAATTGAACAAATATGGAGTGTTACAAACGGTGGATGAAATCTTACAAATCTCTCTCACAAAACCTTCGCCTTTTACAAATACAAAGGGTTTTCTCCAAAAAGAGTCTCAAAAGCTATCAGATCTAGGGTTATAAAATACTACAATATATATAATATTAGATAGAAGATCAAATAACTAATTTCCCAACAGAACAAAAATTCGGCCCAATAGTGCGGACATCTGCCCAAAACACAGAGCGAAACCAGACGTTTAAAGAAGAAGCTCCAGTCGTCTGGGCATGAGGCTTCAACAAATCTAGAGAGTGCGTATACGTCTGACGAACATGAGTTAGACGTCTGTGCAAAATAACAGCGTCGACAAACGTCTGAAGCTTAAGTTTCAGACGTTTGGATCTTGGCTGAAACTGAACCTGAAACTCCGTGAACGCCAAATCAAATTAGAAAACATCTAGGGATCAAGAATACGAGGAAGACATAACATAAATACCTTGAAGTTTTAGTGCTTTTTAGATAAACAACATGAACTTTATAAATTTCTAATAAATATCATAAATAGTTTCCGGCTAATGCCACAAAATGGAAATGAAAGATGGGTAGTTCTTGTTGGAGAAAAGGCTCTTGCCTTTAACAACATATGATATCAAAAATGCTAAATTCATGAAAAATTTATGTTATTTATCTGAAAAGTGCCAAAAAATCCACCGTTGCCGGTCCCAAGTCCGGATGAGAAAGGGTGAGGGTTGTGGTAGGCTTGTGACAACCAACGTAAAACTTTGTCACATTCTATGACATGAACCATAATAAGAATATCGTTGGGGCGTCCCCTACTTAGCGACGCGCTATATCGGATCCCGGGTGCAGTGTTAAGTATGCAAGAGCTTCTAGGTCGTCGTCCAGATGCGGCGAGCTACATCGGACCCTGGGTGTAGTGACAAATAAGCAAGGGTCGTCGTCCACAGACGGCGCGCTACATCGGACCCTGGGTGCATACGGCGCGCTATATCGGACCCCGGGTGTAGTGACAAATAAGCAAGGGTTTCATAGGATCCGTCTAGCTTCCTGAAACATAGGTTCCCTTACGGGTAGACTAATAGAATTAGTGGAGGTGATGATTAGGAGGAGAGTTGGTATTATGTGTTTGCAAGAAACTAAGTGGGTAGGTGAAAAGAGTAGAGTCATAGAGCCTTGGGGTTATAAGCTTTGGTATACGGGTAGAGATAAAAATCGTAATGGGATAGGCATAATCATAGATAGACGGCTGCTTGAGGATGTAGTTGAGATTAGGAGAAAAGGTGATAGAATTTTACTGGTTAAGCTTATTCTAGGTGGAGAGATCCTTAATATTATTAGTGCTTATGCACCACAGATAGGTCTTGATGACGTTAGTAAGCGTCTATTCTGGAAGGATTTAGACGAGGTGGTGCAAAGTATACCTAGTGGAGAGAAGTTATTTATTGGTGTTGATCTTAATGGACATGTAGGTACTAGTCGTAGTGGGTTTGATACTATCCATGGAGGTTTTGGTTTCGGACAAAGGAATGAAGTAGGTGACTCGATTCTAGATTTTGCTTTATCTTATGACTTGATCTTAGCAAACACCTGGTTTAGGAAAAGAGAGTCCCACCTTATCACTTTTAGGAGCGGATCAAGTGCTAGTCAAATAGACTTTTTTCTGACGAGAAGAATAGATAGAGGTTGTTGTATCGACTGTAAGGTAGTGCCAGGTGAGAGTGTAACCACTCAACATAGACTTTTAGTTCTAGATTTTCGATTTAGAAGAGAACCTAGGAAGATTGGACGTAAGGTAGAGCCTAAAATTAAATGGTGGCGATTGAAAGAAGGTAACCAAAAGGCTTTTATTGATCGTGTAGTACAAGAAGCGGATTGGCAGTCGGAAGATGATCCAGACAAAATATGGAACAAAATGGCTAGTTGTATCAAGAAGGTAGCTAGAGATCTACTTGGTGAGTCGAGATGTGGTGCTCCACCATCTAAGGACATATCATGGTGGAATGAAGATGTAAAGGCTGCTATTAAAATTAAAAGGGATTCTTATAAAGATTTGAAGAAAAGTATAGATGTGGAGAGATTTGAGAAGTACAAAATGGCTAAAAAGGAAGTTAAGAAAGCTGTTCGGGAAGCTAAATCTAAGGTCTACAAGGAGGTGTACGAGAAATTAGACAATAAAGAGGCTACAAATGATATATACCGGATTGCTCGGATGCGGGAAAGGAAGACTAGAGACTTATGTACGGTGAAGTGTGTCAAAAATGAAAATCAGAAGGTTTTAGTTCGAGATGAGGATATCAAGAAAAGATGGAGAGATTATTTTGACAAATTATTCAATGAAAGCTTTACTAAGAATTTGGATGGACTTGTCATTCAATCTCAAGATATAAACCGTGATTTCATGCGTAAAATAAGACTTCCTGAGGTTAAAGAAGCTTTGAACAGAATGAGTATAAGAAAAGCGGTTGGTCCTGACGGGATTCCTATCGAGATTTGGAGATGCTTAGGAGAAATAGGCGTTAAATGGCTGACAGATCTGTTTAATAAGATTTGGCAGACAAAAAAGATGCCAAATGAATGGAGAAAAGTATCCTTGTACCTATCTACAAGAACAAGGGTGATATTCAAAGTTGCTCAAACTACCGTGGAATAAAACTGATGTGTCACACCATGAAACTTTGGGAGAGAGTGATTGAACATAGGCTAAGGAAGGATATTAAGATAATAGAGAACCAGTTTGGGTTCATGCCTGGACGATCGACGACAGAGGCTATTCATTTGCTTCGTCAACTTGTCGAGTGTTTTCGAGAGAGGAGAAGAGATTTGCATATGATATTTATTAATTTAGAAAAAGCGTACGACAAGGTACCTAGAGAGGTATTATGGGGGACAATGATGAAGAAGGGGGTCCCCGTCAAGTATATTGACATAATCAAGGATATGTACGATGGAGTAGTGGCAAATGTCAGAACTTGCGGCGACTTAACGAGTGATTTTCCGATTACTATTGGTTTACATCAAGGATCTGCATTAAGTCCATTCCTGTTTACCATCGTGATGGATGAGCTTACTAGAACTATCCAAGATGAGGTACCTTGGTGTATACTATTCGCTGATGATATTGTTCTAGTAAATGAGACGAAAGCAGAGGTTAATGCCAAATTGGAATTATGGAGGCAAACATTAGAATCTCGGGGATTCAGATTGAGCAGGTCCAAGACAACATATATGCACTGCAAATTTAGTAGCCAGAGAAGTCAAAACCATATTGGTATAACATTAGAAGGGCAAGAGATATCACCGAGCGACCAGTTTAGATATCTAGGTTCCATCATCCAAAAGAATGGGGAGATCGATAGTGATGTTAATCAAAGGATCCAAGCTGGTTGGTTGAAATGGAGGAGTGCAACAGGGATTTTGTGTGATCGTAACTTTCCGTTAAAATTGAAAGGGAAGTTTTATCGGAGCGCTATTCGGCCTGCCTTATTATATGGTACAGAATGCTGGACTCTTAAGAAGCATCATACACAGAAGATGCACGTTGCGGAGATGCGCATGCTTCGTTGGATGTGTGGTAACACTAGAAAAGATAAGGTGCGAAATGAGGATATTCGTGCAAAAGTTGGTGTAGCACCTGTGGAGGAGAAGATGCGGGAAAACCGGCTAAGATGATTTGGTCATGTGTGACGCAGACCTATGGAAGCACCGGTTCGACGAATAGATACTCTCGATATGAGCAACGACAAAAGGGCAAAAGGGAGACCGAAGAAAACATGGATGGAGGTGATACGAAACGATTGCCAAAGGACTTAATGAAAGTATATTGTTCGATAGAAGTGAGTGGAGACAGAGGATTCATGTGCTGGACCCGGCGTGATTCTCATGTTGGTTCATGTAGCCTACCCCATATGCTTGGGATAAAAGGCTCAGTTGCTGTTGTATCTGAAAAGTGCCAAAATTCCGTTGTATTTTAGTGAAATTTAACCTTATGCTTTAGTTCACCTTTAGGTCATAAGAAGGTTTTAATGATTTGTTCGGCATGTGATGATATTCACTTAATATTTAATTGATTTTCGATTGTTAATTAGAACAACCTTTCCTGGATCTTCAGAGTTCATTGTGATTATACCATATTTTGGGGTGCAACTAGAAACTCATTATTGGTGGTATTTAATGTTTGAGAAAGTTTCGGATACACCTGTTCCGATACACCTGTTGCACATCGAACCCTCAAGGAGTGGGAGAGTTGGTAAGGAATGTGAAATGTGTCAGCACATAGGAATAAAGAGCTAAACCTATGAATCTACATGGATCCATCCTTATAACCCTGTAAAAGTCAGCACATGGATTAGTTTTTTGTCTAATCCGATTTTGTATTTTTGGATTTATTTCGAAACTTTCTTGTTCTAATGCTATAATGTTGGCTGCAATTATATTCTACCGGAGTATAATGCATACAACTATCTTTTTTTGCTAACCTAAAGAAAAGCATGTTTTTTTTGCATGAGGGAACAACCTACTCATAAAAACCAAATTTCTAATCCATAATCACGTCATAATCATCTACCAATTTACTTTAATAATTTAGAACCCAACTCAACAATGCAACAGCTCCTACAAAGATTTTTATGGACATTGGCAATTGTACCAAGCGTATAGACAAAGCTTCTTAATTTCCTGGGTTGTATAAAACACAGAAAATTATGAATTGTGAAAGAAGCAGTGATATTGTTATCAGTTACTATTATACTGCTTATATTTCAAATGCTGCCATAGGACCCATAAAAAGAGAAGGCCATTGCACAAAATGGAACAGCTTACTTTGGCAGATTGCAAGGGCTTCAGCTTTTGACCCAAAGCTTATAATTCTGGTCAAATATACTTAAGCTGTATAGGATCTTTTAGGTTTAAAACTCTTTGTTGTGGAGTTGATTTTCTCTATTTAGTATATATGGTTTGCCTCCTCTCCACTTGTTGTGACTGGAACATGTGAGTTGATTGTCACAATTCTCATGCATTAACTCTACCACCGGTAAGGAGCATTTTATTTTGATATGTAGTTATCTTGATTATGGTAAAATACAAGCTGATAAAACTCTTTGTTGTGGAGTTGATTTTCTCTATTTAGTAAATAGGGTTTGCCGCCTCTCCTCTTGTTGTGTTTGGAACTTGTGAGTTGATTGTTGCAATTCTCTTGCATTAACTCCACCATCGCCGGGGAGCATTTTATTTTGATATGTAGTTATCTTGTCATGCAACTTGACTGTTCCAAAACATGTCGCGTCTAGTTCAACCAAAAAACCCGAACTGCCAAATCTTGTCCGATTCGCGCGTTCTCCCAGCTAAATCGAAGCTCTCGCAAAATCGTTTGGGTCAATACTGCAAGCAAATTGATGTCTCTCAGAATCGTGAAAATCCATCATTTAGGGCCCCCAAATCGCGGCTAGAGATTTGTTTCGAAACTTTGATTTTCGAATTAGGGATGAAGTCAACATCCGGATCAGTTAAGATTTTACAGACAGTGTCGGTAATCAATTCTGAACGCAATTAAATAATTAGCTTCGATTTTTAGCAGTTATCTATTTTAGACAGTTTTTATTTTGTTGGTAAATTAATTGTGATTTTTGATTTTGTATGGGTCTATTTAAGAGACTCCTTGCAATTGTAATAGATAGATTTTGATTAATGAAACTCTAGTTTGACAAATTTCCATTGTTATTTGATTCCTTCAACCTCTTCTAAATTCAGCCTAAATGTGCAGCATCCCAAATCAAGATTGCACAAAGTGGTATCAAAGCACAACATTTGATACTCGTTCGAGACTCGTCGACAACATCAAATGGCTGCGTGTGGAAATCGTGGGGGTCGAAGAGATGCGATGTCAAAAGATGGAGATATCTTTCGCGAACGAGAACTGCGGTAAGTCATAGTAGATGACTTGCGAAGGCAGAACATAAAGTTGTTGAGACAGATCGAGGCGTTGAGGATAGAACAAGCACGTCCCTAGAGGCGATGGGGTATCAATTTGGATCATGATGACGATTTAGAGTCCGAAGCGAGTTATCAGGCGGGGCGTGGCTTCCGAGAGGACTATGAACGACCCTAGGATTGCGTAAAGGCGGATCTTCTTGATTATGCAAGAGCCTCCCAACCCGAAGAGTTCCTTGATTGGCCCAACACGGTGGAACATGTTTTTTAATATAAAAATTCCCACCCCTGCAAAGAAGGTGAAGTTGATCGCCATCAAACTTAAGGGTCGGGTTTCGGCATGGTGGGAACAAGAGCGTCGCGTCTGAGAGAGGCGAGACAAGCCTAAGATCACGAGTTGGGAGAAGATGAAGGAGAAACTGAAAAAGGAGTTCTTTCAGTTCAACTACACCCAAACTATGTACAAATGACTACAACAGTTGTGGCAGGGACTCGATCTATTGACGTCTACACAGAAGAGTTCCATTTGTTGATCGCTCGCAACAAACTGGCAAAGATCGAGGAGTAACGAGTAACCCGCTACCTTAGGGGACTCCGTCAGTCGATCCAGGATGAGTTGATCCTTCATCTGCTGTTCAAGCTCTCCGAGCCGTGTCAGCATGCCTTACTTGCCGGGAAGAAACAGTCCCGAGGCAGGGGTAGAACATATTCCCGAGAAGATGTGAGCAACCGCTCTACAGCCCTAACAGCAACCGCACCAACATCAGCTCCGAACGTAGGACCTACAGCAGTAAAGTCAAACTTCCGTTGTTTTAAGTGTGGGAAACCGAGATATCGCGCTACAAACTGTCCCAAACGCTTGAACAAAGGCAAGCTGTTGATGGTCGGTGCTGACAATGAGGGAGAACCTGATGAAGCCAGCGATGACGAAGGGAAAGACCAAGAGGAGTTCTCGTTGGACAGTGATAGGACCCACACAGCCTTTGTCATCCATAGAACCCTTCTTGCATCTAGGCAATGGGAGAAGGAGGACTGGCTGCGTACCGACGTCTTCCACACCACATGTACCATCAAAGAGAAAGTCTATAAGGTTATCGTCGATGGTGGAAGTATGAGAACCTCGTCGCTAAAGAGGTGGTCCAGATGCTCAACCTAGTCACCTAGAACATTCTCGTCCGTACAAACTGCACTGGCTTAAGAAGGGTACCGAAGTGATTGTAGATTCGCGTTGCTTGGTTTCCTTTTCTATGGGAAACAAGTATTTTGATGAAGCCTGGTGTGAAATTATAACCATAGACGCATGCCATTTACTCCTAGGACGGCCGTGGCAGTATGATCGGAAGACAGTGCATGATGGGCAGTGAAATACCTATACTTTTGTGAAAAATGGCCAGAAATTTATGCTCCGGCCCATGAGAGAAGAGACTGGGTCCAAACCCGTATCGAGGGAGGGAAGTAGTCTTTTTACCAAGGTAATGCTTACCAATAAAGCGCGTCCGTTCGAGGAGGCATAAGAAATTGGGGTTATCTATGCCCTGGTGAGCGCGAAAGCACATGCAGAATCTGAACCCTCAGAAGTTTCTGAGATATAGTCAAGCCACTACCGTAGGATTACACAGACGTATTCCCGAATGAGCTGCCCAATGACCTCCCACCAATGAGAAACATACAACACTGCATCCACCTTATTCCTGGTGTAAGTCTCTCCAACAAACCAGCATACCGTTTGAACCCAAAAGAACACCATGATCTAAAGAGGCGGGTAGAGGAGCTACTGGAGAAAGGATTTGTGCGACTATGAGTCCTTGCATCGTGCTAGCCTTTAACTCCCAAGAAGGATGGCTCATGGCGCATGTGTATCAACAGTCGTAGCATCAACAAAATCATTATTGTTGGGGTCAAAATTTGCACCCCAGTTGACCAAGTCAAAGTCAAGGTCAATCCCAAGTAAGCGGGCCCAAGCCAAAGCAAGTGGGCCCATACCCAAGTCGAGCCCCGCGGTCGGCCTCCCATGCCGAAATAAAAAATCACGTAATAAATAATTTTGATGTAATTTTTTATGCATGAATGTAAGAAAATGGGCATGAAGCCAAATTTTTGTAAAATCCATGGCTCATGTGCAAAAGAAAAGAGCACATGAGACATGAGATGGGCTAAATGCCATTTTGTAAAGCCCACGGGGCTATATGTAAATGTGTAAGCCTATATAAGGCAACATGATGATGAAATAAAAAAGACTTTTCATTTTCCCTCAAAAATCTAGGTTTTTTGTGGCTCTTTCTCCTTCCTCAAGGTTCTAAACCTTCTTCTCCTTTTCAATTAAATCAAGAGTTTTACTCTTCCTTTTCCAAAACTAAATAGTTTTCACCACAAAACCCATAAAGGGGAGCTCAGATCTTCTATCAGATCTCAAAAAGGAAAGATTTTTAAATCTCACCCCTTTCTCCAAGATCCGGTCAACCGAGAGAAAGAAGAAGGAGACCCATCTTCAAAAATCCCATCTAGGAAAAATCCAGGACCAAAAGGGGAGAGAAACAAAGGGGACCCCTTTGATCATTTCCAAAGATTTTTAGGAGTTTAACTCCATTCAAAATCTGTTGGAGTTTAACTCTATAATTTAATCTCTTTTCAGAGAAGTCAAATCGGGAGCACAGCTCCCAGTGCAAGGACCAAGTCCCTTTTTCTGCTGACGCCTAGGCCACGCGTACCACGCACGTGGGGCGCCGGCGTCCACGGCGCTGGCCCCCCCGCGTCCTTTGGACGCTTTTTCCCTTTATACACACACACTCCACGACACTATCCCTGTTAGAAAAAATTTCTAACGGGGTGCTTCCCCACACCCTGCAAGGGGGTTGCTAGCCCCTTGACCCCCAGCCCGATATCCGGATAGCGGGACCCCCGTACAACTCCGCGAGGCTCCCAATATATCCAAAACCCGTTCGAAACACGTACACTGCACATTGAGTTCGCATGTCCAGTTTAACCCGTCAATCGGAGGTTCCTTCGCCCCAAAGGTGGGGTAATTAACGACAGCTTAGTCCGTGGCTGCCGGAGATTCGGATCCCCACAATTAATAAACCCCCGCCTATTCTAGGTAGGGAGAATTTGTAGTACGCCTGACAAGCACGCACGTATTCCCATCTCAATGGGATGACGAAAAACATCCTACAGGTTCTGACATGTCCGGTGGGACCTATCTTTCCTTCCATATTTCGGGTTAAACATTCATGCGAACTCAATCAATATACATATCTATATTTATACTAAAATAATGGTCTTTCATGCAGGTTTTCAAGCAATCAATTTTCAACAATGTCTCCAAAGATGAACTTAGATCCCATCTCCTACACGATGAAGATGGATGCTAGGACGGTCCTCCCGGCCAGTCTTGGACGACAGTGGGAGGAGCCGCTGCTACAGTTCGGCTCTATTCTATTCGTGTCAGCTAGCACCATCCCAGCTTCTCAAGCTTCAGTAATAGACAGACCGGCCTCGAAAGGCAGGAGGCCAAATGTAGTGATCTCGAGGGCACCACTACCCAAACGCAAGTCGGTGTTTGAACGGCTTTCCTTGTCCCCAGCTGGGTGCAAGGCCGTCAACACCAACAAAGCAACACGGCATCTCGGGCAAGCTTCACCGACGCCCCTGACAACTGCTCAATTGGGTATCTTTTTTAAGCTTCCCTGTTAATCGGCTCACGATAACTTCCTGGATGACGGATGCCCGCCAAGCCCTCAAAATCGAGAAGCTAAGACAGAAAATGCTCAGATATAGAGCCAACAAAAGGGCTAGGACTCATGCTAGGCTGAACTTCATGAGGTTCCAAGAACAGGGTTACCCCGCCAAAGACAAAGAGACAGCTGTATATATGGTCCACACTGTCTACATGGTGGGCACGCAAAGCAAGAGCAAGGATGCGGCCATTACATCTCAAATCCAATCTGGTGTGAATGTGGTTGTCACTTTCCAAGACCAGCATCCTCCGGAGGGTGATGAAAATCCTCCCAGTGAGGCTGATAGGCAGAGAGATCCCTCGGTTCATGAGGAGTCGGGATCAGAAGGCAAAGAGAAGCCAATCTTCCGTCCCAAGAACGCAGAGCAGCTGTAGGGGTGCTAGGCACGCGCACAAGGGTCTACGAGGCATCAACCATGCCCGAATAAAAATTTAGCCGTGCCGAACAACCCGAATACGGAACTTTAAACTAGAGATTAGGCGATTACTTGCATGCTAAACATTTTAACACTAAGTGAGAGGGATTACAACCTTTGTAGATCCGGTCCTTCACTTCATATGCTCCGTGTTGTGGTCCCTTCGCTGCGATCATCGGGTTCCGGGCTCTCGAGAGGTTCCACGAAGAGAAAGACGCAACCTTTGCTTCCGATCTTCGATACTAAGATGATCTACCTCGAAGTTTCTTTAACACAAGCTAACACTCATGAAATGATGTGAACACCCTCATCTAAATGGCAAGGGAAGATGAGGATGATGAAGTAGGATTTTTGCTCTATTTATTTATCTTTTTCTCATATTTATTCATCACAAAATCAAAGCAAGAAACCATTTTCAAGCAAAGAAGAAGAAGGAAGAAGATGATGATAATGAATTATCCTTTTGTGATGAATAGGAAAATAATCATATGATAGAATTATGCAACCATGGTCAAGTAAACCCTTGTAGAGAATTAACTAGGGTTAGGGTTTGGGTTTGGTTAAAGCATGAGTCATGAACAAATATCTTTCACAAAACAAAACAAAACCTTCTAGAAACTTCTAGAAAGTTTAACCCTAATCCAAACCCTAATCATGTTTAAACTCCACTAAATAAGTTGCATTATTTATCATATCATGTTACAATATTATATATCAAATATATAATATTTATCGTAACAAAATAAAATAATACAATTAACATATATCGCATATATATCAATGTATTATCCGAGTGAGAAAAAGAATCTTTTAGTGAGCAAATATTAGTTAATGCAATTTAATATATCAAATATATTATTATACATTAAATTATCGAATCAACACTTGATCGGACAATCCGGCTATATCGCATATAACCGACTAATATTTATCCGTACCGATTCATCGAATCAACACTTGATCCGATGACCCGGATGATATCAAATATCGCGAGAATACAATACGATATCACATACCGCATTTATCCTCGGTCCCGCACATATCACATATGTGCTCCTACTCCGTTTTGCCTGAGTCAAGAAACCTCTGTGTAGGACTCTAAAGAATCGTCAATACGCCGGCAGTAGGTGATGATCATATCAAACACCCACAAGCTGCAAGCGGTCAGCTAAACGTAACAGCTACCCAGGTATTGAGCGCTCAGAAGATCAACAAGCAAGCCTGTAACTTCTCCTGTGAATCCAAACAGTAACACTCCCGTACAGTTCGGTCTCGTCGTCTGATATGTCGCATATCTCGCCTAGGGGTGGTAAACGTCAGACCCCAGTAGCTCGATAAGTCGTGCCGATATGAGGTCTATAACAGTTCGAGAAACTACTGATAACACTTACCAGTAAATCTCAGCAACCCTGGCCAGGGATTTCCGGTTATAGCCAATCGAACACAGCACAACATCAACTCCCTATACCGGGAGAGACGAATCCCCTCCTATCGCTCATTGCCTCCATATGATTCGGGACTGTACCCAAAAGCCACCTTTTTGCACGCCCTTTTGGACGTGGTATGATGGAAATCAAAGCACAGTGGGAACCACACAAGACTCTATGACGATCTCGGGTCAACAGACTACTCTGTACCAGTGTCACCGGAGAACTGCCATCTGACGTATGGTATAATACCATCTGGGAGTTCTCGGCGAGTCCGTCCAGTGTACCCAGTCTCCACTGAGCACCCGTACACCATCCTTGATGTCAAACACCGATGGATATGGGATCATCCATCGCCCATCATATGGGTCAAGATGCGTATACGCTAGTCTACTCTGGTGCATCGATGTCCTGTCTCGATACACCCTCGACTAGGAACAGTTATAGGATGTACTCGTCGACTACCGTGGCCCCACTAATATGATCTCATCATAGTCCCAGTAGTCGAGTACATATCCTAAGGGCTTTATCAACATGTAATATAGAGACGATCAGAGTATATGTTAAGATAAAGTACAACCAGATAGCATACTATCATGTCGAGCAAGAAAGTCCTCCCTATATATGTCCTAGCATCCACTACAATATACATCATATGTACAGTAATGGCCTCTAGGGCATACATATAACTAACAATCTCCCACTTACACTAGGGCCATCTGTTATGGTATCGCATACCCAACAATTAGCTGCGGTTGTAGTATCTCATACTCAACCATCCCATAAAAGTCTCTACTGGGAAAAAGGCCTTCGTGAGTGGATTCGCGTTGTTGTCCTCTGTGTCTGCTCTCCTAACCTCGATCTCCCTGGAGATCAACCATCTCCATGATCAGGTGACACTGCCTAAGAATTATATCTGGATTTCTGATGGGACGGTAGTTCCTTGGCTAAAGCCACAACTCCATTGTCACACAATGGTAGGAACAAAGTTCATCTTATGAACTTATATATATCCAGACTACCTCTTTGGTAGCATCCTTGGTAACGATGTATCTTGCCTTTAATCGTCTAGTATGTCACGGTATCTAGCTTGGAACTCTTCCAACATACCGTCCCTCCACTGAGGGTATAGACAAGCCTGCGACTGACATTCAGTCATCCTTATCACCCTGGAACCCTTCCAGTGATTCTCCCCAGGATCGATTGATACCATCTCACTACAACTAGTGAGTATCCTAACATCCAATTAGATCTATCTCATAGATCCAAAACCTAGGATTTAGTCGGTATCACTTTGATCCTATATGGAGAATCCTTGTGATAAGCGGAGATTGACCGAGCGTAGCATAGGAAACTCCTTCCCTATCAAGAGTATGTCATCCATGTACTCTGCGAGGATCACCACCATACTCTCTACTACCTTTTCGTATATACAAGGTTCATCTACCATTTTGATGAAGTCAAACTCTTTGACTTTCACATCAAAACAGATGTTCCAACTCCGCGATGCCTGCTTTATCACATAAAACAACTGCACACGTTTCCGCTGCTCCCACTATCTACAAAGCCCTCTGGCTGTGTACTTATAGACGCTATCTTCTAAATCATCATTTAGAAAAGCAGTCATGACACCCAACCACCAGATATCGTAGTCATGGTATGTAGCCGTGGCAAGTAGGATCTGGATGGACTTAAGCATAGATCCTTAGAAAAGGTTTCAACATAATCCATACCTGGTCTATGATGCAAACCTTTAACAAGTCTAGCTTTGAAAGTCTCAACTTTTCCATGTACACCAAGTAATCTTCTCAAGATTTACTTGCTCTTGATGGGGATTTAACCCTTCAGATAAAGCAACCAAAGTCCATACTTTGTTGGTGTATAAGGATTCCATCTCAGATCGATAAGCATCCAGCCATTCTTACAGAGTCCCACTCCTGATGGCCAGCTCGAAACTAGTTGGGTCATCATCTCATGATGCAATCCTCGCTCCCACTGTCATAGAGAAACCGAAGTATCTCTCAGGTGGGTGAGGAACCCTACTAGATCGGCGGAGAGACTGAGGTTCGTTGGTTACTATTGAATCCTTTGGTTCTACCAAATCATCAGCTGCAGTTTGTATAGCTGGAACCATTCCAGTTCTACATAACAGTCCTTGCCTCGAGCTTGTCCGGATTTTGCTTTTAGACATAGGCCGGACAACCCCAAATCTTAACAAGCTTAAGATATGGGCTCTACCCTTTCCATATCATATATGAAGTGGTAGGCAACTGATTTGATTTGAACCCTATTCAATAGGTATGCAACTTCTCAAGTGCATAACTCCCAAAAGGAAATAGGAAAACTCAGTAGTACTCATCATAGAGCACACCATATCACATAGGGTGCTATTGCTCCGCCCCGATACACCGACGTGCTGTGGTGTATTCGAAGGAGTAATGCTGAGAGAGAATCTCATTCTCCTTTAGAATAGTCCAGGAATTCCGTGCTCAAGTATTCTCTTCCTTGATCTCATCAAAGGACATAATACTTATACCCGTATTTTGGTTCTCTACTTCTAAGTTATATTCTGTGAATATCTCAAAAGGTTCGGACTTATATTTCAACAGGAACACATGTCTGAATCTTAAGAGATTATCAGAGAATGTAATGAAGTACAAAGAACCAATCTTGGCATGTGTAGACAGGGGACTTTCATACATCAGCATGTATCAATCCCAAAAGTTCACTAACTCTTTCTCTGTTTCCAATAAACAGAGCTGTGGTCATCTTATCTTTGTGACATGACCGGCAAGTTTCACAAGATGTAAATTCAAACTAATTTAAATATGCATCTTTATGCAACTTCAGCCAGTCGGGTCGCATTGATATGACCTAGTCTACAATGCCTCAAGAAGGATTCGTTCATTTCTGAACTCTTCCTTTTGTGTGTGTTGCGTATACTAAGAACTGTAATTTGATTTAGAACGTCAATGCTTTTAGATAACGTGCCTGAACCGATCAACTCTTGATATAGGAAATGTTCAAAACATTATCCAACAATACAAAATTTTATCATTTCTTTACTAATAAAGAGACTGATATGATTTTGTATATCAGGTTCGGTATCTAATAACATTTGTTCAGAATCAATGTATTCTGGTAATACAGGGTGACAGTGACCAACAGACTTGGCTACAACACTTGAACCGTTTTCTGTCTCATGAAACTTATCACCCGTTCTCAGTTCTCTACCTATCTGTAGCCCATGTAACAGATTACATATGCGGGATCCTGATCCGGTATCGCATACCCAGGACGTAAAGGATACTGAGAAACAGTTCTCTGTAATGAACACACCCGAAGATGATGCATCATCATGTACTTTCTTCGTTTGGGCGGCACGGGAAATCTGGTATTCCCCAATTTCCTGCTCTGTCTTATAACAATTATAAGTTGGAGCGGGACCAACGTTCCCCAGCTCAGTATAACAAGCGGGTTCGGTCAATATATCCGTTTTATTATCTTGATTAAGGCGTGATATGGTCGCTTTCTGGAGAGAGAGAGAAGAAAACACTCAGCGTATGCTCTTGCAAGATTAGATTGGTTATCTAATATATCTAATCAGGATGTCTCCCACTGTTTTAGTCAAATCTTCCTTCAAACCCTAAAAGGAAAGACTAGCCGGGATTAATTACACGCTACAAGTTCGCCAATCTTTCAGCCAGGCCAGTGTCGGTACTTTGAGGGAGGTCCCCCGTGCTTTCGCACGAACCTAATTAATGTAAACCTCATTTTCCCAGAGGCGTAACCCCGTTGACACCTTTCTAGACACCTACTTGATCGGCTAATTGTAATGTATAAAACTCTCCCAGGAGTAACTCTTACTCGCAGTGGGTATTGGGATCCAACTATCTCATAGAAGGTATGCAATCTCATTGTAAATTTCAACACTTGAAATTCCCAATAATATTTTACCCCAAGCGATCTATGACCTTGACAAGGTCAACAAACCATAGACCGCAAGTCAAGTTCAACCCGTCATTTCCTGATTGAATTAAACCCACCCGCACGACCCTTGACAAGGTCAACAAAGTCGCACGACTACCCTAATCCAATCGCATCATATGCTTATACAGATAAGCATAAATAGCTACCGCACACTACGCCTTGACAAGGTCAACAAACGCAGCACGAATACTATGAAGTACTTATCTGAAATGACGGAGGGCTACGATGGGTTTTTCAGAAAATCCTTTGCGTAATGAACTTGATATCGTTGTAGAATCGAGTGATTTTAAATGGAGTGTTTTTGAGGCTTTTCTAGTTTTGCTAAAGGGGTCACTCCCGGTGAAGGGATCGTCGGCCCTTGACAAGGTCAACAAAGTCGCACGACTACCCTAATCCAATCGTATCATATGCTTATGCAGATAAGCATAAATAGCTACCGCACACTACGCCTTGACAAGGTCAACAAACGCAGCACGAATACTATGAAGTACTTATCTGAAATGACGGAGGGCTACGACGGGTTTTTCAGAAAACCCTTTGCGTAATGAACTTGATATCGTTGTAGAATCGAGTGATTTTAAATGGAGTGTTTTTGAGGCTTTTCTAGTTTTGCTAAAGGGGTCACTCCCGGTGAAGGGATCGTCGGCCCTTTCCTCATCGAATAAGGTGCAGGATATATCACATATACCACTATGCAAAGCAGAAACTATAGAAGCAATCAAAAGACAAACCGAGTTTGTAGCATCTGTCAGTTATCGCTAAAGGAGTCACTCCCGGTGAAGGGATCTCGGTCCTTTCCTTATCGAATAAGGTGCTGGATGTTCTACAAGGAACACCGCTATGCAAAGCAAGAACTAGAGCTACCAGTTTTTAAACAAGTTTCTACAACATCTTAGGTTTCTTTTATTTCATTAATCTCATTAATGAAGTCCCATTTTAATTATGCTTCACAAGCATCTCTTTTGAAACGAAATCTGCAATATAACATATATCTCATATATATAATATAAAAACATTCGTCTCAGGCAGTAATATGATCTCATCACAGAACATTGCAGCAGAAGAACATATATGAAATATTGGATATACTAGGACGTCCGTGTTTTCAATACGAGCCTGTATAAAACATGGATTCCACGGTCGCGATGAATAGCCAAACCCACATCCCTAGACCCCTACGAGAGCGGAAAATAACACTGCCAATTCTAGGGTTAGGAGACCCGGTCTCGACTCCTCGAGATGGTCTCCCACTGGACCCTAGAACCCGGTTACTTGTGCTCCCCGCCTTGGATCTACCTAATGCGGAAAAGTAAATAATATACAACGGTGACAGCTTCCGCTACCTGGAAGTGCCCCAATAAAAGAATATTACATACAAATGAATTTTACATGAATGAAAAAGAAAAACTCTCATCTCACATAAAACCCCCGGCTATTCAAACGCGACAATCCAATACAACATATCACAGCAACACATAATATCTCATATCATCAACGTAAGCAAGTATGCGTATCCCGATTGTCGTTGATGTATAGCAACGAAGCCGGCGATACACCACATACTACGCTTACGGTCACAGAAAAGAAAGTGTAAAACTACAACAGTTGGAATCCGCAACCTTCTTAGACATCACATGCCTAACCAAATGAATTCCTTAGACATCACATGCCTAACAATTACAAACTCCGCATTTTAGTCTCATTATCGAAAACTCTTTTCAATATCAAGTCGGGCAATTCAACAAGATTCCCGACGTCCTGATCGAATGCTCGTCGCAAACTTTAGTAGACGGCCGCACCCCCGATACCGTCGACGAAGTGCACCAAGGCGGAACACCGCTACCGGGAGCACCCGAACGGATGCTTTCGGCGACGGGGTTCTCCTACAGTCACTTGGTCGGGGCTACGGAGTGAGGCTGTCTATTAAGTTTACCCGGCGAGTATCCGCGTACGCTACGTGATTGCGACAGACTTTTGATCACATCAAAATTCCGTGGCAACCGATCATCTGAGACTAAACTGCTATGTTTATAATATTCAAATTAGTTATCTCATAACTACCTGTGGATTCCAAATATTGTATCACATTCCAGATAAATAGAAAAAATTAAACTTTCCGATCGAATTATCAAGCACCCAAGATTTCCCCAATATTTCTCAACACTTGAAAACAGTTTAAAAACGTCCATCACATGCCACAGTACCAATGGTCCAGCCGTAGAAGGGTCAAGCCAACGCCTCACATGTGGCACGCCGTACTGCCCCAAACCCTAAGGTTCAAAGGGCAGTTCAAGACGGTCACATAATCGAGTTAAGGTTTGTTGTCTTCTAGAGGGTCCATCGAGTCACTTGCACGACTTAGAACATTCTTAAACACGAGTAAAAATCCAACTTTTGAAAAATTTTCCGACAGGGGAAAAAGTGAGTTATTGATATCCGTTCGAACGTTTTAACAGTTTCTAAAATTTATCCGGACAAGACTAAACAAAGTTATAATATCCGATCAAAACTTTAAGTCCCCAATACAACCTGGATAATTCAACAGTTGAATAAAAAAAATAAAAATTTCCAGAAAATACAACATTAGAAAATAGGAGTTACTGTGAAAAGCACGTGCGCAGAATCGATCACGTGGACGCGGAACCGCCGCACAAGCTGGGGTGGGGCCGCGGTTCCGCGGCTATTTTGTCGAATTACGCTCACGTGCTTCACAGTAATTCTTGTAATTACCTGATGTAATTTTTGGATATTTTTAATGTGGAAAAATCCCAATTTTTAGAAAATTTCCAGAGAGCATGTTTTATCGGGGTTTCGGGTTTCGATCGGACTTTAAACTTCGTTCAGACTTCGCCTAAAGCTCTAGCTTGGCTCTGATACCACTGTAGGGGTGCTAGGCACGCGTACAAGGGTCTACGAGGCATCAACCATGCCCGAATAAAAATTTAGCCGTGCCGAACAACCCGAATACGGAACTTTAAACTAGAGATTAGGTGATTACTTGCATGCTAAACATTTTAACACTAAGTGAGAGGGATTACAACCTTTGTAGATCCGGTCCTTCACTTCATATGTTCCGTGTTGTGGTCCCTTCGCTGCGATCATCGGGTTCCGGGCTCTCGAGAGGTTCCACGAAGAGAAAGACGCAACCTTTGCTTCCGATCTTCGATACTAAGATGATCTACCTCGAAGTTTCTTTAACACAAGCTAACACTCATGAAATGATGTGAACACCCTCATCTAAATGGCAAGGGAAGATGAGGATGATGAAGTAGGATTTTTTCTCTATTTATTTATCTTTTTCTCATATTTATTCATCACAAAATCAAAGCAAGAAACCATTTTCAAGCAAAGAAGAAGAAGGAAGAAGATGATGAATAATGAATTATCCTTTTGTGATGAATAGGAAAATAATCATATGATAGAATTATGCAACCATGGTCAAGTAAACCCTTGTAGAGAATTAACTAGGGTTAGGGTTTGGGTTTGGTTAAAGCATGAGTCATGAACAAATATCTTTCACAAAACAAAACAAAACCTTCTAGAAACTTCTAGAAAGTTTAACCCTAATCCAAACCCTAATCATGTTTAAACTCCACTAAATAAGTTGCATTATTTATCATATCATGTTACAATATTATATATCACATATATAATATTTATCGTAACAAAATAAAATAATACAATTAACATATATCGCATATATATCAATGTATTACCCGAGTGAGAAAAAGAATCTTTTAGTGAGCAAATATTAGTTAATGCAATTTAATATATCAAATATATTATTATACATTAAATTATCGAATCAACACTTGATCCGACAATCCGGCTATATCGCATATAACCGACTAATATTTATCCGTACCGATTCATCGAATCAACACTTGATCCGATGACCCGGCTGATATCAAATATCGCGAGAATACAATACGATATCACATACCGCATTTATCCTCGGTCCCGCACATATCACATATGTGCTCCTACTCCGTTTTGCCTGAGTCAAGAAACCTCTGTGTAGGACTCTAAAGAATCGTCAATACGCCGGCAGTAGGTGATGATCATATCAAACACCCACAAGCTGCAAGCGGTCAGCTAAACGTAACAGCTACCCAGGTATTGAGCGCTCAGAAGATCAACAAGCAAGCCTGTAACTTCTCCTGTGAATCCAAACAGTAACACTCCCGTACAGTTCGGTCTCGTCGTCTGATATGTCGCATATCTCGCCTAGGGGTGGTAAACGTCAGACCCCAGTAGCTCGATAAGTCGTGCCGATATGAGGTCTATAACAGTTCGAGAAACTACTGATAACACTTACCAGTAAATCTCAGCAACCCTGGCCAGGGATTTCCGGTTATAGCCAATCGAACACAGCACAACATTAACTCCCTATACCGGGAGAGACGAATCCCCTCCTATCGCTCATTGCCTCCATATGATTCGGGACTGTACCCAAAAGCCACCTTTTTGCACGCCCTTTTGGACGTGGTATGATGGAAATCAAAGCACAGTGGGAACCACACAAGACTCTATGACGATCTCGGGTCAACAGACTACTCTGTACCAGTGTCACCGGAGAACTGCCATCTGACGTATGGTATAATACCATCTGGGAGTTCTCGGCGAGTCCGTCCAGTGTACCCAGTCTCCACTGAGCACCCGTACACCATCCTTGATGTCAAACACCGATGGATATGGGATCATCCATCGCCCATCATATGGGTCAAGATGCGTATACGCTAGTCTACTCTGGTGCATCGATGCCCTGTCTCGATACACCCTCGACTAGGAACAGTTATAGGATGTACTCGTCAACTACCGTGGCCCCACTAGTATGATCTCATCATAGTCCCAGTAGTCGAGTACATATCCTAAGGGTTTTATCAACATGTAATATAGAGACGATCAGAGTACATGTTAAGATAAAGTACAACCAGATAGCATACTATCATGTCGAGCAAGAAAGTCCTCCCTATATATGTCCTAGCATCCACTACAATATACATCATATGTACAGTAATGGCCTCTAGGGCATACATATAACTAACAGCAGCAACTTCTCCAAGAGCTCCGAAAACAGCTCAGAAGTAAAGACAAGGAGATGGCCAAGCTCTACTAAAAAATTGACGACTTAACAAACGTCGTCTTACAGCTCACGGTCCAACTTGCATCTCAGCCGTCCAATCAAGCGCAGGGTTCTGCTCATGAACCGGGAAACGGTGTTCCGAGACAGCCGACGCCTATTCTCTCTAATCCAAAGGTGGGGGGACCGCATGAAAGTCAGTCGCATCCTCTCTCGGGAAATGTCTTGGCTACCGATGATAGCAGCCCGCTAACTCAAAATCAAATCATGGATTTGGTTGCCAACAAAGTCAAAATATTGGTAGCCGAAGCCGAAGCGCAAAAAGATATCGGCGGCAGTGGAAGACCATATCCTGCTCAATATGATCCGGTAGAATTTCCTAGCGGCTATGTCATCCCCAAATTCGGAAGATTTGATGGGACGGGAAATGCAAATCAACACATCGCCCATTTTAAAGCCTCATGCGGGAATACTGGGGGCAATGATGCGTTTCTCCTCCGCCAATTCGTTAATAGCCTGACCGATGTCGCTTTCGACTGGTACGCGAGCATACCGGATGGCTCCGTTACTACTTTCGTCCAAATGGAATCTTTGTTCCGACAAAGGTTCATGAGTGTCAGCGATAAGATTATCATTGCCGACCTCATAAGGACCAAGCCAAAGAACAACGAAAGCAGCACGGATTTTATAACCCTATGACACAACCTCTCCGTCAAATGTGAACTGCCGATAGAACAGGACCAATCTGTCAGTCTCCTCGTCGGAAATCTCAACAATTGGATGGCCCTGTTTCTATATACTGCGGGTCTCAAAACATTTCAAGAGCTGACCAGGAAAGTCCAGATGTTGGAGCGCTCAAAGCAGGAGTCTTTATCTGATTCCCAAAATAACAATAGGTCCTGAAGAAACCGAAAGGACGATAATCGTAAAGGCGGAAGTTCCGACGATACTGAATCTTTCAACACTTCGGATAACCGAAATAAGCAAGGGATGAGCGGGCCTAATGCCAACCGGCCTCGGAAGCCAGTGTTCGGAGAGGGAGGAGAATTTCTACTGAAAGAGAGGCTGGATAAGGTCTATTCCTTCAGAAGGGACAAAGTCCGCAAGATATTCAAGAACGCCCTAAGAAACGGTCTACAATTGCCAGAATCAAAAAGACCATAAGAAGCGAATATGACCGACGACCCCAAATACTGTCCCTATCACAGAGTGATAGGTTATGCCATTGAGGACTGCTTCGTCTTCAAAGATTGGGTCGAAAAGCAATACAAGGCAGGAGAGATAGAACTGTCTAAAAGCGTGTTAACAAACAGTCAAGCTGCGACCGTCAATTTCATACAAACGGAGACTGAAGTCCTTCGTGAAACAGATTCTCTCAGACATCTGCCTTTCTCTGAGAACAATTGAGCACCACATCGTTAAACTGGGGGACAACCGACCACCACGTCGTTAAACTGGGAACCAATGACCGCCACGTCGTTAAACTGGGAACCAATGACTGCCACGTCGTTAAACTGGGAACAATCGACCTCTAAGTCGTTAAACCAGGGGTGTAAAAATGTGTAAATAAAACAAAAATAAAAAAATAAAAAGCCGAAATGATGGGGCAACTCGCAATAAAAATCAGCGAGTAAAATAAAGATGAAAAATAAAGCCGAAATAATAGGGCAACCGTGAATAAATAGCCGAAATGATAGGGCAATCGCGACCTTCGCGATAAGAAAAGCTGAAATGATAAAGCAATCGCGGTAAAACAAAAAACAAAAAAAAACCAAAAAACGGCGAATGATGAGTCGCTCCTGGTACCATATTCCAGTATAGCGATGCAGACGCCAACCGAACTCCAAATTCTCAAACGGCGAATGATGAGTCGCTTCTGGTACCATATTCCAGTGCAGCGATGCAAACGCCAACCAAAATTCAAATTCCCAAAATTCTCCCGACCCTACGGCCAGTCCCTAAATTGACTACCATATACAGTCCACGGGCTTAAATAATTCTCATCATACCCATGCCCCGCCGCAATCATCAGTTACACGGCTGGTCTCCGCCCTTGGAATTATGCTCCATTTAGGAAGACCCAGTCATGTGTCCTCACGATAAATGAGGAGAACAAACTTACGAGATCCTCACGACTCGTAAGAAAACACCTTCGTGGGACCCTTATGACTCACAAAGGAAAAACACACTTGGGAGTCCCTACGACTCATAAGGATAAAATACACCTATGAGATCCTTTCGACTCGTAGGGAGAAAACATTTTTATGAGACCTTTACGACTCATAAAATTGAAAAAGCCTTAGGTGATAGTGACCTAAACCTGTCTCCTAAGCCATCGCTCCCCAACAGGCAAAGGCAAATGATGAATTGCTCTTGGCACCTGTGCTTCAGTGTTAGCAACGCTGATGCCGACCCCTACCCCAAAATTCCAAGCTTCCGATCCAATAGACCCCTAAGTCTTTAAACTGGGAACAGATGACCTCTAAGTCGTTAAACAGGAAACAGAAGATCTCTAAGTCGTTAACTGGAAACAGATGACCTCAAAGTCGTTAAACTGAAAACAGATGACCCCTAAACCGTTAAACTGAGAACGAGGGAAATCTCCTCATGGCTGTTTCCTGATTTAAAATCAGGAAAGTTTACGGAGGAGGCATCATATGCTAGCACGTGACCAGCAGTCACGTGTTGACACGTGACAATTAAAAGCAGCGGCAAAGGCAGACTTAGCTCCTTGATTAAATCAAAGAAAATGCTCCAGAAAAGGGTCACGTGCTCACACGTGGCCAGGGGTCACGTGTTGACACGTGACGGTTGAACAGTGGCTAGAAGACAGAGCGCAGAAGGGAGAAGAAAGTTCGTTCCGGGGGTCACGTGCCCACACGTGACCAGGAGTCGCGTGGCCACACGTGACCGGCTTTCAAAGCCCATCTATTTAACAGAATTAAATTCTGAACAGCATTCAAATCTTTCCAATGGGGAATGATTATTTGAAAACGATTGGATTAAAGATTTAAAGGTGATTAAATATCACCTATCTATGGAAAAATCTTGAACTTGGAAAGATTTCCCCTTAAAATCTAACCGAAACAACAAAGGAATATCTTTGGATTTAAAATCCAATGGTGAATAAAATTCACCTAATAATCCAAAGGTCCAAATGAACGATGAATGCAAATCAAATCTCTAATGAATACAAATCGAATCCCTCAATGAATGATTCACTAAAATTAATTGATTCTGCTCCTTCTCCTATAAATAGGAGCCAGGAGAGGGAGAGATCTATATACAGAGACATAGAGAGAAAAAGAAATAGAGCCAGGAGACTTTGGAAGAATTTGATCTTCTGCAAAAGAAAACCCTAGGTAAGAAAGAGAAGGCTTTTAAAAAAAAGAGAATTTAATTCTCAAAAGAGTTTAACTCTTATATTAAAAAGAAGAACTTAGTTATCTCTTTAGTGGAGGATCTGCAAAGTGCACATCTCCCCATGAAATGAGAATTTAATTCTCATTGGGTTGAGATCCTACCATGCAGATCCAAAGCATAGGGAGGGAATGGAAGTTTGAGAATTTAATTCTCATAGAACTATAGGAATTTAATTCCTTTAAAATAAAATTAGGGTTTAACCCTATGTTATAGGAATTTAATTCCTTCAAAATGAACAGAACCAGGGTTTAACCCTAGTTAAGAACTCAAATCTGTCAAAATAACAGGAATTTAATTCCCTTAGAAGAACCTAATTCCTCACATGTATGGGAATTCAATTCTTACAGAATACAAGTTAGAGTTCAACTCTGATCCTTCAGAAGAAAAACAGGAATTTAATTCCTCTAAAGTTTATTGCTAGGGTTAACCCCATGAAGAATTTAATTCTTAAAAAGATAAACACATCTTCAAACAAGCAAAGAAACATACCACGTGACCCCTGTAAAGATCCATAAAGAAGAACTTTGAGGCAACGCCTCACGTGCCCCACGTGACCCCTGGCAGAAGCTCTAACAGACGAACACTTAAATGCCCATCACGTGACGGCACGTGATGCTCCAAAGTACTCAATACTCTCGGCAGAACAAATAAAGAGAGAGAGGGCGCTCTCACGTGCTACCACGTGACCCCTCTTGCCTTAGTGTTTAACACTAAATTGAAACCTCTGTATCCGGCGTTTAACACTGATTTGCTTTAGTGTTTAACACTAATTGAAAAACTCTCTTTGCAGTGTTTAACACTAAATTTCTTAGTGTTTAACATTAAATTAAATTTCTGTTACTAGTGTTTAATACTGATTAACATTAATTTGGAATCTCTCTTTCCAGTGTTTAACACTGATTTGCTTTAGTGTTTAAACACTAACTTGAAACCTCTCTGGCCAGTGCTTAACACTGACCTGCTTTAGTGTTTAACACTAATTTGAAAGCCTTGTTGCTAGTATGTAACACTGATTATCTTTTGGCGTTTAACATCAGTTTGTCAATCTCACTCCCAGTGTTCAACACTGTTGGTCTCTAGTGTTTAACACTAGCTTCAGCCCAATTGGCTAAGTTCTATAGGCAAAGCTTCTCCTTCAATGGACCAACAGAAAGCCAATATTCCAAACATGATTGGACTTAGCCCAAGATGGCCATAAGTCCTCAATCCAAACTTAATTGGGCCAATGGGCTCATAACATAATTGATTGGTCTTGGTCCCAAATTGGGCCAAAGACTATTTAATCTACCTTGGTTCAAGGGTACATCTCTTCACTCTTTTGATACTTGGCGTTGTAATTCCTCAACGTCTTCAAAGAGGTGACGGGTCCCGATGACCACACATTGATACGGACTGTGGGGTCCTTAAACCTATGGACTATGACGTCCTTAACCTTGACTGGAATGTCTTAAAACTAACAACGGACTATGACGTCCTTAACCTTGACCGTGATGTCTTAAAACTAATATCGTACTGTAGAGTCCTTAAATCCACGGACTATGACGTCCTTAACCTTGACCGCAACGTCTTAAAACTAACATTAGACTGTAATGTCCTTAAATTATCTATGGACCATAATGTCCTTAAACTACCTATTGACCGCAATGTCTCTAAACTAAACAACAGGGCCTCCCCTTAAATTGCTCTCTTGTTGGATCTAGACGATCCCGTTAAGTTGAGCTTAGTCTAAATTTAGACTAACGTATCCTTAACAAACGTTTAAGTTGATCTTAGTCTCAAATGAAGCTAACGTATCCTTAAACCCAACCTCCAAACCCAAATCTAAGATAATACGGATTTGGACTCGTCCACGCCCTACGGGCGACGACATAACTCAGTCTCCGTATACAATCCACGGGCAACCAAACACAAAATAAACACACACGACACGAAGTGAAATTTCTGGAGAAGGAGAAAGTGGTTACTGCAACGCGGTAGCGTAATTAACTGCAGGGGCTTGCGTCTGCAGGGAAGAGCGTCCCCACAATCAAAAACCCCTCAAGCGAGGGGGAATCTGACGAAGTCTGCTATATCGGACGCATCCGTTTAAACCTTCGATACACGGTGCCATAAATCAACTTGGCATCTTCGGAGAGGTAGACGGATAGCACCATATAGCATCTGCCCCGAATCTCAGGCAAGACGTCATGTCTCGGCCGCCTTTCGGAGGGGAACAACAGCAAATGATGATTCGCTTTTGGTACCATATTCCAGTGAAGCGATACTGATGCCAAACCAAAACCAAAATCCCCAAATCCTGTCATGGCAGATGATTCGCTCCTGGTACCATATTCCAGTGTAGCGATGCTGAAGTCAAACCAAAATCACAATCAACAAGTCAACTTCAACCCGACACTGCAGAAAGCGGAGCAAGTCAAAATCCAATCTCGACACTGCAAGAAGCAGAGCAAGTCAAGTTCATCCCTGACACTGCAAGAACCAGAGCAAGTCAAGTTCATCCCTGACACTGCAAGAAGCAGATTAAGTCAAATCAAGTATCAACCGTCCACGTCGCTAAAAAGGCAGTATCGACCGTCCACGTCGCTAAAAGGGCATAACCGACCGTCCACGTCGCAAAAAGGGCAGTCGATCATCCAAGTCGCAAAAGGGCAACACCGATTGTCCAAGTCGCAAAAAGGGGCAGCACGGACCGTCCACGTCGCTAAAAGGGCAGAACCGATCGTCCAAGTCACAAAAAGGGCAGCAACGACCGTCCACGTCACTAAAAGGGCAGAACCGACCGTCCAAGTCGCTAAAAGGGCAGAACCGACCGTCCACGTCGCTAAAAGGGCAGAACCGACCGTCCAAGTCGCAAAAAGGGCAGCACCGACTGTCCACGTCGCTAAAAGGGCAGCACCGACCTTCCAAATCGCTAAATAGGGAAAATTCGACCGTCCATGTCATCAAAAGGGCAGTGCCGGCTTCCCACAAAGCAAGAACCAAATCACTCCGTGCCGGGAAAACGTCTACCATGGACACTCAGTCTCGGAGACACGCCAATCATCAACCGTCCATGTCGTAAAAAGGGCAATGCCAGCTTCCCAAAAAGCGGGAACCAAATCAAGTCGCCTCCACGCGAAAGGAGATCCATCAATTTCATGCATTCATTGATGGGGGGTACTTTGTTGGGATCAAAATTTGCACCCCAGTTGACCAAGTCAAAGTCAAGGTCAACCCCAAGTAAGCGGGCCCAAGCTAAAGCAAGTGGGCCCATGCCCAAATCGAGCCCCGCGGCCGCCCTCCTCCATGCCGAAATAAAAAATCATGTAATAAATAATTTTGATGTAATTTTTTATGCATGAACGTAAGAAAATGGGCATGAAGCCAAATTTTTGTAAAATCTATGGCTCATGTATAAAAGAAAAGAGCACATGAGACATGGGATAAGCAAAATGCCATTTTGTAAAGCCCACGGGGCTATATGTAAATGTGTAAGTCTATATAAGGTAACATGATGATGAAATAAAAAAGAATTTTCATTTTCCCTCAAAAATCTAGGTTTTTTATGCCTCCTCTTTCCTCAAGGTTCTAAACATTCTTCCCCTTTTCAATTAAATCAAGAGTTTTACTCTTCCTTTTCCAAAACTAAATAGTTTTTTACCACAAAACCCATAAAGGGAAGCACAGATCTTCCATCAAATCTCAAAGAGGGGAGATTTTTAAATCTCACCCTCTCTCCAAGATCTGGTCAACCGAGAGGAAGAAGGAGACCCATCTTCAAAAATCCCATCTTGGGAAGATCAGGACCAAAGGGGAGAGAAACAAAGGTGCCCCCTTTGATCATTTCCAAAGATTTCTAGAAGTTTAACTCCATTCAAGATCTGTTGGAGTTTAACTCCATAATTTAATCTCTTTTCAGAGAAGTCAAATCGGGAGCACAGCTCCCAGTGCAGGGACCAAGTCCCTTTTTCTGCTGATGCCTAGCCCCCACGTGCCAAGCACGTGGGGCGCTGGCTCCCAGCGCCCGCGTGCCAAGCATATAGGGCGCCGGCGCCCACGTGCCAAGCACGTGAGGCGCCAGCACCCAGCACCTGCATACCACGCACGTGAGGCGCTGGCCCCCACGCGTCCTTTAGACGCTTTTTCCCTTTTTATATATATGTATATATGTATATACACACTCCACGACACTGTCCCTGTTAGAATAAATTTCTAACGGGGCGCTGTCCCACATCCCGCAAGGGGGCTGCTAGCCCCTTTGACCCCCAGCCCGCTATCCGGGTAGCGGGGCCTCGTAAAACTCTACGAGGCTCCCGATATATCCAAAACCCGTTCGAAACACGTACACTGCATATTTAGTTCGTATGTCCAGTTTAACCCGTCAATCAGATGTTCCTTCTCTCCAAAAGGTGGGGTAATTAACGGCAGCTTAGTCCGCGACTGCCGGAGATTCGGATCCCCACAATTAATAAACCTCCGCCTATCCTAGGCAGGGGGAATCTGTAGTACGCCTGACAAGCGCGCGCGTATTCCTATCTCAATGGGATGACGAAAAACACCCTACAATTATGAAGTATCGCTTCCCGATATCGCGACCCGATGACATGTTCGACCAGCTTGCAGGGGCCAAAGTCTTTTCGAAGATAGACCTGAAGAGCGGGTATCACCAAATCCATATCCGACTGGGGGACGAGTGGAAGACTGCATTCAAGACGCAGGAATGGACTTTATGAATGGCTGGTGATGCCGTTTGGTCTGTCCAATGCACCAAGCATATTCATGAGGGTCATGAACCACCTTCTACAACCATTATTTGGAAAGTGCATGGTCGTATATTTTGATGACATCCTTATTTATAGCCTTTCTCGTGAGACTCACTTGCAGGATCTAAGAAATGTTCTTGAGGTGTTAAGGCAGCAACAACTCTATGCCTATCTGAAGAAGTGCCACTTCATGGCAGATCAAGTCATGGTTTTGGGTTTCTTCGTCTCCAGTGAGGGTGCGTCCAGACCTATCCAAAGTACAAGTCTCCAGTGAGGGTGCGTCCAGACCTATCCAAAGTACAAGTCTCCAGTGAGGGTGCGTCCAGACCTATCCAAAGTACAAGAAGTTCGAGACTGACCCACGCCGAGGAACATTCATGAAGCCCAGAGTTTCCACGGCCTTGTTTCCTCCTACCGTCATTTTGTACCAAATTTCAGCAGGGTAATGGCCCTAATCACAGACTGTCTCAAGTCGTGGGTACCTTTCCATTGGAGCGACGAAGCACAACAATCATTCGACTCCATTAAAGAGAAACTAACTATTGCCCCTGTGCTGGTTTTGCCAGATTTTGACAAAATATTCAAGATGGCATGTGATGCATTAGGCGTGGGTATCAGTGGCGCACTCAGTCAAGAAAAGAGACCAATGGACTTCTTCAGCGAGAAACTAAATGGCGCTAGGGCCAAGTACAATACCTACGACGCCGAGTTCTATACCATTGTCCAAGCCTTGCGACATTGGGAGCACTATTTATTGCGGCATGAGTTCATCCTTCATTCTGATCATGAAGCGCCCAAGGACATTAATGGGTCGCTTAAGTTGAATCATCGACATGGTCGATGGGTTGAATATATTTAACCGTTCACCTTTTCTTGGAAGCACATTATGGGGGTCGATAATTGAGTGGCCGATACTTTGAGCTGAATAGTGACCTTACTCTCCATAATGCAAGCTCACATTGTGGGGTTCGATACTTTTCGTGAACTATACCCTACGGACCCGTTCTTTGGTCCTATTCACGGAGTATTGAAGCAACCTCAACATGGACCCGAGCAACGTAAGTTAGGCTATCTGCTGATGGACGACTATCTTTTTCGGAGACTGCAATTATGCATCCTTAGTGTTCGCTGTGAGAAAAGATCGTGGAGGAACTTCATAACGAGGGCCATTTTAGGCGCGACAAACTCCTAACCCTTATCTCTCATGACTACTACTGGCCTAATATGAAACGAGATGTGATACGCTTCGGAAAGCGCTGCCGAATTTGCCATGTGTCCAAGGAGACAGCCACGAATGCGGGTTTGTACACACTGCTCCCGGTTCTAGCAGCACCATGGGAAGACGTCGGCATGGACTTTGTCCTAAGCCTACCCCGAACTCAAAGGAGCATGGACTCAGTCTGTGTCGTGATCGATCGATTCTCCAAGATGGCGCATTTTCTTGCCCGCAAGAAAACTATGGACGCATCTCGGATCGCTGACCTGTTCTTGAAAGAAATCGTGCGCCTTCATGGGGTATCCAAATCCATCACATCGGATCGGGACACCAAGTTTATGAGCCATTTTTGAAAGACCTTATGGAGGAATCTGGGCACTAAATTGTGCTTTAGCAGTGCTTATCATCAACAAACAGATGGTCAACCTGCAGTGGTCAACAGAAGCCTCTGTAATCTCCTCCATAGCCTAGTTGGAAACAACCCAAGGAAGTGGGACCTTGTCCTCGCACCAGCTGAGTTTGCTTACAACCATTCTATTAACCGCACGACGGATAGGATTTCATTTGAGATCGTGTATGGAAGTAACCTCACCGGCGTCCTCGACTTGGCACCAATTTCCTATATAGGGTGTCCCAATGTTAAAGCTGAAGACATGACCGAGCACCTAAAAAGTATTCATGATCAAGTTCGACAGCAGATTGACGCTGCCAAATCCAAATATAAAGCCGCTGCGAACCGACATCGTCGTCGCGTGGTGTTTGAAGAAGGTGACTTTGTTTGGGCCATCCTCACCAAGGACCGCTACCCGGTAAGTGAGTAATAAATTAAGCAACAGGAAGGTGGGTCCTTATGAGATTCTTAAGAAAGTAGGTAACAACGCGTATCAATTGAAGTTGTCTAGTCACCTGAAGACTTCAGACATATTCAACATCAAGCACTTGATTCCATATGCGGTGACAGAAGCTCTTCCGAAGACGACAACCTGAGCTCGATATCGAGCTCTTTTACGACGGGGTGGATGATACAGCCCTAGCTTACATGGAGCGACTTGATCGTTCTAAAACACGTCACGTCTAGTTCAAACGAGAAACCCGAATTGCCAAATCCTGTCTGATTCGCGCGTTCTCCCAGCCAAATCGAAGCTCTCACAAAATTTTCTGGGTCAATGTTGCAAGCACATTGACGTCTCTCAGAATCTTGAAAATCCATCACTTAGGGTCTCGAAATCGCGGTCAAAAATTTGCTTCGAAACTGACTTTCGAATTAGGGATGAAATCAACACCCGGATGATTTTAAAGGCAGTATCGGAAATCAATTCTGAACGCAATCAAATAATTAGTTTCGATTTTTAACACTTATCTATTTTAGACAATTTTTATTTTATTGATAAATAGTTGTGATTTTTGATTTTGTATGGATCTATTTAAGAGACTCCTTACAATTGTAATAGGTAGATTTCGATTAATGAAAACCTATTTTGGCAAATTGTCATTGTTATTGTTTGATTCCTTCAATCTTCTCTAAATCCAGGCTAAAAGTGCAGCATCTCAAATCAGGGCTGAACCATCTTGATTATGATAAAATACAAGCTGACCTTTGGGAGGGGTGTGAAAAAATGATGTGTGCTGTTAGGTAAAGAACTTGACCCACTATTTCTCTCAGATTTTCTACCAAAACTTGCATCTCTTAATTGACGGGGTACGTCCAAAAAGGTGGGCCACAAGGCAGCTTGATGCTATAAGAATAGATTATTAAAAATTATAGATTTTAGGCCTCAAAGAAAATTGAACCGAGATGCGAAGAAGTAGGGCCATCCTCTCATCAACACTACTTGGGCTATATCTAATTTTAGTTTTTTTTTGCCGTGTTGGACACTCTCGGACACTTTGGATACATCCCATTGACACATCAAGTTTTAAATTATCAAAAGATCACCATTTCATCACAGCATTAAATGTTTTAAATTTAGTTTATGAGCTTCAGAAGAATTGGTTAAGCGTATTGGTGAAAACAACAAAGCATGAAAATGGGTCCATGCTGATTCAGCAGCAAAATTACTGACGGAAACAAGCTATAATTTAAACATCATCTGTTGAACATAACTTTCACTGCCAATTCTTCATTATGTAGTGCCATCATGTGCTCCTAATCTTATCTTATATCCCCTTTTTAGACCGTAAGATTTTGTGATAGTTTTATCTTCGTGCTAATTTTCTAAGGAATTTTGAGATTTCATATTTTTTATATATTCTAAAGTGAAATCTCTCTCTATGAGAGAGAGAATAATGGAGTAAAGGTGCCATAGGAGGAAATTTTCTTTCATGGCATCGAAAAAACACACCCTTCATGATTTTTCGACGATCAGCACCTATCATTATCATCTTTATCATGTAAGATGTAGATAAACCAAATTTCATGTGATTTCATCACTTTTTCACCGTTGATTTAATGAGTGCAAAATTAACGGTTTACCGACAATAGAACTTTTTACACTGCTAATTCAATGGTGGTGGTGCCGATCGTCGAAAAAAATCGTGGAGGATGTAGATTTTTGACGCCACGTAACGAAAAAGCCTCTTAGGGCCTCTTTTCTCCATTATCCTCTCACACACACACCAAATTTCATGTGATTCCGCCGTTTTTTCACAGTTGAATTAGCAATGTAAAAAGTTCTATTGCCGGTAAACCATTAATTTTGCATCCACTAAATCAACGGTAAAAAAGTGATGGAATCATGTGTGTGCGTGTGAGAGGATAATGGAGGATTGTCCCAATCGACCAGTATTAAATGAATATGTAACCCCTGCAACTTGTTATTGAAGCTTGGCTTTGATTCTAAGTGGTGGGGACCAGTTTTTGCTATTTTTCTAGTTTCTAGGTGCACATGTTTCTTTATAAAATTAAGTATTAAGCTACATAAAATTTTCTTGCAAAAACTTGAATACCTTTTCAGGAATCACTACCACCTCTTACGATATCAGTTCCAGTGTGGGAGGCTCTTTGTGCCGCCACTGATTTCAAAGAAGCAAGCTCTTCTTGGAGCTGGTAATCTAAACTCACGATGTTAGCATATTTAGAATCATTTATGAACAGATGGGAAATGCCTATGAGATTAGATAATACCGAATAAAATTTTCATATGCATGTTTTGGCAATTCTATATGCCTATATAAAATGCATTACTACCATCCATGAGCATCGCCTAAACAGTGTACAATATGATGTGCCCATTTGTCACGGCCTCAGTGAGAAATGAAAATGTGACATTTTTACTGCTGTATATAATTTGCACCACTTCCATCAAGAAATGGAGATGATTTGATTTGCCTTTCTTTTTAGCATGATCGCCCTTTCCCTTGTGTTGATTTCTTCTAAAATATTTCATATTCGGTATTCTCCTCACTTACGAGCTCAAAATATCATATTATTCCTTAATCCCCATTCTCCCTTTGATGTTCCCTTTCAGAATGACTTTGGGATCCCAATAACGAACACAAAGCGCTGTATCATATGCTGAGTCTTTCTTTGTACCTTCAAGCTGGTCCGTAGTTATAAAGATTTAAAAATGGATTCTTGAAAATTAGTAAAATTTTTAAATAAATAGTAAAAATAACTATAAACAATTTAGCGCTGATGGGCTTGAAACATGCATATAATTTAAAGCATCTTAAGTGACATATATTCACTGTGTATTGTTTTGGTCCTTGACATGTGTTGTTTGTTGTTTTTTATCCATTCCTTTTTTTTTCTTTTTTTTGGGGTTGGGGGGGGGGGGGGGGGAGGGGAAGAGAGCGCTAGCTGCTGCTGACTTGGAAGCTTTCCATTGCCATTTAGTTCAAATTTATTGCATATTTTCTCCATTGGCTCTGTTGCATATATTGTTTATTACTCTCATGCAACTAATTAGTCAACTAAAATAAGTTGCTCTTGAGTTTCTATGCAAAAATTTTAGGCCTTGGTTTTTTCACTCAAAGTATGCTATCTGCTATAACCTTTATTAATTTCAAACCCTCACAATAAATTTTTCATGGAGCTGTTTGATATATTCATTTATTGAGCTAGTGGAAATTATTGGTGTTTATTGTAATAAACGATGAGAGAAGATAAATACTAAATACTAAATAAAGCATCTAAAGAATCATATAGTTCTTAATTAAATAGCTCAGCATCTGTTCGAGGGTTGCATCATCATATTAATTATAGAAGGTTGTTAGAGCTCAAAATATAATCCTCTATACATTATGAGGAAAACAACTTAAAACATCATTTGCACCCACTACCATATACAACTTGGGCTCGATATTTTATTTGATTGAGCTAGTTGCACAAATCTTATCCATAAAGTGACATCAGCAGTATAATCATCGACTCATTTTGCTTTGTAAATGTTTAAGCTCCATAAATTTAATTTACTGGTGAAACTCTGTTAGAAAGCTACGTTGCTTATTGATAATATGATATAAATAAAAACTCCTACATGCAACTCTTCAATATATGTAATAGTGGAATAATTTTAGCATTTATTCCTATAAATCTGGCCTTGTTGAATTGTATATAATTCTTTGACTTCCAACTATTTGGTTCTTATAATCCATGGCAGCGTCGGAGGCTTTAGTAAAACCTTTGACACCTGACAACTGGCAGTTTCAGGCCTGATGCAAATCACCACTGAGAAAGATACCTAATCATCTTAAAAATGAACATGCAGTACATGATACAACGCCATAGCAAGATTGGACATGCATCATTCAACTAAACACAGTTACCAAAAAGTTTTATCCTAATTAACTCAAACTTGTCAAAATCTGGTCTATATGAAGAGTTGTTAACCACTTTTGAGGCTAAAGAGCATACAGATGCTATTCCTGAATAATAAAGGTTCTCAAGGCCAATTCACCTCAACTAGTGTGTGCTTATTGATTTAGTATATGATTCTGTCGAGATAATTGGACATATAAGACAGTTTCCTTTTGCACTTTATATTTACTCGAATTGTAAATGATCGGGACCATAACACGTTACGTACCTATCCATGTCAGTTGATGTACTCGAATTGTAAAGAATTCAAGGGGTACTTGCCCAAAGTTTTGGGCACCCTTTTTTAAATAAGAGATATTTTATTGTTTATGACAATTTTTTGAGTAGCTTCCATGACACTTGGCCAATCCATGAAATGGATGGAAATGAAGAATTTAGTACATTGAATATTATGACAAAGGTAGGTTTGGTACTGTTTTGTTACATATATAGGTAAATTAATGTTGTGCAAGCGTACTTTTAAATTCTTAGATTTCTCAATTTCTAATTAACCACTGTTTTGTATTTAAATAGTTTCTTTTTGTGATTGCAGGATCAACTCTCGCAATACTGAGTTGGAGTAGTTACTAAAAGAAAATCGAAAACATATATCCTCTCTTCCTCTGTCTCGGTATATATAATTATGATTACTTATCATTTTATCTCCATTGATGACTGGTTTACAATCATGTCTGCTCCTATCTGGTTATGTAGACAAAAATTTAAATTCAAGATTTCTTGTAAATAAATCACAAGTAATAAAGGTAATAACGCGTTTTAGTGGGAAAAGAAGAATTGAAACCATATTGTAATATTTATTGGTACAAAGTACTGGTACATTCAGATGAATCCAATTCATATATTTCATGAAGAACTTGATAGAGTAGTCAATAAAACAAACATTAAAGTCTTAGTTCCCATTTCCCCCTGCATCCAGGCACCCAATCATCATCCTCACTTTTCAAGCTCGAATGCGGATGCCTCAAAGCTATCAGACAGACCGGTGCCGGTCTTAAAAGTGAGCTTCTCTGACGAAGGATTCTCAAAGTACATCTCCACCACAGAGAGCCACAAGAGAAGCTCCTTTGTCTTCACTCCTGTCATCTTCTTCATCTTAAGCGGCTCCACAAATGCCGTCACCTCCGTCGCATAAGACACGTGGCGCTTGATCTTCTTAAAGGTATGATCTATTTTCTTCTTTTGGATTATCCAAATGAATCCAGCGGCTCGGTTGTAACCAAACTCTTGGATGTCCTCCAAAGGGAACAGACCCTTTGGGAGGCGGAGCTCTTCAAGAAGCTCAATGGTTTTCTTCCTGCAAACATCATCTCCGAGGTAAACCTCGGCCCCCTCTCTATAGTTGTCGACCATCTTGGACGCCATTTCTTTTACTAATAGGAAAACGATGCTTGAAACCAAGAGAGAGTTTGAAGGCAATGAGAATCAGAAGCTCTAGAGCTGATGAGAAAAGTTACAGAGAGCAGGGAAGTATTTATAGATGGGAAATTTGACAAATCCTCATTTGGTTTCACATTAATGGGACTTGATCAAACTAGAAAAGTCAGCACCGGTAGAATGCTTTCAGTATCAACGATTGAATGCAGATGATTGTTCAAAATCAGACTTGGTGATGGTTTTATGGGTCCCTCTAGAATGAGTCAAAGTCTGAGGGCTACCAAGTTAAATGAAGGAATCATCCCCAATCGCGCATCGGAGTCCGAAACTCTCGGATTCTTTCAGATTCGCTTGGACTTATAAATGTCTCACTAAGCTCTCTCGAATTGACGCACTTCTCTTTCTAGTGATAATTAGGGCACTCAAAAGTTTGAAGGTGCATTGAATATCTATCATAATACCTTATATTATTATATATTGGTATGTATACCTTAATATATATTCATATTTAGTTATAATTTAAAATTGATATAAAAACGTATCACGTATCCCAAGTTATTGGAAAATTGCGAATCCGTGAATACGTATCGTATCATATCCCGTATCCGAACCCGTGCTACATATTACAGACGTTATTTCCCATAAAAAAAACCATTCGAAGACTTAGCAGCTGAAAGTTAATACTGACTACAAGCATAGAAGATAAATACATAATGTTTATTCATAGCTTGATGCAGTATTAATGTATTGGTCATGTTTACCTAACACCTAACGCTACCTTTCTAGTCCTGGCATTGTTTTCAAAGAAGTTTGTTATCAACTGGTTTTCTGCTCTTGTTTATACTACTGCTATTTTGAATTAAGCTGTTTGTATTCATATTGTTTGACATGAACCACCTAAATACTTAAATCCATAAACCTGATATAAACCACTTGAATATTTGGAACTCGTGAATCCATGAATCTGACATGAATCTACAATTTATCAAATATTCATGAATTCGTGCTAGCATTTGTGTCAAACTCTAGAATTTAAACAATTATTGATATGGGGATGGGAAAGTTCGACGAATAGGGGTACTTACATGTAACATGGGTCATACATGATCACCGTGGTCCCAGGTATTATAGGACAATGCATTACCAACTCATGAATATCTTAGAAGGGGGAAACAGAACATACTCTTTACGTGTAAAACCCTCACTAGTCGAACTTATAAACTTAAAACATGATAATACCGTTTAGAGAACAAACATCATGATATTGTTGCGTTATATCTATTTCTATTTATACGTGCTTGATCGTTTCCTCCTGTTTTTTTATATATCATATTTTTATGCTCTTTTTTTTAAAATTGGGAACTTATCGAACTCCAGTTCGTTAACGGGCATTCCATTTTCTGTGTTTTCTTTATTTTAAGGAATGCCCGTCAGATGGCTTTAAGGCAGGAGACTAAGTTCAGTACGAAGTTGAGCCAAGCTAGCAGGATAGTGCAACTACCTTTCTTCTCAAGCCGAGCGTTAATTTTGGTTGCAGCGTGTCTTCTTTTGTTTAAGGCTATTTTTTAATTCCTAATTCCTTAAATTTTTCGAACTGTGTTCTGTTATTGTTTTTAGGGATGCAATAAATGTTTTTTGGACATTGGTATTATTTTTAAATTCTTGTATTTATTATCTTTCTTTTTGTAGTTACGCTTAGCGTATTAATGTCGAGAAGAAGTGCTTCTCGGTGTGAATACGTTGCGGGGCTCATCCGCTCTCGCTCTTCGTCATTTGGGAAGCATAGTGTGACAGGTTCACCTCCCTCTTCGGTAAAATCTTCTGTTTTTAACAATCTAGCCCCTCCCGCCTCACCCTGCTACCTCTCGTAGGGCGCTACCTGGTTTTGATGTGATTACTGAGAATTCCCATTACCGATTGAATGCTGCAGGCAGGGATTGCATTAATGCTTCCTTCCACAAAAAGTGAGTTGTTGATCCCTTTTTATGCTTCTGTTGATTTGTTCAAGCACATGGTTATAGATCTCTTTTAGACTTCCAAGTATTTTCACAAGCACATAGATTCGTCATTTTGATATTGAACTGTTGATTACACCATCACACAAACAATTTTCGTGCAGCTTGCGATGAATAATTATGCATGTAAAACTGGAATCTGTGCAACCCATTATTTAAAGTTATATATAGGCATGCTTAAAACATTGGTATTTTGGAAAAAAACGCCCAACTTCATATTTTTACATACACCTGGGTCGCAAAACCTTTGATTAAACTAAATTGAGTCCTATGCTTAATTGTCATCCCTAATACAGTTAGAAATCTTGTGAAGAAGCTAAAATGAGAACATTGTCCTAATAATAACTTTATATTTACATACATTGGAGAGTGGGTGCGGGGGGGAATATAAATTACTGTTGGAGGATTGAAGGAAAAAAATATGGGTTTTGTATTAAAGAATCCAAAAAGAGTAATATGCGATTTGCAGACGGGGGAGGGGAGGGCAGGAGAGCGTGTGTTTTAAAAATGAGAGTTTGGAAGAGCGAGACTCATGGGTTTTGCATGATGATGAAAAGAGATGAGGATTTTAATGGTATATAAGGTTTTTTATCTCACGATTCATCATATTAGTTCTAATCCAATTGTTAATCCTAAGAAAGAGGTGTTTTTAGTTAGCCGAGAGGTTTTAAAGGGTGTATATAAAAATATTAAGTTTTATGGGGTGTTTTTACCCTTTAAAATACCAATGTTTTATGGGCTTATATATAAAAAAAAACTTATTTATAACCTAACATATAAAGCAAACTTATTTGTAGGCTAAATTGCAGAAGACCTCCCTCATATTTGCCCTGACCACATAACCCAAACTTTATACACATGCAACATCGACAGATTTAACAATCAAATGTGAACTACAATTTTCTTGGTACTTTTTTTCCCCTTTCTCTTCTCTTTTTCTTTTCTTTTCCTTTCTTTATTTCCCCCTCAAAGTTACTTCAGTGGAAGTAATAAATATGATGTCCGAGGGTCATGAGTATTTTAAGATGAAAAACGGCAGAAACGGGAAATAATAATTATTTTACCCTATATTCTAATTATAGTTTCTTAATTAAACACTGGCTATCACCATGAAACCAACAATCCTCTAAATTTTTTGTTACTAGGGATTCTTATTCGTGATATTTCTCCTTGACAGGTGGGAAAGACACTTATCACTGACGGTGCCCAAGTGATAGAGGTCGTGATCTTCCTCAGATGTTGTCCTCCGTCAATCTGGCCGCGAGCGGTTTTGAGCGGTTGAGATTTGATGTGGGGATTGAATGTGTGGGTCTCAATGAGTTGGTGTCGACGCCGAACTATCTGCAAAGGAAGTCCCGGAGGGTGACCACCATAGGACTCTCCGACGATCAAATTAGTACCGTGGAATAAGAGCAGAGTAGCGGCGTATTAGAATGAGTTCGAGTTACCTGAGTCGTCTGAAAGTGGGGTTTATATAGAGGTCTCATAGAGCGAGCCGGCGCGAGATCCTCGCCGTTAGTTATGTCCCTGCATTATGCCTGTGTTGATGGCGGGATCCGTTCAATAATGGTGGGACGCGGATCGCGGGACGGCGGATATCTCGCTTTGGTGAGATACACAGAGCCGTTGCGGGGGAGCTTGGGCTCCGCGCTCTCGGCGGAATAGGGGAGCCGAGGAAACTCAGATCGATGGATAGTTCGGAGGCGAGCGAGGAAGCCGAGGAAGCTCAGCGTTGTAACAGCTCGAAAACGAGCAAGGAGGCTGCGGAAGCTCAGTTGTAGAATTGTTCGGAGGTGAGCTGTTGGCTGGTTACAAGACGAATATGGAAGGTACTCCCGGATGATCTCCAAAAGGTCAGATGCAACCTAGAAGACGTGGTGCCGAGGAATGTCCCCAATGAATCATACTTATTTCAGCTCCGTAGCCCCCAGAAATCTAGCGGGCTTACGTGGATGACACGTCATCCGCTACGTGTCGTGATATGAGAAATTCCCACTTATGAGTATCATCATTAGCCCCCCACTCTTATTTCGACTTATTTATGGGTCGGGTCGAGATTGGCCTGCTTAGTTTTCTCTGTTCAGCTTGGTGCCATGAATTCTTCGGGTAGATTGTCCGGAAATGATATGGAGTTTGGCAGTTGCGTCTTTTCGATCTTCGAGTCCACGTGGCGTCTCTCCGCGCGTCTTAATTTTCGTGCGTATCCTCGATGACGTCAGTGGATCACCGAAAGGCCGGCGCCATAATGGAGACGTCGCTTCGTCTGTTCGGGCCGGTTATCGACCGAACTCGAGCTTTATTTACTTGGGCCGTGTTAGGAGTTTTCCTACTTCGGGTATGTGCGCCGGGTAGAGGCCTGCCTGCTAGTTTAATGTGAGGCTTAAGGATCCACCGTTCAGGCCGAGCAGGAAGATATTGGCGGTCTCGTGACGAGAGCTTTTGGATTCGCTGTTGGGTAGGAAGCTACCATGGTGGACAGGCCGAGAAAGAAGATGTCTGGCTGTCTCGTGATGAGTGCTTTGGATCCACGTCTTTGTTGGGCAGGAAGCTACCTATGGTGGATGGGCTGAGCAAGAAGCTATCCGGCCATCTCGTGATGAGGGCTTTTGATCCACGTCTTCATTGGACATGAAGCGGCCCACTGTGGATAGGCCGAGCGGGAAGCTACCCGGCGGCCTCGTGATGAGGGCTTTTGGATCCACATTTTCATTGGGCAAGAAGCTACCCACAGCGAATAGGCCGAGCATGAAGCTACCCGGCCGCCTCGTGATGAGCGCTTTGGATCCACGTCTTTGTTGGGCAGGAAGATACCTACTATGGATGGACCGAGCAGGAACTTCCCGGCGGCCTCATGATGAGGGATTTAGATCCACGTCTTTGTTGGGCAGGAAGCTACCCACGGTGGATGGGCAGGGCAGTAAGTCGCCCGACAGCTCGTGATGGATCCACGTCTTCGTTGGACAAGAAGCTACTCACCGTGGATGGGCCAAGCAGGAAGCTACCCGGCCGCCTCGTGATGAGGACTTTGGATCCACGTCTTCATTAGGCTGGAAGCTACCCACGGTGGATGGGCCGAGCAGGAAGCTGCCCAGCGACCTCAATATGAGGGCTTTTGGATCCACATTTTCGTTGGGCAGGAAGCTACCCATCATGGATGGGCCGAGCGGGAAGCTACCCGGCCGCCTCATGATGAGGCATTTGGATCCATGTCTTCATTGGGCAGGAATCTACCCACGGTGGATGGGCCGAGCAGGAAGCTACCCGGACGCCTCGTGATGAGGGCTTTGGATCCACGTCTTCATTGGGCAGGAAGCTAACCACGGTGGATGGGCCGGGCAAGAAGCTACCCGCGGTGAATAGACTGAGCAGGAAGCTACCCGGTCGCCTCGTGATGAGGGCTTTTGGATCCACGTCTTCGTTGGGCAGGAAACTACCCACCGTGGATGGGCCGAGCAGGAAGCTATCCGGCCGTCTCGTGATGAGGGCTTTATATCCACGTCTTCGCTGGGCAGGAAGCTACCCAGCCGTCTCGTGATGAGGGCTTTGGATCTACCTCTTAATTAGGCAGGAAGCTACCTACGGTGGATGGGCCGAGCAGGAAGCTACTCGGCCACCTCGTGATGAAGGCTTTAGATCCACATCTTCATTGGGCAGGAAGTTATCCACGGTGGATGGGCCGGAAAGGAAGCTACCCGCGGTGGATAGACCGAGCAGGAAGCTACCCGGCCGCCTCGTGATGAGGGCTTTTGGATCCACATTTTCGTTGGGCAGGAAGCTACCCACCGTGGATGGGTTGAGCAGGAAGCTATCATGCCACCTCATGATGAGGGCTTTGGATCCACGTCTTCGTTGGATAGAAAGCTACCCACTGTGGATGGACCAAGCAGGAAGCTGCCCGACGGCCTCGTGATGAGGGCTTTTGGATCCACATTTTTGTTGGGTAGGGAACTACCCACCGTGGATGGGCCGAACAGAAAGCTGCCCGGCGGCCTCGTGATGAGGGCTTTTGGATCCACATTTTCGTTAGGCAGGAAGCTACCCATGGTGGATGGGCGACCTCGTTGGTAGCCATCTCGTGATGAAGGCTTTAGATCCACGTCTTCGTTGGGCAGGAAGCTACCCGCGGTGGATGGGCTGGTGTCACGTCCTGCTTTCCAGTGTACGGAAAAGTAGACGTAACGGGCCGCAACATATTTACTCAGAAGTAAACACGTTAAGCGTAAATAAGCAATATATAAAAGAAATGCACAAGAATAACAAGAGATGTAATATAAACAACAAATTTTATTAACATTCATTCTTTACATTACAATTGATTTGAAAAGGAAAGTACAAGAATGTAAGCAATGCCTAAACAGAGGCATATGAACTGAAAAGTAAATAAGTACAAGTAAGCTAGTAGTCGTGCTGCTCGGGTATCTGCTCCAAGTACTCCAGGCTAGGCTTGGTCTCCTGAGAGTCTGGTCCTCCTGATGAACATTCCAAAGAAAGAAAGAGACAGGAATGTCGTCAGCGAACTAGCGCTCGGTAAGCCCCAAAAGAAGGAATAAAATAGAACAAGTAAAGAGAATAAAACTGGTAATTATACAGATTTATGTTTGTTATACTAACGTAGTTGTTTGTAGCTTGGTAAAGAATGTATCAGTGTATACGAGAGGAGTCTAACTATCCCGTGGACTATGGGAACAGGAAAGTACAAGGCCCCGTTAAAACCCATGGAACAACGACAACGGATGTTAATATAGTGTCTTTTAGTGTCCATTATCGTACCACTTTTAATATATTCCGTACCAATCTACCCCGTTAAAACCCTGTAATGTTTTGTATTGACTTATAGTTATCAGACTTGCCGAGACCATGAATACAAGTTGTTTGTTGTAATCAGGTTCAGGATGTATCAAATAGTCATGTAATCAAGTCAAGTTATAACCATGGTTTGGTCAAGTCAAGTCATGTTTGCATGTTGATATTGTTTTGGTATTCAGGTTCAGGTTCAAGTATACATGTTATAGTTTGATATATTGGATTCATATTTGAATTGGATTCAGGTTTGGATTGGATTAAGATTTAGACTCAGTTTCAGACTTGATTCAGACACTTTAAACTGATTTGGATCCTGAATTAAGTTCGAGTGTTATCGGTAACTGCTGCACATGGACCGCAGGATTTGTGTCTTTTTCCAGGATAATTACCATTGATAACTCCGTTAAGTTTTTTTCTAGCTTAAATAGACAAGCACTCACTTTCTTCAGCTACCTGAGGCTCAAGAGAATTGATCTCACTTAAACCTATATTTACTAAAGTCCTTAAATGTAATTTTATATAACTCGAGAGGGTTTTATGAAAAATATTTTATATACTTTCAAAATAAACCTTGAGTATTTATTTATGTTTTTAGGGTTTCTATGGATGTAACTTTTAAATATTTGAGGTATTATAGTGAATAATAACTTAGCTTGAATAATTCAAGGTATTTTACTGTAAATCTTGACTTTTGGATAACTTGAAGGTATTTTGGTGAAACTTGTCATTCTTTTATTTTATAGAAAAATATAGAATTTTATTATAACTTGAAAATATATGGTTTGATAATATTTATATAATATTAAAAATTAATTTTATTATTTAATAGAAAAATGTCGTTTTTCTTAAAAATCGTATTAAAAATATTTTGAGACGGAATGCTCTGTGATGAGGTCTGCATCTCGCTCTACTAGCCCGAGAATATGCAATAATCCACACCATCTAATAGCGGGTTTCCCAAAATGGGTTATAGAGGCATAATCGCAAAGAATTTAATAATACCATTTAAAAGAAAACCGGGTTTTTATAGTTCAAGGTATTTTGATGAAATATCGTATTCGCCACAAAAATTTGTTTCAAAGAGTATCGTGCTATATAAACATGTGTGTATGTGAAGGATAGGTCATTACCTTGTGAAGTTTTCTAAAATTATGATTAAGCAAAAATTAAATATGGTCGATACAAAGTTCATGGTATTTAAATGTAAAACTCAATTTAAAGTTATTTAGCAGGATGATTTAAGATGAAAGTTGTTTCTAATTATTAGTTTTATGGTTATAAACATATGTTAAGAATATGGATGAGCATTGATTAAGAAAAAGTATGATTTCAAGGTTTTATAATCAAAAGTTGGTGCTAGCTCCACTTACCGACATGTTTTGAAAAAAAGAACTTTTTATATAGAAAGAGAAGAATGAAGTGGGACTTACAAGTTGGAAGGGTAGGAAAGAGGTAGAAGAAGATAGCTTGATCGTTGCGGCGTCGCCGGAACTTGCTCGATTCCTCGCCGGAAGTTGGTCTTGGGCTAACTCCACTTCTACTCCACTTATACTTAGAAAAATTTGATAATTTTAGCTTGGGATTTCAGAATGAAGAAGGGATAGCGTATGGGGTTGTATTTATAGTGTGAAATTAGGGTTTTGGAATTGAAAGATTGAATTAAAATGCAGTAAAAATTGGATTAATTGGGGAAATTGAATTCTCTTTTTAATTCAGAGTAAACAAACAGTGCAGGGATAATGGAGGTAGGCCAAGAGTCATGTGGGCAAAGTACGTGGGCTTTTACCCACGGTTGATCCGTCGGCACCGGTCCCAGAGCCGATCTCGCCGGCCATTTGGTGGTGTTAGGCCGGTGGATCCTCGCCACGTGTCCTAGGCTGTGTATAAAATATTTTACACATGTTTGTTTTTCCTGTCTTTTCATTTTTACGTGTATTGCACGTGTGAACTTTTGGGCTTCCAAAAATTTTAAAAGAAAAATCAGGAAAGATAATATGTGGTTGATGGGATTCGAACACAGGAGCTATATCACAGCAGTGTAGAGGTTTTACCAATGAGCTATAAGTGCTTTCTTGCTGTTCTTAAACAAGAATAACTTTTAAATTGTGCTCAGCCTTTCAAACTCCTTTCTATAGTTTAAGAAGAAAAATTTTGTACAGAAAATTCAGGGTCGTTACATTCTACGCTCCTTATAAAAATTTCATTCTCAAAATTTATAGAAGGAAGTTGTAACAGATTCAAGAAAAATTTGATTACAGTGGTGGTGAAAGAACTACCTATATGATACTGAAAGTGCCAGAAAAAATATTTGAAAGAACGAAAGGATGCAAGAGTAGTTTTCGAAAAAGCTGCGAGGATGCAATCAAATAGAAGAACGTAAATTAGAATTGGATTGTCAAGAATCGTACAAAGATATTTAATAATTAGGGAAGAATATGAGTTATCAAAAGGGACAGGATTCGATAATTATAGATATATGGTAGAACATAATTGAATCAAGAGGAAAGTGAATCAAAGGTAGAACTCCAAGTCACTCAAGTATAGTACTGTATTGTAACTATACTGCAGTTCATGGTTACAATCACATAACTCCATTTAAATCACCCAAATCCTACCATCAGAGTCAAGGTGATAAAGATTTAAGAAACAATCAAGAAAAATCAAAGGAAGACCAAGAGTTTGTAGTTTCGTGTTACGTCGAGATAAGATTATCAGGGAAAACAAGAAAAGATTCAAAGGAATAAACCAACATTCCAGTTGGATACGATCGGTTTAACCGAAATCGCATGAGTTCAGACGAATCGTTGCAGCATGAAGCAGTGTGACACTCCAGTGTCGAACAGTGCAAGTGCAGGAAGAGTGGCTACTAGTATAGTACCTAAGTTGTGTGTGGTTGTTTTAGAAACAGGAAAAATGTAGAGGTATACAAGGATTTGAAAAGATGAAAGGATTGGGAATTACCAGTAATAACTTAGTCAGTGGTTTCGACTTCTCCAACCGGTATCGTAGATGTCTAGCCTCCTGGCACTTTTCTCTATGCCTGCTGGTACATTTCGGACTGACGAAGTAAAGGTGATCCTCACGAAGGTAGTGCAGTAGTAGGAGATTGTATAGTCAGTCTTGGTGTGGGGTTTGTGTCTGCCTTGTACTTTGAGCATGCCTTTAGAGTGTGTTCAGGCGATCCACAAATCATATAAAGACCATCAGCTCGCCGGCAGTCCTTTACCTCATGTTTGAGTTTCTTACAATAATAGCAAGTCCTTGCTGGCGGTGTTCTTTCCTTATTCATAATATAACTATGAGCTGCTCTCAAAGCTGCCTTAGTGCGAACCAGTCTGTTCCCGCCAAAATATTCGGCCAAGAGCTATTTGTTCCCTTATAACCCTTATAAAAAAGGGAGAGAAGAAAGAGGAAAAGAATTCACGGTTGGACATCACATGTTAAACACATGAGCGCTTATATGCAAAGCATATAAGCGTTGAAAGAAAATAACAAAAGGCCAAACAGGCCTCACGTGTTAAACATGTGAGCGACCATATGGAAAGCATATAGGCGTTGAAAACACATAACTAAGGGCCAAACAGGCCTCACGTGTAAAACACGTGAGCGCTCATATGCAAAGCATATGAGCGCTGAACATAAATAACCAATGACCAAACATGCCTCACGTGTTAAACACATGAGCGCTCATATGCTCATATGAGTGCTGAAAATAAACTAAATAAAACAATTAATGGTCAAACAGGCCTCACGTGTAAAACACGTGAGCGCTCATATGCAAAGTATGAGCGCTGAACATAAACATGCTAAAACCCATAGCAGGGGTCACGTGTTAAACACGTGAGTTCTCTTGCCTCTCGCATGCAAAGCATGGGAGCGCCCCAATTTAAAATGTTCCCATTAAATTCTTTGTGATAAAATTAAATCCTATTTGGGAAATATTTTCCCTGATCTTTCTAATATGGAAAGATCTTTCTCTAACAGAGAATCCTGGATTTAAAATCCGATGGTGATAAATATCACCAATTAAATCATCTGATAGAATTAAATTCTATTTGAGAAATATTTTCCCGATCTTCCTCAAACTAGAAAGATCTTCTCTGTTAAACAGAGGACATTTGGATCAAAGATCCAACGGTGATCATCTGGTAGAATAAAATTCTATCATAGGAAAATATTTTCCTAATCTTGTTAAACTAACAAGATATTCATATGATAAGAATAAAATTCTATATTAAATTAATGAGATATCCATATGATAGAATTAAATTCTATATTAAGAAAATATATTTCTGATCTTGTTAAACTAAAAAGAAATGATAGAATAAAATTCTAATCTTGTTAAAACTAACAAGATATTCATAATCTTGTTAAACAAACAAGAAATCTTCTCTGTTACACAGAGAGCCTTTGGATTAAAAATCCAACGGTGAATAAAATTCATCGATTGATCTAAAAGATCATGGAATCAATCATGATCTCTCAATGAGGGATTCTCTTAACAAATTGATTCTTATTCTTCTCGTATAAATAAGAGCGAGGAGAGGAAGAGACACAAGGAGAGGGGAAGAAAAATATAGAGAGAATTTAATTCTCTAAAAGGAGGAAACCACCCCATAAGCTTTCCAAAAAGCTCCCACAAAAACAAAAGAGAATTTAATTCTCAAACAAAGGGTTTAACCCTTCTAAAATAGAACTTAGTTCTTTCTCTGATTGAGGTCTGCAGAAACAGATCTCCCCACAAGTTGAGAATTTAATTCTCATCAGGGAGATTCTGTTATGCAGATTCAAAACTTAGGGGAAAGAACTAAGTTCAAAGAATTTAATTCTTACAAAAGTATATAGGAATTTAATTCCTCTGATAAAACTAGGGTTTAACCCTGTAAAAAGAATTTAATTCTTATAAAACAAGAGACTTGAAATTCTCTAAACTCAGAAACCAGTATCATTAATATGAGATCAAAATCTTCATGTACATAGAAGGAAAGACTGGTGATTCATTAGTGTTCAAGACTATAATGAAACCTCACGTGTTTCCCCACGTGAGTACCTTTGATGAACAAAAAAGAATGGCTGAGACCGAGTCACGTGTTTCACACGCGAGCATTTAAAAAGAACAAGAAGTGCGTCCTAGGGTAGTCACGTGTTTCCCACGCGAGCGTCTAAAAGAAGAACATGAAGTGCCTCCTAGGGCAGTTACGTGTTTTCTACGCGACCGCCAATCAAGTGCTTAGCACTTACCAAAAATAGCGCTCACATTTTGAGGGCGCCTCACGTGTTCGCACGTGAGCACCACAGGGTCCAAGTGTTTAGCACTTATATGAAAGATGGAATAAAACCCAGAAAACAGCTCCCACTTTGGAGCGCCTCACGTGTTCACACGTGAGCGCCTCCAAAATTCAATGTTTAACACCGATCTAGCGCCTCACGTGCGATACATGTGAGTGCTGCATATACCAGTGCTTAGCACTGGGGGGGATGACTATGGAAACCTTAACCTAACCCAAATTAGCCAAGTTTCATGAGGCCAAAACCTCTTTGATCTCCAATCAATCGAGGCCCCCTCGTGCTCATGTCTTCCTAAACCGATCCTAGTCCCAAACATGACTAATGATCTTCCGACGGATATTCATCCCATATCTTCCCTCAATCTGGAAATTGGTTCAAGGGTACATCTCTCCACACCTTTGATGCATGTCGTTGTAATTCTTCAACGTCTTCAGAGAGATGGTGGGTCCCGACAACCAACAACTCTTTGGTGCATTCCCAAACCGATGGGCACATCCCAATATGGACCGCAACGTCCTTAAACTACAATGGACTGCAACGTCCTTAAACTAGCTACGGACCATAACGTCCTCAAACTACTATAGACCGTAACGTCCTTAAACTAAAACCTCACCTCAAAAATGGTGATCTACTGACCACGACGTCCTTAAACTAACAATAGACCGAAATGCCCTTAAACTAAAACAATAGAGCCCAAATGCTCTTTTGTTGGATCTGAATGATCCTAAAACCTTGTTAAGTAGATCTTAGTCTAAAATTGGACTAACGTATTCTTAACAAACATTTAAGTTAATCTTAATCTCAAACAAGATTAACTATCCTTAAATAAAACCAAACCCAAATCTAAGAATATACAGATTTGGACCAATCCACGCCCTACGGGCGATGACACAAATTAGTCTCCGTATACAATCCACAGGCAACCAAAAATAAAACAAACACACACGACACAAAGTGAACTTCTGGAGCAGGAGAAAGTGGTTATCGCGATGCGGTAATGTAATTTACTGCAGGGGCTTGCTCCTGCAGGGAAGAGTGTCCCCACAATCAAAAACCCCTCGCAAACGAGGAGGAATCTGACGAAGTCCGCTACAACGGCCGCATCTGTCCAAACCCCCGATACACGGTGCCATAAATCAACTTGGCATCTTCGGAGAGGTGGACAGATAAAACCAAATAGCATCTGCCCCTAAATTCAGGTAAGACGATCCATCCCGGTTCCGTCTCTGTTTTTGACGGTGAATAGATTTTGGCACGCCCAGTGGGACCTTTTCCTCTTTCCATTCCACACTTCGTGTGTCGTGTTTTTCCGCGATCAAATAATCGCGGTATATATGTTTGTGGTTGCCCTTGGATGATGGGATACTGAAGCCGGCGTTTCGTCTCTATGAAGAATGGCATTTGCTCCCACCCTAGCAACTCAGGCTCTGTTATATCTGGTGGAGTCAAGTATGAGCCACTTGCAGCCGTAAATCTCTGCAATCTGGCTCTTCAAGAAATCAACTGGCTTCTCTTTGGGTCGATACTCCCACCTCCCACCCTCGGTGCTTCAACGTCGAAGGAGGAAGCCCAGAAGAAGTCTGTCTTTTACAGGCTCGCTTCCCAAGCAGCAGCTTTGCCGACGGAATCAGTTCTCAAACAACTGGCACCTGCTAAGGACCAAGGTCGATGCAGGGGGCAGGATATTTAAGCTCTCAAAGGAAACAGGGCGCAGGCTCGGCAAAATCCTTAAGCTAATCAAATCCCGGCCGTAAGAAACGGTCGACGTCGATATCGGCGTCATACAAAATGAGCTGGGGGCAGTTCTTCGTATGGTCCTGTTTCAACCCCAGTGGTGAATGTTGTTGTTCCAACCGGGAACAGCTTCAAACTGTTGCGAAGGGTCAGACAAAATTCTCCCACCGCAATATTGAAGAAATCTCCGCAGCCCATGGAGATCCCACGAGAGCAGAAACCAGTCCGCTCCCTATAACAACTTTCTTCATCTATATATAAGGTGTGGAACCAGGTGAAGGACTCAGTCGTCGTCTGCAGCTCTTCCTCTAAACGTCAGCCAAATTCTGACAAATCCCCTTTTAAATACAAGGGGATTCATCCCAAGACGGATCCTGATACAGCGGTTCCTCCCAAAACCAAAGCGTCTTTTCACAAAAAAGATAGGGCTAATAAAGCTCAAGTGCCCGAAGCAAACTCCAAAGGTCAAAACTCAAAAAATCCTAAGCCTAGGGGTATGGTAGTTCACATAGTCTATGTGGGGAATTATAAAGACGAAGTTCGAGATTATACTAGTCACCGACCTCAAACTCGGTCCCTGACAAAAATTCAACTGCAACGTGAAAAGCTGCAAGAGATGCTCACTCAGGCGGCAGCAAACGCTAATCCATCGCCTAAGGAAAATTCTGAGGACGCACCCGAAGAAAGAGCAGAGAAGGAGTCGGATATTGATTTCCTAAAGCGCGCTCTGAAATAGAGAGATGAAGAAGCGACAGAAATGTCCACTATAATGAACCAGATGGACTTTCTAATTCAGAATATGGCTGGAATGATGGTTCAATCGGAACCACTGGAAGATGAACCGCCGGTAGTTGGTCTTAAAGATAAGAATGACATTTCAAATCCTCTACAAACCTCATCAACGGCTGAGGAGGAAACGATTCCTAAAAGAAAAGCTAGACACATATATCGCTCAGCAAGTCAAAACTCACTATGCCAGTGAAGCATCAAATAAGTCAATCAAGCCTGGTTGACCGTATCCGGCGTGCTACGATCAAATACAGTACCCGCCAGAATACATACTTCCGACTCCACATATACAAAGGAACTGGGAATCCTCACCAGCACATCGCGCGATTTAAATTCATGTGCGGTAATACTGGAGAGAATGATATACTTCTCCTCTAACAGTTCGTCAGCTGTCTGGCGGGCATTGTCTTCGAATGGTATGCGGAACTCCCGAATGACTCCATGAATACCTTCGACGATGGAGATGCTCTTCTGTCAGAGATTTACTAGTGTGAATAAACGTACTACCGTAACGACGTTGGTCAATGAAAGGGTTAGACCGAATGAGACCTGGGTTCAATATGTTATCCGATGGCGAAATCTCTGGTCAAAATGCAAGCAACGTATCGACGAAGCTACAGCTGTGGGAATGTTCATAGCCACTCTTGACCCAAATTCAAAAGGTGTTCCCATTTACTGCCCTTTTCAAGCCGACAACCTTCCAAGAGCTCATAAATAAAATGACTCGATTGGATCAGCTGGGTCAAGACCCTTCATCATTCGATGAAGATGAATGAAAAGCGGAGGTAAGGTGGCATTTGTCGCCAACGCTCAACAGAAAATGAGCGACTTTGAAGAAACCCGTAGCCAAAATAACGACGACGTGGGTACTCGCTCCCCCCCCGAGATATACACAGGGGGCATATTTCTTACTTGCGGAAGAATCTCTACGTGGGATGGTCCTTTCTTCTCAAAGAACAGATAGAATATCAAGAGACTTACAAGCGGGTTCTGCAACCAAGTGGAATATCCCACTTGAACCAAAAATCCATGGGAGGGATGTGAAACCCATGTCCCACTCCGAATCAGACGATGAGGAAAAAACCCTAAGTCAAATTCATTCTTCCAAGGAAGAGGAAGATTCGGAAGGAATGACGTGGTATCTCATTCCTTTGTATATGAAGAAGACGCTCCATCAGTATCGAAAAATGACATTGATATGCAAGGGGCAGGTGCTGTTTAAAATGCCTAGTACTTCCTGCAAAACAACCCAATTGGCACGATGATAGATGAAGAAGTCCAAGAAGGTAAAAATAGTTGTTCATCGCAGAAAACTGCATTTTAATATCGCTCATTCATTTTCTATTTAGTTAAATATCAGTACTATTAATCAGTGTCTGCTCAGTAATTACAGTTTACAGGTATTCGTGATTAAATATTGGAAACACACTCAATATCACGGATATAACGCTTGGGAGCCAACACTGCAATCAGAATAGGAAACCGACCGATATCCAAAGAGTTCTTTTGCAAATAAATGTGTGCACACAATTTTGGTCCAACACAATACAAGTGTACACACAACTCTTTGGCATAGACCATGGTGGGGCTGCCCATGGCACACACAAATGATGGCTTGTGCAAATGGGGGGACATGGGTAATAAATGCAAAAAGTTTTGATGTGATATTAGCTTCAAGTTTCCCTCCAAATTTCTTAGTGCAAACCAAGTTATTAAAAAGAAATCAAACAGAACCTGAGAGATTGTGGAGTGAACTAAATATCACCACAGCAAAACGAGCCCATGTGCTCGGATTTAGACCAGCGAGTCCCCATGAAAATCCGGCGCCGCCGGCCCCTCTTGCTCCAATCATCCTCATTTTTCTTCTGGTCATTTCTTAGGGTCACATCAGTCCATCTATATTGTTTGTTTATTCTGGAGTTGAGCCTATAAATACCAGGATAGATATTGAGCAAGGGTACCATGTAGCATATACTCCATTTTTATAGTTTCCTTTGTTTTCTTTTGTTTTTGGTTTAGGCTTGAGAGTGAGTGGGCTTTAACTTGGTCTCTTCTTCTTCTTCCCTCTTGAAGTTTTCTCTTGAGAGCTTCATTATGGAGGTTGAACAAATTACCAATATCTTGTACCTCAACTTCAAGTGTTAATATATATTGCTTTGTTTATTTGCTTTACTTTCTTTACTTGCTTTTCTTTTCTTTTCATTATGTTGTGTAACTAATCTTTCTTTGGTTGTGGTCATGGTGAGGAAGTGAGATGAAAGGCTTTGCCTCGTCCTCCTCTTGTTAATGTTTTAATATGCTTAATGTGTGATTCTAAATTAGAGATTGTTTTATATATTGATGTGATATGGTATTTTGAAACCATGGTTACTTTGTAAGCTCTTTATATACCATATTCACTCTCTTTCCCTATTTCACAATGTTTAAGTTGAAAACAATTTGGTGTTAGGTTTGCTAAGTTTGGATGTGGTATTTTGTGATCAAGTGACTTGACAAATCTCTTGGTTTCATATACCATATACCATCACAAACACTTAGCACACTTAACACGGAAATCATTTGCTCTCACTCACTAATTTGTGTTTTTAATATTGTGGTATGTTTGCTAATCCTTGTGCTTAGTGTTGATACCCAAGATTGGACATACAAACTGTAAGTGAACAAAACAGACTCGTTTCGTGTTTGAGTCGAATATCGACAACTTGACGACTTGTGCCTCGCAACCGCCTTGACAAGTCATACTACGCGCCGGGATCGACATAAGAATGGACAACTCATGAATAAGGGAGCGTCGAAGGAATCGTCGCGATTCGACCATTCGAGCCAAAGCCATAGCCATTTTCTTCCTTGCTTGTTTTTCTTATTTTCATATTCTATTCATTTTTTGTTACAAACCAACCAATTCATTATTTGTTGAACCTTAAACAACAAAACCTAATACACAATTCCCTGCGGATCGACCCGTACTTGCCGGCTTGCTACAACGCCCCGTGCACTTGCGGTTTATAAATTTTAAAATGAGAACGAGCTCGCGTGCGCATCCGTTTCCTTAAAACGTTTCCATTTCCAAAACATACACGTTTGCGCGCACGGGTGAATACCCAACAAGTTTTTGGCGCCGTTGCCGGGAAGTTGGTAGTATTGGGTATTGTTATTTCTGGTTCGTACTAACAAATTAACTTCTAACTCAATTTTTTTTTCAAAACTAACATAACACACAATTTTCTGACTTTGCTCTTTGTTGCTGAACCTGCTAACACTCTGAAATTTATTTTAAAAATCAAGTTATACCATAAGAGCACTTAGCTAGCCTAGAGAACCCATCAAAAATTCAAGCACCTAACTCCTAAACAAAACCGGCGACATCAGTAAAATGTCCGAGGCCGCCAGTCTGTTTGTTTGATTTTGGTTTTTTTCTTTTTTGGTGATCTCCGGTCACTTGTTGGTATTCTAGTGGTATTGTTTGATTTTTGTAATTTTGTGTGTGCAAGAATTGGGGCATATATATTGCTTTTTGACACTAAATATTGCATTTTTCCGACATTTCAGTTTTTAAGGAATTACGACCAGTGATCGTGCGGAGCGAGGCTCAAATTCAAATTGCAAAACGTTTGTGAAGTATAGTGCCAAAGATCCGGGTAGTTTGACCCGCGCAAGCGAACATTCAAATACCCGTAATCACTTCAAAAGGGTTCTTAACCCAAATCGCATCGGTACGTATTTCCTAACATATTCTTCTTGAATTCGACGCATTCCACTATTCTATTTTCTACAGGATTCTTCGTACAAGCTTGCCACCAATTACACAGAGAACTAACCGTATTTGTTGCAGCGCTTAAATTTAAACTGAAAAAGAATTGATTTATTGATTGATGTCTTGAATTCTTTTATTGATTGCGCATTTGCATCTTAATACGGATTTAAAGGCAAAAAGACCAAACAAGATACGGTAAAGGATTTCATCACTTTTCTCCGTGGCCCGCAAATCACAAAACTACATTCTTACATACCCCCAGTAATTGAAAATCAATTAAAATTCTGATTTTAAGGACTTCGCACTCAGTAGGAGAAGTTGACTGTGTTTAGAACATCGCTTAACGGTATATCGTTCACGGGGTGTGTAGGCAGGTGTTTAAGAGAAAGGGTTATTTAATTAAAGAACTTCGCGAAAGCGTTGGAAAACCTCCCCTTATCTCTGCACTTACCTGGCTTCATGATCCATACATCTTGAGCCTGTTTCTCGACACAGTTTTACTTCAACAATCAGGTTCTTGAGCAGGTCTAGTTGACTAGCATAACATAGACTTCTAAGGGTGTGATATTCTTTGTTTTTGTGGCATTTGTGAATTCTTGTTAATATGGGTGACACACAATTTAATTCAATTTTTCACGATTCTTATTCTTTTTTTTATACTCAATCCCAATTCACTTGTTCAAATTGCCAAAATTCTTCCCACATTCATGACAACTGTCCTTTCTTAGGAGGTAACAATCGTCCCAGAGTTTTGATAATGGTCACCCACCTAACGCTCTTGAACCCAGTCCCACTTCAACCATAGACCAAATGATTGAAAATTTAGAGAAAGAGGTCGACAGATTAACTGCTTTAGCATCACCACCATCACAACCCCTTCAACTCGAAATAATTGAACCATCATTAGGGAATGATAGTGAGATGGATGCTAAGTTGACCGGTTTAGAGAAAGGTATTGAAGTAATGACTGTGGTCAAGAATCAATCAACTTCGACGCTAGCCCTGTTCATACAGCAGTCTGAGCAATTATTTCATGCTCAAGCTCAATCTTTGGCTAGAATAGAAGAACAAGAGAAATATTTAGCTGAGAGAATTCTAGGGAGTGAACACTGTCAATCGGAACCCAATAATGTTAATGTCTGTCATCTAGAAAGTCATCCAAGTGAGATAAACGATCAAACAAATTTTGATGATTTCATAGATGATGATACAAATGAATTGACTGAGTATTAGCAGGACACACAAGAAAACCCTCTAAGTCAGTCCACCACCAGGCTTCAGGTATTCATTGAGCCTGTAATACCCTGTAACACCCGAGCCCAATAATACTATTTATATTACTAGTTGAGGGTTTCATATTGCTCATTCCAGTTATCCTGACTATTTGGCGTTTATTGCTAAATTTTAACCGGTTAAATCATTTTGGCACATAACAAATTTTAACACCTAAAATGAGATTAAAAGTATCCATGTTGGCCTACTCGTCGCCACTAGTCGCGTGGTAGCGTCCGCGTGTCGAGATTCCGTCCCGTTTGGCTAAACGAGCAAGCTCGGACGACTACGCGCGCGTGCAAGTGTCCGACTTGGGGGCATGCATTTTAATCACTAAACACCTCTTTTCAAAATTTGGAACTCGCTTAAAATCCTATAATTTGAATTTGGAACATTTGGGCGCAACCCGGGCGCGATTTGGAAATGTTTCATTTAGCGCCGAAAATACCCATTTTTAATTTAATATTATTTTAACTATATAAGTTTTCCTGTTACAAATCTAACGTATAATCCTATATGAAATCTTTAAAATCTTTTAAATTTTTTGGAGCCAGCCAATCACCACGAGGGGATTAATCCCTCGTGGGGCCCCTAATCCTCTCTCTCTCCGCCTCTCTCTATCTCTCTCTAAATTTTCTCATTCTCTCTCTATCTCTAACCCTCTCTCTATCTCTCATATAATCTTTCTCTCTCTCTCTCCAACTCTTTCTCTCTCCCATGTTATATATTTCACGTTCTCCCCTGAAGAAACCCATCGCGAGAACCTCACCGAACCCTAACCCTAGCCCTCGTACTCGCGCCGCCGACCTCCCCGCGACCTCGCCGTCGCCGTCAGCACCTCCTCAACCTTGCTGCACCCCTCCTACCTCCTTCCTCCGCCTCTTCCCGCGCCTGCACCCAACCCCGACGCCACCCTCTGCACCGCAGACCTCGTCGACGTCGCCTCCAGCCACCGACGACGCCCGCGACTCCCTCTCCTCCTCCTCGTCGCGACCTCGTCGTCGCCTTCCTCCTCCCCTCGCTGGACCACCACCAACCCGAGCCCATAACCCCATCACCTACCCTCTGCAGTTCGCCGAAAAACGTGCCGTCTGTTAGTGTATATGCCCTAGAGGCCATTACTGTATCATACTAGTTTGTATATTACTTAATGGAAGCTTGGGATATTCACAGTTGTATATACAATCTTGCTCGAAATGGTAGTATGCTACTTGGTTTGTCTCTGCTTTAATATGTGCATGTGTTTCTTTTAGCATATTGCAGGTATACATATTAGTAGAGCCCTTAGGATCTTTGCTTGATTACCAGCGTTGTGATGGCGCTCGCACTCGTGGGAGCTGGGTAATCTATAAGCACATCCTTATACAGGTCCCTGGTCGTTGGACTATCGAGACAGGGCATCGATACTCCGGAGTAGACTAGCGTATGCGCTTCTCATCCCAGTGTGGGAGACGGTCTGTCCCACAGCCGTTAGTACGTCGTACTTGGGATAGTATGCGGGTGCTCGTTAGGTTACGAGTACACTGGACAGGACTCGTCGGGAACTGTTGGTTGGTAATATACCTATCGTCAGTTATCAGTTCCCAGGTGACATGAGTACAGCTTAGTCCGCTGACTTGACATTGTCACTTCGCCTCGAGTGTGTTCCCACTGCACTTTGATTACTACCCTACCATGGCTCAGAGGAGTCGTGCAAACAGGTAGTTTTTGGGTGCAGTCCCGAAGCACTTGGAGGCAGTGACGGTTAGACAGGATTCGTCTCTCCCGGTATTGGGGGTTGACATCGCGCTGTGTCCAGGAGAGCCATTACACGAGTAGTCCCTGGCCAGGGCAAGCGAGATATACTGGTAGGCTTCCAGTGTTATCTCAGGGTGTTCTGGGCTACACTCCGACACGACTTGTACCGCTATTAAGGGACTGACGTTCACCGCCCCCCTAGGCCCGCCATGCGATGTATCAGACGAACAGAACGGACTGTACGGAGACTGTCACATACAGGCTCAGTAGGAGTGCAGATGGGGTTCACCTCGTCAGTCTTCTTATCGACATCTACCTGGGGACCGTTACGTACAGCTAGTGCCGCTTGCGGTCTGTGGTTAAACCCACTGCCAGCGTAGTGTCGAGTCTTTAGAGTCCCACACAGAGAGCTATTCGCCTTTAGGCAAAACGAGTAGAGGTCGCATGGTTTTGCGACAGGGTTCGTTCGCATCCGCGCACTTGTGCACGGTTGCTGTCCGGACAGTTTATACTAGCGGGCTTTGGTTTAAGCCGGATCCTAGTATATGATTTGAGATTGGTTTTTCTCATTGTATTCGTGTTCCTCGGATCACGAATGCGGGTGCGTATGCACAGTTGCTTGAGATTGAGGGAGAGGACCTTGTTTAGGGTTAATGACTATTGTCATTTTATTAACCCTATTGTTTTTGTGTGTATTATTGTTAATTAATAATTAGCTTAATTATTGTGCATGGTTGTTGTTGTTGACATTTTGACTTCTTTGACTTGTTGACCATGTTGACAAGTTGACCATGATCATTTCATTTGGAAGATGCTCTTTGATCCTTGCAATTTGCATTAAAAGTGAAATGATAATGGTCACCTCTTGATTAAACCATGACAATTTTCTTGCTAATTAATTAATTAAAATAACACACACATATTAGTGAGAATGGCTCACTAATAATTCATTCTCTCATATCTTTTCTCTCTCTTGCTCATCCTCTCTCTCAAGCTCTCTCCCTCTCATGTATTGAGAAACATAAAAGCTTGAGAAAAACCTTCACTTGATCTTCTCTACTCACTTCTAGGGTTCAAGTCTTAGCATTTCTTGCACTCTAGTTACTCCTAGCTTGGAGTTGAAGCTAAAGGTCGAGGCTTTCGGGTGGATCCTTCTTTGACGGAAGAAGACAAGCAAGGTGAGGCCTTTCTACCATTCCGACGAGCAAGGAGAGAAAGAGTTCGAGCTCAAGGTATAACCTTTCTACAACTTAGCTAGTTGTTAGTTTTCTTTAGCTAGCTTTAGTTTAGTAAAGATCCTCACAAGCAAGGTCCATGTTGCCTAAGTCATTAAAAATCCAATTTTTATTATGTTTTCCGCCTCCCCGTAAGGACCGGGGTGGGCAACGTGGACTTACAGTGGTATCAGAGCCTAACTAAACTCAAACTAGCTAGGTAGTGAAGTGTAACGAAGTTTCGAAACCGAAAATCCAAAAACCGAACTTTTGAAAAACCCTAGTTTCTGTTGAAATTTTTTCTGCTCAAAATGGAAAACTTTATATTTGTAAATTCGGCTCAGGGTTTTTTGTGGACACCCACGAAATACGGTACAGTGATTCGTTCAAACCGCCGCGCTTCCGCCGCACGAGGTAGCCATCTGCCGCGGAAGCGCCGCGGTTTGTCGTCTTCTCTGCATCGTTTTTCATGCAGTGTCTGTCTGTGTTGATTTTGGGATTTTTAGGATATATTATATGTGCCCAGATTTTCCAGAACTAAAATTTACTTTTGGGGGCCTATAAATCCGTATTTTTTCGGAACTTCACTACACTTTAACTACATCGGTTATATCTGTAATGCTTGCATGTATTGAACGTCGGCTAATCGCTATAAGACGATTAGTCGGGGTTATACATGATCTGTGATTGTTATTGGTTTGTGGATATGAATGGATTGGATTGTCGCGGGTGAATGGCCGGGGTGGATGTGAGATGAGCGTTGTTTTTCTTTCATTCATTTGTAACATGTAAATTGATGTAATAATATTCTTTGTATGGCCGCACAACCGGGTCGGGGTTGTAGCCGTCATTGTATAATTCTTTTTACTGTTTTTGCTCCTTGGATAGACCCACGGAGGGGGTGCACAAACTACCGGGTATCTCGAAGTGCCGAGTGGCCTACTCACGGTGGTGAGGGAGGTTGCTTCGCTTCGGGTGCTTGGCGGGTAGTTTGCCGCACCCGTAGGGGTCTTGGGTGGGGTATTGGCTGTTCACCGCGACCGTGTAATCCGCTTTGCGTTGCAGGCTCGAACGCATTGCGGATTCCTAGTATATCCAATGTATTCATCTGTGATCTGTAATGTCTATCATTTATATATAATAACTATTTAGGCGTTGCTTATGTTTTACAGCCGCGCTAGCCCAGCCCCCGCTCTGTCGTTAGTTAAGTAACCTAACGGGTGATGACGGGGCCCCGTGGCGAATGCGAATGGCATAAGCGTACGTCATATTTTGGTTGTTTTCTGCAATGGTAGGATTAAATGATGGGACGCATTAAAAGAACTAATGCAAGAAATAAACCAAGTAAAAGTCGAATGGAACACTTTGAAAACCACTCGGTTCTTTTCAAAACAAAACTTTTAAACGCAGAGCTTGAACCACTCCTTTTAAAAGCTATCTCGTTCCATCGATTATATCAAGTTCACTACGTTCACGGTTTCGCCAAAACCATCCGTAGCCCTCCGTCGTTTCATATGAATGTTCAACGGTATTCAAGCTGTGTTTGTTGGCCTTAGTCAAGGCACAGTGTTTGGTAGCTGGTGGGTATTCATATGTTGCATAGATAGAATGCGTTGGTTTGAGACAGTCGTATTGCCTTGTTGGCCATAGTCAAGGGTGGATACGGGTGGGTTCAAATTAACCTGGATAACGACGGGTAGAACTTGACATGTGACTTATGATTTGTTGGCCTTAGTCAAGGTCATAAGAGCATGGGGCAAAAATCCACATCGGGAGTTTCATAAGTACTGAAACTTGCTAGATCTGCATACCATTTGGAGTGTGGTGATTCTGGTAGGATTCCTTCAGTTTCGTCACGCGATGATATTTGGATCCCGATCCTACTGTGAGTATATGCTACTCCTCGGGAAAACTCTCACTTAACGATCAATGCTATAAACCTAGTAGGTGCCTAGAAAGGTGTTAGCGGGGCTACGCCCACAGGGAAAAGAGGTTATTTAATTAAGGAACTTCGCGAAAGCGTTGGAAAACCTCCCTCGAAGTACCGACACTGGCCTGGCTGAACGGTTAAGCAAGTATTGTACGGTAAGAATGATCCCGGCTAATCCTTTTCTTTATGGTTTGAGAAGGGATTCGAGAAACAGTGGGAGCCATCCAGTTTAGACAAACTAAAAACCACTCTAAACTTGCAAGAGCATCATGCTAAAGTGTTTCTTTTCTCTCTCCTAATTGCAGCGACCATTCAACATGACCGGACTTAAGTTACTGTTAGATAAAAATATATTGACAGGGCCAAACTACAAAGATTGGCTCAGGAATGTCAAGATGGCTATCACTTATGACAAGCTGGGGTATATACTTACCACCAAAGCTCCCCCTGTCCCAGGTCCCACCTCCAGCGTCGCGGATGTAGAAATCCATAAGACATGGGAGATAGATTGCGCGAGGGCCAGATGCCTCGTACTAGCCTCGATGGACAACGAACATCAGAGGAGGCACGAGAATATGGACCTAGAGTCCATATTTCTCCATACAAAAGAACTGTATGGAGAGCAGTCTCGTATCGCGAGATACGAAGTGTCGAAGAAGCTTTTTTCGGCAAGGTTGGCCGTCGGATCATCGGTAGCGGACCACGTGCTTAAGATGATCGGCTACATAGAGGAGCTCGCGGATCTTGGGACCACGTTGGAGAATGAACTCTATACCGATTTGATTCTCCAGTCCCTTCCTTCCACTTACGCCCAGTTCGTTCTTAACTTTAACATGCAAGGAAAGGAGGTTGAACTTGCCGAACTTCTGAACATGTTGAGGACTGCTGAGGGCACCCTACAGAAGGGTAGGGAGACATCCACTTTGTTTGTAGGAGGATCTTCCTCTTCTAGGTCCAGGGCGAAAGCCAAGGGCAAGAAGAAGAAAGCCCCCGCCAAACCAAGAGGCGGTGTCGGTAAAGTGGATACGAAGGGAAAGGGTAAAGCAACAAAAGTAGCGGGGAAGATGGTGGGGAAGGAAGAATGCTTCTATTGTCACAAAAGTGGTCACTGGAAACAAGATTGCAAGGCTTGGAAAGCCAGAACACAGGATTTGAAGCGAGTTGCAGCTTCAGCTTCAGGTGTGTATGTTATTGAAAACTGTCTATCAATAAACTCTACATCCTGGGTATTGGATACCGGATCAGGATCTCATATCTGTAATTCTTTGCAGGCGTTGAGAAAGCGTAGAGTTTTGAAGGCAGGTGACATGACCCTCAGAGTTGCGAACGGTGCTAGCATGGATGCAGAGGCCGTGGGGGACTATCACCTGGGATTATCTGATGGACACTTTTTGGTTTTGCGTAGTTGTTATTATGTACCAAATGCAACCTGTAATATCATATCTGTATCTTTATTATCTAAAGAAGGTTATGAATTTGCATTTGTAAGTAATGTAGTGAACATTCACCTTAATCAAGTTTTGATTGGGTCAGGTACATTAAACAACGGTATTTACGTTTTAAACCAACCACAGGTTTTCAATATCCAGAATACACACAAAAGAAAGTCTCCAGATATTAATCAGGCTTTCTTATGGCATTGTAGACTGGGTCACATCAATGAGACACGGTTGACTAAGTTACATAAAGAAGGATACTTGGATCCGTTCGAGTATCAGTCTTATGCCACTTGTGAATCTTGTCTCATGGGAAAGATGACAAAGGCTCCGTTCACTGGACACGGAGAAAGAGCGAGCGAGCTCTTGGGACTCGTACACAGCGACGTGTGCGGTCCAATATCTACACATGCGCGGAGCGGTTACTCTTACTTCATTACTTTTACGGATGATTTTTCAAGGTACGGTTATGTCTTCTTAATGAAACATAAGTCCGAGGCCTTTGAAAAGTTCCAGGAATATAAGAATGAAGTGGAGAAACAGACCGGCAAAAGTATCAAGATTCTAAGATCGGATCGAGGTGGAGAATACTTAAGTGCCGAGTTCCTGAATTATTTAAAAGAGAATGGAATTCTCTCTCAGCTTACTCCTCCATACACTCCGCAACACAACGGTGTATCGGAGAGACGGAACCGAACCCTATTGGATATGGTACGGTCCATGATGAGTAAGGCTGAGTTACCGCGATCTTTCTGGGGTTATGCACTGGAAACAGCTGCACATCTCTTAAACCAAGTTCCTACTAAAACAGTGCCTACCACACCATATCAGATGTGTAGTGGGAAGAAACCCTGTCTTAAATCCTTTAAGACATGGGGATGTCCAGCTTTTGTAAAAAAGCAGCATGCGGACAAGCTCGAGGCACGCTCAGTACAGTGCAAGTTTGTGGGATACCCAAAGAACTCCAAGGGGTATCTCTTCTATTACGCAGATGAGCAAAAAGTCCTTGTTTCTCGTCATGCCCGCTTCTTGGAAACTGAGTTTTTAGAAAATCAGATAAGCGGGAGCGCAGTAGAACTGGAAGAAATTCCAGAACCACAAACCATTACTGAAAGCTTAGAGGAACCAGAAGGTTCGAAAGAACAGGACATTCCTATGCCACTCCGCAGGAGTAGTAGGCAGTCTCATCCGCCCGAGAGATACTGCGGTTTTCTCATTGACGGGGATAGAGAGGACTGCATCCTAGATTGTGATGAGCCTACTAGCTTCCAGCAAGCCATTCAGAGCGTCGACTCGGTAAAATGGTTGGATGCAATGCGGACCGAGATGGAGTCCATGTACACCAACAAAGTATGGACGTTGGACATTGCTCCAGACGGGGTAAAACCCGTAGGATGCAAGTGGATCTTCAAAAGGAAGATTGGTGTAGATGGACAGGTTGAGACCTATAAAGCTAGACTGGTAGCAAAGGGTTTTCGTCAGCGACCTGGTTTGGACTATGACGAAACCTTTTCTCCAGTAGCTATGCTGAAATCCATTCGGATCCTTCTTGCCATCGCTGCTTTCCACGATTATGAGATTTGGCAGATGGACGTAAAGACAGCTTTTCTAAATGGTCATTTAGAGGAGTGTGTCTATATGGACCAGCCAGAGGGTTTCATTCAGGGTGGGAGCAGCGGAAAGGTGTGCAAGTTACTCAAGTCCATTTATGGACTCAAGCAGGCATCGCGGAGTTGGAACATCTGCTTTGATGAGACGGTCAAAGAATTTGGCTTTATCAAAAATCCAGATGAACCATGCATCTATTGTAGATTTGTAGCGAGAACTGTAGTATTCCTCGTTTTATACGTGGATGACATTCTCTTAATAGGAAATGACATTCCTATGCTACAATCTGTCAAGGGGTTCTTGTCACACAGGTTCTCCATGAAAGACCTGGGTGATGCCTCATACATTCTGGGTATCCGGATCTACCGTGACAGATCCAAGAGGATATTAGGACTCTCACAGTCCAGGTACATCGACACCATACTGAAGAGATTCAGTATGGAAGATTCCAAGCGCGGTAATCTACCTGCTTGTCACGGGATCACCCTCTCCAAAGAGATGTCTCCCAAGACTGATTTGGAGAGGGATCGCATGTCTATTATACCCTACGCTTCTGCGGTAGGCTCTATAATGTATGCGATGTTGTGTACCAGACCGGATGTGGCTTATGCACTGAGTGTGGTAAGCAGGTATCAGTCAAACCCTGGGGAGAAACATTGGATAGCAGTAAAGAACATTCTCAAGTACCTGAGAAGGACTAAGGAGATGTTCTTGGTGTATGGCGGAAAAGACCTGCAGATTGAGGCCTTTGCTGACTCCAGCTTCCAGAGTGACAAGGATGATTCCAAGTCCATGTCGGGTTTTGTCTTTACCCTCAATGGAGGGGCGGTGTGTTGGAAGAGCTCCAAACAGGAAACCGTTGCTGACTCGACTATGGAAGCGGAATACATCGCTGCATCTGATGCCGCAAAAGAAGCTGTCTGGATGAGGAAGTTCTTGAAAGAACTTCAGGTGGTTCCGTCCATTGTTGACCCAATACCTCTGTATTGCGACAACAACGGGGCTATAGCTTTAGCGAAGGAACCCAGGTCCCATCAGAAATCCAGACACATCTTAAGGCGGTATCACCTGATCAGGGAGATTGTGGATCGCCAGGAGATCGAGGTCCGGAGAGTTGCATCAGAGGATAACACAGCAGATCCATTCACCAAGGCCTTGCCCCAGACTCAGTTCGAGCGGCTGATCGAGATGATAGGTCTTCGATACGCCAGTACATGGCCTTAGTGCAAGTGGGAGATTGTTAGTGTATATGCCCTAGAGGCCATTACTGTATCATACTAGTTTGTATATTACTTAATGGAAGCTTGGGATATTCACAGTTGTATATACAATCTTGCTCGAAATGGTAGTATGCTACTTGGTTTGTCTCTGCTTTAATATGTGCATGTGTTTCTTTTAGCATATTGCAGGTATACATATTAGTAGAGCCCTTAGGATCTTTGCTTGATTACCAGCGTTGTGATGGCGCTCGCACTCGTGGGAGCTGGGTAATCTATAAGCACATCCTTATACAGGTCCCTGGTCGTTGGACTATCGAGACAGGGCATCGATACTCCGGAGTAGACTAGCGTATGCGCTTCTCATCCCAGTGTGGGAGACGGTCTGTCCCACAGCCGTTAGTACGTCGTACTTGGGATAGTATGCGGGTGCTCGTTAGGTTACGAGTACACTGGACAGGACTCGTCGGGAACTGTTGGTTGGTAATATACCTATCGTCAGTTATCAGTTCCCAGGTGACATGAGTACAGCTTAGTCCGCTGACTTGACACTGTCACTTCGCCTCGAGTGTGTTCCCACTGCACTTTGATTACTACCCTACCACGGCTCAGAGGAGTCGTGCAAACAGGTAGTTTTTGGGTGCAGTCCCGAAGCACTTGGAGGCAGTGACGGTTAGACAGGATTCGTCTCTCCCGGTATTGGGGGTTGACATCGCGCTGTGTCCAGGAGAGCCATTACACGAGTAGTCCCTGGCCAGGGCAAGCGAGATATACTGGTAGGCTTCCAGTGTTATCTCAGGGTGTTCTGGGCTACACTCCGACACGACTTGTACCGCTATTAGGGGACTGACGTTCACCGCCCCCCTAGGCCCGCCATGCGATGTATCAGACGAACAGACCGGACTGTACGAAGACTGTCACATACAGGCTCAGTAGGAGTGCAGATGGGGTTCACCTCGTCAGTCTTCTTATCGACATCTACCTGGGGACCGTTACGTACAGCTAGTGCCACTTGCGGTCTGTGGTTAAACCCACTGCCAGCGTAGTGTCGAGTCTTTAGAGTCCCACACAGAGAGCTATTCGCCTTTAGGCAAAACGAGTAGAGGTCGCATGGTTTTGCGACAGGGTTCGTTCGCATCCGCGCACTTGTGCACGGTTGCTGTCCGGACAGTTTATACTAGCGGGCTTTGGTTTAAGCCGGATCCTAGTATATGATTTGAGATTGGTTTTTCTCATTGTATTCGTGTTCCTCGGATCACGAATGCGGGTGCGTATGCACAGTTGCTTGAGATTGAGGGAGAGGACCTTGTTTAGGGTTAATGACTATTGTCATTTTATTAACCCTATTGTTTTTGTGTGTATTATTGTTAATTAATAATTAGCTTAATTATTGTGCATGGTTGTTGTTGTTGACATTTTGACTTCTTTGACTTGTTGACCATGTTGACAAGTTGACCATGATCATTTCATTTGGAAGATGCTCTTTGATCCTTGCAATTTGCATTAAAAGTGAAATGATAATGGTCACCTCTTGATTAAACCATGACAATTTTCTTGCTAATTAATTAATTAAAATAACACACACATATTAGTGAGAATGGCTCACTAATAATTCATTCTCTCATATCTTTTCTCTCTCTTGCTCATCCTCTCCCTCAAGCTCTCTCCCTCTCATGTGTTGAGAAACATAAAAGCTTGAGAAAAACCTTCACTTGATCTTCTCTACTCACTTCTAGGGTTCAAGTCTTAGCATTTCTTGCACTCTAGTTACTCCTAGCTTGGAGTTGAAGCTAAAGGTCGAGGCTTTCGGGTGGATCCTTCTTTGACGGAAGAAGACAAGCAAGGTGAGGCCTTTCTACCATTCCGACGAGCAAGGAGAGAAGGAGTTCGAGCTCAAGGTATAACCTTTCTACAACTTAGCTAGTTGTTAGTTTTCTTTAGCTAGCTTTGGTTTAGTAAAGATCCTCACAAGCAAGGTCCATGTTGCCTAAGTCATTAAAAATCCAATTTTTATTATGTTTTCCGCCTCCCCGTAAGGACCGGGGTGGGCAACGTGGACTTACACCGTCGACCCTCTTCGACGTCACTCGCGCCACCTCCGACCACCTCCTCTCCCCTGCGACCAGAACCCGGCCCTTAAACCCCCCTCATCGCACAGCACAACCGAACCAGCCGCCTCCAGCACTGCAGCCGCACTCCCGGGTCGCCGCCGGCGCCCCTCGCCGTCGAGCCATCGTGGTTGCACCCTGGTGCCTCCCTGTAAGCATCCCTTTATCGTTCCTTTTGTACTAGATCCCTTTCCCCGCTGATCCTTGTTACGTACATCGTTTTGTTGCTAACGTGTTACCGTTTGACTTTTGCCGGAATCCGACCGTGCCGTCTTTTGAACCCGACGCTCCAGCGAGGTACCCTGGTCCGTGTGATCCCGTTGTTCTCTGTTGGGACTCGATCCGTGGCCCGTGCACCCGTCTCGTGTTTTCTGCCGACTTTGCATCCGTGCTTTCCGGTTTGCGAAACCGTCGAGGCAAGTATCCGAATACTTGCTTTAACATGCTAGTACACAAGATCAAGTCTTGCTACAAACTTAATCATCATATTATAACCACACAGCTATTAGTAACATCGATATCCTTTTATAACTTAGAATTGATGGTCACAATTACCCGTAACATTAAATTAATATAGTAGTTGCTTGTAATTAGCCGGTCTGCTATTAATCCATACTTTAACTAATCAAACCAATTAGAACGTCCTTGCTTAACTTGCTAGATCATCCATGTGACTATTATCTATGCTGTAGTTTTAATAGCTTCATTGCTTCGTGTTATTAATATTGTTGTACCCTGTGATTATTGCACCCCAACAGTGCTCGAACCTGCTAGTAATACAACTGCATCATATTCTTGTGATTAAGTGAACCGTTATTGTTAATTACTTGTTCTTGCTGCTGTTCATTATTTGATTGTATACTGGTTGTGAGCACGCACTCGATCACATTACACTTTGACCTGGCTCTGCTACACCTGACACATGTACTGATACACCGGACATGACACCCTGTACATATCGACTCAACCTGTTGAAACGTGACCTGACCTGTTACCTGATTTCAGGCTTAATGCCGACAGACCTGACCATTCCTGCTGTCTATCCAGACAGACCTACTTTTACCTGTTTTTGTGTTGGCATTAGTCCTTGACTACTGAATACCCGACCTGACATACATAGCTTGGGGGTATGGGGTAATCAAAGGTGAAACCGACTTGTAACTCAACAGTTCGATACTTGTTCTGATCAGTCTTACGGGCTTGGCCAGTCCGGGAGTGATGATGCTGACATCACTCATCCATCCTACTACTTATTACTGCTTAGCGGCACGTCTCGGATTCAGCCCCGAGGACCTTGACCGTGGTCCCGGGCACGCACGGGATACTATTGAGTTACATCGACGATTCATCAATTGATTTCAAAGACTATAGAGTAGAAACCTGATAGGACAGTTTAGTCACCATTGCACATTACCCTGCTCTGTTATTTCTTAGTACTGCTTATTCATGTTCATACCTGCATTGCTTATTACCATGTTTATACTATATACTTGATGTCTTGACGCGCTGACGTCTGGGTTTTGTATGGCCCAGATCCCGTACCACTGTCGACGACCGAGCAGGAGTACTTCAGCCAGCAGGCTGAACTGTGAGTTCTGTAGGGTTTAGTTTATTTATTTTCATTTCATTTCCAGATGTGAGCCCGCATTATGGGACGTACGGTTTATTTATTGTATTGGATCATTTGCTTCCGCACTTATTGTTTATTGATTCTTGTTATTATGGATTTGGACATGTATTAGATTAGTTTAATATTTTGTTCTTGATATCTCTACAACCGTAATGTGACTGTGGATGGATACTTCCTACCCACAGGTAGCATGGTTGGCTATGTCACGTGCCCAATCTTGCGTACTCTGGGAAGCGGGGCGTGACATACCCGGTTTCCTTTTATACGCCAATGTCCGTATTCATATAAATTATCACTTACAAGTTTGTTAGTTTAAAATTATTTAAGTTAGTTTAAAAACCCTATTACCTATCCATCTTACATTTTTCCCAGATTCTTTTATTTGCTATTCGCAGACCGGACCCTCTTCCCTAATTTCCCTATCCTTATTCATTTCCAAACCCAAGCCCACTTCTTTTTCCCCTTAAATAAATTAATTAATACCCTGTGTCAGCCCACACTTAAACTAGAACCCAAAACTCTAATTTAAACCAATAAATAAATTGATCCCCCCAGCCCAATTCATCTCTTTAGCCCAACTCTTTTTCCCTAATGAATTATCAATATTTCCGCCGGCCATCCCCTCAGCCCATAGCAAATTAAATTAAACTAAAACCTTTGAATTAACTCTCGGCCCAACTCAAAGCCCGCTCACTCTAACCCGACCCAGCCCACTACCATATCATCTTCTTCCAACGGCTCCTTTCCGTAATTCCCGCTCGCGAGCGCGCTCCTCGCCTTCGCCTACGCCCGCGCTCTTGCCCACGTCGCAACAGTTACCCTACGATGCTCGCCTCGTCTCATTTCTTCTCCCCCTCATTCCCATCGCCTTCCCTCAACCCTCACTCCCGCAACCGTCACCTTTTCCCCTCGCAAACCCAACTTCAACCCATCGCCTCCAAGCTGCAGCCACAACCCCGACGACGACGCCGACGACGACGAACCTCCCCCTCCTTCATCTCCTCACCCTAACCTCCCCCTAAAACTCTCACGTTCACCTTCTCCAACCACACAGAACCCTCTCCTGCACACCCAACCCACTCATACGAGCTCGGTGCCCCGGCGCCCTCCCGTCGGCGAGCCCCAGTGCTTATCGTCGACCTCCCGTGCCCTCCTCGTCGCCAGCAGCATCACATTCACCACTTACACCCCTCTCCCAAGCTCTCTCAATCTCCCTGCACTCTCTCACCTTCCTATGTTTTTCTATCTCTAACTCCCTCTCTCTGTGCTCTCTCTCTCTCAACTCTCCCCCACTCTCCCGCTGTGCTCTCTCTCTCAGCTCCCTCTCCCTCTGTGCCCTCTCTCTCGTCTCTCATCTCAGATCTCTCTCTCTCTCTCTCTCTCTCTCTCTACCGCAACCCCTCTGTTCTCTCCCTCTCTCTAATCTCTCTGTCACCCCTCTTTCTCATCTATCCCAATCTTTTTCTCTCTCTCGCTAACCCTCTCTCTCAATATATCTCTTCCTCTGCAAATCCCTCACCAGCGACACCCCAGCGCCACCTTCGATCACCATCGTCATCATCACCCATCGTCGAACCCATTGGAGTGCAAGGCCCAAGCTCCACAGCCGAGCACCGACCACCAAACTGCGAGCCACTACTGCCATCATCGGAGCGACACCGACCGTCGATGATCCCAGCACACCCAGGAGACCCACAGAGCACCTCCCCGCTTCCAACATTCATGAGTCAAGCCCCGACATTCCGTTGAGCACCTACAGAGATCGTCGTTGCCGCTGCCGTGCATCACCATAACGTCTCCAGGCAAGTATTTTACTTGCTTACATGCTATTTACTCAAGTTACAGTCGTTAATTACATAAATAATAAAGTTACAAGTCTAGACCAATTTTGTGCCACACCTGTTCGACGCGTGTTCCTAAAGAAAATACTTTTCTAAATTGACGGAACCGGAGTGCTTATATTGGACTTTTCTGTGATGAATACATTGTGCAAGTTTCGCTGGAAATTATGACCGTTAGCGACTAACACAACTACCCCCAAGTTTAACCGTAAAACTGGAATTTTCTTGTACCTGAAAACTATTAAAATCACCATAAATTTTATACATACTGGAATGATGCGCTCGAGGGATCAAATCGAAGCCAACTCGACGAGATATAACCCTACACTAGTTTCCAGATATTCCTGTACTCAAACTGTGTTATTATTCGGATCGGAGTGCGACTCTGGACTGCAGAACAGAGCGACTCCAATTATTGCTTGCTGTTCCGTAATGGGTACCACAAGATTTCCTTAACTCGTAGGTTGCGGAACTCCACTGTATATTATAGGTGAATCTGTTATCTAGACAACACAAGTGGTTTCACCCTGTTCCGTCATCATTTGATATTTAATCTGTAATTTAAAATATCGGGACGCATAACAGTCCCAACAGAATCAGAATTGACATACTAGTATTAGACAGTGTATAACTCCTGACGTGCAGATGCGATTGAAGATCCGTATATTGCGTTGAAAACCTTACTGAAAACACTAGATTTCATCCAACTGTAGCGTCGCTAAAATATGATCCCAACTGGGATTAAAATGCGTTGCGAAACGGACTTCTGATTCTGAAACCGGATTTCCAGCCGCGAGCGCTTAAAATGAAATGGTTATAATTAATGATCCTGGAACCCGATTTGCTTGAAACTAAATTCGATGGATGGAAAACTGAACATACTAATTATTACATGTTTATCGTTTTGCTAAACTACACCCATACGTTTCATGATAAATCGTGCAAGTGATAGAACACTATTTTTATGACATCTTAACCATGCTTCATATACTGTTTACGTATCATATCATACCCATATCATTGCAGTGATAACCTAGTGATATCGTGCAATTACCCAGTGTTAGTTTTTAGCGATGATTGTGGCAAGTACGTCAGTGTTCTTGTATCCGTGAATAAGTGAAAGTGATACGTACTCGTACATAATCAGTGACCCTATTATTCTATCGCATTGTCGACGTCTGTGGGATGCGTGTACGTGTGACCATAAGTGGTATGGGACACTTATGGAAGCGCTTGCACGAGTGTTACAGATAAGGCACCAGACACTGCCATTTATCTTAGCTATTAGTCGGGACGTGCTTGATGGAGGTCCTGCCTCCAGTTCTCGCACAGACTTGTCACGGATCGATTAGTATTTAGGGTTATGGTTAGCGTTTGATGTAGACCACGGGGTGTGGGGTAGTTTAAGTGTGAGTTCAACAGAATCTCGGGAGTCCCATGCCGGCTTATATATTTAGGGAGTTATATGGAGATTTACAGGGTATGTGATATTCACCGTGATATACATGTTGGGCCCGTGGTCCCTTGCCCTTGGGTTCTACCCTTGGGTGGAGGACACTCACGAGTGGTTGACTCTCACACTTGGACTGACGATAGGCTTAGTGACCTGTACAGTGAGACTTAGAGACTGGTAGGAATACTGGCATTGATATATCTCATTTACTGTGTTGACATACGTGGCATATCGTTCTACTGCTTTTACTGTTCCGCTGCATTGATTTCTGTACATTCATATTCATGCTGTCATTGATTTACTGTTTCACATATCTATTACCACTGTTAGAATTGTCACATGATTTTATATATATTATATTGCTATTGTGTCGCTCTGACGACCTGAGTATGCATGCTCAGTGTGAGGAGAAGATTTAGCCTGGACCAGAATTAGGCGTGTATCACAAACACCCTGACTTGCTTTTCAGAGTTACACTCGTTTGTTCCACTTCAGGTCAGTTCTTTACATTGTTTCTTTCAGTTACTGCATTTCTCATTACCTGCGCATTATTTACTGTTTACCATGTTAAACTAGAAGACGAAGTGTGACTACGGCGGGACATTTCCTTGACCGTAGGAGCATGGCTGGCCTTGTCTACCCCTCGTATTCTGTATTTTGGGAAGCGGGGCGTGACAGAGCCTCTTGTCACTTGTGATTTAGAGATTGATTTAACCAAAATTTTAGGAAATTCTTGAACCGACTGATTTTTGCACTCGAAGAGGAACCTTGTGAATTTGTCGGGTATGGTTTAGATAGATTGTTTGAAGAGATCAATGGTCAGGAACCTACAATTTTTGTATCATATAGTGATATTGTTTCAGAAGAAACGTTAGTGTGGGAACTTACTTTTTTAGATGACATGAACCTACCCATTTGTGAATGCGATGAGGGAGAAATTGTATTGGGAGAGTCTGTGAGCTGTAACAATAGGAATTAGGATTGTGAAAGATCATAGGGAGGAAGGCAGCCTTGAAAAATATTCTTTCATGTCGAGTTTTGAGGAAATTTTTATGGATGAACTTGATATTCTGGGTGATCTTGAGTCAGGATCAATTTGGGAACATCCTAAGAACTTTTCTTTTGCCGAACTTTTTGCGGATGAACTCTAGTTTTTAAACGAACCTGATTTAGGAACTCAACAAGTGCTTTATGAACATTCAATTCATCCAGGAAACAATTCTTTGACCTCTTCAAAACTTCATCTTCATCTTCAACGTCTTCCGATCCCTACATACACATGCCCATGCCCTTCACTAACTTCTAACATATACCTTTTCTTTTTCTTTTTTCTTTTTTCTTTTTATATACATTCTCTTTTACCAGCCATTGCACTATATAGACAAAATCTTTAAATGGCTGGTATTAATTTCTGGACTAATCCAATCTTTTAACATGTATATGTTGTAATTAGTCTTAGCTTTTTTCTTTTTCTTTAAATAAATTTATCACCCTGATGTCTAAGTCTAGCTACCGGAGACGGGGGCAACGATGAGGACATCATAAAACTTAGGTTTGGGGGTGAGCATTGCGTTTATTTTACCACATCATGTGTATATTCTGCATTGCATACATATTAGAAAAACTCATAAAAATTGGAAAAAAAATTCCCAAAAATATAAAAACTTTTTCATGTTAGCTAGTGGGGGAACTTAGATTCGAAATCTAACGGTTCGGTTGATAAGTTAGAAATAACTAAATCCTTGTTGTGAGACCGACGAACCGAAAAATAACCCTCCTTTGTGTTTAACCATAAGCAGATATACGTCTTTTATAACACTTTACACGTGTCGTATGTGTTTGAGAATTTGATGAAAGTCTGACATGTCTGCAAAACTTTTAAAATTGATAAATATCTTTAAAATCAAACATGTTTGTTCTGAGTTAAGCAATATCAAAAATAGTTCATACAGTGAAGTAGATATGAAGAATTTTATTAATGGTTTTAGTAGAAACTATAAGTCTGAAAAATAACCTATCTGGAACCTTGTTGGAGTGATTACACATCGTATCCACATATAACGTCTTCGGATTTAAAAGAAATGCTGGCTATATCTCCGTTTTCACTGAGTTCCAAAATTTTTAAAATAAAACGAGTCTTTTGTTTTGTGGCCTTAGTAACTTGGGTAATTAAGTCCTTAGGGTATCTCCACACCTAATACCCTAAAACCATCTGGTTTGGGAGTCATTGACCCAAAGCTCGCTAAGTTTCCAATCGCCAAATAAAGCAAGCCAAGCAATTTTTCTCTCCGAGTTAAAAGTCCTCATGGTTCTTTGTGGGAGAATAATCTTGGTGGAGACGAGTTTTCTATTAAAACAGTTTTTTCGCGGAGATATGAAGGTATATTTATAAAAGACGTTTTGCACGATAACGAAAGGTGTGTATGAACAACAGGTGAAAAGTAGGAGTGAAAAATAAGACTTGGGTTCTCTGTTAAAAATGATATATATCCTGACTTGAAACCTAACTGGAGAATAAAACTTGAGAAAATCTTAACTCCTTTCAAACTCGTGTGATCCTTTAGAAGTCGATCCTGGTCTGTAATTATGACATGATGACCCTAATCAAAGTTCTTAAAAACTTATGAACACTATCCACACAATCACGAAAAGACGCGTACAAGCTTGTTAAACAATTTGTGAGGAGTGAAAAATAGGGTTTAACGTTTCTGGCTTGGGTGATAGAACTTCTAATTTTGATCTCTAACTTAAGATTAGAATCAACAGTTTCTCCACGATGCTAACTTGACTGGATTTTATGGGTGTAATCCGCTGAAAACCCTCAGGAGACAACACTCCTCCTACTAGGGACACCTATACCTTTAACGGCTTATTGCACATGCTCAGTGCAACCGCGTTCCCTGTGAAAGTGAGGCTAGGAATTTTTGTTTTGCTCGGGGCGAGCAAAAGATAAGTTTGGGGGTATTTGTTCATCACAGAAAACTGTATTTTAATACCGCTCATTCATTATCTATTTTGTTATATATCGGTACTATTAATCAGTGTCTGCTCAGTAATTACAGTTTACAGGTATTCATGATTAAATATTGGAAACACACTCAATATCATGGATATAATGCTTAGAATCCAACACTGCAATCAGAACATGAAACCGACCGATATCCAAAGAGTTCTTTTGCAAATAAATGTGTGCACACAATTTTGGTCCAACATAATACAAGTGTACACACAACTCTTTGGCATGAACCATGGTGGGGCTGCCCATGGCACACACAAATGATGGATTGTGCAAGTGGGGGGACATGGGTAATAAATGCAAAATTTTTTGATGTGATATTAGCTTCAATTTTCCCTCCAAATTTCTTAGTGCAAACCAGGTTATTAAAAAGAAATCAAACAGAACCTGAGAGATTGTGGAGTGAACTAAAGATCAACACAGCAAAACGAGCCTATATGCTCGGATTTAGACCAGCGAGCCCCCCATGAAAATCCGACGCCGCCGGCCGCCCTCACTCCAATCATCCTCATTTTTCTTCTGGTCATTTCTTAGGGTCACATCAGTCCGTCTATATTGTTTGTTTATTCTGGAGTTGAGCCTATAAATACAAGAACGGATATTGAGCAACGGTACCATATAGCATATACTCCATTTATATAGTTTCTTTTGTTTTCTTTTGTTTTTGGTTTAGGCTTGAGAGTGAATGGGCTTTAAATTGGTCTCTTCTTCTTCTTCCCTCTTGAAGTTTTCTCTTGGGAGCTTCATTATAGAGCTTGAACAAGTTACCAGTATCTTGTACCTCAACTTCAAGTGTTAATAAATATTGCTTTGTTTATTTGCTTCCCTTTCTTTACTTGCTTTTCTTTTCATTATGTTGTGTAACTAATCTTTCTTTAGTTGTGGTTATGGTGAGGAAGTGAGATGAAAGGCTTTGCCTCCTCCTCCTCTTGTTAATATTTTAATATGCTTAATGTGTGATTCTAACTTAGAGATTGTTTTATGTATTTATGTGATATGGTATTTTGAAACCATGGTTACTTTGTAACCTCTTCATGTACCATATTCACTCTCTTTCCCTATTTCACAATGTTTAAGTTGAAATCAATTTGGTGTTAAGTTTGCTAAGTTTGGATATGGTATTTTGTGATTAAGTGACTTTACAAATCTCTTGGTTTCATATACCATATACCATCACAAACACTTAACACATTTAACACGGAAATCATTTGCTCTCATTCACTAATTTGTGTTTTTGATATTGTGGTATGCTTGCTCACCCTTGTGCTTAGTGTTGATACCCTAAGCTTGCACATACAAACTGTAAGTAAACAAAATGGACTCATTTCGTATTTGAGTCGAATATCGGCAACCTGACGACTTATGCCTCACAACCATCTTGACAAATCATACTACGCGCCGGGATTGACACAAGAACGGACAACTCATGAACAAGGGAGCGTCGAAGGAATCGTCGCGATTCGACCCTCCGAGCCAAAACGACGGCCATTTTCTTCCTTGCATGTTTTTCTTATTTTCGTATTCTTTTCATTTTTTGTGACAAACCAACCAATTCATTATTTTTTAAACCTTAAACAACAAAACCTAATACATAATTCCCTGCGGATCGACCCGTACTTGCCAACTTGCTACAATGCGCCATGCACTTGCGGTTTATAAATTTTAAAACAAGAACGAGCTCGCGTGCGCATCTGTTTCCTTAAAACGTTTCCATTTCCAAAACATACACGTTTGCACGCGCGGATGAATTCCCAACAATAGTCTAAAGCGTGAAGTGTCCATGCAAACAATGGACAAACAACAGCGTCTCAACAAATAAGAGTTGGAAGGGGTGAGTTTTGCAACTTCGCGACTGAATGAGAATGTTGGACCGAAAAGTCTTTAAACTAGAAATTCGCCTCAAATATGGAGATAATGGATCGAAACGTCCCTAAATTAGTGTGTCGCCTCAAACATGGCGCATCGCCCCAAATACATCGATATCCTCTTTTAAGATCTATATTGCAATCGAAGTCCCAACGGCAAAGGTTGTAACTCAAGTCCTACCGGCTACACAGCTACTCCAGCAATGAAGCCACCACCAAGTCCCACCGGCAAATAGATGGATCACCTACGGCGAAACTATTTTCGAGAGTTTCATCATTCGCAAAAAACGGTATATCCACAAGCAAAATGGGCATGGATGAAAACCCGCAAGGGCGCCGTGAGTAAAAACAGCAGGATTGCTGACAAGTTTGTGAAAATCCGAAAGGGCGCAACCTCATTAAAAAAATAATAATAAAGAGAGAGAGAGAGAGAGAGAAACAATGTGTCCATAAGCAAAATGGGCATGGATGAAAACCCGAAAGGGCACCGTGAGTAAAAATAGCTGGACAGCCGGCGAGTTTGTGAAAACCCGAATAGGGCGCAGACTCATAAAAAAAATTCATGTGCACTTGCAAGGTCCTCTCGACCTTGTGAGGTGAAAATACCTGCGTGAGATCCTTACGACTCACAAACGGAGCAACACACTTAGGAATCCTCATGATTCCTAAGGAGAAATTACACTTACGGGATCCTCACGACTTGTAAGGAGAATTCCCCTTATGAGACCCTCACGGCACATAAGATTCAAAAGCCTTAAGCTACATGGATCTGAACCTGTTCTTAAGCCGTCATATCCCCCAAATTGCCCTACAGGCGGTCCATATTAACCCTTGTATACAATCCACGGGCACGAATAAATATTTCTTTGCCAAGTTCTACAAATGGCAAGAAATGTCCTCATATGGTGAATAACACTTGTAGGTCCTCTCGACTTATAAGGAGAAAACACTCTTGGAAGATCGTTACGACTTACAAGAGAAGACATCACTTAGGAATCCCCACGATTCTTAAGGAGAAAATACGCCTACGAGATCCTCGCGACTCGTAGGGAGAAAACCCTTTATGAGACCCTTACGGTTCATAAAGTCAAAATTCTTAGTCGAAAGGATCCTAACCCTGTCTGCTAAGCCAGCTTTGTCCAAATCGACAGGGAAAATGATGATTCGCTCCTGGCACTATCCCAGTTGTAGGGATGCTGATGCCTAAATCGGTATCAAATTCCGAGTCCTTTCAAGGCAAATGACGAGTCGCTCCTGGCAATATTTCAGTTGTAGCAATATTGATGCCTATACAGGTGTCAAACTCCAAGTCAACCTCTCCGGCAAATGCCGTCCCTACAACCATCAAATGAAGAAGGGAACCCCGTTCGTCTGGGATCAGAAATGCCAAAGTGCACGGGATGAAATCAAGCAATACCTGCAGAATCCGCCGGTACCGACCTCTCCGGTCAAGGGAAAGCCCATCATCTTGTACACAACAGCCCTTGAAGGTTCTTTAGGCACGCTATGAGCATAGGAGAACGACCAAGGGAAGGAGAGAGCTCTCTAGTATTTGAGTCGAGTTCTTCTGGGGGCAGAAAACAACTACTCCCCCATTGAAAAGTATTGCCTGGCACTGATCTTCACGATGACGAAGCTTCGACATTATGCCTTGGCACATGAGGTCCATCTCGTATCAAAGGTGGATCCTCTCAAAAATTTGATGTCGAGAGCTATACTAACATAAAGGCTCGCTAAATGGGCCATCCTCTTAATGGAGTTATCGATAACGTATCAACCCCTCAGGGAAGTGAAAGGCCAAACCATTGCCGACTTTCTTACAGAGCACTCGATACCAACCGACTCTTCCTTAAATTGCGAATTGCCAGATGAATACGCGTTTGACGCAATCGACAGGGAGGAGGAAGGAAATAATGCCCAATTGGAACTGTACTTCGATGGAGCATCTTCCATGAAAAAGCGAAAGCAAAACACCCCCATAATTAAAGCCGAGGTGGGTCTTATCTTCGAGACTCCGCAAGGAGGGGTAATACGTTTCACCCTTTCCTTAATAGAGCCGAGGACAAACAATGAGGCTGAGTACGAAGCTTTGATAGCGGGTCTTGAGATTGCTGTTGACATGAGCATCGAAAACCTCCTCATATATAGAGACTCCCAACTTGTCGTTAGCCAAGTAAATGGCAACTATCAGAAGTGTAAACCGGAGTTAGTAAAATACGGCGAAAGAGTGCAGCAACTGCTGACTCGAATTCCCTCCTACATCCTGGAAAGCATACCGCGGGCGGAAAATAGCAAAGCGGATGCGTTAGCCAAGCTCGCTAAAGAATCGGCCGACGAAAACCTCGATGACATAAGGATCATTGTGCAAAGCCACCGGATTCTCGCGCCAGTGGAAATACCTCCAGAGTCGTCTAAAAGAAAGGAAGCGATCGAACAAGCAGCCAATTAGAAGATGAAGAAAAGGCGAAGGATTGGAGAGAAGTCTTCATAGACTACTTCAAATCTCATCAAACACCTAAAGATGCATCATCAAGACATCAGCTCATGAAACGAGCTCTGTCTTTCGCTTTCGTCAATGATACTATATACAACAGATCATTTGACTGTCTATGGCTAAGATTCCTGGGAACAAAAGAAGCAAGGAGAGTCGTCCAAGAAACTCACGATGGACTCTATGGTTCTCACCAAGCTGGGCCAAAGATGAAGCTAAAGATCAAGAAAATGGGTTACTATTGACCCACAATAATTCAAGATTGCCTTGAATATGCAAAACAGTGTCACTCGTGCTAGATTCATGGGGACTTCATTCACCAACATCTGAATCCGCTACACCTAACGTTAGCCAGCTGGTCGATCAAAATGTAGGGAACCGATATAATTGGGCTCATCAAACCAGCGTTATCTAAACGACATCGGTTCATATTGGCAACAACCGATTACTTCTCTAAATGGGCAGAGGCAGTACCGCTAAGGGAGATGAAGACAGAGAACATCTTCCATTTCTTCAGGACACATGTCATTTACCGGTTCGGCACTCCGCGATGAATCATCTCGGATAATGGGCCGGCCTACAGGAGCCATAAATCATCCACTTCGCACAGCAGCATAATATAGGTTGGAGATACTCTTCAGTCTATAATCTCCAAGCTAACGGTCTAGCTGAGGCTTTCAACAAGATCTTGACGAAGATCATAAAGAAAACGGTGTCCAGAAATAAAAAGGACTGGCACAAGAGACTGTATGAAGCTCTCTGGGCTTATCGAACCACGTTCAAAACGGCCACGAATACAACGCTATTCGCGTTGGTATTCGGCACTTCCCTTGGAGATAGAGCTACCCTCTCTATGAGTGGCAGTTCGATACGAGCTGACGAATGAAGAAAATGCCCATCTTCGGCTTGAGGAGATTGATGCCCTCGATGAAACTCGTCTCATGGCGCAACAAAACCTGGAAGCTTACAAAGCACGGATGACGCGCTCATACGAAAGACTAACCATACCAAGAACATTCCGCCAAGGTGAACTCGTGTTAGTCGTAAAAAGACCTATGATCCCTAATCGTGCAAAGCAGGAAAAATTCGAGCCGAACTACGAGGTTCCGTACATCATAGACAAGGTCTACCAAGGTGGGGGCCTACTTGCTCATGGATATGCATGGCAAAACACCCTTCCGGCCAATAAACGACCGGTTCCTTAAAAAATACTATGCCTGACAAGTCACAACCTAGGTTAATGATAGATAACGACGCTCATGTCCGCTCGCTGTCTTCCTAAGTCAAGACTCTATAAATAGTATCCGGCAAAATTTCGCCTCGAAGCTGGCTATGGACCGAGATGTCCTTAAACTAATAATGGACCGTAATGTCCTTAAACTAAATATGTCGCCTCAAACACGGCGATAATGGAATTCAAGTCTACAAGTCCTAGCGGCGAAGGCTGCAACTCAAGTCCTGTTGGCTGCACAGTTGCCCCGGTGACGAAGTCCCCCATAAGTTCCATTGGCGAACAGAGAGATAAAAAAAAGGTACGTCCACAAGTGAAATGGGCACGGATAAAAACCTAAAAGGGCGCCGTGAGTAAAAACAACAGGGCTACCGGCGAGCTTGTGAAAACCTGAAAGGGCGCAATCTCGTGGTAAAAAATAAAAAAATACAGTACGTCCACAAGCGAAATGGGCACGGATGAAAACCCGAAAGGGCGCCGTGAGTAAAAACAGCAGGGCTACCGGCGAGCTTGTGAAAACCCGAAAGGGCGCAATCTCGTAAAATTTTCACTTACGAGATCCGCTCGACTCGTAAGGAGAACTACTCCTGTAAGACCCTCACAGCTCATAGGATTCAAAGTCTTAAGTTACAGAGATCCAAACCTGTCCTTAAGCCGTCATACTCCCCAATATACCCTACAGGCGGTACAATGCTGGCCCTTGTATACAATCCATGGGCACAAATAAACGTTTCCCCCACCAAGATTCCACCAATCACGAGGAACGTCCTCATATGGTGAACGACACTTGTAAGTCCTCTCGACTTATAAGGATAAAATACTCTTATGAGATCCTTACGACTTATAAAAGAAAACACCACTTAGAAGTCTTCATGACTTCTAAGGAGAAAATACACCTATGAGATCCTCACGACTCATAGGGAGAAATAACTTTATGAGACCCTTACGGCTCATAAAGTCGAAAAGTCTTAGACGACAGGATCCTAACCCTGTCTACAAAGCCACATTTATTCAAATCAGCTATGGCAAATGATGATTCGCTCCTGGCAATATTCCAGTCATAGCGATGCTGATGCCTAAATTGGTATCAAATTTTAAGTCCTTTCAAGGCAAATGATGATTCACTCCTGGCAATATTCCAGTCGCAGCGATGCTGATGCCTGAACAGGTGTCAATTTTCAAGTCCTTTCATGGCAAATGATGATTTGCTCCTGGCAATATTCCAGTCGCAGCGGTGCTGATGCCAAGATTGGGATCAGATCTCAAATTCCATACTCGCAACAAAAATCAGCGAGCAAAAAAATGCATATGAAACAGCCGAAATATTTGGGCAACTCGCAATAAAAAGCAGCGAGTAAAAAGAAAAAAAACAGCCGAAATGATTGGGCAATCGCTACTTTCGTGATATAAAAAGCTGAAATGATAGAGCATTGCGGAAAGAAATAAAATGAAATGAAACTTTTGCCCTGCAGGTGAGTCCATACTGACCCCTGTATACTATCCATGGGCACAAATGAAAAAAGAACCACATTTTCCTACCAGGCTTTGTCAAAGGGAAAGCCAGGTCTCGATGGAAACATCTACAACCTAGAGATCACCATGGTGTTCTTTTTCACTCCAGCAGGATGTAGACGTGACGTCAACAAACGACCCCAGGGTCAAAACAGTAGAGCCATGGCAAAGTCCCTAGTTCTCAGTCTCGACGGCAACATCTACAGCCTAGAGATCACCCCGGCGTTCCTTCTCGCTCCAGCAGGATGCAGACACAACGTCAACAACCGACCCCAAGGTCAAAATAGCGGAGCTATGGCAAAGTCCCTAGTTCCCAGTCTCGACGGCAACATCTATAGCCTCGAGATCACTCCAGCGTTCCTTCTCACTCCAGCAGGATGCGGACACAATGTCAACAACCGACCCCAGGGTCAAACAAAATGGAGCCATGACAAAGTCTCTAGTTCCAAATCTCGATGGTTCACAGACAGTCTAGAGATAAAAAACGACGTTTCTTCTCGCTCCAACAGGATGCAGACGCAACGTCAACAAAACGGAGCCATGGAAAAGTCCCTAGTTCCAAATCTCGACGGTTCACAGACAGCCTAGAGATCAACAATGGCGTTTCTTCTCACTCCAACATGATGCAGACGCGACGTCAACAAAATGGAGCCATGGAAAAGTCCCTAATTCCAAATCTCGACGGTTCACAGACAGCCTAGAGATCAACAACGGCGTTTCTTCTCACTCCAGCAGGATGCAGACGCAACGTCAACAAAGTGGAGCCATAGCAAATTCCCAAGTTCCAAGCCTCAACGGTTCATAGACAACCTAGAGACAATCTCGACATTCGTCTCGTTACAGCAGACATAATGTCAACAAACGAAGCAATGGAAAATCCCTAGCTTCAGGGTCTTGACGGCAACTCAAATAAAATCTGAAAGACTATCGGAGATCATCCCACACCAGCGCGGAGTGGTTATGACCCATCGGGGCTCCCAAACTGAGCCTAACCTCACGTAAAAAGCGGCATGGAAAATCCCTAACGCTTGCTCTTCCGACGGAAATATAACCTGGGAGATTACTTAAAGACGTCTTGTCCAACCCCCGAAGGGATCAGAGACACGACAGACGCTGGGCTACTCGAATATCAAGACTGCATATCGGAGAATGCATCTGCCAACGCGACGGTACCACGGACAAAAATCCTAGTGCCACAAAACCTAACGGACTTCTGTCATAAAGAGCAGGGGTTTAACGTTAGGATATTCCTGCGAGAACTTGTCGTCTCGTCTCGACTCGTAGGGAAAACAATGTTATTGCGAGAACTTCTCGACTCGTCTCGACTCGTAGGGAAAAAACATCTTCATGAAACCCTCACGACTCATGAAGGTGAAAAGCCTTAGGCAACGGGAATATCGACCTATTTCCTAAGCACCGTGGACCTACAAGAAGGTCCAAACTGACTCTTGTATACTATCCACAGGCCATATTCTCCAAAGTCGAATATCGATAAGGAAGAAAAAAACCACTTACGAGTCCTCTCGACTTGTAAGGGGGAAATTCTCTTGTGAGATCCTTACGACTCTCAAGAGAAAACTCACTTAAGAGATCCTCATGACTTCTAAGGAGAAAATACACCTGCGGGATCCTCTCGACTCGTAGGGAGAAAACCCTTTATGAGACTCTCACGGCTCATAAAATTGAAAAGTCTTAGGCGGCAGATCTAAACCTGTTTCTTAAGCCATCGCTGCCCTATAAGAAGGTCCAAACTGACTCTTGTACACTATCCACGGGCCATATTCGCCAATGAAATAAAGAAGCTACTTACGGGTCCTCACGATTCGTAAGGAAAAATACCAGAGTGAGATCCTTACGACTCACGGAGGCGATGAACACTTAGAAATCCTCACGATTTCTAGGGAGAATATGCATCTATGAGATCCTCTCGTCTTGTAGGGAGAAAAAACTTCTTGAGACCCTTACGGCTCATGAAGATGAAAAATGTCTTAGACTAATGGACCCTAAACTTGTCTCCTAAGCCCTCAATTCTATGGCCATGCATAACTCAGCACTACTTCACCCATGTACATACTTATGTGGGTAAAGTAGTGGGGGGCATTTGTTCCCACCAAAATATTCGGCCAAGAGTTATTTGTTCCTTTATAACCCTTATAAAAAAGGGAGAGAAGAAAGAGGAAAAGAATTCACGGTTGGACATCACATGTTAAACACGTGAGCACTTATATACAAAGAATATAAGCGCTGAAAGAAAATAACAAAAGGTCAAACATGCCTCATGTGTTAAACATGTGAGCGCTCATATGCAAAGCATATAGGCGTTGAAAACACATAAGTAAGGGCCAAACAGGCCTCACGTGTAAAACACGTAAGTGCTTATATGCAAAGCATATAGGCGTTGAAAACACATAAGTAAGGGCCAATCAGGCCTCACGTGTAAAATACGTGAGCGCTCATATGCAAAGCATATGAGCGCTGAACATAAATAACCAATGAACAAACTGGCTTCACGTGTTAAACACGTGAGCGCTCATATGCTCATATGAGCTCTGAAAATAAACTAAATAAAACAACTAATGGCCAAACACGCCTCACGTGTAAAACATGTGAGCGCCCATATGCAAAGCATATGAGCGCCGAACATAAACAGGCTAAAACCCACAGCAGGGGTCACGTGTTAAACACGTGAGTTCTCTTGCCTTTCACATGCAAAGCATGTGAGCGCCCCAATTTAAAATGTTCTCATTAAATTCTATATGATAAAATTAAATCCTATTTGAGAAATATTTTTCCTGATCTTTCTAATATGGAAAGATATTTCTCTAACAGAGAATTCTGGATTTAAAATCCGATGGTGATAAAATATCACCAATTAAATCATTTGATAGAATTAAATTCTATTTGAGAAATATTTTCCTGATCTTTCTCAAACTAGAAAGATCTTCTCTGTTAAACAGAGGACCTTTGGATCAAAGATCCAACGGTGATCATCTGGTAGAATAAAATTCTATCGTAGGAAAATATTTTCCTAATCTTGTTAAACTAACAAGATATTTATATGATAAGATTAAAATTTTATGTTAAACTAACGAGATATCCATATGATATAATTAAATTCTATATTAAGAAAATATATTTCTGATCTTGTTAAACTAAAAAAATATGATAGAATAAAATTCTAATCTTGTTAAAACTAACAAGATATTCATAATCTTGTTAAACAAACAAGAAATCTTCTCTGTTACAGAGAGATCTTTTGGATTAAAAATCCAATGGTGAATAAAATTCACCGATTGATCTAAAAGATCATGGAATCAATCATGATCTCTCAATGAGAGATTCTCTTAACAAATTGATTCTTGTTAAGTTGATCTTAACAAACATTTAAGTTGATCTTAATCTCAAACGAGATTAACTGTCCTTAAATCAAACTAAACCCAAATCTAAGAATATACGGATTTGGACTAATCCACGCCCTACGGGCAACAACACAAATTAGTCTCCGTATACAATCCACGGGCAACCAAAAATAAAACAAACACACACGACACAAAGTGAACTTCTGGAGCAGGAGAAAGTGGTTATCGTGATGTGGTAATGTAATTAACTGCTGGGGCTTGCGCCTGCAGGGAAGAGCGTCCTCATAATAAAAAAACCCTCGTAAACGAGGGGGAATCTGACGAAATCTGCTACAACTGCTGCATCTGTCCAAACCTTCGATACACGGTGCCATAAATCAACTTGGCATCTTCGGAGAGGTGGACGGATAAAACCAAATAGCATCTGCCCCCAAATTCTGGCAAAATGATCCGTCCCGGTTCCGTCTCTTTTTTCAGTGGTGAACATAGTCCTTGGTGAAGGAGAGCAGTATGCTCCTGCTGTCCCTCAACTAGACTCCTGATTGCTTCAAGGAACGCCATTGATCATATCAGAAGATCCTCAACGGCAATGGGTGGTGGTAGTATAGGTGGTGGAGTGTTGCGGTTCATGTTGGTGCTCGTGTTGTTGGAAGGATCCATGACCTTAAGAGAAAATGAAGGTTAGGATAGATTCAAGGAATTTGTAATGTAAAGAATGTATAGTTGCTGAATTTTATAATTCTTGTGATATTTATTGCTTAGAGTTCCATACAGAACTGACCCGTATGGTAAGACTTCATGCAAAACTGACCTGCATGGTAAGACTTCATGCAGAACTGACCTGCATGGGCCACCAACACAACCTGTCACGCCCCGCTTCCCAGTATACGGAGAAGTAGACGTGACGAGCCGTGACGTATTTACTCAGAAATAAACACGTTAAGCGTAAATAAGCAATATATAAAAGAAATGCACAAGAATAACAAGAGATGTAATATAAACAACACCTTTTATTAACATTCATTTTTTACATTACAACTGATTTGAAAAGGAAAGAACAAGGTTGTAAGCAATGCCTAAACAGTGGCATATGAACTGAAAAGTAAATAAGTACAAGTAAGCAAGTAGTCGTGCTGCTCGGGTATCTGCTCCAAGTACTTCTGGCTGGGCTTGATCTCCTGAGAGTCGGGTCCTCCTGACGAACATTCCAAAGAAAGAAAGAGACAGGAATGTCATCAGCAAACTCGCGCTCAGTAAGGCCCAAAAGAAGAAATAGAATATGACAAGTGAAGAGAATAGAACTTGTAATTGTAAAGATTTATGTTTGTTATAATAACGTAGTTATTTGTAGTTTGGTACAGAATATATCAGTGTATACGAGAGGAGTCCAACTATCCCGTGGACTATGGGAACAGGAAAGTACAAGGCCGTTCGCCGCCGAAAACCAGGAAGACAAACGTCTTTCCTGAATTTGGAGGCAGATACTATTTGGTTTTATCTGTCCACCTCTCCGAAGATGCCAAGTTGATTTATGGCACCGTATATCGGAGGTTTAGACATGTGCGGCCGTTGTAGCAGACTTCGTCAGATTCCCCCTCGTGTATGGGGAGTTTTTGATTGTGGGGACGCTCTTCCCTGCAGGCACAAGCCCCTGCAGTTAATTACGCTACCGCATAGCGGTAACCACTTTCTCCTTCTCCAGATGGTCACTTTGTGTCGTGTGTTTGTTTTATTTTTGGTTGCCCATGGATTGTATATGGAGACTAATTTATGTTGTCGTCCATAGGGCGTGGATTATTCCAAATCCGTATTTCTTAGATTTGGGTTTGGGTTTATTTTAAAGATCGTTAACCTCATTTGAGATTAATATCAACTTAAATGCTTGTTAAGGATACGTTAGTCTAATTTTAGACTAAGATCTACTTAACAAGATTTTGGGATCATTTAGATCCAACGAAAGAGTATTTGGACTCTATCGTTTTAGTTTAAGGACGTTGTGGTCCATTGGGTTTAAGGACATCGTAGTCCATGAGGTTTAAAGACATCGTAGTTTGTATGGTTTAAAGACATCATAATCTGTAAGGTTTTGATTTACCCGTTTGGGGATGCACCAAAAGTTATTGGTTATCGGAATCCTCCATCTCTCTGAAGACGTTGAAGAATTACAACGACATGTGTCAGAGGTATGAAGAGATGTACCCTTGAACCAATATTGGTTGGGAGATCTATAGTCAGGTTTGGGACTAAGACCAATTAAAGAGATTGTGAGCACATGGGCTTGGTTGATCTGAATTAGGGACTTGTGGCCAACTTGGGCTCAGTCCACCCAATTTTGAATAAAGTGTTGAACACTTGTTTGGGCCCAGTCTCTTTTTTATTCAACAATGCTGAGTATTGATTTGGGTTCTGACACCCCTTTTCTTTTTTGTCTTTTATTGAGTGTTGAACACTTTTTATAGCGCTGGGGCTTTATTTACAGAGTGCTTTGTAATTCCTTAGCGTTCACGTGAGGAGTACATGGAGCGCTTGGCGCTGAGCGCCAGACTTCGGAGCACTAAGGCGCTTCTTATAAAATAGCGCCCACATGAGGAGCGCATGGAGCGCTTGGCCCTGAGCGCCAGACTTTGAGCGATAAAGCGCTTCTTTTAAAATAACGCCCACGTGAGGAGCGCGTGGAGCGTTGGGCGCTGAGCGCCAGACTTGGAGCGCTAAAGCGCTTCTTTTAAAATAGCGCCCACGTAAGGAGTACGTGGAGCGCTGGGCGCTGAGTGCCAGAATTGGAGCACTAAAGCGCCTTTTAGAAAATAGCGCCCACGTGAGGAGCACGTGGAGCGCTGGGCGCTGAACGCCAGACTTGGAGCTTTAAGACGCTTCTTTTAAAATAGTGCCCACGTGAGGAGCGCGTGGAGCGCTGGGCGCTGAGCACCAGACTTGGAGCGCTAAGATGCCTCTTTTAAAATAGCGCCCACATGAGGAGCGCGTGGAGCTCTAGGCGTTGAGCGCCAGACTTAGAGCGCTAAGATGCTTCTTTTTAAATAGCGCCCACATGAGGAGCGTATGGAGCGTTGGGCGCTGATTGCCAGACTTGGAGTGCTAAGGCTCTTCTTTTAAAATAGCGCCCACGCGTGGAGTGCTGGACGCTAAGCGCCAGACTTGGAGCGCTAAGGCGCTTGTTATAAATTGGAGCGCTAAGGCGCTTCTTTGGCAGCTCTGATCAGTTCGGTGCTCTGAGAATTAAATTCTCGTTTATGAGAGACTTTGTCTCATGGATCTAAGAACTAAGTTCTTCTTTTATGAGGAGATGCTGCGATCTCTTTTGTTTTTCTTTATGAGGGACTTTGTCTCATGGATCTGTGATATAGAAAAAGAACTAAGTTCTTATGATGTAAGAGTTAAACTCTCAAATGTGGAGGAGATGTTATGATCCCTCTTCTTTTTATTTATTTTGAAGAAGGTTCTTCTTCTTAGAGCTTGCTCTCTTCTTTTTATTTTCTGAGAACTTAAAACTTATAGAGAGGTTTTTCTCTTTAAGACTTGAAGTCTTAGGTCCTTTATATAGGGGAGGCTGATTTGTTGAATCAGTTAAGGACATCCCTCATTGAGAGATCTCTGATTAATTTGGGGATGTTCCCCACTATTGGATCTTTGATCCAAGGGCCTCTGTTTTACAGAAGACATTTTTCTTGTTTCTAGTAAAGATTGGGAAAATATTTTCCCATACAGAACTTATTCTGTATCTTGGTGATTTTTAATCACCATTGGATCTTTGATCCAACGGTGCTCTGATTTACAGAGCACAATCTTTCTTATTTGGAAAGATTTGAGGAGTATTCTTTAATTGATGATTTATCATCTTGTTGGATTTTTGATCCAATGGATCGACTTGGAAGTTGGATCTTTCCACCGTTAGATCAACTTGGAAGTTGGATCGACTTCCAACATCTATAAATAGGGCTTTTCGCCCTTGAGATGACTGCTTGTTCATCTTCTTGCTTTCTTATTCTTGATAATTTAATTCTCCTTCAGAGCTAAGTTCTCTGTCTTAAGAAACTCTTCTAGAGTCAGAACCTTGTCAAATTTTTTTTTTGGTAAGGATCAAATCTTTAAAGGAATTATTTCATATTCTAGGGTTTTACGTATCAACAGAGCCTTGCTCTTCTTAGATCATAGATCTTAAAAAAAATTGCTTTAGGGTTTTACCCATTAACAAAGCTGTGCTCATCTTTAGATTATAGATCTTCAAGATATAATAAAAAAAATCCTTTTTTTAGGGTGATTTTAACCCATGAATTGGAACATTGTTCCCCTTCCATGAAGAACTCTTAGAGTTTGTTCATAGATCTTGAAGATCTTGGAGTTTTTTTTTAACTTAGTAAAAGCTTTGCTTTTTGGGGTTTTTTGATGGATTACTCCATTATTTTCACAGAGCATAGCTCTTTAGCATTTTTGGGGGAATTTTTATTCCATTCATCATTAATTTTGATAGATATCATTTCTGTTGCAGAGCGTTGCTCTCGAAGGAGTTTAACTCCTTAGCCCGAGGGGTTTCTCATTAAATGAGAATCCCTTTAGGATTTCTCCTTTATTTGCACAAATTTGAATTTGTTGGGTGTTTTAATCAGAAATTGTTTTCTCCGTGAGAATATCAAGAGTTGTTTAAATTCCCGTGTTTGTTTCAATAAGCATTTTCTTGATCAGTCTGACCACTAAATTCTCACTGATTTTCCTTTTTAGACACTATGGCCGCTCATCTGTATGATCTTAACGAAATTTTTCTTATGGAGACATTCGCGCACAAGGCCGTTATCAAAATCAGGAGTTTCCAAATGCTCAATGCGCTGAGATTATGAGTCGCTTTAATGAATACAACGGTCGACTACTTCCTCGTCGCTCTGCTCTTTTGAAGATCGTCGTGAGAGCGATTTGGAACGCACTTCCTGGATTTTATGAAGTCATGCCGCTTAAGTCACTGGATGATACTGAAGATAAGGTGCACTCAGTATATCTGATGGGCCTGATCTCGAAGAGGCGGCGAGATAATCTTGTTGATATCTTGCATCAAATTTTTCAACAGACGACGATAATCGCTGCTTATCAGAGGACGGACGACATCAGCGAGGATCTTGACGCTTGCATTCGTGAGAGGATGCACACGAAAATGGTCAGAGAAGTCAGAAGCATTTTAGACGGCCTTACTTCTGAATTTCTCAATCCATGTCCCGGATTCAGTGTTTTACCATTATAACATTTTAATGATATTTTTGTTTACTGTTTTTATCAATGTAAGAATTTTCTGAGGTATGAATAACAAATTTTTCCTTTCTATGCATTTATTTTATGCATTAATCCTTTTCGCACATACATGAGTGGGTACGCTTCGAACACTTAATTAGATGCAAATCAAATGTTACCTTTACTACCTTGCATAGTATGCGGTTGACGTCCATGGGTCATGCCTTTTTGTTTTGACTTGGTGCAAAGTAGTTTACGTACCCTTGAGTATCACCTTCATTTCAGTGGCATGTAAGTTTGGCGAGTGTGGCTTGTAGATGGTCCATCTTGACCTCCTTACAGGGCAATGATAGCTTAGGAAACAGATTCAGATTTGCCGCCTAAGACTTTTCAACTTTATGAGCCGTGAGGGTCTCATAAATATTTTTCTCCCTACGAGCCGAGAGGATCTCGTAGGTGTATTTCCTCCTCAGGAATCGTGAGGATTCCTAAGTGCGTTTTCACTTGAGAGTCGTAAGGATCTCACAAGAGAATTTTCCCCCTTACAAGTTGAGACGACTCATAAGTGGTTGGTAGGTTGACTTATTTCCGAGTCGAAGCACTGCTCCGACGGGAAGGTCATTGGTTAACGTATTATTGAGGCGTGGTCATTGGATGACGTATTTCCGAGACGGGGTCATTGGATGACGTATTTCCGGGACGGAGGTCATTTGCTGACGTATTTCCGAGACGGAGGTCGTTTGCTGACGTGTTTCCGAGACGGGGTCATTGGATGACGTATTTCCGCGACGGGGTCATTTGCTGATGTGTTTCCGCGACGGGGTCATTTGCTGATGTGTTTCCGAGACGGGGTCATTTATTGACGTGTTTCCGAGACGGGGTCATTAGATGACGTATTTCCGCGACGGGGTTATTGGATGACGTGTTTCCGAGACGGAGGTCGTTTGCTGACGTATTTCCGAGACGGAGGTCATTTGCTGAAGTGTTTCCGCGACGGGGTCATTTGCTGACGTGTTTCCGCGACGGGGTCATTTGCTGACGTGTTTCCGCGACGGGGTCATTTGCTGACGTGTTTCCGAGACGGGGTCATTGGATGACATATTTCCGGGACAAAGGTCATTTGCTGACGTATTTCCGAGCGGAAGTCGTTTGCTGATGTGTTTCCGAGACGGGGTCATTTGCTGACGTGCTTCCGCGACAGGGGTCATTTGCTGACGTGCTTCCGCGACAGAGGTCATTTGCTTACGTATTTCCGAGACGGAGGTCGTTTGCTGACGTGTTTCCGCGATGGGGTCATTTGCTGACGTGTTTCCGAGACGGGGTCATTTGCTGATGTGTTTCCGAGACGGGGTCATTGGATGACGTATTTACGGGACGGAGGTCATTTGCTGACGTATTTCCGAGACGGAGATCGTTTGCTGACGTGTTTCCGAGACAGGGTCATTGGATGACGTATTTCCAAGACGGGGTCATTTGCTGACGTGTTTCCGCGACGGAGGTCGTTTGCTGACGTATTTCTGAGACGGAGGTCGTTTGCTGATGTGTTTCCGCGACGGGGTCATTGGATAACGTGTTTCCGTGACGGGGTCATTTGCTGACGTGTTTCTGCGATGGAAGTCACTGGCTGACGTGTTTCCGAGACGGAGGTCATTTGCTGACGTGTTTCCGAGACGGAGGTCATTTGCTGACGTGTTTCCGATACGGAGGTCATTGGCTGACGTGTTTCCGAGACGGAGGTTACTGGCTGACGTATTTCCGAGACGGAGGTCACTGGCTGACGTATTTCCGTGACGGAGGTCATAGGCTGACGTGCTCCGCTTTCTGCGATATCGGGTTGACTTGCTCCGCTTTCTGCGGTGTCGGGGTCGACTCTAGGTTATCTGTGAACCATAGAGTCTTAGAACCGGGGACTTTGCTATCGTTCCGATTGGGGGTGTCGCGTCCGTGCCTTGCTGGCATGAGGAGGAACGCCGTTGTTGGTCTTTTGGGATGTAGATGTTGCTGTCGCGATCTGACTTACCCTTTGACAGAGTTTGTCGGGACATGTGGTTCTGTCACGCCCCACTTTCCAGTAAATGGAAACGGTGACGTGGTAAGCCCGCGACGTATTTATTCCGAGAAGGTCATTTCTCGAAATAAATACGCTAAGTGTATATAAGCAATATAAACTAACGAGAATAAACAAAAGAATGAAATCCAACTGTGATTTATTACATTCATGATTCATAGTAGAGAAAATATCCGAATACAAGATATTTAACATGATAAGCCTTAACAATGAGGCATACATAAATAAGCTGAAATGAAATGAAAAACTGAATGAAACTATACGTTTGTTTATGATGTGAACTGGTTGTACTCCTTTTCGACCACTTCTATCTTCTCTATCTCAATGTCACCTAACGAACATTCCAAGAATAGAAAGAAGTGGGTGGAATGCCCATCAGCGAACTTACGCTCAGTAATACCTCAAGAATGGTGGGATGTGAAAGTATATACATGAATATGTATGGTGACATGTGATATAGCATGAATGGAAATAAAACATGAACAAGTATAACATGGTAATATTAATGACAACTATGTAAGCATGGCAATACAACATGAGCATAGTAAACAAGTACAGCATGAATATAAATCATGAACATATAAACAAGTATGGTAGCATGAATGGTAATGTGTATGTCAACTATATCAGCATGGCAAACAAGTATAATATGGCCGTGGAGTATAAGTATAGTGAACATGAAGTGAATGTAAGTGTTTTAACATGTCTCTACTTGAGTATACGAATCTAACGTAAGTTCAAAGATGAATGTCAACCAATCTTAAGAGTGTTCTCGAACCCAACAGGCTGTAATCCAGGGGTAGGGAACCATGGGCCCGAATCAAATGTTAGTAACGTGACTTCAACCTAGTGTTGAAGTATTCCAAACTCAACAGGCTGTAATTCAGGAGCAAGGAAACACGGGCCCTCATGATAGCTTGCTTGTGTTAGTAGAAATGGATTCATGATCTAGGGGGACTCTTGAGATTTTGTTGGATTCACGCTTGAACTACCCCAACACCCCGTGTTTATTAGTGTATGATTAATATTATGAGTCTTGATCGAATCCATGAATACAAAAGGGAGTGCAATTCAAGTATCGAGTTGAGTTCAAGTCAATTATTCATGTAGTCATGTCAAGCGTTCATGTCAAGTCATTACGTATTCATGGTTCGGGTCAAGTCGAGTCAAGTGTACCTATTGGGTTCAGGTATTCATGATTGAGTCGTGTCAAGATCAATTCAATTCCAGCATGTAATGGTTTAATCACAAGTCATATAGATAAAAATAGATAAGCAATCATAGAACATGATATGAGATAAGTATACAAGAAACGTCCAAAAACAATGTTGTAAATATGTGATATGTACGACTAGTTAATCAAGTTATTTGAATTTAGAATATAAATGAAAACATAGACTAAAGTGTTATGCACATGTGAGTTTCAGTCTTGCCTAAATATGACTACCGGTTTGGGAGATATACATGTTTTCGTATCGTCGCGTAAAACAGATCAGAATCTGTTCAGCACCATCACATATTTTTAAAATGCATTTTGAGTTAATTTTTATCAGGTTTCAGGCTATGAAGATTAATAGAAAATTGTAGGTCTTTCGATGTACTTATTCAAAACACTAAGATTCATACGATTTGGATTTCTGATGCTCTAGTTATGATCATTTTAATATCAGCGTTTAAAACAGAAATTCGGATTTTTAGACAGAAACTATATATTGTATTGCAAAGCCTATATTTGGTTGTTTCACGCATTTATAACTAATATAGCATACATAAAATTATAGTTCTATCAATTATTCATCTACACATCTAAAGTTTGTCACGAACGGACATCGGGAGTTTGAGTTATGTCTAATTTAAAAACAGTGTGCGAATCAGGACAGATTCTGTCCAGATTCGTCGCTTAATATTGTAACACAATTTTCTATATTTTACGTCGATTTTCAGTAAAAACTTAAAACTAAGAAAATCTAGATACTTCGATGAAGATATTTAAACCATCTGAAAACCCTTAATTTGGATTAACGATTACAGAGTTATGGTCTCTCGAAAAAGACCCTTATTGGCGGTTTTCTAGTTTTAAAAACAGTGAATAAAAAACTACACAACACCTAAACCGTTATGCGGTTAGATCTAAATTTTTTTACAGCGTATACACAAAAATATATTCTATCCAAGGTAATTTTCTTGAAATTTCCATAATTAAAAATTAATTTCTAAAAATTATTTTAATGGTAAGGTATTGTTATGTCATATGTGAGAATGAAGAAATCATGGTATTTATTCGTAACTTCATTTTTTTTACAAAATTTAAATAAAGTAATTTAAAATACAACAACAAATGATGCAATCCTAATTGGTTACTATGAAATCTTAACATATGGATTGAGAGTAATGAAAAAAAGACTTTAAAAACTATATATGTGTGTATGTTTGTGTGTGTTCATTATTTATATATGTATCCATTTAATTAATTATAGGGACTATGATATGATAATAGAAGTTTTTCATGGCAATATGACGAGAGAAAGATAGAGAGAAGGAGCTGGAGGGAGGTAAAAAGAGAAGGGACTTACATACACAAGCCGGCATTGTCACCGGACTTGTCTATCCGCCGATAGCCTCCTGTTTCTAGCGAGACTTTCTTGAAACTTCTTGGTGTTCTTCTTCTAAGACTCCAGGTGAAGAGGGAGAAGAGAGAGATAGAAAAATGTGAGGAAGAAAAAGAAAGAGGAGAACAAATAAAGATGGTGTAATGGTGAATTATGTATAATAATATATGCATTCAACATGGAAATTAAAAGAGAAATAAAATATCAAAGTTATGAGAAGAATAAAAATTGATAAAAAAAATTGCAAGAAAGGGGATTTGAACACGTGATCTATGAAATAAGAATACAAAGACTTAACCAATGAGCTACAAGGTTGTTCATACACATATTTAATAAAAATTAAATATATGATATTACTTAAGAAGAAAGTGGGCTTTTGGGCTCATGGTTTTATTAAAAAAAATGAAAATGAAAATGAAATTGGATTTGAGTTATGGGCTGGATTATGTCTTATGTTTAATTTGAAAAAAGTTAAAATTTAGTTTTAAAGAAATATGTTTGGAAAAAAAATAGATGGAAGAATAAAATAATATATTTATAAAAAAAAATTATACAGAAAATACTAAGAAAATATTTTACTAAGGAAAGAAAATACAGAGGTATATTAATATTGGGGTCGTTACAGGTTCCCTGTTCATTTACACCCATGGATTGTATACAGGGGTCAGTATGGACTTACCTGCAGGGCAAAAGTTTCACTCTTTCATTTTTTTTATTTTTTTCCGCGATGCTCTATCATTTTAACTTTTATATCGCAAAAGTTACGATTGCCCAATCATTTCGGCTATTTTTCGCGGTGCCCAATCATTTCGGCTATTTTTCTTTTTACTCGCTACTTTTTATTGCGAGTTGCCCAATCATTTCGGCTATTTTTGTATGCATATATTTTACTTGCTGATTTTGTTGCAAGTTGCCCTATCATTTCGGCTATTTCGTATGCATTTATGGCTCGCTGACTTTTCACCATGAATATGGAACCTGAAATCTGATACCAATCTTAGTATCAGTATCGCTGCGACTGGAATATTGCCAGTAGCGAATCATCATTTGCCTCGAAAGGACTTGGAATTTGTTACCGATTTAGGCATCAGTATCGCTACTACTGGAACATTACCAGGAGCGAATCATCATTTGCCTCCGTCGATTCGAACAAAGGTGGCTTAGAAAACATGGCTAGGATCCTGTCGACTAAGGCTTTTGACTTCATGAGTCGTAAGGGTCTCATAAAGGTATTTCTCCCGACGAGTCGTGAGGATCTCATAGGTGTGATTTCTCCTTAGGAATCGTGAGTATTCCTAAGTGTATGTTCTCTTATAATTCGTAAGGATCTTGCAACCGTGTTTTCTTCTTGTAAATCGAGAGGACCTACAAGTGTTTGTTCATCAAATGAGGGTATTCCTCGTTGTTGGTGGGACTCGGCAAGGAAATGATTATTTGTGCCCGTGGATTGTATATAAGGGTCAGTATTGAACCGCTTGTAGGGCAGTCTGGGAAAAGTGATGGCTTAAAAACATGTTCAGATCCCTGTAGCTTAAGGCTTTTGAATCTTATGAGTCGTGAGGGTCTCATAAGAGGGTTCTCCTTATGAGTCGTGGGGATCTCGTAAGTGTAATTTCTCCTCAGGAATCGTGAGGATCCCTAAGTGTGTTGCTCCCTTGTGAGTTATAAGGATTTCACGCAGGTATTTTCTCCATACAAGGTCGAGAGGACCTTGCAAGTGTGCATAAATTTTTTAACGAGTCTACGCCCTTTCGGGTTTTCACAAACTCGTTGGTAGACCTATTGTTTTTACTCACGGAGCCCTTTCGGATTTTCATCCGTGCCCATTTTGCTTATGGACGTACCATTTATTTTGTTTTTTTTTTGCATCAGCCCAAGTATGCTGCGGTTTGTAGTAGTTTTAGAGATGTTTCGGTCCGTCGCTAGTTTTAGAACATTGCGGTCCATAGTTAGTTTTAGGAAATTACGGTCCATTGTTAGTTTAGGGACGTTTCGGTCCGTTGCTGCATTTTGGAGACAACGGTTTCACTGGATACTACTTATAGAGTTTGGTCTTGTAAAGATAGCGAGCGGACATAGGTGTTGTCATCTATCGTTGACCTAGTCCATGACTCGTCAGGTGTAGTATTTCTTCAGGAACCGGCCGTTTATTGGCTTGAAGGGTCTTTCGCCATGCATATCCATGAGCAAGTAAGCCCCACCATGGTAGACATTGTGTATGATGTACGGACCCTCATAATTCGGCTCGAATTTCCGCCGTTTGGCACGATTGGAGATCATAGATCTCTTAACCACTAGCACGAGTTTGCCATGGCGAAATGTCCTCGGCCTGGTCAAACTCTCGTATGAGCGCGCCATCTTTTCTTTGTAAGCCTCCAAATTTTGCTGCGCCATGAGACGGGTTTCTTCGAGGGCGTCGAGCTCCTCAAGTCGAAGATGAGCATTCTCTTCGTCTGTTAGCTCGTAATGAACCACCACTCATAGAGAGGGTAGCTCTATCTCGAGGGGGAGTACCGCTTCTGTGCCGAATACCAACACGAATGGCGTTGTATTCATGGCTGTCTTGAATGTGGTCCGATATGCCCAGAGAGCTTCATGCAGTCTCTCGTGCCAATCCTTTTTATTTTTGGACACCGTCTTCTTTATGATCTTTGTCAAGGTTTTGTTGAAAGCCTCAGCTATACCATTAGCTCGGGGATTATAAACCGAAGAGTATCTCCAGTTTATGTTATGCTGTTGTGCGAAGTGGCTGATTTTGTGACTTTTGTAGGCCGGTCAGTTGTCCGAGATAATTCGTCGCGGAATACCGAACTGGTAGATGACATGAGTCTTGAAGAAATGGAGGATATTCTCCGTCTTCACTTCCCTTAGCGGCACTGCTTCTGCCCACTTAGAAAAGTAATCGGTCGTCGCTAGTATGAATCGATGTCCTTTGGAGGATGCTGGTTCGATGGGACCAATTATATCGGTTCCCCACATTTCAAACGGCCAGCTGGTTACTATCGGGTGGAGCAGATTTGGATGCTGGTGGATAAAGTCCCCGTGATTTTGGCATGAGTGACACTGCTTCGCATATTCGAGGCAGTCCTGGATCATCGTGGGCCAGTGGTAACCCATTCTTTTGATCTTCAGCTTCATCTTTGGTCCAGCCTGATAAGAACAGCAGAGTCCGTCGTGAATTTCTTGGACGACTTTCCTTGCTTCTTCTGGTCCCAGGCATCTCAACCATAGGGAGTCGGATGATCTCTTATATAGAGTATCATTGACGAAGGTGAAAGACAGAGCTCGTTTCATGAGCTGATGTCTTGAGGATGCATCTTCAGGTGTTCGACGGGATTTGAAGTAGTCTATAAAAACTTAATCCTTAGCCTTTTTCTGGTCTTTTATTTGTAGGGTTGTTTGCTTAGTCGCTTCCTTTTCTTTAGACGACTCCGGAGATATTTCAGCTGGTGCAAGAACCCGACGGTTTTATACAACGATCCTTATGTCATCGGGGTTTTCGTCAGCCAGTTCTTTAGCGAGTTTGGCTAATGCATCCGCCTTACTATTTTCTGTACGCGGTATGCTTTCCAAGATGTAGGAAGGGATTTGAGTCAGCAATTGTTGCACTCTTTCGCCGTATTTTACCAACTCTGGTTTGCACGTCTGATAGTCACTGTTTACTTGACTAACGACCAGTTGGAAGTCTCCGTAGATAAGGAAGTTTTCGATTTCCATGTCGACGGCGATCTCGAGACCTGCTATCAAAGCTTCATATTCTGCTTCATTGTTCGTCCTCGGCTCTGTTAGGGAAAAGGCAAAGCGCATTATCCCTCCTTATGGAGTCACAAAAATGAGGCCTACCCCAGATTTGATTATGGGGGAGTTGTGCTTTCGCTTCTTCATGGAAGATGCTCCATCGAAGTAGAGTTCCCACCGGGTATCAATCCCCCCTTTCTCCCTGTCGATCGTGTCAAACATGTGCTCGTCTGGCAATTCGCAGTTTAGGGATGAATCGGCAGGTATCAGATGCTCAGCGAGGAATTCGGCGATGGCCTGGACTTTCACTACCTTGAGAGGCATGTATGTTATCGGGAATTCCATTAAGAGTAGGGCCTATTTAGCGAGTCGTCCCGTTAGAATGGATTTTGACATCAAATATTTAAGAGGATCCACTTTTGATATGAGATGGACCTCATGCGCCAAAGCATAGTGTCTGAGCTTCGTTATAGCGAAAATTAATGCCAGGCAGTGTTTTTCGATAAGGGAGTAGTTATTTTCTGCCCTCAGGAGAACTCGGCTCAAATAGTAGAGGGCTCTCTCTTTCTCTTGGTCATTCTCCTGTGCCCATAGCGCGCCCAAAGAACCTTCAAGGGCAGTTGTGTACAGGATGAGGGGCTTTCTATTGATCGGAGTGGTCAGTACCGGCGGATTCTGCAGATATTTCTTGATTTCGTCGAGTGCACCCTGGCATTTACGATCCCAAACGAACGGGGCCCCTTTCTTCATTAGATGACTGTAGGGGCGGCATTTGCCGGAGAGGTTGACTTGGAGTTTGATACCTGTTTAGGCATCAGTATCGCTACAACTGGGATAGTGCCATGAGCGAATCATCATTTGCCCCTGTCGATTTGGACAAAGGTGGCATAGTAAACAGGGTTAGGATCCTGTCGACTAAGACTTTTGACTTTATGAGCCGTAAGGGTCTCATAAAGGGTTTTCTCCCTACGAGTCGTGAGGATCTCGTAGGCGTATTTTCTCTTTAAGAATCGTAGGGATTCCTAAGTGATGTCTTCTCTTGTAAGTCATAAGGATCTTTCAAGAGTGCTTTCTCCTTATAAGTCGAGAGGACCTACAAGGGTTATTCACCATATGGAGATATTTCTTGCCATTTGTAGAACACAACAAAGAAATATTTATTCGTGCCCCAAGATTTTATACAAGGGTCAATATGGACCACCTGTAGGGCAATTTAAGAGATGTGACGTCTTAAGAACATGTCTAGATCCCTGTAACTTAAGACTTTTGAATCTTATGAGCCATAAGGGTCTCACAGGGGGATTCTCCTCACGAGTCGTAAGGATCTCGTAAGTGTATTTAACGAGGTTGCGCCCTTCTGGGTTTTCATAACCTCGCCGGCAGACCTGCTGTTTTTACTCACGGCGCCCTTTCGGGTTTTCATCCGTGCCCATCTTGTTTGCGGACGTACCATTTTTTTTGTTTTTTTTGTTTTAACGAGATTGCGCCCTTCCGGGGTTTCACAAGCTCACCGGTAGTCTTGCTGTTTTTACTCACGGCGCCCTTTCGGGTTTTCATCCATGCCCATTTTGTTTATGGACATACCGTTTTTTTCTTTTTTTTTAGTGGGGCATTCCACTAGATTGTAGGATCTGTTTGTAGTCCCCATAATATCCTTCATGTCCTTTGAGAAGAAAGGACCGTTTTACATAGAGATTCATCCGCCAGTGAGAAATATGCCCCCTGTGTATATCTCGGGGGGGACGAGTACCCATGCCGTCACTACTTTGGCGAAAGATTGATTCAGAGCAACTTATCTTTGTTGAGCGTAGGCGACAAACGCCATCTTGCCTCTGCTTTTCACTCGTCATCATCGGATGAGAATGAGTCTTGACCCATTTGATCCAATCAAGCCATTTTATCCATGAGTTCTTGGAAGGTCGTCGGCTTGAAGATGGCCATATACGAGGACTCCTTTGAATTTAGGTCAAGGGTGGTTATGAGCATTCCCATGGATGCAACTTCATCGATGCATTGATTGTATTTGACAAGAGATTTCTCCATCGGGTAACATATTGAACCCAAGTCTCATTCGGTCTAACATTTTCGTTGACCAGCGCCGTCACGGTAGTATGTTCGTTCTCATTAGCGAATCCTTGACAGAAGAGCATATCCATCTCGTCGAAGGTATTCACGGAGTCATTCGAGAGTTCCGCATACCATTCGAAGGCAATGCACGCCAGACAGCTGACGAACTGTCAGAAGAGAAGTATATCATTCTCTCCAGTGTTACCGCACATGGATTTAAATCGCGCGATGTGCTAGTGAGGATTCCCGGTTCCTTTGTATATGTGGAGTCGGAAGTATGTATTCTGGTGGGTACTGTATTTGATCGTAGCACGCCTGATACGGTCGACCAGTCTTGATTAGCCTATTTGAGGCTTCACTGGCATAGTGAGTTTTGACTTGCTGAGCGATATTTGTGTCCATCTTTGCTTTTGGAATCATTTCCTCTTCGGCGGTTGATGAGACTCGTAGAGAATTTGAAATGTCATCCTTGTCTTTAAGAGCGACTGCTGGCAGTTCACTTGCTTGTGGTTCCGATTGAACCGTCGTTCCGGACATTTCTGCCGCTTCTTTATCTTTCTTTTTAAGAGCGTGATTTAGGAAATCAATATCCAACTCGTGCTCTGTTCTTTCTCCAGGTGCGTCTTCGGGATTTGCCTTAGACGATGGATTAGCGAGTGATGCCGCCTGAGAAAGCATCTCCTGGAGCTTTTCACGTTGCAGTTGAACTTTTGTTAAGGACCGAGTCTCAGGTCGGTGACTAGTAGAAGCTCGAACTTCGTCTTTGGAATTTGTAATAACCCTAAACTTTCTGTACAACTTTCTGTACAATTTTTCAGAAAATACAGAAAGGGGTATTTTTTTCCTGAGCACAACTTATAAATTCGTTTTGCTTTTTAACAGCAAGAAGGAGCTTGTAGCTCATGGTAAGACCTTGCACTGCTGAACCAAAGCACCAGAGTTCAAATCCCAGCATCCACATTATTTTTAATATTGTTTTCTTTTAAATTTTTAGAAGTACAAGGGTCTACACATGCATAACTCATAAAAACCCCACGTCACATATAAAACAAACTGTCCCAGGGAGTAGACCAACCCACGGCAGCGAGCCCCGGCCGAACTCGCTGTGACTCGGCCGGCGACTCGGCCGACTCGGCCTGCCGCCGCCTGCCGAGCTGAGTCGGATCGGCCGAGTCTCTCCTTGAAACCTCTGTCTTTTTACATTCCCATGATCCTTGTACACTTTAAATTGCCTGCACAGTTCCAGAGCATTTTAAATTCAATTAAAACTCCATTAAACTCTTTTTAAATACAATTTTTTAATACAATTTTCAATACAACCTTTCACCTACCCTAACCCTAGATTACCCTATAAATATCACTCCAAAACACACCCTCCTCACTCCAAATTCTGTTCAAAACTCTCAAAAAAACTCTCTAGAACTTTTGTGTACAATTGGAGTTAGCAAAGGACGAAACTCCGGTGAATTTCCGACGACGACCCTAGGAGCTCCCGGTGACGAAACGACGCACCGGGACCTTCTACGTCCGCCTCTCCCTCTTCTCTTGAACCTAAACCCGTAAGTCCAACCTCCCTCTTCTCTAATCTATTATTAAAACTTCTTTTACTAAAACCCGACGGAAGCGGAGTTAAATCCGACTTCCGATTCGGTTTTCTTTATAAAGTTCAATTTTCCTTAACACAACCATATTAAACTTTTACATATTTACTATTAAACATTAACATAACATTTTAAACAAATTTCATAGCAAAATATTTCATATTGTGATTTTTACCACTCTTTTTCAGTAAAATACCATGTAGTATAGTTTCGACTTTAAAACATCATTAATCTTGCTATACCATTAGTTAGATCATGAGGTAATGACCTACCTCTTCACAACACTCATATGCAATATAGCACAATACCTTTTGGGAAATATATATTGGGGAAATACCGTTTTTCACAAAACTACCTTTAACTTATAAAAAACCGTTTTCTACAAGATTACGTATTTTTACAAATCTTTGCAAAGTGCCGCTACAACCCATTTTTGGGGAACCCGACTGGGATGGTGCGGATTATCGCACATTCCTGGGCTTAGTAGTGCGAGATTCAGACCTCCGCGAGGAGCATTCGGTCTCGTGAGATTTAAAAATACAAATATCTTAAGAAAATGAGATTTCCAGAAATATAATATATTAAAAATTATTTTTATATAAATAAATATATGTATGTATCATCAAAATATCTATTTCTGATATAATATAAATATTCCAACTTTTCTAAATCAAAAAAATCACTTTACACGAAAATACCATGAAATTCCATACAAGTTCAATATTACAATTAAATACCCTATATTATGAAATTAGGCTATTTCACTAGAAATGTCACAGATATAAAATCTACATCTAAGAAAAACTCTAAAGACGATAATTAAATACTTGGGGTGTATTTTGAAAAGTATACAAAAGTATTTTTACATATAACCCCCTCAAGTTCTATAAATTATCCTAAGGACCCTAATAAATATAGGTTTAAGCGGGACCAATCTCTTGAGCCTCAGGGAGCCGGAGAAGTGGGTGCTTGCCTATTTAAGGTAGACAACTTAACAAACGGTGTTATCAACACGGTAATCGTCTTTGAAAAAGATACAAATCCTGCCGCCCATATGCAGCGGTTACCGATAACATCAAAACCTAATTCAGGACTTCAATTTCTTTTCTAATTGTTCTGACTCAGTCTGAGTCTCATTATAAATAATCTGACTTGAATATGATTCAAGTACAATCTACAATACTACAATTTAATATGAATACATGAATCCATATATTCGATATATTCAACCTGTATTGACAGAACCAAACCATGGATATACTTCCATTTACATGATTCTCCAGTTACATTCATGATCTCCAGTTACACCCATTTATTGATATGTTTTGGCAAGTCATCCAATTATACAATGTACATTACAAGACATTACAAGTTGCAATACAATACAAACAATACAACCAAGACATCGCGGGGTTTAAAAGGTAGATTGGTACGGAAGGTGTTAGAAGTGGCACGAGACTGCAACCATAAGACACCTAACCTGTATTCCTTTGCTGTTGTACCGTGGCATGAACGGTTCCTTGAGTTCCTGATACCTTAGTCTCCGGGGCAAGTGAGACTCCTCTCGTATATACTGGCATCCTTCTGTACCAAGCTACAAACAACAGCGTTAACACTAAATACAACATTATTACAATATAATACAACTTTAAAATTTACACACTCTCTCTCTTTCTGTCTTTTCTACTTCTTCCTTATCTTTAGGACTTACCGAGCGATTTATTCGCTGACGATATTCTCTTTCTTTCTTTTTTGAATGTCGTCAGGTGTTTCGGACCTTCCAGAGATCGAGCCTAGTACTGAAAACTTGCACAAGTTTCTTGAAGATCCCAAACTGTAGTTACACTTGTACACATTTTATTTCAGTACTTTTCATTTCTGTTATGCCATTGTTTAGGCATTGCTTTCATTCAGATTTATTTACTTATCCATGCATTGTACAAAAAAATGTGAATAAATAAAATTGATGTTCATTACATTTGTCTCTTATGTATATTTCTTTTATATTGCTTAGTTACGTTTAGCGTATTTACTTCCGAGTAAATACGTAGTGACCTCGTCGCGTCCACTGCCCGTACACTGGGAAGCGGGGTATGACAGGTTTTGTTGGCAGCCCATGCAGGTCGGAGCTGTATGGAACCCTACCATGCAGTTCTATTCTGCGTGAACAACCTAAGCAATATAACAAAAGAACCAGCAACTGAAAACATTCTTTACAATTCATATTCCTTGAATCTTATCATTTCATATACTTTGAATCTGTCATAACCAAAATTTTTCATTCAAGGTTATGGATTCCCCAAACAACACCAGCACCAATTTCAATAACACTCCACCTCCACTACCAATCACACCTGACGTCCCTGCTCCGCTCAACGAGCAGACAGTTCTGCTTGAGGCAATCCGCAGCCTCCTAGAAGGACAATAGCAGCAGACTGCACTTTTAATGAACCGTCCAGAGGCTGAAGCACCTGGGGTGAAGCAATTCAGAGCTTTGCATCCCAAACAGTTCTCAGGAAAAGAGAGCCCTCTAGAAGCTAAGGAACGGGCTCAGAGCATCGAAGACGATCTGGCAGTAGCACAAGTGCCAGAAATAGCTTGGGTTTGTGTCGCGAAACTGCAGCTCATGGACAATGCACGGGTCTGGTGGAAGGCGGAAGAAAGCCGTCTTGATCAGCCTATCGAATGGAATACTTTCCGCGACATGTTTGACGCAAAGTACTTCCCTGAGACTGTCAGGTTCGACATGGAACAGCAGTTCATCCATCTACAACAAGGTTCAATATGGACTAAATCAGTAGATGATTATGACGCTGAGTTCACCATGCTCAGTCGGTAAGAAATGTCTTAATAAATTCAATTTTCAAAATATCACATACTACACAGCTAACACAAGACCGTAACAGGTTTGCGGCCCATCTCATAATGACTGCTGAGATCAGGGCAATAAGATTTCAACAAGGGTTGGACCCGGAGATCCATGCTGCCTTAACTACAGGGGTTTCCCAACCCATGATTTGGTTTTGAAAGCTGCCCGATGATATGAGGCAGTAGTAAAGAGGAAGGGCAGATCTCAATCTGCCGGTATGAAACACCCTACCACTCAAATGGTAGGAGGAGCCTCTTCCAGGCCATTGTTCGAACCCAGGAGAACTGAAGAACCCAATTGTAACACCCGAGCCCAATGCTACTATTTTCAGTTACTGTTTGAGCATATTATGGTACTCATTTCATTTAGCCTGCTTGATTGTTACTTACTATAAAATTTTACCCGGCAGATTCATTTCTACATATAACAAATTTTGGCATCTAAAATAAAATTAAAAATATTCATCTTGGCCTACTTGTCACCCCTAGCTTTGTGGTAGCGTCCGTGCATCGTGTTCTCGTCCCGTTCAGTGAAACGGGCGAGTTTGGACGGCTACGCGCACGTACGTGTGTCCGTTTTGGGGGTATGCTTTTTAATCATAAGACACTTAATTTTAAAATTTGGAACCCGCTTAAAATCCTATTATTTCAATTTCAAATTTTTGGACCCGACCTGGGCGCGATTTGGAAATGTTTTATTTTGCGCCAAAATCCCAAATTTTAATATTCTTTAAACCGTAATATATTTCCTTAACCTATATATATATTACTGTTCCCATTAATCTTTTAATCAAATTTTTCCTAACAGAATGATTCATCTCAGCCAATCAGTGAACTCTTATCCTGCGGGCCCCACACCTTTTTCTCTCCTCTCTCCTCTCTCTCTCCGTCTCTATCTCTCTATCTCTTTCTCTCTCCCTCATATCTCTCTCTCTCCCTCAAATCTCTCTCTCTCTCTCCCTTATAATTTTAAAACCCTTTTCCCTCTCTCATTTTTTTTCCAGCGAACCCATCACGAGCCCTCACGCAAACCCTAGCCACCTCCATCCTCGCCGCCGCAGCCCCGACGCCGGCGCCAGCATCACCTCCATCCCCGCCTCCTCAGCCTAGTCTCACCTACTTCCTCCTTCTTTGACCCCATACACCCTGCAGCTTCGCCGCGGCCACCAGCGACCCCCCTGCACGCGACTGTGCTGCCCCTGGTTGTCGCCGGCGATCACCAGACCACCTTGAACGCCTCTGTAAGTCTTCTCTCCCTCTCCTCCTCTTTCCTTTCCCCCTTCTTTCCCCTCTCTGTAGAAATTTTCTTGAATCGGCAGATCTCACCGCGGTCACTGTAAGCCACCGCCGGAGCCGTCGACCTCGTCGTCGTTCTCACGTCTCCTCTCTGTAGTCACAGAGCATGACCTTGTAAGCCTCCTCTTCTTCTACTTTAGTTTCCCTTCATTTCTTGTTGCATAGTCTTCTTGACATTCACTGTTCACCGTTTCGCCGGAATCTGACGATACCGACGACGTGATCCGACGTTCCAGCGAGGTACCCCGACCCGCGTGGTTCCATTGTTCGTTGTTTGGGTTCAATCCGTGAACCGTGCGCCCGTCGCGAGTTTCCCCGCCGACGTTTACGTTCCGTTTTTCCCGGTTCGCAACCCGTCGAGGCAAGTACCCCTTGCTACATGCTATACAATATTTTCATATATATTATGACACCCTAAACCTGTAAATTTAACTTGGTACGATCATTTCTCATTTTCGGGTACAATATTGCATTATATCATTTTACCGTTAACTTGGAACCTACAGTTGCAAATTGAACCTAATAACCATATTTACCTGTTTAATCACATTTTTAATGTTAACATAGCTTATGGCGTTTGTCTTTATAGTTTAGTTCCATTCGGAAACTCATGTGCATTTTAACCTGTAATAGCTGTACTGAACCGTTATACAAATCATTGCACCTCTAAGGGTTCTTAAACTTGTTAACATGACTAAACGGCTATACTTGTCTTACTGCACTCTTGTAATCATCTCTGTGACAAATTTGATAACTGTATTGCAAATTGAATGAAACTGCCTATTACTTAGTTCATTGCTTATCTCATGTTGTTGATACCCATGCTAGATTATGTAACTGATTATGAGCACACCCACGATATTATTTACATCTTGACCTGACTTGCTACACATATGTATATTGATATACCTTACATGGTACCGTATACTTTTGACTTGACCTGATGTACCATGACCTGACCCGTTACCTGATCTTGTGTCTAATGCCAACAAATCTGACATGTAGTCCTCATGGACCGATCCTGTTGTCTATCCAGACAAACCTGCTTTTACCTGATCCTGTGTTGGCATTAGTTCTTGATTACTGAATACCTGACTTGACATACATAACTTGGGGGTATGGGGAAATCAAAGTGTAACCTGACTTGTAACTCAACAGTTCGATACCTGTTCTGACCAGTCTTACGGGCTAGGCCAGCCCCGGAGTGATGATGCTGACATCACTCGCCCATACCTGCTACCTGTTACTGCCTAGCGGCACGTCTCGGTTTCAGCCCGAGAGTCCTTGACCGTGGTCCCGGGCATGCACGGGATACTATTGAGTTACATCGACGATTCATCAATTGATTTCAAAGACTTTAGAATAGAAAACCTGATAGAACAGTTTAGTTTACCCACTGCACAATACCCTGCACTGCTTTGATTCATATTATTGTTACTCTCGTTTTATTCATGTTTATATTGCATTGCCTGCTACACTGTTCATATTATATTACTTGATGACATGACGCGCTGACGTCTGGATTTTGCATGGCCCAGATTCTGTACCGCTATCGCAGTCCGAGCAGGAGTACTTCAGCCAGCAGGCTGAGCTGTGAGGTGTTAGTATTAGTTAGTTTTTATTTCCTGCAGTTTATTCCTGATGTGAGCCCGCATTATGGGACATACATTTCAGTTATTTGTATTGGATCATTTGCTTCCGCATTTATTTATTATTGATTCCTGTTATCTTGGATTATGGACATGTTTAGATAGTTTTATTTTGTTTCTTGATATCTCTACAGCCGTAATGTGACTGTGGATGGATGCTTCCTACCCACAGGTAGCATGGTTGGCTATGTCACGTGCCCATTTTAGCGTACTCTGGGAAGCGGGGCGTGACATAGTTCTTTTGGTATCAGAGCCATAGGTTAGTTGGGTTGATTCTTTTTGTAGTTGGGTATTGTACCCAGTACACGAATCAGAATACCCGTGTTTAGGAAATATGTCCTGCCACCTTGCTGTTTACCATTCTTGAATCACATTCTTCCTGATTATATCTTTTACGATGTGCAAACTTCCTTTGCATATCGACTCGAAAAACCTGATTCCTTGTTATCTCTAGGACTTAGGCGACTTGGGTGGAGTTAAGTAATTGTGGCTATGATACCGCGGCATAGTTACAATGCGGTACTCTATTTAAGTATCTTGGAGTTCTAGTCTTGATCTATATTTTGAATCTATCATCATGCTAATGTTGGGTGTTTTGATTTCAGGAATATGGCAGATAAGAATTTGAAGACGTACCAGAGGCGTGAGGACGAAACCGCTATGCTTAGAGTGATAAGGGGAATGCTAGAGAATCAAAAGAGGCAGACCGAGCTGATCCAGCAGCAAGCAGACTCGTTTCAGGAAGGTTTGCAGATCGTTCGGCAGTCTGTAAACAATGTTGGAGCTAAACTAGTTGACCGAGTAGGGACCGTAGCAGATTTCAGACGTTTGGGTCCGTCTACATTTACTGGTTTGGAGGAGCCGTTGCCAGCAGAGCAGTGGCTAGTTGACACGGAGAATTTGCTTATCGCAGCACAGATTCCAGATGACAAAAGAGTTGATGTGGTACGCATTCAGCTAGTGGACTACGCCCGAGAATGGTGGCTTGTGGAGGAGACCCGCTTGCCCAAGCCGATCAAGTGGGCGGATTTTTCTAAGAGTTTTCTGGATAAGTTCTTCCCGCGGACTGCACGGGAGGAAGTGGAAGAGAAGTTGTCACGCCCCGCTTCCCAGAGTACGCTAGATTGGGCATGTGACATAGCCAACCATGCTACCTGTGGGTAGGAAGTATCCATCCACAGTCACATTACGGCTGTAGAGATATCAAGAACAAGATAAAATTTTCTAAAACATGTCCATAATCCAGAATAACAGGAGTCAATAATAAATAAATGCGGAAGCAAATGATCCAATACAAATAACTGAAAAGTATGTCCCATAACGCGGGCTCACATCAGGAAATACATGCAGGAAATAAAAACTAACTAATACTAACACCTCACAGCTCAGCCTGCTGGATGAAGTACTCCTGCTCGGACTGCGACAGCGGTACGGAATCTGGGCCATGCAAAACCCAGACGTCAGCGCGTCATGTCATCAAGTAATATAATATGAACAGTGTAACAGGCAATGCAAGATAAATATGAATAAAACGAGAGTACCAAATAATGTGAATCAAGCAGTGCAGGGTAGTGTGCAATGGGTAACTGAACTGTTCTATCATGTTTTCTATTCTAAAGTCTTTGAAATCAATTTGAGTAATCCTCCATGTAACTCAAAGGATATGTCCCGTTACCCCCCGGGACCACGGATCAGGAATATATGAACCAATAGTGGTTCTGTCCCGTTACTCCCCGGGACCACGGATCAGGAATATGTAAGAGTCACGAATGGCTCTGTCCCGTTACCCCCCGGGACCACGGATCAGGTAATACCCTTTTAAGTTACACTTTAGTTTACACTTTTGATTTTCCCATATCCCCAAGCTATGTACGTCGAGTCAGGTATTCAGTAATCAAGAACTAATGCCAACACAGGATCAGGTAAAAGCAGGTGTATCTGGATAGACAACAGGAACGGTCCATGAGGACTACATGTTAAGTTTGTTGGCATTAGGCTCGAGATCAGGTAACAGGTCGGGTCATGGTACACCAGGTTAAGTCAACAGTAAACGGTACCATGTCAAGTGTATCAATATACCATATGTAACAAAGTCAAGTCAAGATGTAACGATATCGTGGGTGTGCTCACAACAGACATATAAACAGCACTATGTTCAAATCAATGCGTTAAACCATAACCGGATTTATTATCTAGCTGTACACTTTTCAATTGTGTTAAATAGATAGTGTCAATATCATGTGAATACAGGATGGTGAACGTAACTGCTGTAGTCAGGTTAATAATATATATTGAGTGTTCCAAGAATGCCACGACAAGTATAATCAGTTTAAAGAATGCAATTGTAATTTAGCCGGTTATGCATATTTGTTAAACTAAACTGGAAATAAAGCATCATAGCAGTGAATCAAATGCAATCTATCAAGTACGAGTTTATCAGGAATTAATTCATTTGACATGAAGCAAGGTATGTAAGGTGATTTACTAAATGATATGTCATTAAACCACACATGAATGTTAAAGCAAGTTATAAAGTGGTAATAGCATGTAGCAAGTATCGAATACTTGCCTTGACGAAACGACGAACACGAAAACGGAATGTAACGTCGGCGGGGAAACACGCGACGGACGCACGGTTCACGGATTGAACCCAAACGACGAACCAAGGGATCTCACGGGTCAGAGCATTCTGCTGGATCGTCAGGACACGCCACCGGCACGGCCGGATTCCGGCGAGCAGCGACAAAACAACCGGAAAAGTTAATGCACGGCCAAGGGATAAACCGGAGGGAAAATGGAAGGAGGAAGGGGAGAGAGGGCTTACTGGTGTTGTAGAGGGCGTGACAGCGATGGGGTCGACGGCGGTGGGGCACCGGCGAGGAGGTTGCAGGCGACGAGCTAGGGCTGCGGGTATGGACAAGGGAAAGAAAGTGGAGAGGGAGAAGAGGTGGTCGGGGGCTGGTGCGTGCAGGTGATGAGGAGGTGCCGAAGGTGGCGCGGGTGACGACGACGAAGGTCGCCGGCGACGTCTCCGGCCGAACAGAGAAGGCACAGGGGTTGTCCGGGGTTGCTGCGGTGCCGTGCACACGGGGAGAAGGAGGGGATGTCGAGGTTGGTACGAGGAGGCGGAGGCGAGGGCAACGGTGGCGCCGGCGCCGGCGTCGGAGCTGCGGTGGCGACGGTGGAGGCGGCTAGGGCTAGTTCACGATAGGTTTTCTCACGTGGGTTACATGAAGAAGGAAAAATGAAGGGGGGAATTTATATATTAGGGAGAGAGAGAAAGAGAGTTAGAGAGAGAAAGATATAGAGAAATTAGAGAGAGAGAGAGAGTTACGAGAGAGCTAGAGAGAGAGAGAGAGAGGCGTTATAGGAGGGGCCCACGGGGTTAAAACCCTCGTGATTGGCTGATTAAAATTTTAAGAGGTTAAGAGAAAATATTAGAAAGATTTAATAGATTTTGAATAACACTAAGATTATATTATATATATAGTTTCGAATATTTTATTAATTTGGGATTTTGGCATTAAATGAAACATTTCCAAATCGCGCCCGGGTTGGGTCCAAAAATCTGAAATTTGAATAATAGGATTTTAAGCGGGTTCCAAATTTTAAAATGATATGTTTTATGATTAAAAAGCATACCCCCAAGTCGGCCACCTGTACGCGCGCGTAGTCGTCCAAACTCGCCCGTTTCACCGAACGGGACGAGAACTCGATGCCCGGACGCTACCACGCGGCTAGGGGCATCGAGTAGGCCAAGATGGATATCTTTAATTTTATTTTAGGTGCTAAAATTTGTTATATGCAGAAATGACCTTGCCAGATAAAATTTTTACAGTAAGACCCAAACAAGCAAGATAAATGAAATGAGTAATATCTAACACTCAACCAGTAACAGAAAATAGTAGTATTGGGCTCGGGTGTTACAGAAGTTTATTGGGCCAAGGCAGAATGGAGCACCCGTGGATGTACATGCAGCAGAATGGACGAGACTCAGCAGATTCGCTGGACCTTTAGTTGCCAACGATGCAGACAGGGCACGAAGGTTCATGCGCAGTTTGGATGTGGACATCCAGAGGCAGATTATCTCCCTTGGTTTGACCACTTTCTCACAGGTTTTTACGGCAGCTCGGGAACAACAGAGTTTATCTGGGATGAAAGGGAGCTTACAGCAGACAGCAGTTGCGGCAAGGAAGCCCACATTTGTACCAAACCGAGCTCATGGTCGCAAGGGTATTCCGGTGGACCGTCGAGGTGTAGCACCCATGAAAAAGCCTGTGATCGTTGATCGAAGGAAGAGCATGATTTGTGACTACTGCCGTTTACCTGGGCATGTGCAGAAGGAGTGTCGAAGGACGCTGGGACTTTGTTTGGTTTGTGGAGTGGCTGATCACGCAGATGGTGCTTGTCCGTCGAAGCTTCGTACGAGGGATGATATTCAGAAGCCTCCGCAGAGACCGTTCCATGGACAGAAACAGCTGACTCAAGGACCTAATCAGGCTTGAGCTTTTACCTTGACAGCTGAGGAAGCTAAGGCGTCAGGAGAAGTCGTTTCAGGTATTCTACTCGTTCATGGTTTTCCCGCATTGGCATTATTTGATTCTGGTGCATCCCATTGTTTTATGTCATCCAAGTTTGTAACTACACACTCGATTTCCTGCACGACCCTGTCTAGTTTCTGGGACATACATATTGGGAATGGGAAAATCATATCTAGTAGGGAGTGTAAAGATTGTACAGTTGTTGTGTGCGGACGGGAGCTTTTTGCAGATATCTTGGTGATTGATACGGGCAGCTACGACGTCGTCTTGGGAATGGATTTTCTTGGCACTTTCCACGCTCATATTGATTGTAGGGCAAAGAAAGTAATTTTCCAGATTCCCGGACATTCCGAGTTTACCTTCACTAGAAGAAGCAGTTTTGTCGGGCCAGTCGAGTTTAGGGCTAGGCCGACAAATGATATTCTTGCAGCAATGGAAGTTGATAATAGTGAAGAGCCGGCTGTTATTCATGATTTTATGGATGTGTTTGAAGATATATCGGGTTTACCGCTGAAGCGAGACGTGGAGTTCGCAATTGATCTTATTCCTAGTGCAGCGCCAGTATCCAAAGCGTATTATCCAATGGCACCAGTAGAGTTGGAAGAAGTTAAGAAACAGGTTACTGAATTGCTTGAAAAGGGTTGGATTCGAAGCAGTAACTCGCCTTGGGGAGCTCCAATTATTCTAGTAAAGAAGAAGGATGGCACAAGAAGGATGTGCTTCGACTATCGAGAATTAAACTGGATGACTATTAAGAACAAGTACCCTATCCCTCGCATCGTGTAATACCCACCCTCTTTATACCAAAATCTGTATTCTGTTACTTTATAATCTTATTTATTCTATTTATAACTTTATTTATCCGAAACCTAAAAAGAAATTTCTTTTAACCCAAACTCAGCCTTTCCCTAGCCCCGCTGCCCAGCTTCTTTGGTTTCTCCATTCTCTTATTATTTTCATTTTGGAACCCCAGCACAACCCACTTCTTTTATTTAAAATCTTAAACCCAACCTTATTTTCTTTTGCAGCACAAGCTCCCGGCCCACTCTCTTAATTTCCCTATTTTCCTCATAATAAATTCCAACCTGGCCCGTTCCCAATTCCCTTTAATTCATTTATTTTTCTTTTCCCTTCAGCCCGGCCCGTTTCCTCTTTGTTTGTTTTTCAATTTAAATTTAATTTTTCCTTGAGCAGGCCCAGCTCACTCAGCCCACACATCTTTATATAATTAAATCCCTAATTTTTCCTCGCCCATTCTCTTCAGCCCACTCCTTCTTTTAACCCGACCCGCTCACCTAACCCGACCCGCACCCTACACCTCCTTCTTCCCCAACGGCTCCTTCCCTCTTTCCCGCCCACGCGATCCACGATCTCCGCCGCTTCCGTCGCGAACGCTCGTGACAACATCGCCCACGCTCGCGCGCCGTTTTCCCCCACGACGCGCCCTTCGCGGTTCACTCGACGCGCACCCCTCATCTCTTCGATCTCATTCACATCCCCTCTCTCCTCTCCCCAACCAAGCTTGCCACCACTGAGCTCGACTCCCTCGCTTCTTCGTCGGCCACTACCCCAAACATCGCCCTCGCTCTCCCCTCTCCACCACCAGAGCCCCGACTCACTTCCCTGCACCCACCTAGACGACCACCTACACACCCAACCCACAACCTCCATCGACCGAGCACCTCCTCACCATCTCCCCCACTTCAACTCCCTCGCCCGACCTCCATCCCTCTGTGTGTGCGTCTCTGAGCTCTCTCTCTCCATCCCTCTCTGTGTTCTCTCCCTCTCAATCTCCCTGCATCAATCTCTCTCTCTCTATCGTTCCCTCTGTGCCCTCTCTCCCTCCCTGCACTCTCTCCCCTCCTCTGTTTTCTTCTCTCTAACTCTCACTGCTTCTTTCTCTCTCTCCCTCTCTCTCTCTCTCTGATTCCCTCTCATCTCTCTCACTGCTTACTCTCTCCCTCTCTCTCCCCGATTCCATCTTATCTCTCACTGCTTACTCTCTCTCTCTCTCTGCCTACTCTCTCTCTCTCACATTTCTCTCTCTCTCTAGCACACTCTCTCTCCCTCTCTAAACCTCACACGTCTTTCCATTCTCTATCAACCTACTACCACCACACGACATTGCCCGAGCCCGCAACCGCCCATTCCCAAGATCGAGCCAAGCCCAAGCCTAGCCGAGACTCGTCGTGTGGTTGCTACCCCGTGCCCGGGACGTGTCACTACTGCCTTCGCCGCCGCGCCGTCAGTTCACCGTGTCCAGGCAAGTATTTTACTTGCTTACATGCTATTTACTTAAGTTACAGTCGTTAATTACATAGATATTAAAGTTACAAGTCTAGACCAATTATGTGCCATACCTGTTCGACGCGTGTTCCCAAAGAAAATACTTTTCTAAATTGACGTAACTGGATTAATTACTTTGGCCCTTGTAGGGATGGATAACGTGTGCAAATTTCGCTGGAAAATATGACCGTTAACGACTAAAACAACTACCCCCAAGTTTAACCGTAAAACTGGAATTTTATTGTACCTGAAAACCGTTAAATTCACCATAAAATATATACACACTGGAATGATGCATTCTAGGGCTCAAATCGAAGCCAACTCGACGAACTTTAACCCTAGACTAGTTTTCAGATATTCCTGTACTTAGACAGTGAAAATAATTGGATCGAAGTGCGACCCTGGACTGCAGTCCAGAGCGACTCCAATGGTGGCTTACTGTTCCGTAATGGGTACCAAAAGTTTTCCTTAACTCGTAGATTGCGGAACTCTACTGTTTATTATAGGTAAATCTGTTAACTAGAAAACGCAAGTGGTTTCATCCTATTCCATTATCGTTTGTTAATTAATCTGTAATTTAAAAGATGGGAACGTATAACAGTCTCAGCTGAATCAGAATTGACGTAGTAATATTAAACATTGTATAACTCCTGACGTGTAGATGCGATTGAAGATCCGTCTGTGCGTTGAAAACCTTACTGAAAACTCTAGAATTCATCCAACTGTAGCGTCGCTAAAATCTGATCCCAACTGGGATTAAAATGCGTTGCGAAATGGATTTCTGATTCTGAAACCGGGTTTCCAGCCTTGAACGCTTAAAATGAAATGGCTATAATTAGTGATCCTGGGACCCGATTGGCATGAAACTAAATTAGATGGATAGATAACAGAACATACTAATTATTGCCTGTTCATCGTTTCGCTAAATTATAACCGTATGATTTATGATAAATTATGCAATTGGTGGATTATTGATTCAGGACATCCTAAACATGCTTTATATATTGTTTATGCATCATATCATACACATGTCATTGCATTGATAACCTAGTGATAACGTGCATCACCCAGTGTTAGGTATTAGTGATGATTGTGGCAAGTACGTCAGTGTTCGTGTATCAGTGAATAAGTGAAAGTGATACGTACTTGTACACAATCAGTGACCCTATTATTCTATTGCATTGTCGACGTCTGTGGGATGCGTGTACGTGTGACTATAAGTGGTATGGGACACTTATGGAAGCTCTTGCACGGGTGTCACAGATAAGGCACCAGACACTGCCATTTACCTTAGGTATTAGTCGGGACGTGCTTGATGTAGGTCCTGCCTCCAGTTCTGTAACACCATAGGATAAGGGTTAGTGAATAATTATAATTAAATAATGGTTTTTAATAAAAATTTTACTAAATTGGGTTTTATATATTTTTCCTAATTTAATAAATATTTTTCCAAAATTTTATTAGGCTTGCACAAACATGTGCATGTAAACTAGGGTTTTTAAATGAAGAGAATACCATAATTTTAACCATGGTGGGTTAATTGTGGGATTAATTCTTTTGGATTCTTAAGTGGGTTTTATTAATTAGTTAAAAGTTGCTTTAATTTGAAAGTTGGTTTAAGTGTTGACTTGTGAGAGAGAGAGAGAGAGAGTGCATCATGGCTTTAGGCCATGCTTGCATTAAATGAGGTGAGAGAGAGGGGGGGGGATGACTTTTGGGTGAATGATTATGGTGGCTCTCAACTCCTTTTGTTTTCCTCTCTCATTTCTCTTTCTCTCAAACACTCACACACACACACACACTTACCTTTTCCCCAGCTCCAGAACCTGCACCAAGAAGAAGCAGCAGCAACAGCAAGCACTCAGCAGCAACAGCAGCAGGCATTGGCAGCAGCAGAAGTGAGCAGTAGCAGCTCCAGCTCCCAGTGCAGCCTCTTCTCTTCACTTCTCCACCTTCCTCCTGCTTCCTAGGGTTAAGTATGAGGTATATTTCCTAATTTAGTCCCTAGTTAGCTTGGTTAGTGTCGATTTGCATCGGTTAATGGATATTGGTGCGTTTTAGTGCGATATGGGATGATTAGTGGGAACTTTGTGCATTTGGGATATGATTTGGTTTCAGTAGGATGCTTGAGGTCTGTTGAGGCCATTGTAACCTAGTCCAACCCCTATTACGCTAAAATACCACCAGTTTTCATATTGGATGCAAATGTCGTATTTGTGCACAATTTGAGCTTTCTGGATCTGCTATTGACCCGAGGTGATTTAAATGAAATTGAGTGGACTGTGGCATAGTGGAGTGGAGATGATACACTAGATGAAACCCGACCCCCTAACTCCCCTTCCCGGCCGCCAAAACCGCCATTCTGGCCGCAAATTGCGGCCAGACAGGGGGCGTTTTGGTGTTTTTTGGGTTCTGTAGGTGTATTTTTGTGTGTAGGGTCTTTTGGTATATATATATTTTTTAAGATCAATTCTGTAGGAAAATCTGGGACCAATTACCTATTTTGCCGTTTTCTAAACCTTCGCGACACGCGTGATACGTGAGTAGGTTTGGGTTCCTGCGTATCGCGGCGCGTCGGGGTAGTTTCGTGGCGCATGATTACACGTTTTAGCGTATCGCGCACACGCGCGACTAGTTTGCGACACGAGTTTCTAGTTTGACCGTAATGTCGCGTTTTTGGTAAATTGAGCTTATATGTGTGATATGATATGTGATTTTAGGTTCGCAGGCCAGTGAGACGGACGCTGCGAAGAAGGGAAAGCAAGTCGTCGGCTACACTTAGCGCGAGACACGGTGAGTAGATTTCACATCTACGGGGATATCGCCCGCATGGCGTTATGCGTCAGGGCTGATAGGACTTTGTTATTATATGTTTCATGCACCCCATAGACTGTCATTGCATATTGCATTCCTTGCTATACATATATACATATTGCTTAGAACTGATAGAACTGCCATGATCATACTATTGTATATTGTTGTAACTCACCTATATTTGATACCTATATCACGGTGGATCATTGCATTGTAGTTCATTCTCATGTGACATGACTTGATATACACATTGATGCACCTATCACATCGCAGTTACTTGTATTATTGTTGGGATTTCATATGATTTATGGATTTGGGAACCGTGGCCTTTTCAAATAAGTAACCATTTAAAAACCCGGTTCCCTTGATATGATAATTTGGGGCGTCGCCCCGTGTTTTCTCGGTGCTTGAGGCACGGATTGATATAGGGCTGACCCGGACTGACGGATGCCCGATGGATTGATAGAGGGCTGACCCGGACTGACGGATGCCCGATGGATTGATAGAGGGCTGACCCGGACTGACGGATGCCCGATGGATTGATAGAGGGCTGACCCGGACTGACGGATGCCCGATGGGTTGATATAGGGCTGACCCGGACTGACGGATGCCCGATGGATTGATATAGGGCTGACCCGGACTGACGGACGCCCGATATATTGAGAGAGGGATGACCCGGACTGACGGATTCCCGGTATATACGTGAGAGAGGGCTGACCCGGATTGACGGAGGCCGATACAGGATGTTTTGCGTGTCGATGCTAGACACGAGTATTTATGATATTTGGGTGCCGATGTTGGGCACTCGGGATTTTCAGGGATATACAGGATATGAGGGCCGATGGAGTACCGGCGTTTGAGATGTTGGGATTTGTGGTGCATACATACTTATGTAGTCCACCTCGATACTTCATGTAGATACTATATCCCCATGCTCAGCATTCATTATCACATCTCATCCTGTAGTATATCACCAGATAGAGGACTGGCATTATTATTATGCATACTGCCACATCGCATTGATATTATCTGCTGGCATTAGTAGAGCCACGCTACATGTGCATGCTTGCGATTACCTTTATATGTTATCTCTATTCACGAGTTGGCAACTCACCCCCGTTGTGCCACAGTGCTTGCAGGTTGCCCTGGGGAGTAGTCACGGCTGGCTGTTACCGCATCTTTTGGCACAGATACCCCTTTTGAGCTGAGATAGCCCTTTTGCTGTTTAGGTGGGTTTTGTACGGTATCTGTTATCTTTCTGTTGTACATTGATGTATCTAGTATTCTCCATCTACTTTTCTGTATTGACTTAGAGACAGTTGTGAGGACGATATGTATGATTTTATATTCTGGTGTCGAGCTCGCATGTGAGCCGACTTTACTTTATGCAGTCTTATCTTTATGATATTGTCCTTGTTTTACTGTGTATTCTTCGCTACGGCGTCGTATATCATATTGTGATGCTTCATTCTTGTCACTTGTTATTTCTGCTACACCTTGTTTTTACCCGACTTTCGGGGCTAATGTTTTAAAAGGGAAATGTTACCAAAATTATAAAACTTATAACTTTTGAACTTAAAAAGGTTTTCTACTAAATAAATGGAAGTTTTTCGGACATGTACGATTGTTTTACAAAATGTTTTAAAATCACTCTATATTTATTGGTTTTGATTTCTGGGTTCGGCTTACTTAGCCGCGTTACGCCTGTAGACGTTGCGTGGTTAAGTGCCGGTCACGAGTCGAATTCTCGGGTCGTGACAAAGTTGGTATCAGAGCGTAGGTTTTACCTTCGGAGTGTAGGATGACCCTGGTATGATGGAGTAGGTAGCTGCAGCAGGGTAGCGTAGCGTGCGTATGTTCCGCGGCATACTCACGACACGGTACTCCGGTTACGCGACCTTAGGACTTGTTGATTTGATTCCTCCTTATATTCTTGTGATTCGATTTCCGTGTTCTTATCGAATCCAAATTTTCTTTCAGCCAATATGCCGCCTAAGACTACGAGGGCACAGAGAGCGGCCGCGAGGGCCGAGATTCGAGTTGACTCGTCCGAGACGAGGACTGATCCGGGCAGTGCACCCGTTGTACCCGAGCAGGCTGTTCCTGCCGTGACAGAGCAGATCGCCACGCTAGGGGCTGGTATGCAGGAGATGCGCCAGACGGTGGGATCTAGCATGCAGGAGATGCGCCAGATGATAGGATCTCTTGTTGAGACGCTTCGAGCGCAGCGGCCAGAGGTAGCTCCACCAGTTCCAGAGACCGCTATGGTACCTACCGCACAGCCAGTTGCCCCTGCAGCCACGGAGGTGATTACAGTATCGCTATCAGAGTTTATAAGGCTGAAGCCTCCGGTTTTCACAGGCACCGATACAGCCGACGACCCACAGTCTTTCATCGACAGGATGGCCAGGATATGCCGTTCCCTCAGGTGCGCAGATGCGAGATGGGTCGAGTTCGCGAGCTTTCGCCTGGAAGGTCTTGCGCAGAAGTGGTGTGATTCCGTGGAGAAGGGCAGAGCAGCAGGTCTTCCTCCTATGACCTGGACGGAGTTCGTGACTATATTTCTAGCCCGTTTCCTTCCCCGGAGTGTTAGAGATGCCCGAGCACGCAGGTTTGAGTCTTTGCGCCAGACGCCAGGGATGACAGTGGCAGAGTATGACGTACTGTTTACAGAGCTAGCAGTTTACGCCCCACATTTAGTGGCCACCGAGGAGTTGCGAGTCCGGAGATTTGTTCGAGGCTTGATTTCACCAGTGTTCCTCGCGATCAGCGCGCAGCACTACGAGACCTACGCAGCCGCGGTAGACGCAGCCCTAGTGGTCGAGGAGCACCTTGTTGAGACTTCGGCACTCCCAGAGCCGAAGAGAGCTCGTGCGGATACTTCAGCACAGAGACAGCCTTTTCGGCGCCGTGATAGACGTATTGCAGGCAGCAGAGATTCAGGGCGGGGCCGGTTATTCAGTTCTTATTCCCAGGATGGTCAGCGGCCGTCGTCGGGATGTTTTCGCTGTGGGAGTTCTTACCACCGTGTACGGGATTGTCCTGAGTTACCCCGGACCGAGGCGACAGCACCGCATGTCACATTACCATTTTCACCACCCCAGAGAGCGTTGCCTATCGTACCTACCGTTGCTCCGCGCCAGACTCATACACAGCGAGGTCGTGGGCGTGGAGGAGTTGCTCAGAGAGGGCGAGGTGACCGAGGCAGAGGGCAGCCAGCCGCAGGTGGTGGACAGGCGAGGGTTTTTGCTTTGACACATCAGGACGCGCAGGCGTCCAATGCAGTGGTTTCAGGTATCCTCCCTGTATGTTCAGTTGACGCACATGTACTGTTCGACCCCGGATCCACACACTCGTACGTATCCACGCACTTTGTGCCGAGTTTGGGTAGAGAGTCCGGCTTGCTTGATCAGCCGCTTCTGGTGACTACTCCTGTGGGAGAGTCGTTTGTTGCTAGGCACATGTTCCGATCCTGCATCGTCTGTATTGGCGAGAGAGAGTTGCCTGTCGACTTGATCCTTCTGGAGATGTTGGACTTCGACGTTCTTTTGGGCATGGATTGGTTAGCCACGTGCTATGCTTCTGTGGACTGCCGCGAGAAGACAGTTAGATTCTGTTTCCCCGGCGAGTCGGTTTTTGTTGTGTTGGGGGACCGTAGTGCCGCCCCTCACAGTGTGATTTCTTCTTTTCGTGCTGGACAGCTTTTGAGGAAGGGATGTCAGGGATTTCTCGCTTATGTTCGCGATGCTCGCGCTACAGAGGTTCCATTGGATCAGGTTCCGGTTGTTAGCGAGTTTCCTGATGTGTTCCCTGACGAGCTTCCTGGGTTGCCGCCCGAGCGCGACATTTCTTTCTGTATTGATTTGGTTCCTGGTTCGGGGCCTATTTCTATACCGCCCTATCGGATGGCCCCGGCGGAACTTCGTGAGCTGAAGGGTCAGTTACAGGATTTGCTGGACAAAGGACTTATTCGACCCAGTGTTTCTCCTTGGGGTGCTCCAGTCCTGTTCGTCAGGAAGAAGGACGGCAGCTTACGTCTTTGTATCGACTACCGCCAGCTGAACAGGGTGACAGTGCGGAACAGGTATCCTTTGCCGCGTATCGACGATTTGTTCGACCAGCTTCAGGGGGCAGGGTAGTTTTCGTGGATCGATTTACGATCGGGCTATCATCAGCTGCGGGTTCGACAGGAGGACATTCCCCGGACAGCCTTCCGTACGCGCTACGGCCATTACGAGTTTTTGGTGATGTCGTTCGGACTCACCAATGCGCCAGCAGCCTTCATGGATTTGATGAACCGTATTTTCCGGCCTTATTTGGATCTGTTCATCATAGTCTTCATTGACGATATCTTGGTGTATTCCCGGAGTAGTGAGGAGCACGAGCAGCACCTGCGGGTTACATTGCAGACATTGAGGGAGCACCAGCTCTATGCGAAATTCTCCAAGTGTGCTTTTTGGTTAGACAGCGTGGACTTCTTGGGTCACGTGATTTCACGAGACGGTATATGTGTTGACCCGAGGAAGATCGAGGCCGTTCAGCGTTGGCCCAGACCCACATCGGTGACGGAGATTCGCAGCTTTTTGGGATTGGCCGGTTATTACAGGCGTTTTGTGCAGGACTTCTCACGTATTGCTACACCGTTGACCGGGTTGACCCGGAAAGGAGTTCCCTTCGATTGGACGGAGGAGTGCGAGCACAGTTTTCAGCAGTTACGGACACGGCTGACGACGGCACCGGTGTTATCCTTACCTTCCGGATCGGGCGGATTTGTGGTCTTTTGTGATGCTTCTCGAGTGGGATTGGGATGTGTTCTGATGCAGCATGATAGGGTGATCGCGTATGCCTCGCGACAATTGAAGAAGCACGAGCAGAACTACCCCACTCATGATTTGGAGATGGCAGCAGTGGTCTTCGCACTTAAGATCTGGCGACATTACCTGTACGGCGAGTCGTGCCAGATATTTACGGATCACAAGAGTCTGAAATACATATTCCAGCAGCGGGACCTGAACCTTCGGCAGCGTCGATGGATGGAGTTAGTGAAGGATTATGACTGCGAGATCTTATATCACCCGGGCAAGGCTAATGTGGTAGCGGATGCTTTGAGCAGGAGGCCCGGGAGTAGTTTATCATGTTTGAGCGCAGTGCAGGAGCAGTCATCCGCAGATTGGCAGATATTATGCGACAGTCGAGTACAGTTCGAGTTCACGCCGATTGGAGGACAGGTAGCGCATGTCCGTGCACGCCCACAGTTGATTGATCGTATACGTGAGGCACAGCTCAGTGATGACCGATGTTCAGAGATCATGGCACAGATGGGACAGGACAGATTTTCCGAGTTCGTGATCGATGATCAGGGGATACTACGGTTTGGAGTCAGACTGTGCGTACCTGATGCTGAGGGGCTGAGGCGTGAGATTCTTGAGGAGGCACATCGATCGGTATATAGCGTCCATCCTGGTTCCACCAAGATGTATCATGATATGAGAGATGTTTACTGGTGGGACGGAATGAAGAGGGACATTGCAGATTTTGTAGCGAAATGCCTGACTTGTCAGCAAGTCAAGGCTGAGCACCAGAGGCCCGCGGGAGAGCTACAGCCGTTACCCATTCCGGAGTGGAAATGGGAACAGATTTCGATGGATTTCGTGGTGGGTCTACCCAGGACTAGTAGGGGGTATGACTCCATCTGGGTGATCGTGGATCGTTTGACGAAAGCGGCTCACTTCTTACCGGTGAAGACGACTTTCGGATTTACTCGGTATGCTCAGATCTATATTGACGAGATAGTGCGACTACACGGAGTCCCGACGTGCATTGTGTCCGACAGAGGCACCCAGTTTACTAGTAGACTATGGCAGAGGCTTCAGGAGGCTTTGGGCACTCGCTTGAGTTTCAGCACGGCATTTCATCCGCAGACCGACGGACAGTCAGAGCGGACCATTCAGACTCTCGAGGACATGCTCAGAGCTTGTGTACTAGATTTTGGAGGTAGCTGGGATCATCATTTGCCCTTAGTAGAGTTTTCCTATAATAACAGCTACCAGGAGACCATTCAGATGGCACCGTTTGAGGCTCTTTACGGGAGGAGATGCAGGTCACCTACTTGTTGGACAGAGCTCAGTGAGAGCAGTATCTTAGGGCCACAGATCGTTGAGGAGACGACCGCGAAGATCCAGTTGATTCGCGATAGGATGAGAGCAGCGCAGAGTAGGCAGAGGGCTTATGCAGACCGTCGACGACGCAGACTTGAGTTTTCTGTTGGTGATCATGTTTTCTTGAGGGTCTCCCTAATGAAAGGTGTGATGAGGTTTGGGAAGAAGGGGAAGCTTAGCCCCAGGTATGTGGGCCCCTTCGAGATCCTCGAGCGTGTTGGTGCAGTAGCTTACCGATTAGCCCTTCCGCCCAGCTTTCCAGACGTGCACCCCGTATTCCATGTCTCGATGCTCCGCAGATATCTTCATGATCCTTCGCATGCGATTCAGCATCCGACGATCCAGCTTGAGCGTGATCTTTCCTATGCAGAGCAGCCGGTGATGATCTTGGATCGGCAAATGAAGAAATTGAGATCGAAGGAGATTCTATCAGTTAAAGTACTTTGGCGTGGTCAGAACCGTGAAGAGGTCACTTGGGAGACCGAAAGCGAGATGATGAAGACGTATCCCCATCTTTTTGAAGGTAACCTTAGTTAGATTTTTGAAATTCGGGGACGAATTTCTTTAAGGGGGAGAGATTGTAACACCTTAGGATAAGGGTTAGTGAATAATTATAATTAAATAATGGTTTTTAATAAAAAGTTTACTAAATTGGGTTTTATATATTTTTCCTAATTTAATAAATATTTTTCCAAAATTTTATTAGGCTTGCACAAACATGTGCATGTAAACTAGGGTTTTTAAATGAAGAGAATACCATAATTTTAACCATGGTGGGTTAATTGTGGGATTAATTCTTTTGGATTCTTAAGTGGGTTTTATTAATTAGTTAAAAGTTGCTTTAATTTGAAAGTTGGTTTAAGTGTTGACTTGTGAGAGAGAGAGAGAGAGTGCATCATGGCTTTAGGCCATGCTTGCATTAAATGAGGTGAGAGAGAGAGGGGGGATGACTTTTGGGTGAATGATTATGGTGGCTCTCAACTCCTTTTGTTTTCCTCTCTCATTTCTCTTTCTCTCAAACACTCACACACACACACACTTACCTTTTCCCCAGCTCCAGAACCTGCACCAAGAAGAAGCAGCAGCAACAGCAAGCACTCAGCAGCAACAGCAGCAGGCATTGGCAGCAGCAGCAGTGAGCAGTAGCAGCTCCAGCTCCCAGTGCAGCCTCTTCTCTTCACTTCTCCACCTTCCTCCTGCTTCCTAGGGTTAAGTATGAGGTATATTTCCTAATTTAGTCCCTAGTTAGCTTGGTTAGTGTCGATTTGCATCGGTTAATGGATATTGGTGCGTTTTAGTGCGATATGGGATGATTAGTGGGAACTTTGTGCATTTGGGATATGATTTGGTTTCAGTAGGATGCTTGAGGTCTGTTGAGGCCATTGTAACCTAGTCCAACCCCTATTACGCTAAAATACCACCAGTTTTCATATTGGATGCAAATGTCGTATTTGTGCACAATTTGAGCTTTCTGGATCTGCTATTGACCCGAGGTGATTTAAATGAAATTGAGTGGACTGTGGCATAGTGGAGTGGAGATGATACACTAGATGAAACCCGACCCCCTAACTCCCCTTCCCGGCCGCCAAAACCGCCATTCTGGCCGCAAATTGCGGCCAGACAGGGGGCGTTTTGGTGTTTTTTGGGTTCTGTAGGTGTATTTTTGTGTGTAGGGTCTTTTGGTATATATATATTTTTTAAGATCAATTCTGTAGGAAAATCTGGGACCAATTACCTATTTTGCCGTTTTCTAAACCTTCGCGACACGCGTGATACGTGAGTAGGTTTGGGTTCCTGCGTATCGCGGCGCGTCGGGGTAGTTTCGTGGCGCATGATTACACGTTTTAGCGTATCGCGCACACGCGCGACTAGTTTGCGACACGAGTTTCTAGTTTGACCGTAATGTCGCGTTTTTGGTAAATTGAGCTTATATGTGTGATATGATATGTGATTTTAGGTTCGCAGGCCAGTGAGACGGACGCTGCGAAGAAGGGAAAGCAAGTCGTCGGCTACACTTAGCGCGAGACACGGTGAGTAGATTTCACATCTACGGGGATATCGCCCGCATGGCGTTATGCGTCAGGGCTGATAGGACTTTGTTATTATATGTTTCATGCACCCCATAGACTGTCATTGCATATTGCATTCCTTGCTATACATATATACATATTGCTTAGAACTGATAGAACTGCCATGATCATACTATTGTATATTGTTGTAACTCACCTATATTTGATACCTATATCACGGTGGATCATTGCATTGTAGTTCATTCTCATGTGACATGACTTGATATACACATTGATGCACCTATCACATCGCAGTTACTTGTATTATTGTTGGGATTTCATATGATTTATGGATTTGGGAACCGTGGCCTTTTCAAATAAGTAACCATTTAAAAACCCGGTTCCCTTGATATGATAATTTGGGGCGTCGCCCCGTGTTTTCTCGGTGCTTGAGGCACGGATTGATATAGGGCTGACCCGGACTGACGGATGCCCGATGGATTGATAGAGGGCTGACCCGGACTGACGGATGCCCGATGGATTGATAGAGGGCTGACCCGGACTGACGGATGCCCGATGGATTGATAGAGGGCTGACCCGGACTGACGGATGCCCGATGGATTGATAGAGGGCTGACCCGGACTGACGGATGCCCGATGGGTTGATATAGGGCTGACCCGGACTGACGGATGCCCGATGGATTGATATAGGGCTGACCCGGACTGACGGACGCCCGATATATTGAGAGAGAGATGACCCGGACTGACGGATTCCCGGTATATACGTGAGAGAGGGCTGACCCGGATTGACGGAGGCCGATACAGGATGTTTTGCGTGTCGATGCTAGACACGAGTATTTATGATATTTGGGTGCCGATGTTGGGCACTCGGGATTTTCAGGGATATACAGGATATGAGGGCCGATGGAGTACCGGCGTTTGAGATGTTGGGATTTGTGGTGCATACATACTTATGTAGTCCACCTCGATACTTCATGTAGATACTATATCCCCATGCTCAGCATTCATTATCACATCTCATCCTGTAGTATATCACCTGATAGAGGACTGGCATTATTATTATGCATACTGCCACATCGCATTGATATTATCTGCTGGCATTAGTAGAGCCACGCTACATGTGCATGCTTGCGATTACCTTTATATGTTATCTCTATTCACGAGTTGGCAACTCACCCCCGTTGTGCCACAGTGCTTGCAGGTTGCCCTGGGGAGTAGTCACGGCTGGCTGTTACCGCATCTTTTGGCACAGATACCCCTTTTGAGCTGAGATAGCCCTTTTGCTGTTTAGGTGGGTTTTGTACGGTATCTGTTATCTTTCTGTTGTACATTGATGTATCTAGTATTCTCCATCTACTTTTCTGTATTGACTTAGAGACAGTTGTGAGGACGATATGTATGATTTTATATTCTGGTGTCGAGCTCGCATGTGAGCCGACTTTACTTTATGCAGTCTTATCTTTATGATATTGTCCTTGTTTTACTGTGTATTCTTCGCTACGGCGTCGTATATCATATTGTGATGCTTCATTCTTGTCACTTGTTATTTCTGCTACACCTTGTTTTTACCCGACTTTCGGGGCTAATGTTTTAAAAGGGAAATGTTACCAAAATTATAAAACTTATAACTTTTGAACTTAAAAATTTTTCTACTAAATAAATGGAAGTTTTTCGGACATGTACGATTGTTTTACAAAATGTTTTAAAATCACTCTATATTTATTGGTTTTGATTTCTGGGTTCGGCTTACTTAGCCGCGTTACGCCTGTAGACGTTGCGTGGTTAAGTGCCGGTCACGAGTCGAATTCTCGGGTCGTGACAAGTTCTCGCACAGACATGTCACCGACCGATTTGTATTTAGGGTTATGGTTAGCGTTTGATGTAGACCACGGGGTGTGGGGTAGTTTAAGTGTGAGTTCAACAGAATCTCGGGAGTCCCATGCCGGCTTATATATTTAGGGAGATATATGGAGATTTACAGGGTATGTGATATTCACCGTGATATACATGTTGGGCCCGTGGTCCCTTGCCCTTGGATTCTACCCTTGGGTGGAGGACACCCGCGAGTGGTTGACTCTCACACTTGGACTGACGATAGGTTTAGTGACCTGTACAGTGAGACTTAGAGACTGATAGGGATACTGGCATTGATATACCTTACATAATGTGTTGACATACGTGGCATATCGTTCTACTGCTTTTACTGTTCCGCTGCATTAATTACTGCATGTTCATACCTACATCATTCTGATTTACTGCTACATATATCTATTATCTCTGTTAGAATTATCATATGATTTTATGTATTATATTGCTATTGTGTCGCTCTGACGACCTGAGTATGCATGCTCAGTGTGAGGAGAAGATTCAGCCTGGACCCGAACTAGACGTGCAACACAGACTTCTTGACTTGCTATTCCGAGTTACATTCGTTTGTTTCCCATTAGGTCAGTTTATATTACTGTTTTGTTCCAGTTACTGCATTTCTCATTACCTGTGCATCATTTACTGTTTACCATGAAAAACTAGAAGCCGAAGTGTGACTACGGCAGGACATTTCCTCGACCGTAGGAGCATGGCTGGCCTTGTCTACACCTCGTATTCCGTACTTTGGGAAGCGGGGCGTGACATGGTTTAGTTGGTATCAGAGCTAGGTTTTGCATTGATTGGGATTGTAGTTTTCCGTGTATAGTTTGGCAATCTAAGACATCTCTCGGTCTAGGTTGTAAACTTGTCATTCTTGATCCATATTCACATCGTGTGTTTAGCTATCCATTCGCTATGGTTTCGGGTGACTTGAAAAGGTTACGTGGTTGCAATTGCACTACCGTACTCTATTCAAGTGACTTAAAGTCATACAGTTGATTCCCCACTTGTAATAAATTCATCACCTCTGATATTCTTGAATCTTTGTCCTATCCATATTATATTTTGATTCGTTTAGCTTGTGACTTATATCATTCTCAAAATTGTTGTCTCAGGATCATGTCTTTCAACGACTCTTCGTCTAAATCCGCTCCCCAGAATCAGACCGTTGAGATTCTTAGTGTACTGCAAGGTCTAAAGGAAGCCCAGGAGCGAACAAACGACTTGTTGGCTGAAGGACTGAGAAGACAGATGAGTCAGGCACCAACGGCTGTCTCCAATCATAAAGGGATCCCCGTTAGACGAGGAAAAGAGAAGAAGATTAAACGCCAATTTGTTTCCCCGCGACAGAAGCAGCAGAAGACCCCATGTTGTGGGTATTGTAAAAGGCCAGGACATCTTCAGAGGGATTGTCACCGCGTCCAAGGGAAATGTCTGATATGCGGGTCCAACAAACACCTCATCAATAGTTGCCCAGAAAAGAAAGGAGCTGCAAGGAGGAGACTCGTCCACTCTCCACACTTCTGACAAGTGAAGGTTACTGCGTAGTTTGGACTCTGAAGATGAAGCGGATCCAACACAGGTTTCAACTCGCGTGACGAGAATGCAGCGGCCTAGCGATCAAAGAAGAATTTTCCTGTTTTCTAATTTCAGCATTATGTTGTCATACCCTTATGAATATTTCTTTCAGTTTGAAATCTTGTATCCGTTGAACTTTTAGTTGAAAGCAATAAAACTTGAATCTTAATATATGTATCTTTCTCTTGTCCTTCCCTTATTTATACTATTCATTATCACGGCATTATTATCCTGATTTTTCGGTTCCTGCCACCGCATATTTTCCTATACTCTGAGCTATTTTTCTTGATGTATTCCACTGTCTAATCATGACTTTTTCTTTTCAGGCCATGGCCCACCCTGGAGCAGCGCCGCATCTAGATGAGGATGCACAGTCATGCGTTTCCCTAGACCGCACGCTGATGAGTTCTGATGATGAGATCAACGATCCCCAGGCCATTTTCGGAAACAACGATTCCGAAGACGAAAGAGCAGTCGCCCCAGAGTTTGGCATGATAGGCGATTTCGATGAAGAGGAAGGAGAACCTGAAGAGAACCCGATAGAGGAAGATCCCGAGGAAGATCCGATAGAAGAAAATCCAATGGAGGAAGACCCCATGGAAGAGAACCCAGAAGGAGAGGATCACATGGAATCAGATCTCGATGAAGAAGCTCTATCCGAGGAAGAAAGTCCAGAAGATCAAGACTCTGTGGTGGAAGAACTTCCAATAGCGATACCTGCGAGGCGCTATGGAAATGGACGCCCCTACCTGAGCGCGCGAGCCTACCGCAACCTGCTGAATCTCCACAACCGCGACTGACGGAATTTCTTTTGATGTTGTCTTTCTGGCCAAATAAAACTGTGTATAGTTTAGGGCCACGTTCCGTCTTTGAGAATGCTTTGTTTAAAATCTTTTGGAATAAAGTAAATTGCTGAGTTCACTAATCTTTTGATCTTCCTAGTTCATTTGATACTCGATTATTCCTTCTATGCAAATATTTTTCTTTCTTTTTGAGATCTGTCCGCCCCTATTCCTTACATTGCCTTAACCTTCACTGAGATTCACTAGTACCACACCCGATTTTTGAGGTCCACCCTTCATCCTTCGTCTGCGCCCCGTTTGAGATCCTTTTGGAAGGAGGACCTTTCTTATGAATTTCCGAGTTAGTTAGCCTTTCAATTCTTGATTCGCTTGAAGTACCGACCGTTATCCTCTCCATACTTCTTCCCTTGTAGCCATGTGTTGTTCACCTTTGCATCCTGTGCTGACCCGATCCCAATCTCCTTGAACTTCAGCCTAAAGCAGCCACACTCCTACTTTCTGACTAAGCCACACTTCCTTGTAATCATTACCCTAGCTAGCCCTATACCTCTTTGTGTTCTTCTTATTACCCTGAATATATATAGGGACTCTATTATTCGAAATTTGGTTTTCAGTATTATGAATTTATCGAAGAGTGCGTGTTATTGACTAATTAGTTTTATGTATTGTACGCGCACAACTATTATCTTCAGTTTTCAGTAGCGCAACCTTACATCGCGCATATTTTCGCTCCATGTTTCTTATTTTCACTATATGAGTTTTCTACATTATTTGAACAATACATTATTCTAGAATGTTTTAATCTACCGACAAATCTTTCAGTATTTTATTGTCATTGCTTTATTTTGGGTATTGTGCCTATGATTACCATTATAAATGGTCGTGCCTTATACTCATTATTTCTGTCGTGCTACTGTTGAGATACTTATACGTACACATAATTGAGTTTCGATTTTATCGAGTACGCCTCGAATATCATTGTTTGTTATTGTTCTTATTGCTATTCTTATATACATATAGTTTGCCTTTGTAGTTGTTCCTGTCTTATACTCATTGAAACCTATACCTTTGTATGTTGTTCTTACATATATAGACCTTCAAATTTCATCATCTGCCTATTTCAAATAAAGCATTATGTGTTAGTTTGCAATATAATTACTTTTGCCTATATTTGTGTAGCTTATTGGTTATTTTAAATTTCGAGGACGAAATTTTTGTAAGGGTGGTATGATGTAATACCCAGCCCTCTTTATACCAAAATCTGTATTCTGTTACTTTATAATCTTATTTATTCTATTTATAACTTTATTTATCCGAAACCTAAAAAGAAATTTCTTTTAACCCAAACTCAGCCTTTCCCTAGCCCCGCAGCCCGGCCTCTTTGGTTTTTCCATTCTCTTATTATTTTCATTTTGGAACCCCAGCACAATCCATTTCTTTTATTTAAAATCTTAAACCCAACCTTATTTTCTTTTGCAGCCCAAGCTCCCGGCCCACTCTCTTAATTTCCCTATTTTCCTCATAATAAATTCCAACCAAGCCCGTTCCCAATTCCCTTTAATTCATTTATTTTTCTTTTCCCTTCAGCCCGGCCCGTTACCTCTTTGTTTTTTTTCAATTTAAATTTAATTTTTCCTTGAGCAGGCCCAGCTCACTCAGCCCACACATCTTTATATAATTAAATCCCTAATTTTTCCCGGCCCATTCTCTTCAGCCCACTCCTTCTTTTAACCCGACCAGCTCACCTAACCCGACCCGCACCCTACACCTCCTTCTTCCCCAACGGCTCCTTCCCTCTTTCCCGCCTACGCGATCCACGATCTCCGCCGCTTCCGTCGCGAACGCTCGCGACAACATCGCCCACGCTCGCGCGCCGTTTTCCCCCACGACGCGCTCTTCGCGGTTCACTCGACGCGCACCCCTCGTCTCTTCGATCTCATTCACATCCCCTCTCTCCTATCCCCAACCAAGCTTGCCACCACTGAGCCCGACTCCCTCGCCTCTTCGTCGGCCACTACCCCAAACATCGCCCTCGCTCTCCCCTCTCTACCACCAGAGCCCCAACTCACTTCCCTGCACCCACCTAGACGACCACCTACACACCCAACCCACAACCTCCATCGACCGAGCACCTCCTCACCATCTCCCCCACTTCAACTCCCTCGCCCGACCTCCATCCCTCTGTGTGTGCGTCTCTGAGCTCTCTCTCTCCATCCCTCTCTATATTCTCTCCCTCTCAATCTCCCTGCATCAATCTCTCTCTCTCTCGTTCCCTCTGTGCCCCCTCTCCCCTCCTCTGTTTTCATCTCTCTAACTCTCTCTCTCTCACTGCTTCTCTCTCTCTCTCCCCCCCCTCTCTCTCTGATTCCCTCTCATCTCTCTCACTGCTCTCTTTCTCCCTCTCTCTCTCCCTGATTCCCTCTTATCTCTCACTGCTTACTCTCTCTCTCTCTCTGCCTACTCTCTCTCTTTCTCATTTCTCTCTCTCTCCCTCTCTAAACCTCACACGTGTTTCCATTCTCTATCAACCTACTACCACCACACGAAATTTCCCGAGCCCGCAACCGCCCATTCCCAAGCTCGAGCCAAGCCCAAGCCTAGCCGAGACTCGTCGCGTGGTTGCTACCCCGTGCCCGGGACGTGTTACTACTGCTTTCACCGCCGCGCCGTCAGTTCACCATGTCCAGGCAAGTATTTTACTTGCTTACATGCTATTTACTTAAGTTACAGTCGTTAATTACATAGATATTAAAGTTACAAGTCTAGACCAATTATGTGCCATACATGTTCGACGCGTGTTCCCAAAGAAAATAATTTTCTAAATTGACGTAACTGGATTAATTACTTTGGCCCTTGTAGGGATGGATAACGTGTGCAAATTTCGCTGGAAAATATGACCGTTAACGACTAAAACAACTACCCCCAAGTTTAACCGTAAAACTGGAATTTTATTGTACCTGAAAACCGTTAAATTCACCATAAAATATATACACACTGGAATGATGCGTTCTAGGTCTCAAATCGAAGCCAACTCGACGAACTTTAACCCTAGACTAGTTTTCAGATATTCCTGTACTTAGACAGTGAAAATAATTGGATCGGAGTGCGACCCTGGACTGCAGTCCAGAGCGACTCCAATGGTGGCTTGCTGTTCCGTAATGGGTACCACAAGTTTTCCTTAACTCGTAGGTTGCGGAACTCTACTGTTTATTATAGGTAAATCTGTTAGCTAGAAAACGCAAGTGGTTTCATCCTATTCCATTATCGTTTGTTAATTAATCTGTAATTTAAAAGATGAGAACGTATAACAGTCTCAGCTGAATCAGAATTGACGTAGTAATATTAAACAGTGTATAACTCCTGACGTGTAGATGCGATTGAAGATCCGTCTGTGTGTTGAAAACCTTACTGAAAACTCTAGAATTCATCCAACTGTAGCGTCACTAAAATCTGATCCCAACTGGGATTAAAATGCGTTGTGAAATGGATTTCTGATTCTGAAACCGGATTTCCAGCCTTGAACGCTAAAAATGAAATGGCTATAATTAGTGATCCTGGGACCCGATTGGTATAAAACTAAATTCGATGGATAGATAACTGAACATACTAATTATTGCCTGTTCATCATTTCTCTAAATTATAACTGTATGATTTATGATAAATTATGTAAGTGGTGGATTATTGATTCAGGACATCCTAAACATGCTTTATATATTGTTTATGCATCATATCATACATATGTCATTGCATTGATAACCTAGTGATAACGTGCATCACCCAGTGTTAGGTATTAGTGATGATTGTGGCAAGTACGTCAGTGTTCGTGTATCAGTGAATAAGTGAAAGTGATACGTACTTGTACACAATCAGTGACCCTATTATTCTATTGCATTGTCGACGTCTGTGGGATGCGTGTACGTGTGACTATAAGTGGTATGGGACACTTATGGAAGCTCTTGCACGGGTGTCACAGATAAGGCACCAGACACTGCCATTTATGTAACTTTTTAAAAATAATTAAATAAATAATTAAATAAATAAAATCGTTTAAGTGAATTTTATGATTTTCGGTAAAGTAAAACGTATTTTTCGTAAAACAAAACCGTAAATATTTTTCACTATAAATTTAAAAATACCTATTTTAATTATATTATTACTAGTAAATGGTGTTTATTTAGTCACTTATAAATTTTTAGTTTAATTAAATATTTTTCCTAAATTAATTATTTTAAATATTAACATAAGCTTTATTTATGCACTAAATTAGTGTAAATTTTAAATTTGAAGGGGTTTAATTTGTAAAAATGAACCATGACATATTATAATTTAGTGTGTATCATGCAAAATTTATTTGCAAATTTTTCCATGATTCTAGAGTTTTCTTGAGTTGTTTTAGAAAAGAAATAAAAGAAAATTTAATAAAGTAATGAAAAGACATAAAGAGGGTGATACTTGGAGAGAACTTTCTACACCTTTCCAAAACCTTTTCTTCCTCTCTTTCTCTTCATAATGGCCGGCCTCAGCCCCCATGGCAGCCCCCCATTTTTCTAAATTCAATTTACCTCCAAAATCATCAAAAATTCCATAAAAAATCCACAAAATCCTAATAAATTCATACCCTCTATTCTTTGCTCTTCTTTACATGGATTTTGGAAATGGAAAACACTCATTTTGGAGGCTCATTTTCATGTTTGGATTTCATGTTGTGAAGGTATAAATCTTTTTTCTTTTGATTTATTTTTATTAGATGTTTCTTTTAAGCATAATTAGATTTATTAAATTAATTCTTTTTGCAAATTCTAAAATTCAAGTTAGGGTTTGTAAATTCAAGTTGTGGTTTTATTAATTCATTAGAGTTATAATAACTTGTTTAACACTTTTAGAAATGGAAAATCATGCATGGTTGATATATTGTAAATTGTTATCCAAAATTGCTTAAATTAAACAATTTTTGCAAACTAGATTTCTATATATTTTATATATTGGTGAGATAAATTCCAATGAATGTTTGTAACATTAGATTGTTGTTTAAATGAGGATATTGACATGTTAAAGGAATGAAAAACTTAGTTTAGTTACTAGTTTTATTGATAATTGATAAATTTTGATAAAAATTGCTATTTTTGCTAACTAGTTTTTGGAAATTATTAAATAAATGAGATTTAAAATATAAATTATGGTTTCATTATATCATTATCATTATAAATTGTAGTTTGATACATTAATTCATGCAAAATCAAGTTTGTTGTGGAATTGTGGAATATTGCTTGTAAGATGTTGAAAATTTATAAAGGTTGCAAACTAGGAATTTTGTATTAATACAAAATTATGTAATAAAAATATAGTAATGGGTTGTATAGTCTAGTTATGCTATTTAATGAGTTTTATGACCATTGGTTTCATTTAAATGTCAAGTTTTGAAGAAAAACGGTAACTGGCATTTTCGGGTTTTACGAAATCGGGCGATTTGATGGATTTTAGGGTTTCGATGAATTAAATCATGTTTAATATTGTAAGTAATGAGTTTTAAAACTATGAGTTGTTTGTTGAAGTTTATCTCGATTAATCGGAGTTTGTACGCCGATATCGAGCGATATTTGGTTCTTTTGCGTGAACGGGACATAAGTTTTAACCTATGCGCGTTCCGTATGTCGTTTTGACTTTTGTCCGTGATTTAGTTACGATACTATATATGTTTGCGTATAGGTACCCGTCACGTGGACTGCGGATGATGAAGAAGAGGATGGCGACACCGTCTTCGGCAGACATGGACCAGGTGAGTAGATGTATATCTACGGGGGGAAGTCGGGTGTATGGCGTTTAGCACCCCCGCAACGTAGAATAAGAATAGTACTTATTGACATTAGGAAGCCAGATGTGACCCTAGATTCTTAATGAGTAGGACCCTAGTAATGACCCTAGGCTGGACTAGACTGATTTAGGAAGACCATACCAGAGGATGAATACCTTGGAAGAGATTCGTAGGTTTCGGGTAGATACACACACATTGAAACTCGACGTGGTGTATACGTGTATGTGTGTATATATATATAGGACTAGGTATAGGTATATATATATATATACACAACACGTATATGGGATACATTGATGTGATATGATACATATGACATGATATTTCTTAAGATAAACTAATGATGTATATTTTTATGATGGCAATGATATATGATTATGCGATTACAGTATAGCACCTTGATCATGATATGTGTTGATGATGATATTATACGAATGATGAGACACCTAGGAGATACTTTACCCGTACCCCGATATTGGGATGCCGTACGATGGATTTTACCGTACGAGGCATAGATATGATGATTGATCCGCACTCTTGATTCGAGGAAGTCGTACTACGTACGTGATGCTATTGAGGCTGGATCGTCGACTATTAGAGACATGGACTCAGACCTTAGGTGTACCCTTATTTCTTATCGACTAGTTCTTAGATTTAGTTCTTTAGGAGGTTAGATGGACACTAGTTAGGCTCGAGACATATAGTTGTAGTTATACTTGTATATCAAATGAGTGGTTATTGCACATCTGTCTTTACATTCATACTGTAATCATAATGTTGCATGTTCATACAAATGTTTCTATAATCAGAATAAAACTCTGCCTGTTAGGACACTAGCACCATTACCGATGATGCGCATATTCCACACACACTTATTTGTCGGCTCACACACATCATTATCGGTAATTGCTATGTCACTTACACTTTAGATCATATTATCGTTTATTGATGCAATCAGCTAACAGCTAGATTGATGTAATATCGTGATTGCTCTCTGGTGTTAGTATAGACATGGTATTGATTACTTAGACATTTCATGCATTCATATTTCCATGTTATCATGCAGTATTATGGGCATATGCCGACACTTATCATATACTTACTCATGATTTTAGGATTTTGGTTTTCTATGAGATTTCTGGATTTTGGGGGAAAACCGCAAAAATATATAAAAACTTCTCTCTCTCTCCTCCTCTCTTTTTAAAACATAAGATATGGTTTTCTCGTGATGTATGTGTCGTCCACCATGAGATTTCATGTTTTCTGTTGGATTTCGAGACCCGATTCGAGGAGTGGATGAACCGTCTCGGGTATATGGTGGGCCCGGTATGGTACCCCGGGGCAAGAAGATCGAGTTGTAGACGATGAGCCTGGCAGGGGAAGGCTACCTACCGGTGATGTCGGGCGCGGCGGATATCCGGAGGATACCGACCGTTGTCGTGAGATTTGATGATATGGGCCGATCCGGACTGACGGAGCCGGAGCCGGAGATATTGAGACTATGAGACATTGCGATTATGAGGTATTGAGACTTGAGATTTACATGCTTTGTGTCGATGCTTGACACGGATTTCCATAGATTTCATTGTTGATATTTGAGATTTCTACACACATTTTACTATGATAAAAGTTAAAGATTTCTTATACAGATATACCTAGATTTCAGGATTGGTCATTTTACATTCATGGTGTATGCATACTCATTCATATGACATAGTACTATATGAGGCACTGACACGAGCACGGAGTATTTGCATTTACACGTAGCTTATTATCCTGTCTTACTTGATGACTAGGAGTATATTAGTATATTATTATGACCTAGGATAGCGTCGTGCATTCGATTTCTTTTCGTAGATGTCTTCTACTTACGAGTTGGCAACTCACTCCCGTTGTGCCAAATTTTATTACAGGTTGATGTACAGGGTTCCTTGGCAGATTGCTGGCACATGATTTCATTCCGGGTGATTTGCACGGTAGGTTGGTTCATTTGTATCTGGACCGCCGTTGTATTTTTATTAGTTCATTTGTATCTAGAAAGCTCCATCAACCAAACTTATAATATTTGATAGATTACTGGACCATTTATTTATTTCGACCTTAGAGTCGCGTGTATTATTCTGGTTTGGTGGTTTTGTTTTCTTTTGAGCTTTGAGCCTCGCCCTTTGGCGTTGTATATTATTGTACTTGTTGTGGTTGTTTCCGCCTATTGGCGTTGAGCTAGCTCCCGTTGGGGATTCTTTTTATTGGTTATATGTATTCATTCTTGTTTGTACCCGTTTGGGGCCAGTTTTTACAGAGGAGACTCTGCCGAAATTTTTGGGAAAATTTGCTGATACTTTTAAACTTGTTTTCTTCATGTTTTCTTTTTCTTCTTCTTCTTCTTTTATATGGTTTAGATTTCTGGGCTTCGGCTTACTTAGGTTACGTTGCGCCTCTAGATGTTTCGTAATCTAAGTGCCGGTCACGTTCCGTACTTTCGGGTCGTGACAATTTACCTTAGGTATTAGTCGGGACGTGCTTGATGGAGGTCCTGCCTCCAGTTCTCGCGCAGACATGTCACCGACCGATTGGTATTTAGGGTTATGGTTAGCGTTTGATGTAGACCACGGGGTGTGGGGTAGTTTAAGTGCGAGTTCAACAGAATCTCAGGAGTCCCATGCCGGCTTATATATTTAGGAAGATATATAGAGATTTACAGGGTATGTGATATTCACCGTGATATACATGTTGGGCCCGTGGTCCCTTTCCCTTGGGTTCTACCCTTGGGTGGAGGACACTCGCGAGTGGTTGACTCTCACACTTGGACTGACGATAGGTTTAGTGACCTGTACAGTGAGACTTAGAGACTGATAGGGATACTGGCATTGATATACCTTACATACTGTGTTGACATACGTGGCATATCGTTCTACTGCTTTTACTGTTCTGCTGCATTGATTACTGCATGTTCATACCTACATCATTCTGATTTACTGCTACATATATCTGTTATCACTGTTAGAATTGTCATATGATTTTAGGTATTATATTGTTATTGTGTCGCTCTGACGACCTGAGTATGCATGCTCAGTGTGAGGAGAAGATTTAGCCTGGACCAGAACTAGACGTGCAACACAGACTTCTTGACTTGCTATTCCGAGTTACATTCGTTTGTTTCCCATCATGTCAGTTTATATTACTGTTTTGTTCCAGTTACTACATTTCTCATTACCTGTGCATCATTTACTGTTTACCATGAAAAACTAGAAGCCGAAGTGTGACTACAGCAGGACATTTCCTTGACCGTAGGAGCATGGCTGGCCTTGTCTACACCTCGTATTCCGTACTTTGGGAAGCGGGGCGTGACACATTGGAGAACTCTTTGAGCAGCTTAGTGGCGCGAGGATATTCTCGAAGCTGTATTTGCGATCCGGATATCATCAGGTCCGAGTGAAGGCCGAAGATATTTGCAAGACGGCGTTCCGGACTCGGTACGGACATTACGAATACTTAGTGATGCCCTTCGGAGTAACGAATGCGCCGGCAGTGTTCATGGACTTGATGAACCGAATCTTTTCACCGTTCTTGGATTAGTTCATTGTGGTATTCATTGACGATATTCTGGTTTACTCGAAGAGTTTTGAGGAGCATGCTGAGCATTTGAAGATCGCACTGCAGACGTTGAGACAGGAGAAGCTTTATGCGAAGATGAGTAAGTGCGAGTTTTGGCTGGAGGAAGTGAAGTTTTTGGGGCATGTTGTGTCTGGCGATGGAATTGCCGTCGATCCAGAAAAGATTGCAGCAGTTCGAGATTGGCCGATTCCAAAGAATGTTGCGGAGATAAGAAGCTTTCTTGGACTCGCCGGATATTACCGGAGATTTGTGGAGAACTTTGCTCGTCTGGCGGAGCCGTTAACCAAGTTTACACGCAAGGAGGTACCTTTTGTATGGACGGAAGGATGTGCGATAGCTTTTGAGACGTTGAAGCAGAAGTTGATAACCGCCCTTATTCTGACCGTGCCAGACAATTCCGGAGGATTGGTGATTCACAGCGACGCATCTGGGAAAGGATTGGGATGTGTTCTGATGCAGCACGGTAAGGTTGTAGCATATGCATCGAGACAGTTGAAGACCCATGAGAAGAATTATCCAACTCATGACTTGGAGCTTGCGGCTGTGATTTTCGCTTTGAAGATTTGGAGACACTATCTTTTGGGCGAAAGAGTCGAATTTTTTACTTATCATAAGAGCTTGAAGTATGTGTTCACACGGAAGGAGCTTAATATGATGCAGCGTAGATGGTTGGAGCTGATGGCTGACTACGATCTTAATCTTAAGTACCATCCGGGGAAGGTTAATATTTTGCCGGATGCGCTTAGTCGGTTACCAGCAATTCAGGTGTTAACTACGCAGAAGGAGATCATTGCAGATTTTCGAAGATTTGACTTGGAGGTTGTGCTACCACGTTCTACGGGACAGTTGTTGCAGCTGCAAGTGCAGTCGTCCTTGATTGAGAATATTAAAGCAGCACAATCGCAGGATCCTAGACTGTAAAAGTTTCGAGAGCAGGTTGAAGCCGGACTTCGAACAGATTTATTGATCCACGAAGATGGTTCGTTGAGGTATGGTAGCCGTTTGTGTGTGCCAAAGGGAGATATTCGTGAAGAGCTTATGAAGGAGGCACACAGTTCAGCTTATTCTGTACATCCAGGAGGCACAAAGATGTACCGAGATATTCGACAGCATTTCTGGTGGGAAGGCATGAAACAGGAGATTGCTCGCTTTGTGGCAAAATGCTTGGTGTGTCAGCAAGTTAAGGCTGAACTTCAAAGGGTTGCTGGTTTATTGCAACCACTTCCAATTCCTCAGTGGAAGTGGGAACATATAACCATGGATTTCGTGACGGCTTTACCGCGGAGTCCAAAAGGCAACAATGCTGTATGGGTGATTGTTGATCGGTTGACCAAGGCAGCTCACTTTATTCCTTTTCGGGTTGGTCAATCAACAGAGACTTTGGCAGAGCGGTACATGCAGGAGATTATAAGATTGCATGGAGTACCGGTGAGCATCGTGTCCGATCGGGATACTCGGTTCTTATCACACTTTTGGCGGAGTTTACAAGAAAGTTTGGGGACTCGATTGAAGTTTAGCACAGCTTATCATCCTCAAACTGATGGTCAGTCGGAGAGAACGATCCAAACTCTTGAGGATATGTTGAGAGCATGCATGTTGGACTTCAAGGGTTCGTGGGAGGATCATCTACATTTGGTGGAGTTCTCTTACAACAACAGTTTTTAGGCAACTATCCAGATGGCTCCATTTGAAGCTTTGTATGGTCGTAAATGCCGTTCACCTGTTTGTTGGGATGATGTTGCTGAACGAAGATTATTGGGACCGGATTTGGTTGTGCAGATAGTTGAGAAGGTTAACACTATCAGAAATCATATGAAGGCAACTCAAGACCGACAGAAGAGCTGGGCAGACACGTCAAGAAGACCTCTAGAGTTCGCCGTGGGTGATTTAGTGTTCTTGAAGATATCACCGACTAGAGGGGTGATTCGTTTTGGGAGTCGAGGAAAGCTTAGTTCTCGATTCGTTGGACCTTTTGAGATCTTGGAGCGTGTTGGTGAGGTAGAATACCGTTTGGCGTTATCGCAGTCCTTGGCAAATGTGCACGATGTGTTTCATGTATCTCAACTACGAAGGTACGTTCGAGATGAAACGCACGTATTGGATCATTCGGAGTTAACAGTACGAGAAGGCTTGACTTTTGAGGAGAGACCGGTTGAAATTGTGGATCGAAGGGAAAAGGTTCTTAAGAACAAGGTTATCCCCCTTGTGCTTGTTTCTTGGGGTAATCGCTCGCATGGAGAGTCCACTTGGGAATGAGAAGATGAAATCCGGCAGAAGTTTCCTCACATTTTCCTGTAGTTTTCTATCTTTGTATTCTTGGAATTTCGAGGACGAAATTCTTTTTGTAGTTGGGTATAATGTAACACCCGAGCCCAATGCTACTATTTTCAGTTACTGTTTGAGCATATTATGGTACTCATTTCATTTAGCCTGCTTGATTGTTACTTACTGTAAAATTTTACCATGCAGATTCATTTCTACATATAACAAATTTTGGCATCTAAAATAAAATTAAAAATATTCATCTTGGCCTACTTGTCACCCCTAGCTTTGTGGTAGCGTCCGTGCATCGTGTTCTCGTCCCGTTCAGTGAAACGGGCGAGTTTGGACGGCTACGCGCACGTACGTGTGTCCATTTTGGGGGTATGCTTTTTAATCATAAGACACTTAATTTTAAAATTTGGAAGCCGCTTAAAATCCTATTATTTCAAATTTTAATATTCTTTAAACCCGACCCGGGCGCGATTTGGAAATGTTTTATTTTGCGCCAAAATCCCAAATTTTAATATTCTTTAAACCGTAATATATTTCCTTAACCTATATACATATTACTGTTCCCATTAATCTTTTAATCAAAATTTTCCTAACAGAATGATTCATCTCAGCCAATCAGTGAACTCTTATCCCGCGGGCCCCACACCTTTTTCTCTCCTCTCTCCTCTCTCTCTCCGTCTCTATCTCTCTATCTCTCTCTCTCTCTCCCCCTCATATCTCTCTCTCCCCCTCAAATCTCTCTCTCTCTCCCCCTTATAATTTTAAAACCTTTTTCCCTCTCTCATTTTTTTTCCAGCGAACCCATCACGAGCCCTCGCACAAACCCTAGCCACCTCCATCCTCGCCGCCGCAGCCCCGACGCCGGCGCCAGTATCACCTCCATCCTCGCCTCCTCAGCCTAGTCTCACCTACTTCCTCCTTCTTCGACCCCGTACACCCTGCAGCTTCGCCGCGGCCACCAGCGACTCCCCTGCACACGACTGCGCCGCCCCTGGTTGTCTCCGGCGATCACCAGACCACCTTGAACGCCTCTGTAAGTCTTCTCTCCCTCTCCTTCTCTTTCCTTTCCCCCTTCTTTACCCTCTCTATAGAAATTTTCTTGAATCGACAGATCTCACCACGGTCACTGTAAGCCACCGCCGGAGCCGTCGACCTCGTCGTCGTTCTCACGTCTCCTCTCTGTAGTCACAGAGCAGAACCTTGTAAGCCTCCTCTTCTTCTACTTTAGTTTCCCTTCATTTCTTGTTGCATAGTCTTCTTGACATTCACTGTTCACCGTTTCGTCGGAATCCGACGACGCCGACGACGTGATCCGACGTTCCAGCGAGGTACCCCGACCCGCGTGGTTCCATTGTTCGTTGTTTGGGTTCAATCTGTGAACCGTGCGCCCGTCGCGAGTTTCCCCGCCGACGTTTACGTTCCGTTTTTCCCGGTTCGCAACCCGTCGAGGCAAGTACCCCTTGCTACATGCTATACAATATTTACATATATATTATGACACCCTAAACCTGTAAATTTAACTTGGTACGATCATTTCTCATTTTCGGGTACAATATTGCATTATATCATTTTACCGTTAACTTGGAACCTACAGTTGCAAATTGAACCTAATAACCATATTTACCTGTTTAATCACATTTTTAATGTTAACATAGCTTATGGCGTTTGTATTTATAGTTTTGTTCCATTCGGAAACTCGTGTGCATTTTAACCTGTAATAGCTGTACCGAACCGTTATACAAATCATTGCACCTCTAAGGGTTCTTAAACTTGTTAACATGACTAAACGACTATACTTGTCTTACTGCACTGTTGTAATCATCTCTGTGACAAATTTGATAACTGTATTGCAAATTGAATGAAACTGCCTATTACTTAATTCATTGCTTATCTCATGTTGTTGATACCCATGCTAGATTATGTAACTGATTGTGAGCACACCCACGATATTGTTTACATCTTGACCTGACTTGCTACACATATGTATATTGATATACCTGATATGGTACCGTATACTGTTGACTTGACCTGATGTACCATGACCTGACCCGTTACCTGATCTTGTATCTAATGCCAACAAACCTGACATGTAGTCCTCATGGACCGTTCCTGTTGTCTATCCAGACAAACCTGCTTTTACCTGATCCTATGTTGGCATTAGTTCTTGATTACTAAATACCTGACTTGACATACATAACTTGGGGGTATGGGGAAATCAAAGGTGTAACCTGACTTGTAACTCAACAGTTCGATACCTGTTCTGATCAGTCTTACGGGCTAGGCCAGCCTCGGAGTGATGATACTGACATCACTCGCCCATACCTGCTACCTGTTACTGCCTAGCGGCACGTCTCGGTTTCAGCCCGAGAGTCCTTGACCGTGGTCCCAGGCATGCACGGGATACTATTGAGTTACATCGACGATTCATCAATTGATTTCAAAGACTTTAGAATAGAAAACCTGATAGAACAGATTAGTTTACCCACTGCACAATACCCTGCACTGCTTTGATTCATATTATTGTTACTCTCGTTTTATTCATGTTTATATTGCATTGCCTGCTACACTGTTCATATTATATTACTTGATGACATGACGCCCTGACGTCTGGGTTTTGCATGGCCCAGATTTTGTACCGCTGTCATAGTCCGAGCAGGAGTACTTCAGCCAGCAGGCTGAGCTGTGAGGTGTTAGTATTAATTAGTTTTTATTTCCTGCAGTTTATCCCTGATGTGAGCCCGCATTATGGGACATACATTTCATTTATTTGTATTGGATCATTTGCTTCCGCATTTATTTATTATTGATTCCTGTTATCTTGGATTATGCACATGTTTAGATAGTTTTATTTTGTTCTTGATATCTCTACAGCCGTAATGTGACTGTGGATGGATACTTCCTACCCACAGGTAGCATGGTTGGCTATGTCACGAGCCCATTTTAGCGTACTCTGGGAAGCGGGGCGTGACACCAATAACCAGCCAAGACCAGATTTCCGTTTCCATTACAAGAGAGATGGACATTTGATAAAGGACTGTAGGCGCGCAAAAGGCCTGTGCCTAGTTTGTGGCGCGTCCAATCACAGAATTGAGACCTGTCCATATAGATACAACTCAGCTCACACACACACCAGCTACCCGCCGCAGCCAGCTATCCAGGCTCCTGCAACTCGTCATGTACTCCCAGCACCTCCTCCACGTGGATTTCCTGCACAGCCAAATCGCCAATTCTATCAGGTACTGAGGAACATGCCTCGAGAACAGAGGAATGTGCCTCTATCTAGGAGGAACGTGCCACGGCGACAGGCTTACACCTCAGCAGCCGTAGAAGCCGAGACAGTTGACCAAGGTAACACTAGTAAGTCTCTTTCACATTTTTAAAACCCTTGCACCACCTTATTATTTTCGAAACACTGTCAGTACTTCAGTCACTAAACTTTCCTTGAATCTGTTACACTTTTCTTTTACAAATTTCGAGGACGAAATTTTTATAAGGAGGGTAGAATGTAACAACCATAAGCTTTCTGTACAATTTTTCAAAAAATACAGAAAGGGGTATTTTTTCATGAGCACAAGTTATAAATTTGTTTTGCATTTTAATAGCAAGAAAGTGCTTGTAGCTCATTGGTAAGACCTTGCACTGCTGAACCAAAACACCAAATTTCAAATCCTAGCATCCACATTATTTTTAATATTGTTTTCTTTTAAATTCTCAGAAGTCCAAGGGTCTACACATGCATAACTCATAAAAACCCCACGTTACATATAAAACAAACTGTCCTCAGGGAGTAGACTAACCGACTAGCGACCCACTACAGCGAGCCCCGGCCTGACTCGCCGTGACTCGGCCGACTCGCCCTGCCGCCGCCGGCCGAGCTGAGTCGATCGCCGAGTCTCTCCTTGAAACGTCTGTCTTTTTACATTCCCATGATTCTTGTACACTTTAAATTGCCTGCACAGTTCCAGAGCATTTTAAATTCAATTAAAACTCCACTAAACCCATTTTAAATACAATTTTTTAATAAAATTTTCAATACAACCTTTCACCTACCCTAACCCTAGATTACCATATAAATACCACTCTAAACACACCCCCTCCTCACTCTAAATTCTGTCCAAAACTCTCAGAAAACTCTCTAGAACTTTTGTGTACAATTAGAGTTAGCAAAGGGCGAAGCTCCGGCGAATTTCCGACGACGACCCTAGGAGCTCCCGGCGACGAAACGACGCACCGGCACCTCCTACGTCTTCCTCTCCCTCTTCTCTTGAATCTAAACCCATAAGTCTCACCTCCCTCTTCTCTAATCTATTATTAAAACTTCTTTTACTAAAACCCGACGGAAGCGGAGTTAAATCCGACTTCCGATTCGGTTTTCTTTATAAAGTTCAATTTTCCTTAACACAACCATATTAAACTCTTACATCTTGACTATTAAATATTAACAAAACATGTTGAACAAATTTCATAGCAAAATATTTCATATTGTGATTTTTACCGCTCTTTTTCAGTAAAATACCATGTAGTATAGTTTCGACTTTAAAACATCATTAATCTTGCTATACCTTTAGTTAGATTACGAGGTAATGACCTACTTCTTCACAACACTCATAGGCAATATAGCAAAATACCTTTTGGGAAATATAGATTCGGAAAATACCATTTTAAACAAAACTACCTTTAACTTATAAAAACCCGTTTTCTACAAGATTATGTATTTTTACAAATCTTTGCAAAGCGCCGCTACAACCCATTTTTGGAGAACCCGACTGGGATGGTGCGTATTATCGCACATCCCTGGGCTTAGTAGTGCGAGATTCATACCTCCGCAAGGAGCATTCGGTCTCGAGAGATTTAAAAATACAAATATCTTAAGAAAATGAGATTTCTAGAAATATAATATATTAAAAATTATTTTTATATAAATAAATATATATATGTATCATCAAAATATCTATTTTTGATATAATATAAATATTCCAACTTTTCTAAATCAAAAGAATCACTTTACACGAAAATACCATGAAATTCCATACAAGTTCAATATTACAATTAAATACCCTATATTATGAAATTAGGCTATTTTCACTAGAAATGTCACATATATAAAATCTACATCTAAGAAAAACTCTAAAGACAATAATCAAATACTTTGGGTGTATTTTGAAAATTATACAAAAGTATTTTTACATATAACCCTCTCAAGTTCTATAAATTACCCTAATGACCCTAGTAAATATAGATTTAAGCGGGGACCAATCTCTTGAGCCCAAGGAGCCGGAGAAGTGCGTGCTTGCCTATTTAAGGTAGACAACTTAACAAACGGTGTTATCAACACGGTAATCGTCTTTGAAAATGATACAAATCCTGCCGCCCATGTGCAGCGGTTACCGATAACATCAAAACGTAATTCAGGACTTCAATTTCTTTTCTAATTGTTCTGACTCAGACTGAGTCTCGTTATAAATAATCTGACTTGAATATGATTCAAGTACAATCTACAATACTACAATTCAATATGAATCCATGAATCCATATATTCGATATATTCAACCTGTATTGACTGAACCGAACCATGGATATACTTCCATTTACATGATTCTCCAGTTACATTCATGATTCTCCAGTTACACCCATTTACTGATATCATGGTTTCGGCAAGTCATCCAATTATACAATCTATATTAAAAGACATTACAAGTTGCAATACAATACAACCAAGACATCGCGGGGTTTAAGGGATAGATTGGTACGAAAGGTGTTAGAAGTGGCACGAGACTGTAACCATAAGACACATAACCTGTATTCCTTTGCTGTTGTACCGTGGCATGAACGGTTCCTTGAGTTCCTGATACCTTAGTCTCCAGGGCAAGTGAGACTCCTCTCGTATACACTGACATCCTTCTGTACCAAGTTACAAATAACAGCGTTAACACTAAATACAATATTATAACAATATAATACAACTTTAAAAGTTACACACACTCTCTCTCTCTGTCTTTTCTACTTCTTCCTTATCTTTAGGACTTACCGAGCGATTTGTTTGCTGACGACATTCTCTTTCTTTCTTCTTTGAATATCGTCAGGTGTTTCGGACTTTCCAGAGATCGAGCCTAGCACTGAAGACTTGAACCTGTTTATTGAAGATCCCGAGCTGTAGTTACACTTGTACACATTTCATTTCAGTACTTTTCATTTCTGTTATGCCATTGTTTAGGCATTGCTTTCATTCAGATGTATTTACTTATCAATGCATTATACAAAAGAATGTGAATAAATAAATTTGATGTTCATTACATTTGTCTCTTATATATATTTCTTTTATATTGATTAGTTACGTTTAGCGTATTTACTTCCGAGTAAATACGCAGCGGCCTCGTCGCGTCCTCTGCCCGTACACTGGGAAGTGGGGTGTGACAGGTTTTGTTGGTGGCCCATATAGGTCAGAGTTGTATGGAACCCTACCATGCAGTTCTATTCTGCGTGAACAACCTAAGCAATATAACACAAGAACCAGCAATTGAAAACATTCTTTATAATTCATATTCCTTGAAGCTTATCATTTCATATACTTTGAATCTTTCCTAACCTAAATTTCTCATTCAAGGTTATAGATTCCCCAAACAACACCCGCACCAACTTTAACAACACTCCACCTCCACTACCAATCACACCTGTCGTCCCTGCTCCGCTCAACGAGTAGACGATTCTGCTTGAGGCAATCCGCAGCCTCCTAGAAGGACAGTAGCAGCAGACTGCACTTTTAATGAACAGTCCAGAGGCTGAAGCACCTGAGGTGAAGCAATTCAGAGCTTTACATCCCAAACAGTTCTCAGGAAAAGAGAGCCCTCTAGAAGCTGAGGAATGGGCTCAGAGCATCGAAGATGATCTGGCAGCAGCACAAGTGCCATAAATAGCTTGGGTTCGTGTTGCGAAACTGCAGCTCACGGATAATGCACGGGTATGTTGGAATGCGGAAGAAAGCCGTCTTGATCAGCCCATCGAATGGAATACTTTCCGCGACATGTTCGACGCAAAGTACTTCCCTGAGACTGCCAGGTTCGACATGGAACGGCAGTTCATCCATCTACAACAAGGTTCAATGTGGACCAAATCAGAAGATGATTATGACGCTGAGTTCACCATCTCAGTCGGTAAGAAATGTCTCAATAAATTCGATTTTCGAAATATCACATACTACACAGCTAACACAAGACCGTAACAGGTTTGCGGCCCATCTCATACCAACTGCTGAGTCAGGGCAATAAGATTTCAGCAAGGGTTGGACCCGGAGATCCAAACTGCCTTAACTACAGGGGATTTCCCAACCCATAATTTGGCTTTGAAAGCTTCCAGAAGATATGCGGCAGTAGTAAAGAGGCAAGGCAGACCTCAATCTGCCAGTTAGAAACGTCCTGCCACTCAAATGGTAGGAGGAGCCTCTTCCAGGCCATTGTTCGAACCCAGGAGAACTGAAGAACCTAATAACTAGCCAAGACCAGATTTCTGTGTCCATTGCAAGAGAGATGGACATTTGATAAAGAACTGTAGGCGCGCAAAAGGCCTGTGCCTAGTTTATGGCACGTCCAATCACAGAATTGAGTTCTGTCCATATAGATACAACTTAGCTTACACACACACCAACTACCCGCAGCGGCCAGCTATCCATGCTCCTGCAACTTGTCCTGTACTCCCAGTACCACCTCCACGTGGATTTCCTGCACAGCCAAATCGCATATTCCATCAGGCACTGAGGAACATACCTCGAGGACAGAGGAATGTGCCTCCAGCTAGGAAGAACGTGCCACGGCGACAGGCTTACACCTCAGCAGCCGTAGAAGCCGAGACAGTTGACCAAGGTAACACTAGTAACTCTGTTTTACATTTTTAAAACCCTTGCACCACCTTATTATTTTTCATACACTGTCAGTATTTCAGTCACAAAACTTTTCTTGAATCTGTTACACTTTCTTTTTAAAAATTTCGAGGACGAAATTTTTATAAGAACGGTAGAATGTAACAATCATAAACTTTCTGTATAACTTCCTGTACAATTTTTCAAAAAATACAGAAAGGGGTATTTTTGCCAGAGCACAAGTTATAAATTTGTTTTGCTTTTTAATAGCAAGAAGGAGCTTATAGCTCATTGGTAAGGCCTTGCACTGCTGAACCAAAGCACCAAAATTCAAATCTCAGCATCCACATTATTTTTAATATTATTTTCTTTTAAATTCTTAGAAGTCCAAGGGTCTACACGTGCATAACTCGTAAAAACTCAACGTCAGATATAAAACAAACTGTCCCAGGGAGTAGACCAACCGACGAGTGACCCACGACAGCGAGCCCCGGCCTGACACGTCGCGACTCGGCCGGCGACTCGGCCGACTCGGCCCGCCTCCGCCGGCCGAGCTGAGTCGAATCGGCCGAGTCTCTCCTTGAAACCTCTGTCTTTTTACATTCCCATGATTCCTGTACACTTTAAATTACCTGCACAGTTCCAGAGCATTTTAAATTCAATTAAAACTCCATTAAACCCTTTTTAAATACAATTTTTTATTACAATTTTCAATACAACCTTTCACCTACCCTAACCCTAGATTACCATATAAATACCACTCTAAAAAACACCCTCTTCACTCTAAATTCTGTCCAAAACTCTCAAGAAAACTCTCTAGAACTTTTGTGTACAATTGGAGTTAGCAAAGGGCGAAACTCCGGCGAATTTCCGATGACGACCCTAGGAGCTCCCGGCAAAGAAACGACGCACCGGCACCTCCTACGTCTTCCTCTCCCTCTTCTCTTGAATCTAAACCCATAAGTCTCACCTCCCTCTTCTCTAATCTATTATTAAAACTTCTTTTACTAAAACCCGACGGAAGCGGAGTTAAATCCGACTTCCGATTCGGTTTTCTTTATAAAGTTCAATTTTCCTTAACACAACCATATTAAACTCTTACATCTTGACTATTAAATATTAACAAAACATGTTGAACAAATTTCATAGCAAAATATTTCATATTGTGATTTTTACCGCTCTTTTTCAGTAAAATACCATGTAGTATAGTTTCGACTTTAAAACATCATTAATCTTGCTATACCTTTAGTTAGATCACGAGATAATGACCTACCTCTTCACAACACTCATATGAAATATAGCACAATACTTTTTGGGAAATATAGATTCGGAAAATACCATTTTAAACAAAACTACTTTTAACTTATAAAAACCCGTTTTCTACAAGATTACGTATTTTTACAAATCTTTGCAAAGCGCCGCTACAACCCATTTTTGGAGAACTCGACTGGGATGGTGCGGATTATCGCACATCCCTGGGTTTAGTAGTGCGAGATTCAGACCTCCGCAAGGAGCATTCGGTCTCGAGAGATTTAAAAATACAAATATCTTAAGAAAATGAGATTTCTAGAAATATAATATATTAAAAATTATTTTTATATAAATAAATATATATATGTATCATCAAAATATCTATTTTTGATATAATATAAATATTCCAACTTTTCTAAATCAAAAGAATCACTTTACACGAAAATATCATGAAATTCCATACAAATTCAATATTACAATTAAATACACTATATTATGAAATTAGGCTATTTTCACTAGAAATGTCACATATATAAAATCTACATCTAAGAAAAACTCTAAGGACGATAATTAAATACTTTGGGTGTATTTTGAAAATTATACAAAAGTATTTTTACATATAACCCTCTCAAGTTTTATAAATTACCCTAAGGACCCTAGTAAATATAGACTTAAGCGGGACCAATCTTTTGAGCCCAGGGAGCCGGAGAAGTGCGTGCTTGCCTATTTAAGGTAGAAAACTTAACAAACAGTGTTATCAACACGGTAATCGTCTTTGAAAAAGACACAAATCATGCCGCTCATGTGCAGCGGTTACCGATAACATCAAAACCTAATTCAGGACTTCAATTTCTTTTCTAATTGCTCTGATTCAGACTGAGTCTCGTTATAAATAATCTGACTTGAATATGATTCAAGTAAAATCTACAATACTACAATTCAATATGAATCCATGAATCCATATATTCGATATATTCAACTTGTATTGACTGAACCGAACCATGAATATACTTCCATTTACATGATTCTCCAGTTACATTCATGATTCTCCAGTTACACCCATTTACTGATATCATGGTTTCGGCAAGTCATCCAATTATACAATCTATATTAAAAGACATTACAAGTTGCAATACAATACAACCAAGACATCGCGGGGTTTAAGGGGTAGATTGGTACGGAAGGTGTTAGAAGTGGCACGAGACTGCAACCATAAGACACCTAACCTATATTCTTTTGCTGTTGTACCGTGGCATGAACGGTTCCTTGAGTTCCTGATACCTTAGTCTCTGGGACAAGTGAGACTCCTCTTGTATATACTGGCATTCTTCTGTACCAAGGTACAAACAACAGCGTTAATACTAAATACAAAATTATAACAATATAATACAACTTTAAAAGTTACACACACTCTTTCTCCTTCTGTCTTTTCTACTTATTCCTTATCTTTGGGACTTACCGAGCGATTTGTTCGCTGACGACATTCTCTTTCTTTTTTCTTTGAATGTCATCAGGTGTTTCGGACCTTCCATAAATTGTGCCTAGCACTGAAGATTTGGACCAGTTTATTGAAGATTCCGAGCTGTAGTTACACTTGCACACATTTCATTTCAGTACTTTTCATTTCTGTTATGTCACTATTTAGGCATTGCTTTCATTCAGATGTATTTACTTATCCATGCATTGTACAAAAGAATGTGAATAAATAAAGTTGTTGTTCATTACATTTGTCTCTTGTGTATATTTCTTTTATATTGCTTAGTTACGCTTAGCGTATTTACTTCCGAGTAAATACGTAGCGGCCTCGTCGCGTCCTCTTCCCGTATACTGGGAAGCAGGGCGTGACAGAATTCACCACATAGACCATGTGAACTACCATGCCCTAAGGATTGGGGTGTTTGGAATTTTGTTCTTTGGAGTTTGCTTCGGGTACTTGAGTTTTATTGGGCCTTTATTTTTTGTGAAAAGCCGCTTTGGTTTTGGGAGGAACCGCTGTATCAGGATCCGTCTTAGGATGAGTCCCCTTCACCTGCTTCCATACCTTATATATAGATGAGAAAAGTCGTCTCAGGGAGCGAACTGGTTTCTTCTCTCGTGGGATCTCCATAGGCTGCGGAGATTTCTTTAATATTGTAGTGGGAGAATTTTGTCTGACCCTTCCCAATAGTTTGAACATGTTCCCGGTTGGAACAACAACATTCACCACTGGGGTTGAAATAAGGCCATACAGAGAACTGCCCCCAGCTCATTTTGTGTTATGCAGATATCGACGTCGACCGTTTCTTACGGTCGGGATTTGATTAGCCTCAGGATTTTACTGAGCCTGCCCCATGTTTCCTTTGAGAGCTTGAATATTCTTCCCCCCGCGTCTACCTTGGTCTTCGGCAGGTGCCAGTTGTTTGAGGACTTATTCCGTCGGCAAATCTGCGTCTTGGGGAGCCAGCCTGTGGAAGACAGACTTCCTCTGGATTTCCTCCATCGGTGTTGAGGCACCGAGGAAGCAAACGCCATTCTTCATAGAGACTCAATGCCGGCTTCAGTATCCCATCACCAAGGGCAACCACAAACATATATACAACAATTATTTGATCGCGGAAAAACACGACACACGAAGTGTGGAGTGGAAAGAGGAAAAGGTCCCACCGGGCGTGCCAAAATCTGTTCGCCGCCGAAAACCGAGAGGACAAACGTCTTGCCTGAATTTGGGGGCAGATGCTATTTGGTTTTATCTGTCCACCTCTCCGAAGATGCCAAGTTGATTTATGGCACCGTATATCGGAGGTTTAGACAGATGCGGCCGTTGTAGCAGACTTCATCAGATTCCCCCTCGTGTACGAGGAGTTTTTGATTGTGGGGATGCTCTTCCCTGCAGGCGCAAGACCCTGCAGTTAATTACGCTACCGCATAGCAGTAACCACTTTCTATTTCTCCAGATAGTCACTTCGTATCGTGTGTATTTATTTTATTTTTGGTTGCCCGTGGATTGTATACGGAGACTAATTTATGTTTTCGCCCGTAGGGCGTGGATTAGTCCAAATCCTTATTTTCTTAGATTTGGGTTTGGGTTTGTTTTAAGGATCGTTAATCTCATTTGAGATTAAGATCAACTTAAATTCTTGTTAAGGATACGTTAGTCTAATTTTAGACTAAGATCTACTTAACAAGATTTTAGGATCATTTAGATCCAATGAAAGAGTATTTGGACTCTATCGTTTTAGTTTAAAGATGTTGCGGTCCATTGGGTTTAAGGACATCGTAGTCCATGAGGTTTAAAGACATCGTAGTCTGTATGGTTTAAAGACATCGTAGTCTGTATGGTTTAAAGACATCATAGTCTGTAAGGTTTTGGTTTACCCGTTTGGGGATGCACAAAAAATTATTGGTTATCGGGACCCTCCATCTCTCTTAAGACATTGAAGAATTACAACGATATGTGTCAGAGGTATGAAGAGATGTACCCTTGAACCAATATTGGTTAGGAGATCTATAGTCAGGTCAAGGACTCCCCGCTTGAGGTCACAGTAGCTTCTGACCAATTAAAGAGATTGTGAGCACATGGACTCGGTTGATCTGAATTACGGACTTGTGGCCAACTTGGGCTCAGTCCACCCAGTTTTGAATAAAGTGTTCAACACTTGTTTGGACCCAGTCCCTTTTTTATTCAACAATGCTGATCATTGATTTGGGTTCTAACACCCCTTTTCTTTTTTGTCTTTTATTGAGTGTTGAACACTTTTTATAGCGATGGGGATTTATTTACAGAGTGCTTTGTAATTCCTTAGCGTCCACGTGAGGAGCACGTGGAGCGCTTGGCGCTGAGCGCCAGACTTCGGAGCACTAAGGCGCTTCTTATAAAGTAGCGCCCACGTGAGGAGTGCATGGAGCGCTTGGCGCTGAGCGCCAGACTTGGAGCGCTAAAGCGCTTCTTTTAAAATAGCGCCCACGTAAGGAGCGCGTAGAGTACTGGGCGCTAGACTTGGAGCGCTAAAGCGCTTCTTTTAAAATAGCGCCTATGTGAGGAGCGCGTGGAGCGCTGGGCGCTGAGCGCCAGACTTGGAGCGCTAAGGTGCTTCTTATAAAATAACGCCCACGAGAGGAGCGCGTGAAGCGCTGGGCGCTGAGCGTCAGACTTGTAGCGCTAAGGCGCTTCTTTTAAAATAGCGCCCACATGAGGAGCGCGTGGAGCGCCAGACTTGGAGCGCTAAGGCGCTTATTTTAAAATAACACCCACGTGAGGAGCGCGTGGAGCGCTGGGCGCTGAGCGTCAGACTTGGAGCGCTAAGGCGCTTCTTATAAATTAGAGCGCTAAGCCGCTTCTTTGGCAGCTCTGATCAGTTCGGTGCTCTGAGAATTAAATTCTCGTTTATGAGAGACTTTGTCTCATGGATCTAAGAACTAAGTTCTTCTTTTATGAGAAGATGCTATGATCTCTTTTGTTTTTCTTTATGAGAGACTTTGTCTCATGGATCTATGATCTAGAAAAAGAACTAAGTTCTTATGATATGAGAGTTAAACTCTCAAATGTGGAGAAGACGTTATAATCTCTCTTCTTTTTATTTACCTTGAAGAAAGTTCTTCTTCTTAGAGCTTGCTCTCCTCTTTTTCTTTTCTGAGAACTTGAAACTTATAGGGAGATTTTTCTCTTTAAGACTTGAAGTCTTGGGTCCTTTAAGGGAGGCTGATTTGTTGAATCAGTTAAGAAAATCTCTCATTGAGAGATCTCTGATTAATTTGGGGATGTTCCCCACCATTGGATCTTTGATCCAAGGGCCTCTGTCTTACAGAAGACATTTTTCTTGTTTCTAGCAAAGATTGGGAAAATATTTTCCCATACAGAACTTATTCTGTACCTTGGTTATTTTTAATCACCATTGGATCTTTGATCCAACGGTGCTCTGATTTACAGAGCACAATCTTTCTTGTTTGGAAAGATTTGAGGAGTATTCTTTAATTGATGATTTATCATTTTTGTTGGATTTTTGATCCAATGGTGAAGAACATTTAGTTCTAGCGCTAGCGCTCTCGTGCTTTACATGTGAGGCGCTGCCTCAGAGTTTTTGACTCTTAGCGCTGGCGCTCTTGGCGCTGGCGCTCTCGTGTTTTGCACATGGGGCGCTGCCTCAGAGTCTTTGATTCTTAGCGCTGGCGCTCTTGGCGCGAGTGTTCTCATGAGGCACTGCCTCAGTTCAAATTTCAAATTTTGAATACAGTTTTGCTCTCTGATTGTGGAAAATAAAGGCCCCATCAAAACCCATGGGACAACGGCAATGGATGATAATCTAGTGTCTTTTAGTGTTCATCATCGTGCCACTTTTAATACATTCCATACCAATCTACCCCGTTAAAACCACGTAATGTTTTGTATTAACTTATAGTTATCAGACTTGCCGAGACCATGGATACAAGTAGTTTCTTGTTATTAGGTTCAGGATGTATCAAGTAGCCATGTAATCAACTCAAGTTATAGTCATGGTTCAGTCAAGTCAAGTCATATTTGCATATTGATATTGTTCTGGTATTCAGATTCAGGTTCAAGTATACATTTTATAATTTGCTATATTGGATTTATGTTTGAATTGGATTCAGATTTGGATTGGATTAAGATTTAGACTCAGACTCAGACTTGATTCAGATACTTTAAACTGATTGGATCCTGAATTAAGTTCGGGTGTTATCGGTAGCTACTGCACATGGACGAAAGGATTTGTGTCTTTTTCCAAGACAATTACCGTCGGTAACTCCGTTAAGTTTTTTTCTATCTTAAATAGGCAAGCACTCACTTTCTCCGGCTCCGTGAGGCTCAAGAGAATTGATCCCGCTTAAACATATATTTACTAAAGTTCTTAAATGTAATTTTATATAACTCGAGGGGGTTTTATGAAAAATATTTTATATACTTTCAAAATAAATCTCGAGTATTTATTTATGTTATTTAGGGTTTCCATGGATGTAACTTTTAAAAATTTGAGGTAATTTGGTGAATAATAACTTAGCTTGAATAATTCAAGGTATTTTACTATAAATCTTGACTTTTGGATAACTTGAAGTATTTTGGTGAAACTTGTCATTCTTTCTATTTTATAGAAAAATATGGAATTTTATTATAACTGGAAAATATGTGGTTTGATAATAATTATTTAGTATTAAAAATTAATTTTATTATTTAATAGAAAAATGCCGTTTTTCTTAAAAATCGTATTAAAAATATTTTGAGACGGAATGCTCCGTGATGAGGTCTGCATCTCGCTCTACTAGCCCGAGGATGTGCGATAATCCGCACCATCTAATAGCGGGTTCCCCAAAATGGGTTATAGAGACATAATCGCAAAGAATTTAATAATACTATTTAAAAGAAAACCGGGTTTTTATAGTTCAAGGTATTTTGATGAAATATCGTATTCGCCACAAAAATATATTTCAAAGAGTATCGTGCTATATAAACATGTGTGTATGTGAGGGATAGGTCGTTACCCCGTGAAGTTTTCTAAAGGTATGATTAAGCAAAAATTAAATATGGTCGATACAAAATTCATGGTATTTAAATGTAAAACTCAATTTAAAGTTATTTAGCATGATAATTTAGGGTGAAAGTTGTTTCTAAATATTAGTTTTATGATTATAAACATATGTTAAGAATATGGATGAGCAATGATTAAGAAAAAGTATGATTTCAAGGTTTTAGAATCAAAAGTTGGTGCTAACTCCACTTACCGATATATTTTGAAAAAGAGAACTTTTTATGTAGAAAGAGAAGAATGAGGTGGGACTTACAAGTTGGAAGGGTAGAAAAGAGGTAGAAGAAGATAGCTTGATCGTTGCAGCGTCGCAGGGTCGCCGGAACTTGCTCGATTCCTCGCCGGAAGTTGGTCGTGGGTTAACTCCACTTCTACTCCACTTGTACTTAGAAAAATTTGATAATTTTGTTTAGGGATTTCAGAATGAAGAAGGGATAGGGTATGGGGTTGTATTTATGATGTGAAATTAGGGTTTTGGAATTGAAAGATTGAATTAAAATGCATGAAAATTGGATTAATTAGGGAAATTGAATTCTTTGTTTTAATTCAGAGTAAACAAACAGTGCAGGGATAATGGGGGTAGGCTAAGAGTCGTGTGTGCAAAGCACGGGGGATTTTACCCACGGTTGACCGTCGGCGCGGTCCCAGAGCCGATCTCGCGGGCCATTTGGTGGTGTTAGGCTGATGGATCCTCACCACGTGTCCTAGACTGTGTACACAACATTTTACATATGTTTGTTTTTCCTGTCTTTTCATTTTTACGTGTATTGCACATGTAAACTTTTGAGCTTCCAAAAGTTTAAAAGAAAAATCAGGAAAAATAATATGTGGCCGATAGGATTCGAACACAGGGGCTATGTCACAGCAATGTAGAACTTTTACCAATGAGCTATAAGTGCTTTCTTGCAGTTCTTAAACAAGAATAAATTTTAAATTTTGCTCAGGCTTGCAAACTCCTTTCTGTATTTTAAGAAGAAAAATTTTGTACAGAAAATTTAGGATCGTTACAGCTGGATAGGAAGCTACCCGGCCATCTAGTGATAAGGGCTTTGGATCCACGTCTTCATTGTGTAGGAAGCTACCCACTGTGGATGGGCCGAGCAGGAAGCTGCCCGGCGGCTTTATTATAAGGGCTTTGACGACGTTTGGAGGTGGAGTGGAACCACCCCAGCCTCTATTGAGAAGCGAGGGATAACTCACGCTTGGACCTCCATTGTGAGGATCGCTGGTCATTATATTGAAAGTGGAAGATCAACTTTTATGGTGGAAAAGTCTTTCGTTCCCACAGACGGCGCAACTGATGGAGGTCGTGATCTCCCTCAGATGTTGTCCTCCGTCGATCTTATCACGAGCGGTTTTGAGCGGTTGAGATTTGATATGGGGATTGAATGTGTGGATCTCAATGGGTTGGTGTCGACGCCGAGCTATCTGCATAGAAAGTCCCGGGGTGTGTGGCCACCGTAGGACTCTCCGAAGATCAAGTTGGTACCGTGGATTAAGAGTAGAATAACGGCGTATTAGAATGAGTTCGAGTTACCCGAGTCGTCGGAAAGAGAGATTTATAAAGCGGTCGCATAGAGCGAGCCGGCGCGAGATCCTTGCCGTTAGTTACGCTCCTGCGTTATGCCCACGTTGATGGCGGGATCCGTTCATTAATAATGGGACGCGGATTGCGGGGTGGCGGATATCTCGCTTTGGCGGGATACACGGAGCCGTTGCGGGGGCGCTTGGGCTCCGTGCTCTCGGCGGAACAGGGGAGCCGAGGAAACTCAGATCGATGGATAGCTCGGAGGCGAGCGAGGAGGCCGAGGATGCTCAAAGCGGTAGATAGCTCGGAGGCGAGCAAGGAGGCCGAGGAAGCTCTGCTCTGTAACAGCTCGGAAACGAGCAAGGAGGCTGCGGAAGCTCGGTTGTAGGATTGCTCGGGGGTGAGCTGTTGGCTGGTTGCTAGGCGAATATGGAAAGTAGTCCGGGACAGTCTCCAAAAGGTCGGATGCAACCTCGGAGATGAGGTGCCGAGGAATGTCCCTAATGCATCATACTTATTCCAGCTCCGTAGCCTCCAGAAATCCAGCGGGCTTACGTGGATGACACGTCATCCGCTATATGTCGTGATATGAGGAATTCCCACTTATGAGCATCATCATCAGGACATTGGTGAAGCAATACGGAAAACTCGACATCCTCTGGATCATCACATGCGATCTTCGTTAGCAAACTCCAAGCTAAAAAACCATCATCATTCTTAGTATAGACGAAACAGATCACATCATGCAGGTCAGTGCACGTTCGACGATACCTAAAAGATTCAGGTGGTGGGTGCATTGTGTCCATGGCTAGCCTTGCTGGGGGTCTTAGGTAGGTCAGGCCCCACGTTTGCACTGCACTGAAACATGCAATCATTGGGCTAACCAAAAACGTAGAGCACGAGCTTGGTGCATGTGGCATTCAGGTTAATCTTATATCACGGATAGGGGTTGCTACAAGAATGTTAGTGAATGCATGGAGAGATGAAGCAAGTCATGGTGAAGAAGATAAAGAACATTGTGAGGGGTTTGGCTAATCTTCACACTACTACAATATGGGGTTGCCCCTACGGACTCAGGAATCCGTAGAGGCAACTATTTCTTGCCCCTACGGATTTATCTGTAGGTCCACATCGTTGTTCCTACGGTGCCTTACGTTCTAATTTGTTGTTTGGCCCTACGGAGCCGCAAACGGTGGACCTACGGTTATGTCCGTAGGGGCATATAAATAGGTTATTAATAAAAAAAATCACAGAAAATTCATTCATAAAATTCTCTCTCTCACTCTCCCGCGCCTCATCACCTGTTCCTGCGCCTCATCGCCACCGCGCTCCGCGCCTCGTCTCTACCTTCGTCGGTAGTTCCCACAACTTCCTCGTCGACTTCCTCTTCGCCACCGTCCGTGACTCGTCGCCGATCGTCGTCGACCACCGATTCTGTCGTCTCCTCCACCGCCCGGTTAGTAATTAAATCTCAAATTATTTATAATTTTGATGATGTTAGGTCTAGGGTTCAGGCCGGGTTCGGGTAGGGGTGAGGGTTTGGCATCGACATCGACATCAGCATCGGGTTCGGTTAGGGTTATGGTTAGGGTTAAGGTTCGGTTGGGGTTGGGGTTCGGTTGGGGCTGGGGTTGGGGCTGGGGCTGGGGCTTGGGTTCGGTTGGGGTTGGGGCTGGGCTGGGGCTGGGGCTAGGGTTCGGTTGGGGTGGGGCTGGGGCTAGCTAGGGCTTAGGCTTCATCACCTGATATAGCGAAATACAAAGAGTACTTCAGTACACCCGACCACATTGAGTTTCCTATTGAAGTTCTCGGTCAAACGGCATATGCATATTTTTATTCGCCATGAAATCCCAATTATCAAGCTACCGAGGACGAAAAGCCACATTTGTTAGTCGAGAGTCATGGTAATAGACTTGTCATTATAGATCATAGTCAATTGTTTTTCCTATCATTTTCTTGATCCAGATACTAATCAACTTGTTAGTTACTATTTTTATGACGTATTTGTCTATATATGTTGACAGTGGCCTTTCTTTTGGATGAACATATTTTTTTGATGCATGTTTCAGTCATGTGAATTCATATGTTGCGTATAACGCTTTATGATATCAGTATCCTACATTTGTAGTTTTAATTGTTGATTATTATAGATGAATGCCATTGCAATAATAGTTTTTGGTTGATATATTAATTTTTCAAATATTTGCATGTATGTATCTATGCCTGCCTGCGTATATGTATATATGAGGATAATGGGTATATTATTAGGTTGCCGTAGGAGAAAATTTTCCTTCATATGGCTGTCAAAAGTCAATCCTTAATCTCTTTGTGGATGATCAGTTCTATCAATCTTGATCTCAATGGTTTAAAATCATGTTACACATACAACAAGAATACACAACAAACACATCATTAGAGAGTGATTCAAGATGTTCAAGTTAAAACAAATATATGATACTCGATGATAATATGAAACCTTCATATTCTCATCGATACTCATATATGAAACTAAAAGCGCCACTTAGTCCCCGTCTATCGGTTAACATACGTTCGATATTCGTCGTGACATAGAACTATATGAAGGTTGTTAAATATCGGATGGTATAGCTCGATACTAACAACCTTCGTATAGTCTATGTGACGAGAAGATTCAATCGTATGATAACCGATAGATTTGTCCCGTGTGGACAAGTTAGGAATGTATAAAGTAAACACCTTCATTCACTTGTGTTTTCATCCGTTTCGAGATATTTCGTCGATACCTTTCCGTTGGTTCTCCGTGTACAAAGATAGATTAGATGTTCATTTCAACGTTATTTCACAGCTTTGAAATGATTATCTATTCTATAACAGTGTACTCGGAGAATAGCGGGGAGGTGCTGCCGAAATTTACTCGAAACGGTTGAAAGCATAAGTGAATGGGTATTCGCTCTATACATTCTTAATAGGATAGAAGCCTTACCCCCGACAGCCGGAACACACACATACAACAAGAATACACAACAAACGCATAATTAGAGAGTGATTCAAGATGTTCAAGTTAAAACCAATATATGATACTCGATGATAATATGAAACCTTCATATTCTCATCGATACTCATATATGAAACTAAAAGCGCCACTTAGTCCCCGTCTATCGGTTAACATACGTTCGATGTTCGTCGTGACATAGAACTATACGAAAGTTGTTAAATATCGGACGGTATAGCTCGATACTAACAACCGTCGTATAATCTATGTGACGAGAAGATTCAATCGTATGATAACCGATAGATTTGTCCCGTGTGGACAAGTTATGAATGTATAAAGCAAACACCTTCATTCACTTGTGTTTTCATCCGTTTCGAGATATTTCGTCGGTACCTTTCCGCTGGTTCTCCGTGTACAAAGATAGATTAGATGTTCATTTCAACGTTGTTTCACAGCTTTGAAATGATTATCTATTCTATTACAGTGTACTCGGAGAACAGTGGGGAAGTGCTGCCGAAATTTACTCGAAACGGTTGAAAGCACAAGTGAATGGGTGTTCGCTCTATACATTCTTAATAGGATTGAAGCCTTACCCCCGACAGCCGGAACACATACACACAACAAGAATACACAACAAACGCATAATTAGAGAGTGATTCAAGATGTTCAAGTTAAAACCAATATATGATACTCGATGATAATATGAAACCTTCATATTCTCATCGATACTCATATATGAAACTAAAAGCGCCACTTAGTCCCCGTCTATCGGTTAACATACGTTCGATGTTCGTTGTGATATAGAACTATACGAAGGTTGTTAAATATCGGACGGTATAGCTCGATACTAACAACCGTCGTATAGTCTATGTGACGAGAAGATTCAATCGTATGATAACCGATAGATTTGTCCCATGTGGACAAGTTAGGAATGCGAAGGTAGGATTGGACGGTGTGATTTATTATGGGTACTTAAATTGTATACTCGGCATCCACTATTCCGGACGATCAGAACCCTTTTATATATTCCAGTGTACTTGGTACGATACGCGAAACGATACGGATAAGTGGAGAAGCAATCTTGGGACTTGGAAAGATGAATATGGATTGACCAGTATGAACACACTTTGATTTTTCGGTCAGGAAGATCCGTTTATCTTTCCGAACCAAGCGTTCCAAGTATACTACTCACAGTGTTTGAAGCATCCGGGATGGAGTGTTGTATGCCGATGGAAACCCAGGGATGTCTACGATGTCCCAGAATTCGAGGACAGCGATAAAGATGAAGAAGAGAGAAGGCTTAGAGTTCTCCGACCGTCTGTTTCGAAGGACGGGTTGTCTTCGGCCGATCATGAAGTTACGTGGGTTAGAAATGACATCGACAATGAAATCCAAGTAGATATGTATAATGCGCCCACGAAACGAAAAAGGTTATCAGTAATGTTATATTATTACTTCACATTTTACGATCTATACATATATAGTCAATACTTTTAATGATTGTCTAATGCGTCCACGAACCGTTTATCTAGATTTGATGACGATGATAGGAGCAGCGAGGGTCGGTAGGAGCTCCAGCCGCGGCACCGGCAGAGGCAGAGGCAGAGGCAGAGCGGTTCTGCCGCCCGAAGAGCTGCGTAGGGAGCTTCAGAAGGCCGGTCTTGCACCCAGATCGGAGACCCCTTCGGATGCCTTTTTCCGTGTGGACTTTGCCACACCTCCAGGTATATTGCACGCATATCCATTTTGAATGTAATATTATAGATATTCATGCCTGTTTATGTCAAAATTATTTATATTGTCAATGTTTGATTGTCTAGTTGTTGGTGATGCGTCCACATCAGGGACAGAGGCCACTCCCGCTCCTCCAGGTATGTTTATATATCATATAGTGCTTGTATATTGATTTAGAATGTTATATCATAAATATACACACATTCCTTTTGCTCTTACTTAGATAGTAATTTTTATTATTGTCTAGCTGTAGGTGGTGACACCACTGCACCTGCGGGTATGTTTATATATCCTATAGTGCATGCATATTGATTTAGAATGTTATATTATAGATCTACACATTCTTTTTGCAATTACTTATATAATCTATTTTTAATTGTCTAACTATAGATGGTGCGTCCACATCTGACGCAGGGGCCACTCCTGCCACTTTCGTACCCTCCGCATCGTCTGTAGGTTAGTATGAATAAATATAAAATATTTATTCATTTTACATATGCTCTATAGATTAAATATGAACTTCATGGAAATTTAGCGTCAATGTTTATTTTCTAGTTGGAGGGCATGCGTCCGCATCCAGGACACCGGCTGTTCCTCACCGGAGAAACTATCGTCCCGCTCGTGCTGCTGCATGGGCCCAGACTCGTGCTTTAGTCACCGGAGGTATATATCACACTTCAATTTTCGTTTAACCTTGATTTCTTAATACAACTTTGTCTTAATATTGATTGTCTTGATATTTCTTGCAGACGCAGGGCCTCCCTATCCCCAAAGGGGGACTCGAGACCCGAATCAGTCCCATAGGCTGAGGCCTGACAGAGCTAGGGGGAGGTAGGATTCCCCTTCTTTTTTACCCTTAATTATCGCTATACCGGTCCTCATGCCGAGAGATTCGGCCGGTATATGGGGGATGAAAGCCGGCTCGTGAAGAACTATCCACTTCACCTTGAGTGGGGCGAGCAGCACCGGCGCTCATTCGCCCTCTTCTTTGATCAGGATCGGGTATTAATATATATTTTCATTTGATTTATCCAATATATTTATTATTAACACTTGCAATCTAAAAACAATGTTTTTTTTTGTATTTTTAGTTGGATTACGATTTTCAGCCTGTACCCGACCCTGATCACCGTGGGAGGGTGCTCGACCTTCATGCTCTGTACAATGGCCTGATGAAGAACATGCAAACCAAGGTCCGATACAACAGGAATGAGCTGAAGGCCGACTGCTACTCCCTGTGGATGGAGACCCCCGAGGCAGAGAGAGCGGCCTCCTATCTACTCCGGCCTTTGCGAGAGTCGACGTAGATACATGGCCTCTATTGTGCGAATATTTCGACTCTCAACGCAAACAGGTATGTATTTTAAATGTAATTCATTGTTTAGTATATAATTTATTTTTTTGTGTTCCTTAATTAGAAAACTAAATGTGAATGTGTTGTGCAGAAACAGGCCGCTCAAAATATAGAGAATAGGAAGTCGGCGAAGAGGGATCGTCCCACTTATACAGGTGGCTCGAGAAATATTACTCGAGCCATGGAGTTATCGGTAAATTACAATAGACCGGCCTTTGTGATATAATGCAATATTAAGAGTTATTTTCTAATATATCTAATATTAAGATTTATTTTCTAATATTGCAGACAGCTCAGACCCTGGCGTAAGGTGGTACACCGAGCGTACTGTCCGCATATCTTACCGTCCACGGCACCTCGACAGATCCCGCCACGGACGAGCTTCGATATCCCGACGTCGCTACCCAGGAGTATTGCGTAAGTGTTAATATTTATTCAACCCCTATTTGAAATTTTAGTTTTGGAAGGTTCAAATTTAAATGATATACTTATATTTTACTGCTTAATGTGGGTGTAGGAGCGGTGGTTGAGCAGGCCGAGGCATCGAGGATCAATTTTACGGGACAGAGCGATCCGAGGCTGCTGACCCCAGTCCTGGACGCCGCACACGGAGGGCACCACGGAGGTTGGGAGAGAGGCCGGGGATTGGGCCCTAGCAGGGCCCATATGAGGTAGGACTCCACTCCGGCGGTTACTTCCTCTGTCTCCAGTGAGCGACGTGTCCAGCAGGAACTGGAGAGCTTGAAGGCCACCGTTCAGGAGTTGAAGGAGATGCTGGTATGTATACTACTTAATAGTAAAATATCATGTCATATTATAGATATCAACATATCCAATATTAGTACGTAGCCTGAGCTTATTTGGTTGCAGACTTAGCTTTGATTAATCATACATACATATCTAATTAAAATAAACTATGGTTTTCCAAACTAGATATCCAATTGGGGTTTCGAAATAACTTGATAATGATACGAATTCGAATAATACACAGTTCTTACTCGCTTATTACACACGTTAAGTCCAGACGCGACAGGGTACATCGGCCGAGCCTCCACATGCATCTCCTTCGGCTGCGGCTCCGCAAGCCACTACATCGGCTGCGGTTCCGCAGACAGCTCCTATAGCTCCACCGCCCGCTCAGACTCCCGCAGCCGCGGCTCCGCAAGCCACTACCTCGACGGTGGCTGCGCAGACCACATCGCCAGCTCCACAGCCTGCTCAGACTCCCGCACGCTCCGCATTGCATGATTTATTGACCGAAGAGCAGGCGCGCCAGATTTTGGTGTTTATCAGAGGTGGAGCTGGACCGAGCCAGGGTAGCTTTTTGATTCTTATATTTTAAACATGTATTTATTTATATGATATATATTGTACTACATTTTGAACGATATTGATATTGGTGGTGTTTGCGTGTTTATATTTATATCATATTCTGTTTTTGGGTTCCTTTTGTATATTATATGTGTGAGATGTGATTATGAATACCGCGATATATGTTCTGTGTGATGATTAATTTTATATTTGATCGATGTATATATTATTATGCACAGGGCGAGAAAAAATAGGCAGCCTTTTTTAAAAAAAAAACTGATAATATGTACCTAGGGATTAATCCGTAGGGCCCAACGTTGTCCCTACGGAGTAATCTGTAGAGGCAAAATATCAGGATAACTGATATTTTCCCCTGTGATCTCAGTATCAGGGGTTAAGCTTGCCCCTACGGATATATCCGTAGGGGCAAACAAATGTCCCTACACAGTGATCCGTAGGGGTAAAATATCAGGATTCCTGATATTTTGCCCCTACGGATGGGTATCTACGCATTTATCCGTAGGGGCTACTACTTGGTCCTACGGATTCATCTGTAGGTACACCTAATCTATTTTATAAAACCGTAAATAAAATAAATTTTTTGTTCCTACGGTCTATTCCGTAGGGCAAACTGGACCTACACAAAACTCCGTAGGGGCAAATTTTTTGTCCGTAGGGGCAAGTTCAAGGTTTCGACTTGCACCTACGGCGTTTGTACCTACAGGGTATTTTCTTGTCCCTACGGATATATCCGTAGGGGCAGTGGTTTGCTCCTACGGATAAATCCGTAGGGACAATCCTTATTTGTAGTAGTGTCAAGGGTGCTGCAATGAGTGCTAGAGATGTAGCTGAAGCTGCTCTTTATCTTGCGACTGATTGGTCTAAGTATCTTAGTAGGCATAACCTTATTGTCGTTGGAGGTGTTGCTGCCTCTGAAAAACTAATTTGGTTCTGTGTAGGTGCTGAAGATTTTTGATATTATTGTGTGGCATCTTTTCTTGGAGTCAATTCTGGGCACAAGGTCTAGTAAAATTTTAGTTTTATGTACTTTCCTGGACAATAACTTTTCCTTGCATCTTGTTCCGTGTCAAATCATATAAATGACAATGAGAGAATTAGATGTTAAGCTTATAAATAGAATTTTTTTTCCTTTTTACTTTTCGTGGATGGCAATCCTTTTAGGAAATTCTTCCGACATAAACTGTCCAGTTTAAACTGTAACATATAGGCTAGGCCTGATGGTGTAGCTAAATATGTGTTTTGCAGTCGGAATCTACAATATCTCATGTCAATTGTTTTTTGTCATACCAAAAATAAAACAAACACACACGACACGAAATGAACTTCTGGAGCAGGAGAAAGTGGTTATCGCAATGCGGTAATGTAATCAAAAACCCCTCGTAAACGAGGGGGAATTTGACGAAGTCTCCTACAACGGCCGCATCCGTCCAAACCTTTGATGCACTGTGCCATAAATCGACTTGGCATCTTCGTAGAGGTGGACGGATAAACCTAAATAGCATCTGTCCCCAAATTCAGGCAAGACGTTTGTCTTTCCGGTTTTCAGCGGTAAACAGATTCTGGCATGCCCGGTGGGACCTCTTTCTCTTTCTACTCTACACTTCGTGTGTCGTGTTCGCGAACGAATCGCGGTTTAATATGGTTGTCCCTGGATTCGAGGTACTAACATTTGGTGTCTTGCTCCATGCAGGAAAAGGAGATAACATCGATGGCCTCCAGCTGCACTAACTGCAACAGCAACTCTCGCTCCACCCCGACTGAAGGAGTGACTTACGGGCCCCAAGCGGCCTCAATCTTTGCAATGCCAGTGGAACAGATGACTCATGCCACCACTGGACTGTTCTTTGGAACCATGATCCCACCAGCAAGCTTCAGCGTCCCGATGCTACCACAAGAACCTCCAAAGAAGTCGGTCTTCGATTGACTTTCAACTACTACGGCCCCTCTGAACGGGTCGTCCAATTCTAACGCCTCAGTCTTTAACAGGCTGATCTGCTGCTCAAGTGGGCCCGCAAAAAGGTTCGCGATACCTGAAGGGGTTATCCCGAAGCGGATAGCCATTCCAGTTCCGGCAGACGAAGTCGTCAAAATGGATTCTCCTGCTAAAGGATCGGTCTTTGCAAGACTGGCCGTTCCAACTCCTGCTTCTAGCGAAGTCACCAAGACTGCTTCCCCTATCAAAAAGTCAGCCTTTGCAAGATTGACCGTCCCCTCTCAACGGACGTCAGTCTTCGACAGGATGACACCAGCTGTATCCCTTCATCAGAGCAGGAGGTGTGACGAAGCCATCCCCATAACGGAGGCAATCCCATCTGCACGACATGCTCGACGTCGCCATTGGCGTCGGGTGAGAAGAGCTGGAGGCAGTTCCCCCTCTGGACTTACCCCACCAGCTCCAATGGTGGAAATTGATGCTGCTGTTCCAACTGGGAACAGCTTCGAGCTGCTTAGGAGGGTGCACAAGAACTCTCCAACCGTTGTACTAAAGAAGTCTCCTCCGCCTGCTGAAAACACGGCACAGGTGAAGCCAGAGAAAGCCCCCTCAGCGGCTATCCTCCAAAATCCACAGGGTCTGGCGGAAAGTCCATGACTCTGTAATTAACAAAGACTACTCTCGCCGGCTGAAGAAAATGAAGGCTCGGCAGGAGGAGGACCATCCCTCCGTCGTACCACGGAAGGCATCGTCTTCATGGGTGCCTACTGCAACAGCCCCCTCAACTTTGACCTCCCATAAGAGGAGAAGGACGGAGAAGATCCCCGTGCCTGCGGTAAATTTCAAATGCAGTAGACCCAAACGCCCTAAGTCTGGGGGCATGGTAGTACACACGGTGTATTTGGCTTCTGGGAAAGAGGAAAGCCGTACTTCCACGGGTCATCGACCGCTCACACGGTCTGTGAAAAAAACTCAAGAGCAGCAGCAGAAGGTCCAAGAGATGCTAATGAGGATGTCAGCACTCACTGGGAAAAAAGAAAGCTCGGGAGCATCGTCTGAACAGCGCTGGGAGCAGGAGAATGATATGGAGTTCTTGCAAAGGGTGCTGGAAATGAAGGATAAGGAGGCCGCGAAACAGGCCGCTAATATAAAGCAGATTGCGCTCCTGTTCCAAGACATGGTTGGGATGATGATCCAGCCGGAACCTCCAGCCGAAGACCCTCCAATAATCATTGAAGACGACAGAGGGGAGACATCAAACCCTCTTCCGGCCGTCTCAGCAGCCCAAGAAGATACAATTTCCAAGGTTGCCCTTGACGACTACATAGCTCAACAAATACGAGCTCATCAGGCAAGCGAAGCGGATGGCCAAGTCGTCAGAACTGGGCAACCTTATCCAGGCTGGTACGGTCAAATCAAGTACCCGCCAGGATATACGATCCCTAAATTCCACATGTATAAGGGGACAAGCAATCCCCATCAGCACATCGCTCAGTTCAGAGCTCTATAGGGCAATACTGGAAGCGACGACAAACTGCTCCTTTGCCAATTCGTCGGCAGCTTGGCGGAGACAGCATTTGAATAGTACTCGGAGCTTCCGAATGACTCCATCAAAACATTTACAGAAATGGAGCTACTGTTCACGCAGAGTTTCGCAAGCGCAAGCGAGCGCACCCCGATCACCGCATTAATCAATGCCAGGATGAAGCCGGGAGAAACCTGGGTTCAATACACAATTCGATGGAGGAACCTATAGTCAAAATGCGAACAACGCATAGAAGAAGCTCCTTGCGTGGGTATGTTCGTAGGGACCCATGATCCTCAGACGACTATATCCCAACTTATGATGTTCTTCAAGCCGACCACCTTCCAGGCCTTGATTGACAAGCTGGCCCAAATGGACCAGATGGGTCATAGGCTGTCCCCTTCAAAAATGGATCTTCGGAATGAAAAGGGCAAAGGGAAAGCGATTTTCGTTGCCAACGATCAACAACAACCGAGTGACCCGAAACCGGTTGCTCGCCAAAGCAACAAACCACGATCCCTCGAAGAGAAGTTGAGACGTCCTTACTCATTTCCCCGGGATAAAACGAGGAGACTGTTCGAACTGGCAGTGCGCAACAAGCTCATCACTCTGCCGGATCCGAGACGCCCACTGCAACTTGGTGACGTCAACAGTTCCAACTACTGCCCCTACCACAGAGTAATGGGCTACCCAATCGAAGATTGCTACGTCTTCAAAAACTGGGTTGAGGACCAGTACCAGCAAGGCAAGTTCGCACTGTCCGAAAACTGGAAGGTAAACCCACCACAGCAGCACGCTCCTAAAAAGGTGGACACGCCGGGGGTATCATGCTCATTTATAGAAGAAGCTCTGTGGGAAGTTGTCCTTTCGGCTAAAAATAAAAGAATGCTGAAGGATCTTCAAGCATGCCTAGCAATCAGGTGGAAAAGCCCGCTGGAACCCGAGATCATTGACGGGATGCTGAAACCGTGCCCAACACCGAAAGTTGGTAGCGATGGGCAAAACACCCAGGTCATGCCTTCAAAGTCTTCGAAGAAAAAGAAGAAGACCAAGAAGCCCGTGCAGCCTGAAGACGAGCGTACGAATCTAAAAAAATACATCGATGCACTGGAGGAATACAACCAAAAAGCGCGGACCCCAGTCACACTTGAAGAGTTCCTCAAGCATATTCTTGAAAACAGAGACAATGACATTGATGAAGGAACGGCTCGTCAGAAGAACCCGGAGATTATGTAGCGAGTTGCCACATGATCTTTCACCTGTCGTTAAAAGACGAAGAATCTCCTTCGGCGGCGGAAAGAAACGTAGAGGAACCGGTGGTAGGACCGGCGTCAAAATCCCTGGAACCGTCAGACAACCTGATCGATAAACTGTTGAACGAAGCCCTTCAAAAGAGCAAAGCTGACCGAGAGCGAGAAATGGCAATATACGAAAAGGTTAAGCGTCGGCGTCAAGACGAAGAAGCTGCGGCGAGGAAGAGTCACACAGTACTCCAACCAGGTCGAAGCACACCCGCGGCAGACAAAAGTAGGTTTAAGATGGGGAAACGGTTCGCCAAAGCCATGTCAATAGGGATGAAGCTGCCACCTGTCAAAGGAAATGCTCCTGGGAGTACGTGCCCCGATGAAGCGGATGTATACCCAAACTACTGTTTATACTATCGGAGGATCACACACCCCACCGAAGAGTGCAGCGCCTTCAAGAAGTGGTGGCAGGGATACGTGGCCCACCGACAACATTTCAACAAGATGAAGCGTGAAGCTCCTCGACAGCGAAAAAATGTGACAGATGAGCGCGGAAAAACGACTGACAGCTGTTATATGGTTGATACCGGTTCGAAAAAAGGGGAAACCCAAGTTCTCATATTCGGGAGCGATTCTGACGAAGAAATAGCCCTTGGCCCTCTCTTTAAGGAATTCACCTCTGGAAAAGAAGAAGGGGAGGAGAACTGCGAGAACATTCAGCTGCGTAACCGTACGTTGTCTGAAAAGAATCTCGGACTCTGAAACAAAGGTTCGGGTAAGAGAGACAATGGGAAGGAAAAGGTCCCTGAGGAAATTGCCCTTGATGATAGAGTCGTCGAAGAGCTCACAGCTAAGGACCCGTCTAAGGAAAACAAGGCAGATTACAATGTCCTGGCACACTTGAGAAAGATACCTTCACAACTGAGCATACTGGATGCTCTCCTCCTGTCCAAAGAGGCACGGGATTCTCTAATCAAGGTGCTGCAAGAGCTTGATCAGTTCCAAACTTTCTTTGCGGAAGAAAAGATGAAGGACGAGCTGGAAGAAGTTCACACAGCTGACATCACATTCGGCGATGAAGATCTCCTCCTCGAAACGTGCGAGCACAACCGTCCTCTGTATGTCACCAGGTACTGCCACGACATCAAGATAGGGATGATCCTGGTTGACAACGGGTCATCCCTCAACCTTCTAAATATGAGAGTGTTGAAGGAGATTTGCATGAACGTGCAACACCTGGCTCGGGACAAAATTACCATCTCTGGGTTTGACTTGCAGTCATCACGGGCGCTCGGGTCTGTAATACCGTCATTATGCTTTGGGATGCTTATCACTGACATCAAGTTTCATGTCATCGATGCCAAAACTTGCTATAACGCTCTGCTCGGCCGGCCTTGGTTACACGAGTACGACATCATCCCTTCTACACAACATCAGTGTATGAAGTACTTCAAAGACGGCCTCGAGTATACAGTTATAGTGGAGCTAAACCCATTCTCCGTAAATGAAGTCCGCAAACATGAAGACGCCAAGTACTTCTTACCAGACTTCAAAGACACGGAAAGATGTCGTAAACCGGAGAATAAACAAAAAGCCGTCGTCACCATCCCGATCTTTGGGAGTGATACTGATTGTAAGCTGTTTATGCGTATGCGTTTTGAAATCAAAATTAAGAATTACCGCAATCAATAACGGTGTCGCTTGGTAGCTAGCCGAGATGAGTACGGGTCGGTCCACAGGGAAAACGTGTTCTTTTCTAATTGTTCTAATGAGTCAATTCTTATTTATGGTAGGTTTAGATTTTTATAAAAAACGAGATGGAATTTAAGTTGGATTAAAACATTGCTAGGGTTAGGATTAGGTTAGTTTGGAAAGTTAATTCTATCACCGCTTTCTTTGCCCTAATTAAGAACGTAGGTGTAAGGGTAATAATTAACTAAGGGGATTAGCACGTCAAGGAAGAAACATAGTTTCTTCCTTTTGGTCCTTATCCGTCCTTTCTTAACTTTTATCCCTAACCTATATGGAAATCAATCACAACCGGTCTAACTAGGGAATCACCGCTATCTCATGGGATAGGGTGCCGTAGTGAGCGGTGTGTGTTTGATTTGCATAGAGTCCTAATTTAAAATATTGAACGGGCAAGAAAGGAATGAAAGATTTCCATCTCTCAAACCTACCCAATCCTAACCCTAACAAGTGAGGAACTACTCACTCATTAGGGAATTAACAACAAAACTCATTTTTATAATTTTCTTTTAATTAACTAATTAATGTGCGTATAATAAAAAACAGATAAAAATGCAGAGAATTAAATACGCAACTAAGAAGACAAGATAAAAATTAACTTACTTTATTGATGCACTCTTGAACGATTACAAGGAATTTAAATTTTAATCTAGGAATTAAAAGAGGCATGCTCCAAAAAGAGCTGTAGGCTTCCTATTTATAGATAGGAGAAACCCTAGGGTTTACATTGGATCCACATATAAAATTACAAGACTACTCTGAGAAGCCTGGTCAACGTACCGGCTCCCACCGACACGCACCGACACGCGCCGACACGCGCCGACACGGGCTCTGCACGGCCGCGGAACCGTGGCCATAAGCCATGTTTGGCCGTGGATCCGCGGCCATATGGAGAGTTCTCTGGCGCTTTTTCTCTGGGTTGCTTCATGTTGCTATTTACTTCTGTTTTCTTTACTTGGTTTCTCAGAATATTTTCTATTTTCTTCCGGATTTCCACAATGCTGAATGTTGTGGACTTTTACCGTTAGCTTCGCGTTGAAGTCTTGAATTTTTGGGCATCCCTTGTACTTTGTATATTGAACTGTTTGCTGATCTTTGTTTGTTCCTCAAACTGGTAGGCGACATCTTGCAGATTCATCTATTTGTTGGTCGTAGTCTCACATTTGTAGCGTCTTTTCATCATTTTCACTGTATTGTTCCGAGAACCTGTAACCTGCAACCTGCAACTATTTAGCAGACATGGATCAAAAGCACTTTATTTATTTGCAATATGATTAAGAATGGGGAATATAATAATGCAAAATTCTGATATGAACAAATACCCCCAAACTTATTTTTTGCTCATCCCGAGCAAAACCAATTTATTCTCGAAAAAACCTAACCTCACTTTCGTAGGGAATCGCGATTGCACTGAGCTCGTGCAACAAGCCGTTAAACCTCTAGGTGTCCCTAGTAGGAGGAGTGTTGTCTCCTGAGGGTTTTCAGCGGATACTACCCACAAAATCCGATCAATTTGGCCTATTGACTTTCATTCTTAAATTCGGTGTTCTAGCAAGAAATTCTATTATCTTCAACTTAGAAATTATCAACCCGTATTTTTCACACTCACTCATCATTTAACTTAAGATCGTATATGTTCTGTAAATTTACTTAGTCTTCAGCATCTTCTGAATTTTCCTTCTAAGGTTTCATCTCAACTTAGGAATTTTTATCATCTCTACTAAACATATAAGTCCTATTTTTCATTCCTATCTCTCATCCAAACCCAATCATACACCCCTATGTGTGTGTATGTATCACCCCTACACTTGGAAATTCAATTCAAGCTATCATACTCTTGTCTATTGTCCAAAGTACTTTAAATTGCTGAATTTAGATGAAATTGCTCACACATCCTTCATGCGATTGTTAATACTTTTTGAGGTACTAACAACCGATTACAAAATGTGTTTGCACATTAAAGCGTAATTCCTCGTCTTGTAATACCTAAGGCTTTAGCAGTGACTGCCAAACCAGTTGTCTAAGGCACTAGGTGATAAAGCACCCTCGCTATATATTTTTTTATTTTACGCAGCCTTAAGTAATTACAAAACCAGTGTTCATTTTTTTTATATTTCTTTATTCACACTTATACTTTTATTTATTTTTCTTTATACTAAGGATTTTAGACAAGGGCATTTCAAGGTATCCTCTACTATTCCATGTTTCGAGGTGCGTGTTTGTGCAAGTTGTAGGGTAATATTTTCAGAATTTAGACTTAAGGTTTGGAATTATTTTTCAGACTTACACTTTAATAAAAATTTCAATACTCTTCCCTTATTTTGACTTAGCCCAAGAACTGAACTCAAAATTTGCCTATTTCTAAATAAACTACGAGGACACATTTTTTCTACCGTTAAACTTTAAGAAAGGTTATTTTTTAGGGTTTTTAATTTACTAAGTTTAGGATATAGTTTTTTCTAGCTAGTTAACCGTCTTGTCAAACTTAAGTCAATTATGGCCAAAATTGAATTTTATGATTTCTTATGATTTTTTAAAAAAAAATTTCAATTTTTATTTGATTTTATAATAATTTTTTTTATTTTCAATTTTTTTTAATTTTTATAATTTTTTATAAAGATGCAATGCAAAATTAAACATGCAAAAGAAAAAATATGTACAAAAACTAAAAATATGCAATGCACTGATAACTATTTGCAACCACCTCCTCCCTCAAACTTACCAAAAGCAGTGCCCTCACTGCTCAGGCCTTCGCCGTCCCCTTGAACGTGAGCGGAAATGCTTCTCTCGCGCTAGTAGTGTAGATACGCCATGCTCAATCTCAGTCACCCGGTGACCCAAGTCGATCACCATCCCTGTCAAATTATCAATCCCCCTCTAATGGCTCTTCTAAGAAGACGAGCATGTTCTATGGGGGTAAGCTCTTCCCCGCTCGCGGTCGAGCTGGAGATGGGTGTTCTGGCTGGTACGTATTCGGCCGGTTCCCTTCGCGACCATACATCAATTAGGAGGGAATAGGACGTAGATACGCCCTCAATAAGAGCCCTGATGGGTATACCTCCATGCATGTAAAAATCAAATTCCTCCACAGGGAGGAAATGGCGACACAGTTGTGTCACTAACATGGGGTTTGGGTAATTTGCGGCCCTTTTTCCAGCACCAATTGAATAAAGCAAAACGTGCACATATCAAATCTAGGGTTCTTAGTCATTAGGGTGTGCACGATATGAAGAGACGGGGTGAAAAATGTGGTATTATGAGAACTGCCAAAAATATTATTTTATGCCCACCGGCACACAGTTAAAACATTGGTGAAGAGAGTTCTAGCCTGTATTCCCTTTCTAGGTTCCCTCGAACAGTCATTACCCATTAAGGGCATATAATCTTCAAATTGAAGCGGTTGATCGTGAACGAGTAATCTAGGGATTAAAGTGACTTCATGGATGAAGTCCCTGTCAATGATAATTTCCCTATTGCCCTACAGTAATCTAATAAAACCATATTGTGCAAGGCAGCCTTCTTCCATGCACTCGTAAAAACGAGTGACTAGATCTGGAAGGGCATAAGCATTGGGATGATTATAGATTAAAAAATTCCACCCCTCCGTGTGATTTCATCAGCAAAATAACACCCATATATCGTGTGTGAAAAGATTTGTGAAAAATCACGCTCTAATTGCATGTTCGGTGCCATAACAGAGAGTGTAGATCTAAAAGACAATTTTAACAGAGAGGATCTAAGAAAGCAAACCTCCTCTGAAAAATATCAGAGGGTGACGACTCCAACATGCGGCGGATGCGTGGCCGAATAGGGGTTCCTGCGGCGGTTGGGTGGCGGCGCAGAGAGATCTCGCTGGAAAATCTTGAACGGCGGCTAGGGTTTGCAGAGAGGTGAAAAATTTGGGTTAAGAAAACAGAGAGGGGTCGGTATTTATTTATAGGGTGGTGTGATGGTTATTTGAAAAAAGCCCCTCTTAAAAAGAGGAATTTATTTGTAAATAAAAATTTTTATTTTTATTTTATTAAAACTGGAAATTTACAAAAATACCCAAAAAAAATTTATTTTCAAATTTTCATTTTTTTATTTTGTTTTTATATAATTACAAATGATACATACCTCCAAACTTGTTTGAAACAATGTTTTGCTAGATAATCGAAATTTAGGGGTATATGGAAGAAGATCAGTCAATATAAATCGGCTCCTGCAAAAACAGGAGCTCCTCCAAAGGGTCCGCAGTGAGGAACGGTTTAAGTCGATGTCCGTTCACCTTAAACAGTGAACCGTCCTCGGGATTTTCTAGATCGACCGCACCGTGCCGATATACGGTGCGTATAAAAAATGGCCCTTTCCATCGAGATTTGAGCTTGCCGGGATGGAAATGTAACCGAGTGTCGTAAAGTAAAACCAGTTGACCAGGTTTGAAAGTCTTGCGCATAAGGTGTTTATCGTGGAACACCTTCATTCTGTTTTTAACAACTACCGCGTTCTCATAGGCTTCATCTCGCAACTCGTCTGATTCGTTCAACTGCAGCTTTCTATTGCTTCCCGCATCTCCCAAAGATAGGTTCAACTCTTTGATTGCCCAAAATGCCTTATGCTCTATTTCAACAGAAAAGTGGCAAGCCTTTTCATAAACAAGCCTATATGGAGACATGCCAAGATCGGTCTTATAGACAGTACGGAATGCCCGAAGGGCATCAATAAGTTTTGATGACCAATCTTTACGGTTTTTGGAAACCGTTTTCTCCAATATCTGTTTAATCTGCCGATTCGAAATCTCGGCTTGCCCACAAATTTGGGGATGATAGAGTGTTGACAGCTTATGAGTAATAGAGTATTTTCGTATTAAGGACTCAAAAGTCCTATTACAAAAGTGAGATCCATTATCACTGATAATCGCGCGAGGATGCCTAAACCGAGAAAAAATGTTTTGTTTGAGAAATCTAACGACAACCTTGTTGTCATTAGTTCGGCTGGGCACAACCTCGACCCATTTTGAAACATAGTCAACAGCGAGTAGAATATACATGTGCCCAAAGGAATTGGAAAATGGTCCCATAAAGTCTATCCCCCAAACATAAAAAATTTCAACAACCAAAATTGGTTGGAGCGACATTTCATTTCTCTGAGATATCCGGCCCAAGTGTTGGCACCGGGAGCATGTCTTGCAGTATTCGTGTGCATCTTTAAAAAGTCGTGGCCAGTAGAAGCCACACTGCAAGATCTTTTCTGTTGTCTTTTTGGGGCCAAAATGCCCGTCACACGCTTGATCGTGGCAGAATGACAGCACGCTCTTAAACTCGTTGTCGGGGACACACCGACGAATGATTTGGTCGGAACAGTATTTGAAGAGATACGGTTCATCCCAGTAAAAATGTTTTACTTAGGACAGGAATCGTTGTCTGTCCTGATTCGACCAATCGTTTGGTATCAGTCCGGTGGCCAAATAATTTACGATATCTGCGAACCAAGGTTCGCATGCCACAGTTAAGAGCTGCTCATATGGAAAAACTTCTTTAATAGGAATTTGAAGTGTAGGCGAAGAAGGGAGGTGTGAAAGGTGGTCGGCGACTACGTTCTCGCATCCTCTCTTATCTCTGATGACAAGATCGAACTCTTGTAGTAGGAGGATCCAACGTATAAGCCGAGATTTAGCATCTTTCTTCGCAAAAAGATGACGAAGAGCTGAGTGGTCAGTGTAAACGATGACTGGAGAGCCGATTAAATAGGGCCTGAACTTTTCTAGTGCAAACACAACAGCTAAGAATTCCTTTTCAGTTGTTGTGTAATTCAATTGGGCCTCATTTAAGGTTCGGCTAGCGTAATAAATTACATGCGGCATCTTATTTATGTGCTGTCCAAGGACAACGCCAATGGCAAATCTGATGCATCGTACATAATCTCAAATGGATGCGACCGGTCAGGAGATGAAAGAATGGGAGCGGAAATGAGTGAGTTTTTCAATGACTCGAATGCCTTCATGCAGGTTGAGTCAAAATCAAAAGTGGTGTCTTTGGCCAACAAAAGAGTCAAGGGTCTAGCTATCTTGCTAAAATCCTTGATGAACCGTCTAAAGAAACCGGCATGGCCAAGGAAGGCTCGGATGTCTTTGACGTATCTGGGAGGAGGAAGATTGGAAATGACTTCAATCTTAGATTTATCTACCTCGATACCATTTTGTGAAATGATATGTCCTAAGACAATACCCTATCGTATCATAAAGTGGCATTTCTCCCAATTTAAAGTGGGGTTCTTATCCCTACACCAGGTAAGAACTGCGTCTAAATGCAGCAAACACTCATCAAAGAAGTCGCCGAAAATGGAGAAGTCATCCATAAAAATCTCCAAAATTTTTTCAACCATGTCTGAAAAGATGCCCATCATACACCGCTGGAAAGTAGCGGGTGCATTGCATAACCCAAAGGGCATGCGACGGTAAGCGAATGTACCGAAATGACAAGTAAATGTGGTTTTGTCTTGGTCCTTTTCGTCGATGGGAACTTGATTATAGCCGGAGTAGCCATCCAAAAAGCAGTAAAATTCATGCCCAGCCAATCGTTCTAGCATTTGGTCAATAAAAGGTAATGGAAAGTGGTCTTTCCGTGTCGCGGCGTTGAGTTTTCTATAATCGATACAAACTCGCCACCGGTTTGGGTGCGAGTAGGTATTGACTCATTCGCCTCATTAGTTATGACCGTTATGCCCGATTTCTTTGGGACAACGTGAATGGGGCTAACCCGCTTGCTATCAGAGATAGGGTAAATGATACCACTATCAAGACATTTTACAATCTCCTTTTTGACAGCCTCTTTCATGATAGGGTTGAGGCGTCTCTGTGGATCCCTTACTGGCTTGGCATCATCCATCATATGTATATGATGTTCAACTATTAGGGGACTAATCCTTTGATGTCCGCCATAGACCAACCAAAAGCTTGCCGATTGTTCTGTAAGACCGTTAAAAGGGCTTTCTCTTGCTCGGTGGCTAGAGATGCAGAGATGATAACAGGAAGGGTCTCATTCTCACCTAAGTAAGTGTATTTAAGGTGAGACGGCAATAGCTTGAGTTCGAGTTTTGGAGGCGAAACAATTGAAGGTAAAATTGGTGAAACTGTCTCGAACTCGAAGGATTCCAATAGTGGTTTGAAGCGAGTGTAAGAAACCGAGTCGGATGGTTCAGCTAACTCATCCGAAAAATCAAAGGACTCAAATTCGGGTGGTGATTCTTCAAAATCGTTCAAAAAATTGAAACACTCGTAATCGTTATTGGGTGTGAAAGCTGTGTCAGAATCAAGGAGGAACGCACTAGTGGCGTCAAAATCGTTGTGATCGAACAGAAATTTTTCAAGCTCACAATCCTCCTGGGTGATCTCTTGGATCTAGCAAACATCAAGTATATTAGCATTAGGTTCGGAGGGCTGATTCCCCAGCTTAAAAATGTTGAGTTCAATTGTCATATTTCCAAAAGATAGGTTCATCGAAACATTTCGACAATTGATCACCGCATTAGAAGTTGCAAGGAATGGTCGACCAAGTATCACCGGAATTTGACTCCGGGGGTTAGCTACAGGTTGTATGTCCATAACAATGAAATCAACGGGGAAAATGAAGTCCCCCACTTTAATCAACACATCCTCTAACTCACCCCTAAGATGGGTGATAGATCGGTCGGCCATTTGGAGAGTACAATGTGTGGGCTCTCCAACGCCTAATTGCTCATATACTGAATAGGGAAGCAAATTAACACTAGCACCAAGGTCTAAAAGTGCGCGATTGATGTTCTTATCCCCAATAGTTATTGAAATTGTAGGACAACCAGGGTCCTTTCGCTTTTGAGGTAACGGTTGGGTAAGAGCATCACTTACAGTACTAGCCACGAAAACTTTCTTAGGTACCCGCGACTTCCTCTTCTTGGTGCATAAGCCCTTTAAGATTTTAGCGTAAGAAGGGACTTATTGGATTGCATCCAAGAGATGTATGTTAATACTAACCTGTTTGAATAACTCCACAATCTTCTCCATTTGTGGAGTTTGTTTATTGGGTCTCAACCTGTTTGAAAATGGAACATTTTGAAAATTTGTTGAGTCCAATGTTTGTGGAGTAGATTGCGGAGTTAGAACAGATCCCAGTATTGGTGTTTTCGTGGAGTGAGATGTGGGTCCGTTCGAATTAGTAAAAGAAGTAGAGCCTTATGAAGAATGAAGAACAGGCTTTGAAGAAGATGAAGAAGATGAAGAAGAAGAAGAAGAAGAAGCGGCGGCCGGGGTGTCATCATTATTACCCACGTTGTTGCGCAATACCTTTCCAGATCTCAACGTAGTCACAACACTTACATTATAATTTTGTTGTTCATAAGCAATATGTGCATTTTGTGTGTGACCGGGATTTGGCAATGGTTGAGACGGAAGCTTTCCCCTTTCTCGCTCGCTTAAAGTAGCATTCAGTTGTGCGGTTTGGACTTCAATTATTTTGATGCTCTGATCATGTGAAGTAGTGTGTTGCACCAAAGACTGAATGGAAGACTGGATGCTTGCTGATGATTGTGTAGATTATTTTAAAAATGCATCCAGACTTCGTTCTAGCGACGAAACCTTCTCGTTATTTGGCTGAAAAAAATTGTTTTGAGGATAAGAGTTGTTTGGTACAAAATTGTTCATTTGGTTTTTGTAAGGTTGGGGTTGGAAAGGTTGCTGATGCTGAGTTTGTTGAGGTGCTTGTTGTTGTGGAGAAGGCCTCTGAAAGTTGTTATTGCCTTGGAATTGTTGTTGATTTTGATTCCAGGTGAAATTTGGGTGGCTCCTCCAAACAGGATTATAAGTTGAAGAGTATGGATCATTTCTTTGTCTTTGCTGAAAGGTAACATTGACTTGATCTTGTCCTTGAACAGGTGGATTGTAAGGATACTCTTCAGTCAAGTGGGACGGATCCGAACAACAAGCGCAAATAGTGCGTGGGGGTAAAGCAGGGGAAGGAGAAGGCGATGGGAATCTGTTCTCAATTGCCTCTAGTTTTTTCGTGAGTGCAGCCATTTCGGTCTTCATTGCAATCTACATATCAAGTTGATGTATGCCTGCCCTAGACTGACCTGATCAAGTAGATGAAATGTCTTAGTGCTTTCCCACTGAAGTGTTTGTTCAGAAAGATCATCGAGAAATTGCCAAGCTTCCTCGCTCGATTTTGTTAGAAAGTGACCTTGACAAATGGTTTCCAGCAATTGCTTAGTTGCTGGGTTCAGTTCCTCGTATAAAGTTTGGCAAGGTTGCCATCTCTCGATACCGTGGTGAGGGCACTGAACAAGGAGGTCCTTAAATCTTTCAAAACACTTCCAAAAAGGTTCGGAAGGAAGCTGGGAAAATTGATTAATTTCGTTGCGAATTCTCGCGGTCTTGTGGTGTGGGTAAAACTTTTTTAGAAAAACCTTAACAAACTCTCCCCAATTTTTTATCAAGTGTGATGCTGTGCTATATAGCTATTTTTTGGCTAGGTCACATAAAGTAAATGGAATGACACGTAGCCTTATAGCATCATCGGAAAGTTGGGTGGTCTTCATCATTGTGCAAACATTCTGGAATTTGTTAATGAAGATGTAGGCATCTTCGGATTCCAGCCCGTGAAATTTGGGCAACATATTGATGAAGTGGGGTTTAATTTCAAAGTTGTCCCCATTTGGCGGCGGAAGTGAAAGACAAGTAGGAAGTGCGGTGCGGGTTGGATAGAAGAGATCCTGGAGCGTGATTCATTCGGGCGCTTCGACAGAGGGTAAAGGATTGTTAGGATTGAATCCCGACATTTCCTTAGAAGATGATGAATATGAAGATGAAGGTAAAGAAATGGAAGGAATTTCGACTTCGGAGTCCAAAACGTCGTCAGTAGGCACTAATGAGACATGGACTAAACGGGCGCTAGTGTCCCTAGTCCAACCTGATATACACTAACAAGGTGTAGTGTAGTAAAAAAGCAGAAGGTGGGGGTAAGAAAACGTCAATGAGAGAATGTGGGTGCAAGTGGGGTGCAATGGATTTCTAGCGACAAAATGACAAGTTTTGTAAAAAATTTATTTTGTGGTTTTTTTATATAAAGATTTTTGCAAAAGATTTTATACGGAACCACGACACACTTTCAAGCAATCACAATTTGAACATGCACAATCAAGTCTAGAGCTAGGGTCTCCTAAGTCAACTAGACCGCTCCTAACTGATCCAAAGGACAAGTTGTGAGATATATCCCTCGAATCGCCTCTTCACCGCCAATTGTGGCCAGGTAAGCACAAGTAAAGAAAGGAGGGATCCGCTCACGAATCACCGTGAGACGGGCCTTTTTAAATTACCTTTCCTACTTGTCTAGCCTAGGCACCACAAAGTCTGGTTTAGATAAACGACCGATTACCCACAACCTCCCTTTGTCCTATTGAGCGCGAAATTCCTTATTGGCTGAGTCTAATATTTTTTTAATTAACTCGAGGGTTGATGCAAATGCTTTTTGTGATTTTTGGGGTCCTAGGAAGGGTAATGAAATCTCCATCCAATCTGGATTGGTGTTATAGCCGCTTAAAAGTTCGTTTTAAAAATTCAAAGCAGTAAACACAAAAAAATCCAAAACAATTGACAATTTTTTTTATTGCGGCGCAAAGAATCCTGCACAAGATTTATTATTGGAGAGGGGGAAGAAGTTTTGCGCAAAGAATACCTGCAGAAATTTTTTTCAAAGGAGATTAGGGGGCAGAAGAGAGGAAAAGAATGCTTACAGAGACTTTTTGAAACGCTGACGTCACCAAACCGCGGCGGATCCGCGGTCAGATGCACGATATTGCGGCGGTTCCGTGGTTCTTCTGTTGGATCAGGCCTCCAAAATCTTTCTGTTATTGTTGTGGCTCTCCTCTGTATGTTCAGATCTGCTGTTTTGTTCACTGGATTTTTCCAGATCTGAATCTGTTCGTCTTTCCGATCCTGCACAATTCGCACGAAAACCCTTCAAAAAATAACAAGATGATAAATTTTTATTTTATTTTATTTTTCAGTTTTTATGATTTTTTTAATTTTTAACTAACCCGAAATTACAAAGAGAAAATAACTACCGTTATCCCCGGCAACGGCGCCATTTGATTGTAAGCTGTTTATGCGTATGCATTTTGAAATCAAAATTAAGAATTACCGCAATCAATAACGGTGTCGCTTGATAGCTAGCCGAGATGAGTACGGGTCGGTCCACAGGGAAAAATTGTTCTTTTCTAATTGTTCTAACGAGTCAATTCCTATTTGTGGTAGGTTTTGATTTTTATAAAAACTGAGATGGAATTTAAGTTGGATTAAAACCTTGCTTGGGTTAGGATTAGATTAGTTTGGAAAGTTAATTCTATCACCGCTTTCTTTGCCCTAATTAAGAACGTAGGTGTTAGGGTAATAATTAACAAAGGGGATTAGCACGTCAAGGAAGAAACATAGTTTCTTCCTTTTGGTCCTTTCCTAACTCTTATCTCTAACCCTTATGGAAATCAATCACAACTGGTCTAACTAGGGAATCACTGCTATCTCATGCGATAGGGTGCCGAAGTGAGCGGTGTGTGTTTGATTTGCATAGAGTCCTAATTTAAAATATTGAACGGGCAAGAAAGGAGTGAGAGATTTCCATCTCTCAAACTTACCCAATCCTAACCCTAACAAGTGAGGAACTACTCACTCATTAGGGAATTAACAACAAAACTCATTTTTATAATTTTCTTTTAATTAACTAATTAATGTGCGGATAATAAAAGACAGATAAAAATGCAGGAAAATAAATACGCAACTAAGAAGACAAAATAAAAATTAACTTACTTTATTGATCCACTCTTGAAAGATTACAAGGAATTTAAATTTTAATCTAGGAATTAAAAGAGGCATACTCCAACAAGAGCTGTAGGCTTCCTATTTATAGATAGGAGAAACCCTAGGGTTTACATCGAATCCAGATCTAAAATTACAAGACTACCTTGAGAAGCCTGGTCAACGCACCGACTCCCACCGAAACGTGCCGACACGGGCTCTACACGGCTGCGGAACCGCAGCCATAAGCCATGTTTGGCCGCGGATCCGCGGCCATATGGAGAGTTCTCTGGCGCTTTTTCTCTGGGTTGCTTCATGTTGCTATTTGCTTCTGTTTTCTTTACTTAGTTTCTCAGAATATCTTCTATTATTTTTCCGGATTTCCACAGTGCTGAATGTTGTGGACTTTTACCGTTAGCTTCGTGTTGAAGTCTTGAATCTTTGTGCTGCCCTTGTACTTTGTATATTGAACTGTTTGCTGATCTTTGTTTGTTCCTCAAACTGGTAGGCGGCATCTTGCAGATTTATCTATTTGTTGGTCGCAGTCTCACATTTGTAGCGTCTTTTCACCATTTTCACTGTATTATTCCGAGAACCTGTAACCTGCAACTATTTAGCAAACATGGATCAAAAACACCTTATTTATTTGCAATATGATTAAGAATGGAGAATATAATAATGCAAAATTCTGATATGAACAGATACCGAGGAGGATGAAGAGATAGTCTTCTCGGGGCAACCCCAAGACAGCAGGCCAGTGCCAGCTACTCCTATGTTGGTCTTTGGTAGTGACTCTGAGGATGAGGTCAACGCTGTGTTCTTCACTCGCCCATCAGCACAAACCTTCGCTGGAACTGATCAGAGTTTACAAATTACCATGGTTCCGCAACGACATTACAAAGAACTCGATGCGCTCGATACATACGGCGTGCAAAAGCTGCAGACCTTCTACGTTCCTCCTAGGCGGAAAGATGAAAAGGCAATCCTCTTCTATAAATCCACGAAGACTAAAGTGGAGAAAGAAGTCTGGCATGGTGCCGATGTTACTCTTGACAGGCTCCAACCGATCTGTCTGCCCAGATATTACGCAGAGGGATTGAAAAGTCTGTTGAGGTTCCAAGGTATAACCTTCAAACAAACCGCTTAGTTATACAACAAGATTTGGGACGTTCCTGAGACTCAACGAAAAATGCCCAATGGGAGGATAGAGACGATGAGACTTTGATACGTTTGGTCCAAGAAAAAAGAGTGATTCCATGGCTGCCATGTTATAAATAACTCCGGTGAAGAAGCGAATGCATTTCCAGATAGCGATGATGTCGAACCAGAGCGAGATCCCTCCGTAAAAATGCCAAGCCCGTCATTCGAAGATCAAATTGACAAGCTAATAAGGAAAGCGGGTCAAAAGGTTCGGGAGGACCATAGCCACGAAATGGACATTTACGAGAAAGCCAGGACGCAACGTATCATTCAGCAGGCTGCGGAGGATGATGATGCCTTTCACTCTCAGCCCGATGTGCACTCCCGTGGCAAGAAGAAAGCCCGACGTAGAAGCAACAACAAGGTGAAGAATAAGAATGACGCTCGAAAACAGTGAAGCGGATTCAAGAAACCACATGACCAAGAAAAAGTCAGCTGGAATCCGTCTTTTATGAAGAAGATGGATCGAGAGTACTCGTTCCCCCAAAACAAGACAAGGAAAATATTCGACCTTGTCATGAAATATCAAATGATGACACTCCCGGAGTCTTGGCACCCTGAGCAAATAAACAAGGTCTATCATCCGGCTTATTTCTCCTACCACCGAGCAATAGGACATTCTCTTGAAAATTGCTTCACCTTCAAAGACTGGGTCGAAAACCAGTATCAGCAAGGCAGGTTCGCTCTGTCTGACAATTGGAGGGTAGCCCCACCATGAAAGCATGAGCCAAAAGAAACCTACACTGCGAGGGTAAGTCTAGATCAACATCGAGCTTGGAAACGAGCCCGTACCTCCCACATGATAACATTCTCAAAGGATGGAGAGCATGAGAATGTGGACAACCTCTCCTATTGCTTCGCAGATGAAAATGAGGATGGGGTGATCTCAGAATTTCCACCAGCGCTAAAAGAGCTGGAGGATGGGATACATACCACGGTGGAAAATCTGAGAAAAATGGACTTGGGGACGACAAACGATCCGAGGCCAACGTCTGTCAGTGAGATGTTGTTTGAAGAGCAGGTGGCTACACTAAGAGACGTGCTTATGCAGTATAAAGACTGCTTCGCATGGAACTATTCCGAGATGCTGGGATTAGATCCGGAAATAGCTGTGCATAAACTGTCTATATCACCAGACATTAAGCCAGTCAAGCAGGCGCCAAGAAGAATGCAGGTCGAACTTGAGATGAGTATCAATACCGAAGTCAAGAAGCTAATTGACTCTGGTTTCATCCAAGAAGTTCAATACCCTGACTGGATCGCCAACATTGTCCCAGTGATGAAGAAAAATGGGACGGTGCTATTCTGCGTGGACTTTCGGGGCCTCAATAAAGCTTGCCCGAAGGATGGCTTCCCCATACCGGTTACCGAGCTGATGATCGATAACAAATCTACCCATGAGGTCTTCTCCTTCATGGATGGATCTTCAAGGTATAATCAAATAAAGATGCATCCCGAAGACTGAAAGCATACTGCCTTATGGACTCCGCTGGGCATATTTTGCTATAAAGTGACGCCCTTCGGTCTGAAGAACGCTGGCGCCACCTACCAGAGGGCCATGATGAAGATCTTCGACGACTTCATCCATGAGATCGTTGAATGCTATATCGACGACCTTGTGGTGAAAAGCAAATCGTATGAGGAACACTGGGAACATCTGAAAATAGTGTTCCAGCGCCTTCGGAAGTACAACATGAAAATGAACCCTCTGAAATGCGCGTTTGGAGTGTCCTCAGGCAAATTCCTAGGATTCACCGTACGACACCGAGGCATCGAAATAGACCCATCAAAGATAAAAGCGATTATGGAAATGCCTTCGGCAAGAAATCTCAAGCAATTGCGATCTCTCCAAGGAAAGCTCGCATATATCCGACAATTCATAGCTAACCTCTCTGGCAAATGTCGCCCCTATAGCCATCTAATGAAGAAGGGAACCCTGTTCGTTTGGGATCGTAAATGCCAAAGTGCACTGGATGAAATCAGGCAAATCTGCTGAACCCACCAGTACTGGCCGCTACGGTCAAGGGAAAGCCCCTCATCCTGTATACAACAACCCTTAAAGGTTCTCTAGACACGCTATTGGCACATGAGAACGACCAGGGGAAGGAGAGAGCTCTCTATTATTTGAGTCGAGTCCTTCTGGGGGCAGAAAACAACTACTCTCCTATTGAAAAGCATTGCCTGGTATTGATCTTCGCGATAACGAAGCTCAGGCACTATGCCTTGGCACATGAGGTCCATCTCATATCAAAGGTGAATATTTGATGTCAACAGCCATACTAAAAGGAAGGCTTGCCAAATGGGCCCTCCTCTTGATGTAGTTCTCGATAATATATCGACCCCTCAAGGCAGTAAAAGGCCAGGCCATCGCCGACTTTCGCGCTGATCATCTGATACCAGCCGATTCTCCTTTAAATTGAGAATTGCCAGATGAACACGCGTTTGACGCAATCGACAGAGAGGAGGAAGGAAATAATGTCCAATGGGAACTCTACTTCGACGGAGCATCCTCCTTGAAGAAGCGAAAGCATAACACCCCCATAATCAAAGCTGGGGTAGGCCTTATCTTCGTGACTCCACAAGAAGGGATAATGCGTTTTTCCCTTTCCTTAACGGAGCCGAGAACAAACAACGAAGCGGAATATGAAGCTTTGATAGCGGGTCTTGAGATCGCTGTTGACATGGGAATCAAAAACCTCCTCATATATGGAGACTCCCAGCTGGTCGTTAGCCAAGTAAATGGCGACTATCGGACATGCAAGCCAGAGTTGGTAAAATATGGCGAAAGAGTGCAGCAGCTGCTGACTCAAATCCCCTCTTACATCCTGGAAAGCATACAGTGTGCGGAAAATAGCAAGGCGGATGCATTAGCCAAGCTTGCTAAGGAAATGACTGACGAAAACCTCGATGACTTGAGGATCATTGTGCAAAGCAGCCAGATTCTCCTCCAGCAGAAATATCTCCGGACTCGTCTGAGGGAAAGAAAGTAACCAAACAAGCAGCCTTCCAAATAGAGGATGAAGAAAAGGTTAAGGATTGGAGAGAAGTCTTCATAGACTACTTCAAATCCCATCGAACACCCAAAAACGCGACCTCAAGACATCAGCTCATGAAACGAGCTCTATCTTTAGCCTTCGTCAATGATACTCTATATAAGAGGTCATTCGACAGTTTGTGGCTAAGATACTTCGGACCGGAAGAAGCAAGGAGAGTCTTCCAAGAAACTCACGACAGACTCTGCGGTTCCCATCAGGCTGGACCGAAGATGAAGTTGAAGATCAAAAGAATGGGTTACTATTGGCCCACCACGATTCAAGGCTGCCTCGAATATGCGAAGCAGTGTCACTCGTGCCAAATTCATGGGGACTTTATTCACCAGCATCCAAATCCGCTGCACCCAAAATTGGTTAGCTGGCCGTTCGAAATGTGGGGAACCGATATAATCGGGCCCATCGAACCAGCATCATCCAAGGGACATCGGTTCATATTAGCAACAACCGATTACTTCTCTAAGTGGGAAGATGCAGTACCGCTAAGGGAGGTGAAGACGGAGAACATCCTCCATTTCTTCAGGACACATGTCATCTACTGGTTTGGCACCCCGTGACGATTCATCTCGGATAATGGGCCATCCTACAGGAGCCATAAGATCAGCCGCTTTGCACAACAGCATAATATAGATTAGAGATACTCTTCAGTCTATAATCCCCGAGCTAACGGTCTAGCTAAGGCTTTCAACAAGACCTTGACGAAGATCATAAAGAAAACAATGTCCAGAAAAAGAAAGGACTGGCATGAGAGATTGCATGAATCTCTCTGGGCTTATCGAACTATGTTCAAAACAACCATGAATACAATGCCATTCGCATTGGTATTCGGCACGGAAGCGGTACTTCCCTTAGAGATAGAGCTACCCTCTTTACGAGTGGCAGTTCGATATGAGCTAACGGATGAAGAAAATGCCCATCTTCGGTTTGAGGAGCTCGATGCCCTCGATGAAACTCGTCTCATGGCACAGCAAAACCTGAAAGCTTACAAAGCAAAGATGACGCGCTCATACGAAAGACTGACTAGGCCGAGAACATTCCGTTAAGGAGAACTCGTGCTGGTAGTAAAAAGTCCTATGATCCCCAACCATGCAAAGCGGGGGAAATTCGAGCCGAACTATGAGGATCCCTATATCATAGACAAGGTCTACCAAGGTGGGACCTATTTTCTCATGGATATGCATGGTGAAAGATCCTTCCGGCCAATAAACGGCTGGTTCCTTAAGAAATACTACGCTTGACAAGTCACAACTCAGGTTAACGATAGATGACGACGCTCGTGTCCGCTCGCTATCTTCCCGAGTCAAGACTCTGTAAGTAATATCCGGCAAAACTTCGCCTCAAAATCCCCATGGACCGAGATGTCCCTAAACTAACAATGGACCGAGATGTCCCTAAACTAACAATGGACCGTAATGTTCTTAAACTAAGTACATCGCCTCAAACACGGTGAAAGTGGAATTCAAGTCCACAGGCCCCAGCGGAGAGGACTGCAAATCGAATCCTACCGGCAAACAGATGGGTCACCTACGGCGAAACTATTTTCGAGAGTTTCACCACAAAAAAAACGGTACGTCCACAAGCGAAATGGGCATGGATGAAAACCCGAAAGGGCTCCGTGAGTAAAAACAACAAGGTTACCGGCGAGTTTATGAAAACCCGAAAGGGCGTAATCTTGTTAAAATAGAAACACTTTCAAGGTCCTCTCAACCTTATAAGCAGAAAACACCTGCGTGAGATACTTACGACTCACAAAGGAGAGACACACTTAGGGATCCCCACGATTCCTATGGATAAATCACACTTACGAGATCCTCACGACTCGTAGGGAGAATTCCCCCTGTGAGACCTTCACGGCTCATAAGATTCAAAAGACTTAAGCTAAAGGGATCTGAACCTGCTCTTAAGCCATTACATTCCCCAAATTGCCCTACAAGCGGTCTCATATTGAATCTTGTATACAAGCCACGGGCACAAATAAACGTTCCCTCACCTAGTTCCACCGATGGCGTGAAATTGCCCTATTTGGTGAACAACACTTGTAGGTCCTCTCGACTTGCAAGGAGAAAATACTCTTGTGAGATCCTTACGACTTATGGGAGAAGATATCACTTAAGAATCCTCACGACTCCTAAGGAGAAAATACATCTATGAGATCCTCACGACTCATAGGGAGAAACACCTTTATGAAACCCTTACGGTTCGTAAAGTCAAAAAGCCTTAGTCAACAAGATCATAACCCTGTTTGCTAAGCCACCTTTGTTCAAATCGACAAAGGCAAATGATGATTCGCTCCTAGAAATATCCCAGTTGTAGCGATGCCGATGCCTAAATCAGTATCAAATTCTACGTCCTTTCGCGGCAAATGATGATTCACTCTTGGCAATATTCCAATCGCAGCGATGCTGATTCTAAGATTGGTATCAGACCTCGAGTTTCATACTCGCAATAAAAATCAGCGAGCAAAAATGCATATGAAATAGCTGAAATGTTTGGGCAACTCACAATAAAAATCAGCGAGCAAAATATATGCATATAAAACAGCCGAAATGTTTGGGCAACTCGCAATAAAAAAGCAGCGAGTAAAAAGAAAAAAAAACAGCCAAAATGATTGGGCACCGCGAAAAATAGCTGAAATGATTGGGCAATCGCGACTTTCGCGATATAAAAAGCTGAAATGATAGAGCATTGCGGAAAGAAACAAAAAAATGAAACTTCTGCCCTGCAGGCGAGTCCACATCGACCCCTGTATACAATCCATGGGCACAAACGGATGAGGGAACCACATTTTCCCACCAGGCTCCATCAAAAAGAGAGCCAGGTCTTGACGGCAAAATTTATAGCCTAGAGATCAATAACGACGTTTCTTCTCACTCCAGCATAATGCAGATGCAACGTCAACAACCGACCCCAGGGTCAAAACAACGGAGCCATGGCAAAGTCCCTAGTTCCAAGCCTCGACGGTTCCCAGACAACCTAGAGGCAACCTCGACATTCATCGCAATATTACAGACACAATGCAACAAACGAAGCAAAGGAAGATCCCTAGCTTCAGGGTCTCGACGGAAATATCTACAGCCTAGAGATCACAATGACGTTCCTTCTCACTCCAGCATGATGCAAACACAACGCCAACAACCAACCCCAGGGTCAAAACAATGGAGCCATGGAAAAGTCCTTAGTTCCAAGACTCGACAGTTCACAGACAACCTAGAGGCAACCCCGACATTCGTCACAATATTGCAGATACAATGTCAACAAACGAAGCAAAGGAAGATCCCTAGCTTCAGGGTCTTGATGGCAACTCAAATAAGACCTGAAAGACTATCGGAGATCATCACACACCAGCGCGGAGTGGTCATGACTCATCGGGGCTCCCAAACTGAGCCTAACCTCAAGTAAAAAGCGGCATGGAATAACCCTAACGCTTGCTCTTTCGACGGTAATATCACCTGGAAGATTTCTCGAAGACGTCTTCTCCAGCCCCCGAAGGGATCAGAGGCACGACAGTCACAGAGCTACTCGAACAGCAAGATTGCGTATCGAAGAATACATCGGCCAACGCGACGGTACGACGGATAAAAGCCCTAGTACCACAGACCCTAACAGACTTCTACCAGCAGAGGTTAACTGTGACGTTAGGACATCCTTGCGAGAACTTCTCGATTCGTCTCGACTCGTAGGGAAAACAATGTTCCTGCGAGAACTTCTCGACTCGTCTCCACTCGTAGGGAAAAGCCTTAGGCTACGGGGATATCAACCTATTTCCTAAGCACTGGGGCCCTGCAAGAAGGTCCAAGATGGACTATTGTATACTATTCACGGGCCACACTCTCCAAAGTCGAATATCAACAAGGAGGGAAAAAACCACTTACGAGTCCTCTCGACTTGCAAAGGGGGAAAATTCTCTTGTGAGATCCTTACGACTCTCAATAGAAAACGCACTTAGGAGTCCTCACGATTCCTAAGGAGAAAATACACCTACGAGATCCTCACGACTCGTAGGGAGAAAAGTCTTTATGAGACCCTCACGACTCATAAAGTTGAAAAGTCTTAGGTGGCAGATCCAAACTCGTTTCCTAAGCCATCGCTGCCCTATAAGGAGATCAAGATGGACTTTCTACAGGCCACATTTTCCAGAGTTACATGCCAACATGAAATAAAATATATCTTTTATTCATGAATTCAAATGAATACAAGGTACATTTCATAAAGGAATAAAAATGAATACAGAATACTCTCATTCAGGAGTGAATACAAAAAGAGAGAAGAAGAATATACAAAAAAAAATCTATAAGCCGGTGGATGGTGCAATAAGTCGATAAGTTCGTCATGCTTCCGCTGGACCTCGACTTCAAGCTCCGTAATTGCGGCAAGACAGGCCCTCGCCTAAGTCTGCTGAGTTTGATATGAAGCAAACCGACTCTTAAGCTCCTTTTCGGTAACTTTATGGGCTTCAACTATCTCGCGAGTAAAGATAATAGCTTTATCAAGAGCCACCACCTCCGTGATAGCTTCTTGAAGCACCCGCCAAATTTCATACGCATGGGTAGTCTTGGCAGTAAGCTGAGCCTGAAGTTCCCCCAAAGCATTCGAAGCTAACTCCCTCTCCGAAAATTTCTGATTGAGCCTCTTCTCGCACGACTGCAGATTGGCTGCACACCGTTCGATCCATCCCCGCATGCTCGCTTTTGCAGTTAAAATGTCAGAGGGACGGCGTATGCACTCAAGCCCGTGTAGACAAACATCCACTCGACGACAATACTCAACCTAGACATGCACCAATGTTTCGTCATGATAGGTGGCAAGAAAAAGCAAGGAAGTATTGGCTTCGGCAGCAAATTCTTCGGCCGTGACAGAACTACCAGCGCGAAGATCTTCAATGAGAGCCGACAAGGAATGAATGCGCTGTTTCGCCGTCCGTTCAGATGCACGTTGGGCATATGGGCCCGGTTGCATAGTGATTCAAGACTCTAACGGGGTCAGGGCTGGCAAAGCTATCAAGATTTATGAACAGTCAGCAAGACTGGAAAACATGGAATAAACAAAAAAATGCCAAGGATAAAGCTTTAATTACCCACAGTCATGCAAGGGGGGTTTAAAAGATCCCCAGGCCCATCGAGGATTTCAACTTCGTCATCAACTTCCAGAACTGCAGAGGGCATATTAGCATCGTCATAAAAAATGATAATAAAACAAAGGGGTCAAAGAACATCGACCTTTCCCGGAAGAAAGGACTATGCTTTGCGGGGATATCGCCTGTAGGGAAGCCATATCGAGTAGACGCCGGAAGGACTTCCTGGGAGATAAATCCACGATGGACGTCGCCAATTCCCGCAATTCTGAAGGAAATAAGGGTTCAGATAACAGAGAGATCATTAAAATGAAATGTAGAAGATTACCTTTGATGCTCCGCCCGCCTTGAACCGGAGGGATAGCAGCTTCGGCAGCCTCCTCCACACCCTCAGGTGCATCACTGGAGATATTTGCTGGCGTGGCAGCTTCCAATTCGGAAACAACAGCCGCCACTTCAGGCTTTGAGGAGGAAACAACGGCCTTAGTGATCCTTTCTACAATCTCCAGGACACCACCAGAGAGACCCACTGGATCTACGGCTGGTAAGCTCACCTCTACGGAAAGTATAAATGTTAAAGAAACGGAAGTCACCACCGGGAGCTCCAAGATAGGACTAACGGCTTCGACAGTCTCTTCTACACCCTTTGGTGTGTCACTAGAGATGTCCATAGGGTCCGTAACCGGTGGGGTCACCTCTGCTGGAGGAATAGATACCGAAGGAACAGAAGCTATCACCGGAAGCTCCACAGCAGGAATAACGGCTGTAATGTCTCCTCTACACCTACCAGTGCATCACGAGAGACATTCATAGAGTCCACAGTTATGTCTCGATCTGGATTTAAATTCTTTTTCCCTGCAAAATTTTTACAAAAATGAGAAGACATAAAAATAATACAGACTATTTGCTAAAAGAAGGACATGAGAAAGACACATACCAATGCGCCAAGGAGCTTGAAGTATGGCTTTCTCCAGGCGTTTTTCCTTTCTTGCCAAGTACGCTCGTCGGGGTTCAAGTGCAGATGAATGACTGCCGGTCTTTAATGCAAGTTCGTCTTCGGAGGCGATCGTTATGGGCCGTTTGAGAGCCCGTTCTTCTTCAATCAGCAAAGGACCCCTGTGTACCCGCCGTAATGATGGATCAACATCATAGAAGATAACCGGAAGATAGGGATTTTTCGGAATGCGCACGTTCTCGGTCTCATCATGTGAGCGCCTTAAAGTCTTAGCCAATTGTGTGGCTTCCTCGGTAGACGAGCCAGGATAAATAAGACCGGCGTCCGACTCCTCCATAGCTATCATCTCATCTTGAATGAACGGCTTGGACTCAAGCAAGGTGTCCAGTAAGCCGGCGACCGATCTCTTCCTCCTCTTAGAGCTTGTGATAGCATTGACCGAAGAACGCTTCCTTCCCCTCGACGCTTTAGCGCGACGTTGACCAACCTCGCTCCCGGTATCCCCCTTTGGCGATACCACCGTTAATGACACCTCCATTGATGATGCTGCCACTGATGACATTACCGCTGGCGCCTCATTGGAGGCCTTTGCTTGGGCTCTAGTGCGCACTGGCATACCAACAGTGCGAGGAGTCGATTCTGTTTCTGTGGCCTTAGGGATAAGTACCACACCGCTATCCCTCAATGGAGGGCGAACCACTATCCGCGGCCGCAGTGGAACGCCAGTGGCTTGGGTCGGAGCTGGAGCTCTACATTCGAAGAGTACCCGCTTCTCCTCGGCAATGACAAGACCGACTCGATGACGATACCAACCCGTAAAAGACCCCACACACCTTGGAAGGTAGTCGGACTCAGGGATCATGAAAAGGGAGCCAGTTTTCAGCCGCATAAAATGATGGATGACGTCGTGGGTAACTTCCAGAGACGGGGTGGGCTCGACTAAGAATGCCTCGAAAGGGACACCCTGGTTATAACCCAACGAAGCGGTGTGGATTATACCGCATAAAAAGAGTCGTGCTATTCTAACGGAATACCAAGTAGCCCGGCCTAATCGAGTACAGGTGCATAATCACTTTAGGCTTTAAAGACGACGCTTCCCCTTTTGATAGATCAAAAAGCTGTTGAACGGGCCCCGCAGGAGCAGAGAGGACTCGGTCACTAAACACCATCCCGCCCTCGTTTGAATATGGATTGAGCAACACGTGGAGGGCCCCTAGCTGAGTCGGATCAAGAGCAGAAGCATCCACCAACCTCATAACCCGTGGGAAGGTATAGGAGTCAAAGAAATCTGGCCGCCGATGTGCTGCAAATGCTCCCAGTACATGCATCTCGATCCATGACATGAAGTAGTGGAGGGAGAAATTCACAACATACGCACCTGAGGTCGAAGTATTGGCCGCAACGCTTAATCCATGGTATAGGTGCAACAGTCCCGCAATACCAACGGCCAATCGTGCCCCTTCATCTAAGCGATGAGAGGGATAGAAGACGGAAGCTCTCATGAAGCGTCGATGCATCGGAATGGCGAACCAACTAAGCTAAAGGCTGATAAAGACGACGAAGAAGGTCTCTTCGTCCATGCTAGGGGCCGCAATCGCATCAAAGGACACGGCAGACGAGATCGGAATATAAAACTGCGGCAAGTCTTCTTCTTTGGCCGGCAGTTTATTCAGCCCAAACCCAAAAGGGTCGTCAATATTCGCAAACTTTGGAGCCTTTTTGGATAAAGCGTCTTCACGGATAAAGCAGGCGATGAATCTCTCAAAGGTGACGCCCTTCCCCTCCGACGTCACGAACAGTTTCTCAAAAATACCCAGAACCTTGATTAGACTGGGGTACTTATGGCGGGCGGCGTTTTCAGTCGTTAAGCCGTCAAGCATAGTCGGCATGGTCACGAACACGTACTCGTTGGGAGGCACCAGCTCTTCATAATGCTCTCCCCTGATTGGTAGTCCAGAAATATCGCGAAACTCTTCCAGTGAAATAGAGCCCCCGCGATCCCCTAACAAGAAAGTGTCGGTGGGAAGATTTCATTGGTTCAGAAAATCTTTAACCCACCAGACGCGAGGTGCCTGATAATAAAAAAGAGACACGTACACCTCTTGATATAGCCCAACCTTCTGCAACCGCTCACGGTGGGCGGAATGAACATATCGAGCTCAGGGAAGATAACCTACTAGGTGGCGAGAGGTAAGCCCTACCTTATAAACTTGTCCCCAGGGTTGGGCTTCACCTTGACAGATGCGGCGCCCCAAGATATCTATAGCTGGTAAGGGCTGGTTGGGTATCCTGGTTGTTGAAGGCTCAAGCCGGCCTGCAGGAATCTAATTAGCCGCCTCTACCGCATAAGCGGTCTGCGGGCGCTCCATCAGCAATATTGGGCGGAGAGGCTCTGTTGGAATCTCATAAGTAAAGCATCGGCGACCTCGGATGATGTGACCATACCAAACTCCTCATAAGAGTAAACTAGTACGGTCTCTGTCAAGTGCCCTGATCATCGCCATAGCTTCCTCATCCAACGGCGATTGCGGAAAAGCGGCGTCTAAGCGAGTAAAAAGAAAGTAGGGAAGAGAAGCCATTGTTCCTGAAATAAGGGAAAGGAAAACCATTAATGAAACCTATATATATATATATATATATATATATATATAATTACAGAAGGAAATGACAGGAAGTTTGTTCCATGGGACCACTGATTGCAAAACTAATGGACCCCACAAAATCAATATGCCGGCTCACCAATGATGAGACAGGACAATCATTATAAGAATCAAAAAAGATTCTCATTATGTAAACACAGGAGTTTAAAAAACTCTTGACATCCTCATAGAGAAAACAAGTTCTGTTAAAATATCCAACAAATTTAAATTTGTGCAAATAAGGGTAAAACCTTATGAAAATATTCTCAAGAACACCAGGGAATGAAATTCCCGAAGGCCCTGTTGATCTTTCAGAGCTAAGCTCTTTGGTGAGGAATTAAATTCCTTTTATGCGATGGAATTAAATTCCAGAAACCCCCATGGTGAAGAAACGAAAAATAAAATTACAATGCCATGAATCCTTAAAGATCAGAGGAGAAATGCCTAAGACATTGAGGTTTACTACTCAAAGATCACGTCTTTGGATTTCTAAGAGATGAGTTTCAGAAAAGAGCTAGGCTCTGATGGTGGATTTAAAATCCAGGGCAGAAAACCCAAAAAGGTCGTTCAAGAGCCTTACCCAAAGGGAAGTTTTGCAGAGTTTAACTCTAAAAGAATTTGAGGCAAAGAACTAAGCTCTGAAGAAAAGAATTAAATTCTCGATAAAATGACCAAGGAAGAAGATGAAGGAACATGGGCTTCCCAGAGGCAAAAAGCCTTGCATTTATAAGACATGATAGGAGCAGTTCATCTCCCCGTTCCCTTAGGCATATCCAACGGCTATAAGGGTGACAGCGTTACACTCACGTGCAAGCCACATGAGAACAACGCTGTGGGGGCATTTGTTCCCTTATAAAAAAAAAGAAAGAAAAGAAGGAGAGAAAAAGCGATGGGAAGAAATTCCCCTAATGGAACATCACGTGCCTACACGTGATGCGCCTATAAACAAAGATTATAGGCATTGCGTTTAATAATTAAGGCTGAAATTGAGCCTCACGTGCAAGCACGTTAGCAACTATATACAAAGTATATAGGCGCCTTTTTAAAACAAATAACAGGCCAAAGAAGCTCACGTGTCAGCACGTGATGCCCTTTTTTGGGCTGTTGCACATAAGCGAATGAGTTTAACTCTGTGGGGTCACGTGCTACACGTGAGTGGTCTTAAACGCTTTATGAGCTGATAGAATTAAATTCTAAATAAAGGGATCAAAAACCTATTTGGAAAATATTTCATTAAATGTTTCTAAACAAGAAAGATTACTCTTTGAAAAACAGAGCACCGTTGGATTAAAAATCCGATGGTGATTAAAAAATTACTAAGCTACAGAATAAGCTCTGTACGGGAAAATATTTCCCAATCTTGTTAAAAACAAGAAAGATGACTTCTGTAAAACAGAAGTCCTTGGATCAAAGATCTGGCGGTGGATAAAATCCCCAAATCAATTAAAGATCTCTCAATGAGAGATTTCTTTAACCAAATCAACAAATCTGCCTCTACTAAATTAAGGACCCAAGACTTCAAGTCTTATACAGAGGAGACCCCCCGTAAGTTTTGAAAAACAAAAGAAAAAAGAGAATTCAATTCTCCAAAAAAGAAGAAGAAGATCTCCTTTTTAGAAAAAGAAACCCTAGGTAAGGAGAAAGACATGAAGATTATTTTATCTCTTATTCGCCATTCCAAGAGTTTAACTCTTCAAAAAAGAACTTAGTTCTTCCTCTGGTTGAGGTCTGCAGAAGCAGATCTCCCCATACGTTGAGAATTTAATTCTCATCGGGGAAATTCTGTCATGCAGATTCAAAACTTAGGGGAAAGAACTAAGTTCAATGAATTTAATTCTTACCAAAAGATATAGGAATTTAATTCCTCTGATAAAACTAGGGTTTAACCCTATAAAAGAATTTAATTCTTATAAAAATAAGGGACCTGAAATTTTCAAAACTCAGATCAAAATCTCCATGCAAATTAGTGTTCAACACTATAACGACAGATCATGTGTTCCCACGTGAGCACCTTTGATGAACAAAAAAGAAGGACTGAGATCGAGTCACGTGTTCTCACGTGACCCCCAAACAGTTGATTAAATAGAAAAGGGGAAAATCCAAAGACAGCGCTCACATTTTGAGCACCTCAAGTTTCCGCACGTGAGCAATATATGAGCTAAGCGCTTAGCACTTACAACAGGAAGAGAGAATAAACCCAAAGAAGCAGTGCCCAACTCTGGGGCGTCTTACGTGCCCACACGTGATGGTCACAAGAATTAAGTGTTTAACACTTATATACAGACGGGGATCTGGACCCAAGTGTACATCGCCAACTTTCAGGTGTCTCACATGCCATACGTGAGCGCCCCAAGTTTCAATGTTTAACATTGCTTTAGAGACTCACGTGAGAGCACGTGAGCACCGAGTATATATTATTGTTTAACACTATAAGAAGCCAACTTCAGCCCCAAATTGGCTAAGTTCTCTTGAGATTAAAATGTCTTGGATCTCCAAATAGACTGAGCCTCTATGCTTATGACTTCCCAAACTAATTGACCAGAATGATGTCCATCACACATCTCCTAAGTTGATCTTAGTCTTCCAAAAATGACTAATGATTCTCATATGGCCCACCATGATCTCTCCCCTCAATCTGGAATTTGGTTCAAGGGTACATCTCTCCACACCTCTGATACATGTCGTTGTAATTCTTTAAAGTCTTCAGAGAGGTGGAGGGTCTCGACAACCAACAACTCTTGGTGCACCCGCAAACCGATGAGCACATCCCAACGGACCAGAAATTCCTTAAACTACACCGGACCGCAACGTCCTTAAACTAGTTATGGACCGAAACGTCCTTAAACTAACAACGGACCGTAACGTCCTTAAACTAGCTATGGACCGAAAACGTCCTTAAACTAAAGCAATAGAGCCCAAATGTTCTTTTGTTGGGTATGAATGATCCTAAAATCCTGTTGAGTAGATCTTAGTCTAAAATTAGACTAACGTATCCTCAACAAACATTTAAGTTGATTTTAATCTCAAACGAGATTAACGATTCTTAAATCAAACCAAACCCAAATCTACGAATATACGGATTTGGACTAATCCACGCCGTACGGGTGGCAACATAAATTAGTCTCCGTATACAATCCACGTGCAACCAAAAATAAAACAAACACATACGACACGAATTGAACTTCTGGAGCAGAAGAAAGTGGTTATCGCGATGCGCTAATGTAATTAACCGTAGGGGCTTGCGCCTGCAGGGAAGAGCGTCCCCATAATCAAAACCCCTCGTAAACGAGGGGGAATCTGATAAAGTCTGCTACAACGGTTGCATCCGTCCAAACCTCCGATGCACGGTGCCATAAATCAGCTTGGCATCTTCGGAGAGGTGGATGGATAAACCTAAATAGCATCTGCCCCCAAATTCAGGCAAGACGTTTGTCTTCCCGGGTTTTCAGCGGTAAACAAGCCCAAACACAAAGAAAAGAGAAGTATACAATGAAGCACAAATACTCTTGATAGAATTTCTCTTAAACTCACTTCTAATATTCTATAAAGTATGGATATAGAAATTGAGCTCTTGAATGAGTGTGAGAATGATTTGGATAATCAAATGAAAAACTCTTTTAATTCTCTAATTCTCACAAGAGTTGAAATTTTTCTTTTCAATATCAGTTAAGAAGATGGCAATATAAAATCAGTAAGTGATTAAGACTGAAAAACAAAGGCAAACTCTATTTATAACCCAAACAAAAACTAGTTGATTCAAGTCAAAATCAACATTCAACAGCATCGACAGACATCTGAAGAAGGTTTGGGAAGACGTCTGTCGCTAAAGAAAAAAGACCTTAACGGCTATATTTTGAAAACTTTCCTCTTCATACGTCTGTCACAATGAATTTCAGACGTCTGAAGTTAAAACTATTTTCAACCAGAGACTTTAGCATAGACGTCTGAAGTAGAATTGACAAATGTCTGAAAGTATAAAATATCCATTTTCAAAACCTTCTTCAGACGTTTGTCAAATTGAACTTCAGACGTCTGTTGTCTCTCTGGGTTTCCGATATTTCCAAATATAAAAAATAGTGCACATATGTCTGAACTTCAATGAGGCAAACATCTGGCAAGCACAAAAAAACAGATATTTGGGTTTTCTGAAAAATGAAAACTTTGAAACCATAAAACCCAAAGTTTATGCAATGTAAAAAGTTTGTGCTTGCGTGTGTGAGTTTTCAAGAGCAATTAAATGATATATCCATAGTCTACAGAGTTCTCACATAGAATCCTATGTTGATGTCGCATTTCTTCGAAAACTTAAATTTTCGACACTTTGACACGAGCTTTTGAACTTTGGCGAATCGCTTGATTTTCAATTGATCTTCAAATTGATTTCCATTGATTTTCGCCATTCAACTTATGAGCGTCTTGAAATCGATATTTGATGTTCAAAAGAACTTTGCTTCGACTTCGATCTTTGACACTTCAGACTTGGGCATCGGCTTCTTGCTTCTTGGCTATTCATTGTTTGAACTCTTGAATCCTTTGTATCTTGGCTACATAGCTTCACAAAGCTTGAATATAAAATTTGATAAGCTCTCATCCGTATCCACCAAACTCCATTAGATTTGTTATTTAAGTTCGATATCCTCTGTCCTCCGTTATATGCTTGTGCCATGAAATATCCTGAAAAGCAATCTCAAAACGACAAAGCATATTATATACAATGTTATAAAATAAACATGATAATAAACACGGTATATGAAAATTCATTCTTGATATCACAAAACTATGAATAGTATATCAATATCAAGATATCAATCAAGTGCAAACCATGAGATATTGATATACTATATATGTATACACGTTATATGAAAAAGTAATATATGGAATACACGTATACATATACGTATTTATGATGTCAAACAAATAGGCAAGATCTTATAATACGACATCATAAATAACCGTTCATAATTTGAATATCAAAACAATGAAAAGAAATAGTATTTCAATATCCTATTGTATAACAAGATAAAGTATGAGATATTGAAATACTATTCGATATATACACGTTATATGATATGCAAACTAATAAACATATGTATATAAGTTTAGTGTCGATAAAGAAGACAAGATAAAGAAAGTGACACTAAATGACTATTTATGTTTTGAAACACATCATCAAAACCAACAAATACTCTCGCATACATGTATTATCTAAAATACCTAATATCTAATTTTGATGTTCTAAAGAGAATCTTCAGTTTTGCTGATTGCCGATTTCTGGGTTGCTTTGATATATCCTAGATGTGATTTGCTACAAACGCATCAGCAAACTCTTTCGAGTGGGGGTAAATATCACATTAAGGACAGTGATATTAAGATTCGAAGCAACAACTCAATTCCACTTCTATTGTCAAAATCTCAACAATCTTAAGGTGATATTCATAATGAAGATGAGATCAAAGACTGCGTTCAAGATGATGAGCCAAGAATTCGTGAAACTGAACCGGTTCGATAGGACAAATTTTTTTTGTTGGAAGGACAAGATATTGTTCCTACTCACTGTCACGCCCTGCTTCCCAGTATACGGGTGGAAGACGCGATGAGGCCGCTACGTATTTACTTCACTCAGAAGTAAACACGCTAAGCGTATCGAAGTAATTTAAGTAAAATGCACAAGAGACAGTGACAATAGATATAATTGAACAACAACTTTATTTATTAACATTCTTTTTTACAATACATCTAAAAAGTAAATACATGGAATGAAAAGCAATGCCTAAACAGTGGCATAACAGAAATGGAAAATACTGAAATGAAATGTACAAGTAACTAGAGCTCCGGGTCGAAGGCTAGCCGATCCAAGTCCTCGAAGGTGGGCTCGATTTCCTGAAGGTCCGAATCACTTGACGACATTCCAAAGAAAAGAAAGAGATTGTTGTTCAGTCGATAAAACTGCACATTTGTAGTACATTTTTCCTACCATTTTTATATTAAAAAAGGACTTTAATATGATATATTATACATATGAGGGTTTATGTGTAAAAACATTATTTTCCATGTGTTAATATATTTTTATTATCATTTGGTAGGAAAATGTATGCAAATAATATTATTGACCTAATCCTAGTAGAACAAAGTCTACTAAAATATTATTTGAGTTGTGCAGAATATTTCCAAGTTGTGCAGAATTTTCCAAGGCTAGAATCAAGCAAATCAAGTTGTTGAAGAAATCTTGCCAAATTAAGAAGCAAACTTGGAGACCAAGTCTGGAAGCAACCGAGAGAAGATTTCTGAATTCTAAAGGTGCCTTGGATTGCCAAATGTCACAATCAGAGAACCCAAGAAAAACGACAAAGAGATCTCAACCCTTGAGCGCGGATCCGCGGCCCTAGCCACCATTTACCGCGGATCCGCCGCACTTATATGGAATTGGGAGCTGAGGATTTTTTGGGAGAATCTATGGTGAATTTTACCAACTTTTGAAGCAAAATATTCTGGCTTTGCACTATAAAAAGGCACCGAGAACCTCTTGGAAAAGTTATCAAGCCGAAGAGATCACGAAGCTCCCGACGCTCACGCATCCAGGCTGATCATCGACTGTTCGACTACCTCCTTAGGAAAGATCGAGAAGCAACTAGTTGTAATCATTTTCTATGGATTAAAAGTGTAGATTGTTCAAGTCGATTAATAAAGGTAGTTATTTTATTTAAATCTTTTGCATTATGTTTTCCCTCAATTTCTTTTCATCTTCTTCTCCCAACATGCGCGAGTAATTCTCCGCTTGTTAGGGTTTGTAGGATTAGGGTAGGCTAATGGACGATGAAAATAACTAAACCCTTTTTAAGTCCTATAAAGTTTAGGAACTTTATCAAAAGAATCATTAACATCCTAATCGGGCGCGCTAGCAATTCTTTGCTAGTTCCGACCGCGATTAGAGATTAGATTAATGATTGTTTTGGTAAAGGCTAGAAAATGAACGGAGTTCCGTGTCGAGATAAGGGTTAAGAGTGGGATTCCTTTTCCCTCTAGAAACCCCAATCTACACGCATCACCGTCGTTCTAGTTTTAAATCTATTAATGGATAAAAAGGGTAACTTTTAATTAATCGTCCATAACTACTAAATCCTAACGAACCCTACAAGCCCTCTTATTATATTAATTACATCTTTAAAATAATCTTGATCTATATTTTACATTCTTGTTTGACGTAGATCTAGAAACCATTCTATAAAATTCTTTATCCCTCCTCTCTTTCTCAACACATCTAAAGTAAAAGTAAAAGGTTCCACGTTTCCCAGAGGACGACCCGTACTCATCTCGGTCTAGCTACACGTGACACCGTTATTGATTGCGGTTAACTACAAACACACTTTTTCGTATCAATCAAATGGCGCCGTTGCCGGGGATACGTGCGTAATTTTATATTTTTACTATTTGTGTTGAATTCTTAGACGATTTATATCATTATTAACACAAAACTGCAAATTGCATATTTAACGATTTGTGCGTGAATTTTGCAAGGAGATCTGGAGTTACAGAATTGAGGAAAACAGAAGACAGAGGCATTCATCGAGATCCAGAGGAGCACAGAGGGATTGAGAAAAATTTTCATCAATTTTTCCTTCCAACTTGCGGCGGAACCGTAGCAAAAGTACCCTTGGTGCGGCGGAACCGCGGTACAACAGAGGAATTAGGGCTACGGAATTCTCTGGTAAGATTCTCAACTCCTTCTCTCTCTCCTCAAATCCAATAAAATCTATTTTCTGCAGGATTCTTTGCAAAATTGCGCCGCTAAAAAATCTTTTTGCAAAAAGTTTTGTGATTGGTTTTGTTTTGCATATTTTAATACGGACTTTAAGGGGCAAAGACCAAATCAAGATTAGGTGGGGATTTCATCACCCTTCCTAAGCCCCACAAATCACAAACCGAGCATATAGATCAACCCTTCATTAATTTAAAAAATATCTAGACCAGACTCTAAGGACTGTCGAGCTCAATAAGGACAGAGGAAGGTCGTGGGTAATCTATCGTTTATCCGCATTACTTTTGTAATGCTTAGGCAAGTGTGGCAAAGGCTAGTGGTTTTTAATTAGGCCCACGACGTAGTTCCTTCCCACTTACCTGGCACTTATCTGGCTACAAGGGTAGTACGGATGCGGTAGAGGATTGATCCTGCGGCTTGTCCTTTGGAGTCTAGGAGCGGTCTAGAGACTGGACCTAGGTAACCTTAGTTCTAGGGTTGCTTGTGCATCTTAGGGAGATTTGTCTTGAGTCCCACTTTTTTTCAAAACAAGCCAATTTTAAATCACACACATGCTGCCACTTGCTCTAAACCCGCTTAGTGCATGCTCGGCTGGACACGGGATCCTAGTGCCCGTCTTGTCCGCGTTCCTGCTATCGACGCCGAAGTCGGTACTTCCTCATCTTCTTTTCCCCTACCACACACCACATCGACCGAGATGGACGACACTCTATCAGAGTATAACACCACGCTGCCACCGCCCGAAGGTGCGCAGAATCCACCACGCATCTCTCTCCAAGAGAGATGCTATCCTATTCGTGGTCCCCTTCCTACTTGTCTATCTCTTCCACCACCTAACGGGGATAATTTCGAAATTAAACCCCACTACATCAATCTGCTGCCCAAATTTCACGGGCTTGAGTCGGAAGACGCGTACGTTTTCATCACCAAATTCGAAAACACTATGCGCAATGATGGGTACTTCACAATTGACTTTAGATACTATGCGCTTACGTCTTCTCCCATTCACACTGTGCGACTTGGCAGAGAAATGGCTTTATAATACTGCCGCACACTCTATCACTAATTGGGATGAATTCGTCGTAGCATTTATTAAGAAGTTTTACCCAAATCATAAGACTGCACATGTTAGGAGCGAGATTAACCAGTTCACCCAGCTTCCCAATGAACCATTTTGGAAGTGCTTTGAACGTTTCAAAGATCTGCTTGTCCAATGCCCCCATCACGGAATACAAAGATGGGATTTATGTCAGATTATATATGAGGGCATTAATCCAGCAACAAAGCAGATGCTTGAAACAATGTGTCAATGCAATTTCATGTCTAAAGATGACGGTGAAGCTTGAAAATATCTGGAAGACCTTGCTGACCACACGTTGCAGTGGGAAAGCGTAAGACCACCTTCAACTAAGGGAGGTATTCACCAGCTCGATGTTTCTATCGCAGTAAAAGCCGAAATGGCAGCGATTCAGAAGAAACTCGATGCCATTGAAAACAAGTTCTCAACATTCTCCCTAAATCAGGTCACGCTTCCTAAGACCGTCTGTGGTTGTTGTTCGGATCCTTCACACTTAACAGAAGAATGTCCTATGAATGCATCGTTTCAAGCTAATGCTGCTTTTCAGCAGCGACCTAGAAACGATCCTTATTCTTCCACATACAATCAAGGATGGAGGAATCATCCTAACTTTGCTTGGAATCAAAACCAACAAAGCAATTATCAAAGACCTCCTCCACAGCAACCACAACCACAGAATCAGCCCCCCTTTCAGTCACAAAATTTCCAAAATCCGGCCAACATTTCTACACCACAAGTGGCCGGTACTGACAACTCACTTGCACAAACTTTGGATATGTTCATGAAACAATCCATGCAAAATTCGGCTGAGATAAGGTCTTCTATTGATACCCTAACGAAAAACTCCTCCTCCCATGGTGAGAGTATCAAATCAATAGAAAACCAAATCGCACAGTTAAACGCCGCAATGAGTGCGAGAGAGAAAGGGAAACTCCCATCTCAACCCGTACCGAATCCTGGCCATTCACAAAGTCATAATGTGAATGCCGTCACTACGTTGAGATCGGGGAGAGTGCTGAATAACCAAGTGGGTGAGCAAATTGATGATAGTGACACATTTGATACCCCTTCTTCTTCTTATTCCCCTAATTCGTCTAGTCTCCCACCTTCGTCCGAGCCTATTCTCCGTTTTCCCCAAGGCTCAAACATTTCACCAAATCTATCTAAGTCGATTCCCACTCCAATTTTGGGATCGAATCCGTCGCCACAGTCTTCTCCACAAACGTTGGACCCAAAACTTATTGATCGAGCTCCATTTCCAAACCGATTAAGGGCCAACCGACCTAACCCGCAAATGGAGAAGATTGTGGAAATGTGTAAGCAAGTTAGGGTAAATATTCCTCTCCTAGATGCTATTCAACAAGTCCCATCTTATGCAAGAATCCTTAAAGACTTGTGCACTAGGAAGAGAAAAACTCAAGTGCCTAAAAAGGTTTTCATGACGAGTAATGTTAGCACAGCTTTTACCCAACAAATACCAAAGAAACGTAAGGACCCCGGTTGTCCTACAATCTCTATTTCTATTGGGGGTAAAAATATAAATCGTGCTTTACTCGATCTAGGCGCTAGCGTCAACTTGCTTCCTTATTCAGTATACGAGCAGTTAGGAATTGGAGAGTTAAAACCCGCCCATTGTACTCTCCAAATGGTTGATCGATCTATCACCAAACCTCGGGGTGAACTAGAGGATGTGTTAATTAAAGTCGGGGAATTCATATTTCCCGTGGACTTTATTGTTTTAGATACACAACCTGTGGCAAACCCACGCAATCAAATCCCGGTGATACTTGGTCGACCCTTCCTAGCAACTTCTAACGCTGTGATTAATTGTCGTAACGGTTCTATGAACTTATCCTTCGGGAAAATGACAATTGAGCTTAATATTTACAAGCTAGGAAGTCAGCCATCAGAACCTTCTGCTCAATTGCTGGATGTTTGTTCCATCCACGAGATAGCTCCCGAAAGCTGCATGGATGAGGAACTTTGCTTTGATGTTCTCGACAACACTAATGAGACATCGTTCGATCTTGCACCACTTTACAGTGAGGATATATTCAATGAGTCCGACCTTGAGATTGAACCCGTTGACTCATTGCAAAAGTCAGCAGCACTTTCCGAGTCAATATCTTATGCAAGTTTTGAACCTCTTCGGGAGTCCGAATATCATTCGCTTACCCCACCTTCTATAGTCTCTCCGCCAATTCTTGATCTCAAACCGCTACCTTCTCATCTTAAATATGCATATTTAGGAGAGAATGAGACTTTGCCAGTGATTATTTCCGCTTCTCTAGCCTTAGAGCAAGAGAATGCACTTTTGGCAGTGTTGAGATCGAATCGGCAAGTATTTGGTTGGACAATGGCCGACATCAAAGGGATTAGTCCCTTAATTGTTGAACATAACATACATCTGATGGATGAAGCCAAACCAACCCGAGACCCACAAAGACGGTTAAATCCCGTTATGAAGGAGGCGGTAAAGAAAGAAATCGTCAAGTGCCTTGATAGTGGAATAATTTACCCCATATCTGATAGTCAATGGGTAAGTCCAATTCATATGGTCCCTAAAAAGTCTGGCATCACGGTCATCACTAACGAGGCTAATGAGTTAATCCAAACACGCACCCAAACTGGGTGACGCGTATGTATCGATTACAGGAAACTCAATGCCGCGACGAGGAAAGATCACTTCCATCTACCTTTCATTGACCAGATGTTGGAACGATTAGCGGGACACGAATACTACTGTTTCTTGGACGGATACTCTGGTTACAACCAGGTCCCCATCGCCGAAAATGATCAAGATAAAACCACTTTTACTTGTCCTTTCGGAACTTTTGCTTATAGACGCATGCCCTTTGGGTTATGCAACGCTCCCGCTACATTTCAGCGGTGCATGATGGGGATATTTTCAGATATGGTGGAAAATTTTCTAGAAATTTTTATGGACGATTTCTCCATTTTTGGGGACTCCTTTGAGGACTGCCTTCGTAATCTTGATGTTGTTCTTACCCGCTGTAAGGATAAGAACTTGACTTTGAATTGGGAAAAATGCCATTTTATGGTCCAAGAAGGTATTGTACTTGGACATATAATTTCACATAAAGGCATTGAGGTTGATAGAGCTAAAATAGATGTCATTCAAAACCTCCCTCGTCCCAATTGCGTCAAAGATATACGATCCTTCCTTGGTCATGCAGGATTTTATAGGAGATTTATTAAGGACTTTGGCAAAATTGCTAGACCCTTAACCCTTCTATTGGCCAAGGATACTACTTTTCACTTCGATTCGGATTGTGAGGCTGCTTTTGAATTGCTTAAAGAATCACTCACTACAGCCCCCGTTCTATCATCTCCGGATTGGAACCACCCGTTCGAGCTTATGTGTGATACATCAGATTTTGCTATTGGTGATGTCTTAGGACAGCATATTGATAAGATGCCATATGTAATTTACTATGCAAGTAGGACCTTGAATGATGCATAAATAAATTACATAACTACCGAGAAAGAACTCTTGGCAGTTGTATTTGCATTAGAGAAGTTCAGGCCCTACTTGATTAGCTCGCCTATTGTGGTTTACACAGATCACTCCGCCCTACGACATCTTTTAACGAAGAAGGATGCAAAGGCCAGGCTAATACGTTGGATCCTATTGTTACAAGAATTTGATCTTGTTATCAAAGACAAGAGTGGATGTGAAAACGTAGTAGCCGGCCATCTTTCACGCATCACTTCTTCGCCAACTGTGACCGTGCCGATAAATGACTCATTTCCCGACGAACAGCTCTTGAATGTATCCTACGAACCTTGGTTCGTGGATATCGTGAACTATCTTGCGACGGGACTTATACCTAGCGATTGGTCGAAACAAGACAAACTTCGGTTTTTATCCCAAGTAAAATATTTTTACTGGGATGAACCAAATCTATTCAAGTATTGTTCCGATCAAATCATTCGCAGGTGTGTCCCTAACGATGAATTCAAGAGCGTGTTATCATTTTGTCATGATCAGGCATGCGGCGGTCACTTTGGACCTCGAAAAACGGCGGAGAAAGTTTTGCAATGTGGCTTTTATTGGCCAACATTATTTAAAGATGCATTTGAACATTGCAAAACTTGTCCGCGATGTCAGCATTTAGGTCGGATTTCACGAAGGAACGAGATGCCGCTCCAACCTATATTGGTTGTGGAAATATTTGATGTTTGGGGTATTGATTTTATGGGCCCTTTTCCCAACTCCTTTGGGAATCTATATATCTTGTTAGCGGTTGATTATGTCTCGAAGTGGGTGGAAGCTATACCGTGTCGCACTAATGACAACAAAGTTGTCATTAAGTTCCTTAAAGAAAATATCTTTTCGCGATTCGGACACCCTCACGCTATCATTAGCGACAACGGGACACATTTCTGCAATAGGTCTTTCGAGGCCTTGATGCGGAAATATTCAATCACTCACAAGCTTTCTACGCCCTATCATCCCCAAACAAGCGGGCAGGCTGAGATCTCAAATAGGCAGATCAAACAGATATTGGAGAAGACGGTTTCCAAAAACCGTAAGGATTGGTCAACCAAATTGACGGATGCTCTTTGGGCATTCTGCACCGCTTATAAGACCGATCTTGGTATGTCTCCATACCGCCTTGTGTTTGGGAAGGCATGCCACCTCCCTGTCGAGATTGAACATAAGGCAATGTGGGCTATTAAAGAGCTTAATTTTGATCTTGATCATGCAGGCAGCTATCGGAAGCTGCAATTGAATGAGCTAAGCGAACTCCGCGATGAAGCTTACGATAATGCGGTGATAGTAAAGAATAGGACTAAAGTATTCCACGATAAAAATCTTTCTAGAAAAACCTTCACATCGGGGCAACAAGTCCTTCTTTACGATTCCCGTCTCCATCTTCATCCGGGTAAGCTTAAATCTCGTTGGAAAGGACCTTTTGTGGTGCGGTATGTACACCCGTACGGGGCAGTTGAAGTCGAAAATTTGAAAAACGGTTCGATTTTTAAAGTAAATGGGTATAGATTAAAACCGTATTTTTCTGCTGACCCCGCGGAGGAGCTCCTGTTTTTACAGGAACCGCTTTATCAAAACTAAAATTTCCTCCGCCTCACCTCCATGTTTTATATCATTTTCTCATTTTAAAAATGGAGGTGAGTAAAAAATGGATTTGATTGAATATCTGTGCGTGTCAATGAATAAGTTTGGGGGAATTTTTCATTTCACTATTATTTTACCCCTTGTATCTCTCCCTTAGTATACAGGTCCATGTTCTCAAAAGGCTACATCAGTGAGGACACTGCTGAAAACAGGTTTGGGGGAGGTTTGTATTCACTGAATTATCTTTGACACCGGGCATTAAATTTTTTTTATAACAAATGAATAGAAAGTGAAACATTACATCCAAAAGATAGGAATATTTTAAGAAAACCAAGAAAATTAGAAGTTTTCTTATACGAACTAGTAATAAGTAGTTATGAGCTGTTGTCCCAAGGGTTAGTAAAATGAAGGAAGTCACTAATCTGAGGATAAAAATAAGTCTGAAAAATAATTTCTATTCTGGAAGCCAAACATTTGAATGTTGATACCCTACTATATGCACTTACACACGTATTGAAACTCGGGATAGTAGAAGATAACTTGAAATGCTCTTGTCTAAAAGCCAAAGTATGAAGGAAGTGAAAAAATGAAGAAAATATAAAAATGGTGAAAAGAAAAAAAAATAAACACTGGTTTTGTATCGCCAAGGCAGCAATAAAAAAATATAGCGAGGGTGCCTCTTCACCTAGTGCCCTAAGGCCAACTGGTCTGGGAGTCACTGCTAAGCCTTAGGTGGTGCAAGACGAGGAAAATATTATCACCAAATCAGCAAGCACATGAGTAATCGGTTGGTTAGTACCTCAAGAAGTATTAGCGGTCGCATGAAAATGTGTGAGCAAATCTTAATATTCATCAAATTAAAAAGTACTAAGGTAGATGGACAAGAGTATGATAGCTTGAATTGAATTCTCCGAGCGTAGGGATGTTATTTACACACACGTGGGGTTATATGATCAATGTTTGGATGAAAGGTAGGAATGAAGAATAAAGACGATGTTTTATTGAGGGATGATGTGATTTCTAACATTTTTTCATGACTATTAAGATAGGGCTCATGACAACTGAAAAGCTAGTATAGTTGGAAACTCTTCTTTTCAAAGTATTTCTTTTATGGTTCTTATCTTTATATGTAAATTTCACCATCTTTCTTTTGTTATAGGATTTTGTGGGTGTAATCCGCTGAAAACCCTCAGGAGACAACACTCCTCCTACTAGGGACACCTAGAGGTTTAACGGCTTGTTACACGTGCTCAGTGCAATCGTGTCTGCCTACGAAAGTGTGCTTAGTTTTCTCCTTTCTTTTTCTCCTCTAAAACAAACTAGTTTGCTCGGGACGATCAAAGATAAGTTTGGGGGTATTTGTTCAGTCGATAAAACTGCACATTTGTAGTACATTTTTCCTACCATTTTTATATTAAAAAGGGACTTTAATATGATATATTATACATATGAGGGTTTATGTGTAAAAACATTATTTTCCATGTGTTAATATATTTTTATTATCATTTGGTAGGAAAATGTATGCAAATAATATTATTGACCTAATCCTAGTAGAACAAAGTCTACTAAAATCTTATTTGAGTTGTTGTGCAGAATATTTCCAAGTTGTGCAGAATTTTCCAAGGCTAGAATCAAGCAAATCAAGTTGTTGAAGAAATCTTGCCAAATTAAGAAGCAAACTTGGAGACCAAGTCTGGAAGCAACCGAGAGAAGATTTCTGAATTCTAAAGGTGCCTTGGATTGCCAAATATCACAATCAGAGAACCCAAGAAAAACGACAAAGAGATCTCAACCCTTGAGCGCGGATCCGCGGCCCTAGCCATCATTTGCCGCGGATCCGCCGCACTTATATGGAATTGGGAGCTGAGGATTTTTTGGGAGAATCTATGGTGAATTTTACCAACTTTTGAAGCAAAATATTCTGGCTTTGCACTATAAAAAGGCACCGAGAGCCTCTTGGAAAAGTTATCAAGCCGAAGAGATCACGAAGCTCCCGACGCTCACGCATCCAGGCTGATCATCGACTGTTCGACTACCTCCTTAGGAAAGATCGAGAAGCAACTAGTTGTAATCATTTTCTATGGATTAAAAGTGTAGATTGTTCAAGTCGATTAATAAAGGTAGTTATTTTATTTAAATCTTTTGCATTATGTTTTCCCTCAATTTCTTTTCATCTTTTTCTCCCAACATGCGCGAGTAATTCTCCGCTTGTTAGGGTTCGTAGGATTAGGGTAGGCTAATGGACGATGAAAATAACTAAACCCTTTTTAAGTCCTATAAAGTTTAGGAACTTTATCAAAAGAATCATTAACATCCTAATCGGGCGCGCTAGCAATTCTTTGCTAGTTCCGACCGCGATTAGAGATTAGATTAATGATTGTTTTGGTAAAGGCTAGAAAATTAACGGAGTTCCGTGTCGAGAAAAGGGTTAAGAGTGGGATTCCTTTTCCCTCCAGAAATCCTAATCTACACGCATCACCGTCGTTCTAGTTTTAAATCTATTAATGGATAAAAAGGGTAACTTTTAATTAATCGTCCATAACTACTAAATCCTAACAAACCCTACAAGCCCTCTTATTATATTAATTACATCTTTAAAATAATCTAGATCTATATTTTACATTCTTGTTTGACGTAGATCTAGAAACCATTCTATAAAATTCTTTATCCCTCCTCTCTTTCTCAACACATCTAAAGTAAAAGTAAAAGGTTCCACGTTTCCCAGAGGATGACCCGTACTCATCTCGGTCTAGCTACACGCGACACCGTTATTGATTGCGGTTAACTACAAACACACTTTTTCGTATCAATCAAATGTCGTTAGCGAACAAATCGCTCGGTAAGTCCCATAAATAGACAAGAATGGAATAGACAGAATAGAGAGTATATTGTTTTAATGTTGTATTTAGTGTTAACGCTATTGTCTGTAGCTTGGTACAGAAGAATACCATTGTATACGAGAGGAGTCCCACTATTCCGGAGACTAAGGTATACGGAGCACAAAGAACCGTTCGGCCACGGTACAACGACAATGGATATTCAGATTAGGTGTATTATGGTTACAGTTTCGTGCCACTTCTAACACCTTTGGTACCAGTCTACCCCTTATAAACCCCGCGATATCTTGATTGTATTGTTTGAATTGTATATTTTTATAGATAGATGACTTACCGAAACCATGATATCAGTAATGGAACGGATATAATGGATGAACATGTAAATGGAATATATCCATGGTTCGGGTCAGTCAATATAGATTGATTAGATTGAACAGATTGAATATATAGATTCATGGATTCATGTTAAATTGTAGTTTGATACTTGAATCATATTCAAGTCAGATTGATTATATTGAGACTCAGTCTGAATCAGACAATTAGAAAAGAAATTGAAGTCTTGAATTATTTTTGGTGCTATCGGTAACTTCTGCATATGGACGGCAGGATTTATGTCTTTTTCAAAGACAATTACCGTGTTGATAACACCGTTTATTAAGTTGTCTACCTTAAATAGACAAGCACCCATATCTCAGGCTCCCTGAGGCTCAAGAGACTGGTTCCGCTTAAACCTATGTTTACTAGGGTCCTTATTGTAATTTAGTATAACTTGAGGTGGTTTTATGTAAAATAGTTTTGTTATACTTTAAAAATATACCTCAAGTATTTAATTATCATCTTTAGAGTTTTCATAGATATTTCTTTTATTCAATTTGAAATTTCTAGTGAATATGACCTAGTTTTTAAAGTATAAGGTATTTATTTGAAATATTGGAATTGTATGGTATTTTCTTGTAAATGGAATGTTTTTTCTTGCATTTTGGAAATGTGGAATATTATAAATATTAAAAATAGATATTTTGATATTACTCACACATATATTTATTTATAAAAATATAAGTTTTATTTATAATAGAAATCACATTTTTCTAAAGAAAAATGTATTAAAATCTTTCGAGATCGTATGCTCCTTGCGGATATCTGCATCTCACTCTACTAGGCCCGAGGATGTGCGATAATCCACACCATACCGAACGGGTTCCCCAAAATGGGTTGTAGAGACGCAATTGTAAAGATTTGTTAAATATACTTCTTATAGAAAAAGGTTTTAATAGTTGAAGCTAGTTATATGTAAAGTCGTATTTTCCCAAATCTATGTTCCCAAATTCCATAGTGCAATGCTAGATATGTGTGTTGTGAAGAGGTAGGTCATTATCTCATGAGTTATCTAAAGGTATAAAGGTATTATAGAGTTTATGTCGGAAACTAAAGTTTGTGGTATTTTAATGTAAAATTGCCATAAAATGCATATAACAATCTTTTGTGATGGAAACTTGTTAAAATTGTTTATTAATGTTTAATGAACAATATGTGATGATATGAAGGTATCTTGATTAAGAAAAATTGTAGTTTTTAAGGAAAACCGAATCAGAAGTCGGACTAACTCCGCTTCCGTCGGGTTTTTGTTTTGAATGATTTTAGGATAGAGAAAAGAAGAAGAAGTAGGGACTTACTGGATGATTGGCTATAGGAGATAAATAGAAAGAGGTGGGAGTTGCCGGTGCATCGTTTCGTCATCGGAAACTCCTTGAGTTGTCGTTGGAAGTTCGTCGGAGTTTCGGCTTTTGCTAACTCCACTTGCACACAAAAAGATCTTGGAATTTTCTTGAGAGTTTTTATAAGAAATTTCAGTGTGAAGGGGTAAAAAATAGAGTGGGTATTTATAGGGAAAATTAGGGTTAGGGTGCGATAAAAAAATGCATTTAAATTTGCATTAAAATTGTGATTAAGGGTTTTTTATTATTCTCTGTAAATGGGCAGAAAATAAACAATACTGGGGTTATGGGGGGAGTCCAAGAGTCGCTAGGGTCAAGAAAAATTAAGGTTTTTCCTCATTACAACCGGCAGCATCGGCCCGATTCAACTTCTCGCCGGTCGGATTCCGGTGAGGGGGACTCGGATTGGGGACACGTGTCCCTGACGCTTGGTCTAGCTTATTGCACCTGTTAGATTATTCTGTAACTTATCCTATTACGTGTAGTGCACGTGTAACTCTTGGGCTTCTAAAAGATTAAAAGAATTCAAAATAAAAAGAATGTGTGGCTGATGGGATTTGAACTCTGGTGCTTTGGTTTAGCAGTGCAAGGTCTTACCAATGAGCTACAAGCTCCTTCTTGCTGTTCAAAAGTAAATCAAATTCTTATAGTACTCACAAGAATTGTAAATACCCCAAGTATACATTAAATTTTAATCAAATTTTATGTACACTAAAATTGGAGTTGTTACACTCACTACGTTGAAGGTCGTCTATATTCTGGATCCTAATTTAACAGAGATTCCAGAACCTACAGAGGGAGAGTCCGAGGATTTGAAGGCACTCTGCAAAAAGCGCATGGAAGACGAGTTGATATGCAGGGGTCACATCTTCAACACTTTGTCGGATCGATTGTATAACTTCTTCACTTCGATCAAAACTCTGTTCCCCGCCGAAAGACGTGACCGGGACGTTGGGACGTCCGGTCTGAATTTTGGGGGCAGATACTATTTGGTGCTATCCGTCCACCTCTCCGAAGATGCCAAGTTGATTTATGACACCATGTATCGAAGGTTTAAACGGATGCGGCCGATGTAGCAGACTTTGTCAGATTCCCCCTCGTTGAGGGGTTTTTGATTGTGGGGACGCTCTTCCCTGCAGGCGCAAGCCCCTACAGTTAATTACGCTACCGCATCGCGGTAACCATTTTCTCCTTCTCCAGATGGTCACTTCATGTCATGTGTGTTTGTTTTGTTTTTGGTTGCCCGTGGATTGTATACGGAGACTAATTTATGTTGTTGCCCGTAGGACGTGGATTAGTCCAAATCCATATCTTCTTAGATTTGGGTTTTGGGTTGGGTTTAAGGATCGTTAATCTCATTTGAGACTAAGATCAACTTAAACGTTTGTTAAGGATACGTTAATCTAATTTTAGACTAAGATCTACTCAACATGATCATTTAGATCCAACAAAAGAGCATTTTGGCTCTATTGTTTTAGTTTAGGAAATTTGCGATCCATAAGTTTAAGGACATCATAGTCCATGGAGTTTAAGGACATCATAGTCCGTAGTTTAAAGACGTCATAGTCTGTAAAGTTTAAAGACATCATAGTCTATAAGTTTAAGGACCTCACAGTCCATGGTAGTTTAGAGACATCATAGTCTATAAAGTTTAAGGACATCATAGTCCATGAGTTTAAGGACTCCACAGTCCGTGGAATGTCTGGTTGTTGGGACCCGTCACCTCTCTGAAGACGTTGAAGGATTACAACGATAAATATCAGGGGAGTGAAGAGATGTACCCTCGAACCAATATTGGTTGGGAGATCTGTAGTCTAATTTGGGACTAAGATCGAAGATTTATAAGCATATGGGCGCAATTAATCTGAATTAGTGATCTGTGGCCAACTTGGGCTCGACCTATTTAGTTAAAATGTTGAACATTTAACAATGCTGGGCATTGGTTCTGACAATTGTTTTTGTCTTTTATTAAGTGCTGAGCACTCATTATGGCTCTGGGCTTTATCATTTTAAGAACAATTTATGTTCTCTCAGTGCACACGTGAGGAGCACGTGGCGCGCTTGGCGCTGAGCACTAGTCAATGAGCACATAGTGCTTTTTATGATGTAGCGCTCACGTGAGGAGTACGTAGTGCGCTTGGCGTTGAGCACCGGTCAATGAGCGCAGAGCGCTTCTGTTAAGTAGCGCACACGTGAGGAGAACGTGGCACGCTTGGCGCTGAGCGCCAGTCAATGAGTGCATTGCGCTTCTGTTAAGTAGCGCACACGTGAGGAGCACGTGGCGCGCTTGGCGCTGAGCGCCAGTCAATGAACGCAGAGCGCTTCTGTTAAGTAGCGTACACGTGAAGAGCACGTGGTGCGCTTGACGCTAAGCGCCAATCAATGAGCGCAGAGCGCTTCTGTAAATTTGGAGCGCTAAGGCTCTTTTTAGGGAGCTCTGTTATCTGAGAATTAAATTCTCTTTTGTCAGAGACTTTGTCTCATGGATGTAAGAACTATGTTCTTATTTTATAGGAGATGTTTCAATCTCTTATGTTTTTGGTGAAAGGCTTTGCCTTTATGAATCTGTGATCCTAAGAGAATTGAATTATTCTTCCCTTTTTATAATGAGATGTTATGATCTCTTTTGTGAAAGACAATTTGTCTTATAGATATATGATCTTTCATAAGAACTAAGTTCTTTTTTATGATGAGATACTTTGATCTCTTTATTTTACCTTGAAGAAATTCTTCTTCTGCTAAAAGTTTGCTCTTCTCTCTGAACTTTCTCAAAGTTTATGGGGGGTTCCTCTATAGCAGACATGAAGTTTTGGGGCCTTTATATAGGGTAGGCTGATTTGTTGAATCGGTTGAAGAGATCTTTTTTCTAATTAATTTGGGGATTTCCCCACCGTTGGATCTTTGATCTAAGGACTTCTGTTTTATAGAAGGCAATTTTCTTATTTTTAACAATATTGGAAAATCTTTTCCCTTACAGAATTTTTTCTGTATTTTGGTGATTTTTAATCACTATTGGATCATTGATCCAACGGTGCTCTGATTTTCAGAGCATAATCTTTCTTGTTTGGAAAGATTCCGAGGAATGTTTCCTTAATAGAATTTTATTCTGGTCAATTGATGATTTTTAATCATGTTCGTTGGATCTTTTGATCCAAGGGCCGAGAACATTTTTTTCTATTGCTAGCGCTCACGTGCTTTGCACGTGGTGCGCTGCTTAGAGTGCAGCCACGTGGTGCGCTGCTTAGAGTGCAGCGCTCTTAGCGCTAGCGCTCACGAGCTTTGCACGTGGTGCACTGCTTAGAATGTAGTGCTCTTAGCGCTAGCACTCATGTCCTTTGCACGTGAGCGCTGCCTCAGAGTCTTTGACTCTCAGCTCTGGCGCTGCTATGAAGCGCTACTTCATTTCAAATTTTAAAATTTGAACAGAGTTTTGCTCTGTGGGGAAACAAATGCTTCCCACCGTTGCGCTCACGTGGCCTACACGTGAGTGCAACGGTGGCAGCATCTATACCATTGGATCAACTCAGAAGTTGGAACGGCTCTCAGTGCCTATAAATAGGGCCTCTAGCCCTTGAGATGATCTCTGTTCATCTTCTTTCTTGTTTTCTGAGAATTAATTCTCCTTCAGAGCATAGCTCTTTGTCTTAAGAACTTTCTTAATGACAGAACTCTGTCAAAAATTTAGGTAAAGATTAAATCTTTGAAGAGATTGTCTAGGGTTTCACCTATTAACAGAGCTTTCCTCTTTTCAAATCATATAGATTTTTAGGGTTTCACAATAGTGCTTTGCTCTTCATAGATCTAAAGTGAACTTTCTTAGGGTTTCTTAACTTATTAACAGAGCTTTGCTCTTTCAAATCATGTATATTTGTTAATCTTTTATGAAGAACTCTTGGAGTTTGTTCATAGATCTTGAAGATCTCGGAATTTTTAATTCATTAAAAGCTTTACTTTAAGTTTTTCTGATGAGTTATTTCATCATTTTTACAGAGCATGGCTCTTCAAAGATTTGATCTTGACAGATGTCACTCCTGTCTGCTGAGCGTTGCTCTCAAGGAGTTTGACTCCTTAACCAGAGGAGTCTCTCATTAAATGAGAATCTTTTTTAGGATTTCTCCATTATTTGCACAAATTTGAATTTGTTGTGTATCTTAATCAGAACTTATTTTCTCTGTGAGGATATCAAGAGTTGTTTAAATCCCCGTGTCTATTTCAATAAGCTTTTTCTTAATCAGTCTGCCCACTAAACTCTCACTGATTTTTCTTTTCAGATGTTATGGCCGCTCATCTGTATGATCTCGACGAGATTATTTCTTATGGAGACAATCGCGCACTAGGCCGCTGTCAGAACTAGGAGTTTACAAACACTCAGTGCGCCGAAATTATGCGTCGCTTTGATGAATACAATGGTCGACTGCTTCCTCGTCGTTCCGCTCTTTTGAAGCTCATTGTGAGAGCGATCTGGGAAGCACTTCCTTTATTCTATGATGGCATGCCGCTTAAAGTATTGGATGACACCGAAGATAAGGTACACTCAGTGTATCTGATGGGCCTAATCTCAAAGAAAAGGCGAGACAATCTTGTTGATATTCTGCATCAATCTTTTCAACAGGCGACGATACTCGCTGCCTATCGAAGGGCGGAGGACATCAGTGAGGACCTTGACGCTTGTGATCATGAGAGAAAGCATACGAGAATGGTCCGAGAGGCCCGAAACATTTTAGATGGCCTAACTTTTGAATTTCTCAATCCATGTCCTGGATTTGATATATTGCCATTGTAAATATTTTAATGATGTTTTTGTTTACCGTTTTCATCACTGTAAGAATTTTCTGAAGTATGAATAGACAATTTTTGTTTCGGTGTGTTTATTTTATGCACTAAACCTTTTCTGCACATACATAAATGTACGCTTCGAACGCTTAACTGGATGCGAATCAAATGTTCTTCTTACTGTCATTCATAGTATGTGGTTGACGTCTTTTCATTTCGATTTGACGTAGAGCAGTTTACGCACTCTTGAATAGCACCTCCATTTCTCTGGCATGTAATTTTGGCAAATGTGGCCTGTAAATAGTCCATCTTCACCTCTTTGTAGGGTAGTGATGGCTTAGGAAACAGGTTCGGGTCTGTTGCCTAAGACTTTTCAATTTTATGAGCTGTGAGGGTCTCATAAAGATTTTTCTCCCTACGAGTCGAGAGGATCTCGTAGGTGTATTTTATCATTAGGAATCGTGAGGATTCCTAAGTGTGTTTTTCTCTTGAGAGTCGTAACGATCTCACAAGAGAATTTTCCCGCTTACAAGTCAAGAGGACTCGTAAGCGGTTGTTTCCTTCCTTGTCGATGTCCAGCTTTGGAGAGTGTGGCTCGTGAATAGTATGCAAGCACCCATCTTAGACTGACTTGCAGGACCATGATGGCTTAGGAGACAGGGTTAGGATTTGCCACCTAAGACTTTTCAACTTTATGAGCCATGAGGGTCTCATAAAAACTTTTCTCCCTACGAGTCGAGAGGATCTCGTAGGTGTATTTTCTCCTTAGGAATCGTGAGGATTCCTAAGTGTACTTTCTCTTGAGAGTTGTAAGGATCTCACAGGAGAATTTTCTCTCTTACAAGTCGAAGGACTCATAATTGATTGTTTCCCTCCTTGTCGATTTCCGACTTCGGAAAGTGTAGCCCGTAGATAGTCTATCTTGACCTCCCTGTAGGGCAATGATGACTTAGGAGACAGGGTTAGGATCTGCCACCTAAGACTTTTCAACTTTATGAGCCATGAGGGTCTCATAAAGACTTTCTCCCTATGAGTCGAGAGGATCTCGTAGGTGTATTTTCTTCTTAGGAATCGTGAGGATTCCTAAGTGTGTTTTTCTCTTGAAAGTCGTAAGGATCTCCCAAGAGAATTTTCTTCCTTACAAGTCGAGAGGATTTGTAAGTGATCGATGAGTTAAACTGCTCCCGAATCAAAGCATTGCTTTGACGGGGAGGTCGAGGGTTGACTTTGGCCGTTTTCCACGGGGCCATGATTGACTTTAGCCATACGGGGTCAGGATTGAATTTAGCCATACGGGGTCAGGATTGACTCTCAGTTGTCTGTGCACCGCCGAGTCCTGGAACAGGGAACTTTGCCGCGGCTCCGCTTTGCTGACGTTGCGTCTGCTGTAATGAGACGAATGTCGAGGTGGTCTCTAGGTTGTCTGTGAACCGTCGATATTGGAACTAGGGACTTTGCCATGGCTCCGCGGTTGATTGTCGTGTCTGAATCCTGCTGGAATGAGGAGGAACGCTGTTGTGGGTCTCCAGGCTGTAGATGTAGCCGTCGAGACTTGGAACTAGGGACTCTGCCGTGGCTCCAATATTGATTGTCGCATCTGAATCCTGCTGGAATGAGGAGGAAAACTGTTGTGGGTCTCCAGGCTATAGATGTGGCCGTCGAGACTTGGAACTAGGGACTTTGCCGTGGCTCCGTGATTGATTGTCACGTCCGAATCCTACTGGAATGAGGAGGAACGCTGTTGTGGGTCTCCAGGCCGTAGATGTTGCCGTCGAGACTTGGAACTGGGGACTCTGCCATGGCTCCGTTTTGCTGACATTGTATATTCCTGCAGAGACACTGATTTCTCTGTGGGTCGACGCGAATCGAGATGCTCTCGTCAAGGACGCTGATTTCCCTGAATTGAGGTTTTTGCCAAGGACACTGATTTCCCTGGGGTCGGTTGACTTGTTTCCGAGATGGAGCGTTGATCTGGCGGGGAGGTCATTGGTTGACTCTAGGTTGTCTGTAGACCGTAGAGTCTTGGAACCAGGACTTTGCCGTAGCTTTGCTTTGTTGACGTCGCGTTCGAATCCTGCTGGAATGTGGAGGAACGCCATTGTTGTTCTTTTGTGATGCAAATGTTGCCGTCAAGATCTGACTCCCCCATTGACAAGGTCTGGTGGGGAAATGTGGTCCCCTTTTTGTTTATGCCCATGGATTGTATACAGGGGTTAGTATGGACTCACCTGTAGGGCAAAAGTTTCATTTCATATGTATTTTTTGTTTTCTTTCCGCGATGCTCTATCATTTCAGCTTTTATATCGTGAAAGTCGCGATTGCCCAATCATTTCGGCTATTTTTCGCGGTGCCCAATCATTTAGGCAATTTTTCTTTTTTTTACTCGCTGCTTTTTATTACGAGTTGCTCAATCATTTCGGCTGTTCTGTATGCATATATTTTACTTGCTGATTTCGTTGCAAGTTGCCCCATCGTTTCGGCTATTTCATATGCATTTTTGGCTCGCTGATTTTTATCGCGAATGTGGAACTTGGAATCTGGTGCCAATCTCAACATCAGCATCGCTACGACTAGAATATTGCCGGAGCGAATCATCATTTGCCATGAAAGGACTTGGGATTTGATACCGATTTAGGTATCAACATCTCTACCATTGGGACATTGCCAAGAGCGAATCATCATTTGCCTCTGTTGATGTCGAACAAAGGTGGCTTACCAAACGGGATTAGGATCCTGTTGACTAAGGATTTTTGACTTTACAAGCCGTAAGGGTCTCGTAAAGGTATTTCTCCCTACGAGTCGTGAGGATCTCGTAGGTGCATTTTCTCCTTAGGAGTCGTGAGGATTCCTAAGTGTGTGTTTTCTTATAAGTCGTAAGGATCTACAAGAGTGTTTTCTCCTTATAAGTCGAGAGGACTTACAAGTGTCGTTCGCCATATGAAGACATCCCTCGTCAGTGGTGGGACTCTGTTGGGGAAATGTTTATTCATGCCCTTGGATTGTATACAAGGGTCAGTATTGAAACGCTTATAGGGTAGAATCGGGGTGTATGACGGCTTAAGAACAGGTTCAGATCTCTGTAGCTTAAGGCTTTTGAATCCTATGAGCCGTGAGGGTCTCAAAGGGGAATTCTCCTTACGAGTCATGAAGATCTCGTAAGTGTAACTTCTCCTTAGGAATCGTGGGGATCCCTAAGTGGGTTGCTCCCTTGTGAGTCGTAAGGATCTCACGCAGGCGTTTTCTCCTTACAGGGTCAAGAGGACCTTGTAAGTGTCTTTTAACGAGATTGCGTCCTTTCGTATTTTCACAAACTCGCCTGTAGTCCTGCTGTTTTTACTCACAGAGCCCTTTTGGGTTTTCATCCATGCCCATTTTGCTTGTGAACATACCGTTTTTTTAACGCGTCAGCCATAGGATGCTGCGGTTTGTAGTAGTTTAAAGACGTTTCGGTCAGTAGTTAGTTTTAGGACATCTCAGTCCGTTGTTAGTTTGAGGACATTACGGTCCATTGTTAGTTTAAGAACATTACGGTCCGCGGTTAGTTTAAGGACATTACGGCCCGTAGCCTTGGAGGCGAGGTTTCGCTGGGCACTACTTATAGAGTTTAGACTCAGGAAGATAGCGAGCGGACATAGGTGTCGTCATCTATCATTGACCTAGGCCGTAACTCGTCAGGCGTAGTATTTTTTCAGGAATTAGCCATTTATTGGCCTGAAGGGTCTCTCGCCATGCATATCCATGAGCAAGTAAGCCCCACCTTGGTAGACTTTGTCTATGATGTACGGGCACTCATAATTCGGTTCGAATTTTCCCCGTTTGGCATGATTGGGGATCATAGGTCTCTTGACTACTAGCACGAGTTCTCCTTGGTGGAATGTTCTCGGCCTAGTCAATCTCTCGTATGAGCACGTAATCTTTGCTTTGTAAGCTTCCAGGTTTTGTTGCGCTATGAGCCGGGTTTCTTCAAGGGTGTCGAGCTCTTCAAGCCGAAGATGAGCATTCTCTTCGTCCGTTAGTTCGTAATGAACCGCCACTCGTAAGGAGGGTAGCTCTATCTCCAAGGGAAGTACTGCTTCAGCGCCGAATACCAATGCATACGGCGTTGTGTTTGTGGCCGTTTTGAACGTAGTTCGATACGCCCAGAGAGCTTCATTCAGTCTCTCGTGCCAGTCCCTTCTATTTCTGGACACCGTCTTCTTTATGATCTTTGTCAAGGTCTTGTTGAAGGCCTCAGCTAGACCGTTAGCTCGGGGATTATAGACCGAAGAGTATCTCCAGTCTATATTATGTTGCTGCATGAAGCGGCTGATTCTGTGACTTCTGTAGGATGGCCCGTTATCGGAGATAATCCGTCGAGGAGTGCCGAACCGATAGATGACGTGTGTCTTGAAGAAATGGAGAATATTCTCCGTCTTCACTTCTCTTAGTGGTACCGCTTCTTCCCACTTGGAGAAATAATCGGTTGTCGCTAGTATGAACCGATGTCCTCTGGACGATACTGGTTCGATGGGCCCGAATATGTCATTTCCCCACATTTCGAACGGCCGGCTAGCCACCGTTGGATGTAGCGGATTTGGATGCTGGTGGATGAAGTCCCCGTGAATTTGGCACGAGTGGCACTGCTTCACGTATTCGAGGCAGTCTTGGATCATTGTGGGCCAATAATAGCCCATCCTTTTGATCTTCAGCTTCATCTTCGGCCCGGCTTGATGAGAACCGCAGAGTTCATCGTGAGTTTCTTGGATGACTCTCTTTGCTTCTTCAGGTCCTAGGCATCTTAGCCACAGGAGTCGAACGATCTCTTATACAAAGTATCATTGACAAAGGCGAAGGATAGAGCTCGTTTCATGAGTTGATGTCTTGACGACGAATTTTCAGGTATTCGACGGGATTTGAAGTAGTCTATAAAGACTTCTGTCCAATCCTTATCATTTTCCTCGTCTTTTATTTGTAGGGTCGTTTGCTCGGTCGCTCCCTTTCCTTCGGACGACTCCGGATATATTTCTGCTGATGCAAGAACCTGATGGCTTTGCACAACGATCCTTACGTCATCGAGGTTCTCGTCGGCCAGTTCTTTAGCGAGCTTGGCTAATGCATCCGCCATGCTATTTTTCGCGTGCGGTATGCTTTCCAGGGCGTAGGCAGGGATTTGAGTCAGCAATTGTTGTACTCTCTCGCTGTATTTTACCAACTCCGGTTTGCACGTCTGGTAGTCTCCGTTTACTTGGCTAACGACCAGTTGGGAGTCTCCGTATATGAGGAGGTTTTCGATTCCCATGTCGACAGCGATCTCAAGACCTGCTATCAAAGCTTCATATTCGTCTTCATTGTTCATCCTATGCTCTGTTAAGGAGAAGGCGAAGCGCATTATCCCTCCTTGTGGGGTCATGAAGATAAGGCATACCCTCGATTTGATTATAGGGGAGGTGTGCTTCCGCTTCTTCATGGAAGATGCCCCATAGAAGTAGAGTTCCCATCGGGTTTCACTCTCTCCTTTCTCCCCGTCGATCGTGTCAAACGCGTGCTCGTCTGGTAATTCGCAATTTATGGGTGAATCAGCGAGTATCGGATGTTCAGCAAGGAAGTCGGCAATGTCCTGGGCTTTCACTGCCTTGAGAGGTTGGTATGTTATCGAGAACTCCATCAAGAGGAGGGCCCATTTAGCGAGCCGTCCTGTTAGTATGGCTCTTGACATCAAATATTTGAGAGGATCCACCTTTGATATGAGATGGACTTCATGCGCCAATGCATAGTGCCGGAGCTTTGTTATCGCAAAGATTAACGCCAGGCAGTGTTTTTCGATGGGGGAGTAGTTGTTTTCTGCCACCAGGAGAACTCGACTCAAATAGTAGAGGGCTCATTCCTTCCCTTGTTCGTTTTCCTGTGACCACAATGCGCCTAGAGAACCTTCAAGGGCAGTTGTATACAGGATAAGGGGCTTTCCCTTGACCAGAGCTGTCAGCACCGGCGGATTCTGCAGGTATTACTTGATTTTTTCCAGTGCGCTTTGTCATTTGCAATCCCAGACGAACGGAGTTCCCTTCTTCATTAGATGACCGTAGGGGCGGCATTTGCCGGAGAGATTGGCTATGAATCGCCGGATATATGCGAGTTTCTCTTGGAGAGACCGCAGTTGTTTGAGAGTTCTTGGCGGAGGCATTTCCATGATCGCCTTGATCTTTGACGGGTCTATTTCGATGCCTCGATGTCGTATGATGAATCCTAAGAATTTGCCTGAGGAAACTCCGAACGCGCACTTGAGAGGGTTCATCTTTAGGTTGTATTTCCGAAGACGTTAGAACACTATCTTCAGATGCTGCCAATGTTCCTCGTGCGATCGATATAGCATTCAACGATTTCATGTATGAGGTCATCGAAAATCTTCGTCATGGCCCTTTGATAGGTAGCGCTGGCATTCTTCAGACCGAAAGGCATCACTTTGTAGCAGAAAATGCCCAGAGGAGTCCGGAAAGCGGTATGCTTCTGGTCTTCTGGATGCATCTTTATCTGATTGTACCCCTATGATCCGTCCATGAAGGAGAAGACTTCGTGAGTGGACGTATTATCTATCATCAACTTAGTTACTGGTACGGGAAAATCATCTTTCGGGCAAGCTTTTTTGAGGTCCGGAAAGTCTACGCAGATACGCACCGTCCCATTTTTCTTCATCACTGGGACGATGTTGGCAATCCAGTCAGGGTACTGAACCTCTTGGATGAAGCCGGAGTCGATTAGCTTCTTGACCTCAGCGTTGATTCTCATTTCAAGTTCGAGCCGCATTCTTCTCGGTGCTTGTTTGATTGGCTTAACGTCCGGAGAAATCGCCAATTTGTGGACGACTATTTCTGGATCTAATCCCGGCATCTCGGAATAGTTCCACGCGAAGCAGTCTTTATACTGCATGAGCACGTCTTTAAGCATAGCCACATTTTCTTCAGACAACAGCTCACTGACGAACGTCGGCCGTGGGTCGTTTGCCATCCCCAAGTCGATTTTTCTGAGGTTATCTGCAGTAGTATGTGTAGGGTGTTTTTCATCACCCCATTAAGATAGGAATACGCGTGCGCTTTTCAGGTGCATTACAGATTCCCCCTGTCTAGGGTAGGCGGGGGTTTATTGATTGTGGGGATCTGAATCTTCGGCAGCCGCGGACTAAGCTGCCGTTAATTACCCCTCGCCATTGGAGCGAGAGAACCTCCGATTGACGGGCCAAAACAGGTCATGCGAACTCAACGTGCAGTGTACGTGTGTTGTGTTTTGAAAGGAGTTTTGGATATATCGGGGGTGCCCCGCAGAGTTTTCACGGGGGTCCCGCTACCCGGATAACGTGCTGGGGGTCAAGGGGGCTAGCAGCCCCCTTGCGGGATGCGGGGCAGCGCCCCGTTAGAAATTTTCTAACAGGGGAGGTATATTTAGTGTGGAGTATGTATGTGTGTGTGTGTGTGTGTGTCTCTCTCTTTCTCTTTCTATATATATATAGGAAAGGGCATCCAAAGGATGCATGGGAGAAGGCGCCAGCGCACCACGTGTCTGGCACGCGGGCGCTAGGCGTCAGCAGCAAAAGGGACTTGGTCCCTGCACTGGGAGCTGTGCTCCCGATTTGACTTATGGAGTTAAACTCCTGACAGAGATTAATTTAGGGGGTTAAACTCCAATGGACCTTGAATGGAGTTAGACTCCTAAAAATATTTAGAAATGATCAAAGGGAGCTGCTTTGTTTCTCCCTTTGGCTCTGGATCTTCCCAAGATGGGATTTTTGGAGATGGGTCTCCTCCTTCCTCCTCTGTTGGCCGGATCTTGAAGAAAAAGAAGTATGAGATTTTAAAAATCTCTTATTTTTAAGATCTGATGGGAGATCTAAGTCCACCTTTGTGGGTTTTGTGGTAAAAAACTATTTAGTTTTGGAAAAGGAAGAGTAAAACTCTTGATTTAATTGAAATAGGGGAAGAAGGTTTAGAATCTTGAGGAAGGAGAAGGATGCAAAAAAAACCCTAGATTTTTGAGGGAATGAAAAGTATATTTTTATTCATCATCATGTTGCCTTATATAGGCTTACATATTTTCATATAGCCCCTTGGGCTTTACAAAATGGCATTTTGCCCATCCCATGGCCCATGTGCCATTTCTTTTTGCACATAAGCCATGGGCTTTACAAAAATTTGGGTTTATCCCCATTCATGCATAAAAAAATTACATAAAAATTATTTATTACATGATTTCATCTTGGCATGGAGGGGGGCTGGCCGCTTCATGTTCGGACTCGACCTGGGCATGGACCCACTTGATCTGGGCTTGAGCCCACTTGGCTTGGGGTTGACCTTGACTTTGACTTGGTCAACCGGGGTGCAATTTTTTACCCCAACAGTATGTATCCCATCTTCCAGCTCTTTTGGTGCCGGTGGAAACTCCGAGATCACCTTGTCATCCTCGTTTTCAAAGAACCAGGAGAGGTTATCCATATCCTCGCATACTCCTTCTCCTAACAGCGTTATCGCGTGACAGGTACGAGATCATTTCCAAGACCGATGTTGATCCGTCTTTACTCTCGCTGCATACGTGGCTTTCGGTTCATGCTTCTGTGGTGGGGTTACCTTCCAACTGCTGGATAAAGCGAACCTGCCTTGCTGATACTAGTCTTCTACCCAGTCTTTGAATGTGAAGCAGTCTTCGAGAGGATGTCCTATCGCTCGGTGATAGGAGCAATAATCCGGGTGATGAACTTCGTTTTCTTGATCGGGGTGTTTGGATTTCGGGAGTGTCATCATCTGATGTTTTATGACAAGATCGAATATCTTCCTTGTCTTGTCTTGGGGAAAAGAATATGCTCGACCCATCTTCTCTATAAGAGACGGATCCCGGCTGCTCAATTCTCGATCGCGTGGCTTATTGGACCCGCTTGGCCGCTGTCGGAAATTTTTTCCATTCTTTAATTTGTTTTTGCCTCCGCATCGGGTCTTTTGTATGACGGGCTGGAGACGAAGAGCATCGTCATTCTCCGTAGCCTGCTGAAGGAGGCGCTGCGTCTTGACTTTCTCGTAAATGGCCATTTCACGGCTATGGTCATCCCAAACCTTTTGACCCGCTTCCCTTATTAGCTTGTCCATCTGTTCTTCGAACGACGAACTTGGCACTTTTGCGGCGGGACCTCGTTTTGGTTCAGGGTTAGCGTCTTCTAACAGAGCATATCCTTCTTCATCAAAGTCATGTATAAAGTAGCAGCTATGGAATCGCTCCCGTTTCTTGGATTGAACATTTCCAAGCCCGATCGTTTCCATTCTTCCGTTAGGCAATTTTCGCTGAGTTCCGGGGACGTTCCAGATCCTGTTGTAGAACTGAGCTTTTCGAGCAGTTTGTTTGAAGGGTACGCCTTGGCGCCTTAACAGCCTTTTTAATCCTTCTGTGTAGTATCTGGGAAGACGGATGGGCTGGGGCCTGTCAAGAGTAGAATCGGCACCATGCCAGATTTCTTTCTCCACTTTGGTTTCCGCGGATCGATAAAAGAGGATCGCCTTTTCATCTTTTTGCCTGGGAGGAATGTAGAACGTCTGCAGTTCTTGCACACTGTAGGTATCAAGTGCGTCGAGCTCTTTGTAATGCTCTTGCGGAACCATAGCGATTTGCAAACTCTGATCATCTCCAATGAAGGCTTGCACTGATGGACGAGGCGAGAATACTGCGTTGACCTTGTCTTCAGAGTCACTGCCAAAGACCAGAATAGGGGTAGACGGTCCCGGTTTGTTGCATCGGCGAGGTCCCAAATAGACTATCTCTTCTTCTTCCTCGGTATCGCTCCCGAAGACCGGAATTGTTGTGATAGCTTTTTTCTTATCCTCAGGTTTATGGAATCTTTCCGTGTCTTCAAAGTCTTATAAGAAGTACTTTGCATCTTCGTACTTTCCGACTTCATTTATGGAGAATGGGTTCAGCTCCCCTGTCACAGTGTATTCAAGCCCATCTTTGAAGTACTTCATACACTGATGCTGTATAGAAGGGATAATGTTGTACTCGTGTAACCAAGGCCGGCTGAGCAAAGCATTGTAACAATTCTTGGCGTCAATGACGTGGAACTTGATATCAGTGACGAGCAGCCCAAAGCGTAACGTAAGTATCACAGACCCGAGTGTCCGTGATGATTGAGAGTCGAACCCGGAGATAGTGATTTTATCCCGAGCGAGGTGTTAAACGCTCATGCAGATTTGTTTTAGCACCCTCACATTTAGGAGATTGAAAGAGGACCCATTGTCAACTAAGATCTTCCCTATCTTAATGTCATGGAAATACCCGGAGACATATAGGGGACGGTTGTGCTCGCATGTTCCGAGGAGGAAATCTTCATCGCCGAAAGTGATGTCAGCTCTGTGAATTTCTTCCAGCTCATCCTTCATCTTTTGTTCGGCGAGGAAAGCTTGAAACTGGTCAGGCTCTTGTAATGCCTTGATCAGAGAATCTCTCGCCTCTTTGGATAGCAGAAGGGCGTCGAGAATGCTTAGCTGCGAGGGTATCTTCCTCAGGTGTGCCAGAACGTTGTAATCCACCTTGTTTTTCTTGGGCGGGTCCTTAGCTGCCAGCTCTTCGATGACTCGGTCATCGAGGGTGATATCCTCAGGGACCTTTTCTTTCCCCTTATCCTTTTTGTTCGATCCCTGGTTTGCGGGTCCGAGATTCTTTTCAGGTAGTGTGCGATTGCGCAGCTGAATGTTCTCGCAGGTCTTCATCTCTTCTGTTTCAGAGATGGATTCCTTGAAGAGAGGGCCGAGGGCTATTTCTTTATCAGAATCACTCCCGAAGGTGAGAACTTGCGATTCCCCGGAATTAACCATGTGACATTCACCAGCAGTTATTTTATGCTCATCTGTCGTGCCTCTTTGTTCTTGACGAGTTTTGCGCTTCATCCACTTGAAATGCTGCCGATGAACAACGTATCCCTGCCACCAATTTTTAAAGGCGTTGCATTCTTCAGTAGGGTGTGTGGTCCTCCGATGGCACAAGCATAGGTTTAGATGTGCATCCTCTTCGTTAAGGTGTATCCTATCAGGAGTGTTTCCTTTGGAGGGTGGCAGCTTCATTCCCATCGATATGGTTTTGGCGAACCGTTTTCTTGTCTTGAACCTTCTTTTGCTGGTGGCCGAAGTGCTCCTATCCGGTTGGGGTATTTCAATCCTTTCGTCCAGTCGCCGAGTTTGGCTTTTTCGTATATGGCGATTTCACGCTCTCGGTCAGCTTTGCTTTTCTGAAAAGCTTCGTTCAGGAATGCGTCGATCATCTCGTCTGACGGTTCTAGGAGTTCCGGTTCGGGATCTGCCCCCAGTTTCTCTTCATCAGGAGCTTCTTCACTATCTATTGATGAATGAGAGATCACGTGGCAGCTCGCCACATAGTTCTCAGGTTCATCTGACGAGTCTTCTTCCTCATCTTCATCGCTATCTCTATCTTCAAGGATGTGATTGAGAAACTCTTGGAATATGACCGAGGTTCGCGCCTTCTGGTTATATTCCTCTAGCGCGTCAATATGTTTTTGCAGGTCCGTGCGCTTGTCATCAGGTTTCACGGGCTTTTTGGTCTTCTTCTTCTTATTCGAAGACTTTGACGGCTGGGCCTGGGTGTTTTGCCTATCGCTATTAATTCTTGGCGTCGGGTGCGGCTTCAGCATTCCCTCAATGACCTCGGGTTCCAGCGGATTTTTCCACCTGATCGCCGGGCTTGTTTGGAGATCCTTCAGCATTCTTTTCGTCTTGGCTGAAAGAGTGACCTCCCATGGAGCTTCTTCTATAAAACAACATGATTCCCCCGGTGTGTCCCCCCTTTTAAGAGCGTGCGGCTGAGGTGGGCATAGTTTCCAATTCTCGGACAGTGCGAATTTGCCCTGTTGGTATTGGTCCTAAATCTAGCCTTTGAAGACGAAGCAATCTTCGATTGGATGGTCTACCACTTGGTGATAGGGGCAATAATTAGGATTATTGGCCTCACCGGGTTGCAATAGGCGTTTTGGATCCGGCAAGATGATTAGCCTGTTGCGCACCGCCAGCTCGAACAGTCTCCTCGTTTTATCCCGGGGAAATGAATAAGGGCGCTTCAGTTTCTCATTGAAGAATCGCCGTCTCTCATCTTGGCAGTCAGTTGGTTTTGGACCACTGGGCTGCTACTGAGCATTGGCGATGAAGGTCGCTTTCCCTTTCCCTTTTTCATTTCGAGATTCCAACTTTGAAGAAGATGGTCTATGACCCATCTGATCCATTTGGGCCATCTTGTCAATCAAGGCTTGGAAAGTAGTTGGCTTGAAGAACTTCATGAACTAGAATATGGTCGCCTGAGGATCAAGAGTACCTACGAACATGCCTACCGCAGGCGCTTCTTCGATGCGCTTCTCGCACTTCGACCATAGATTCCGCCACCGTATCACATACTGCACCCATGTTTCGCCTGGCTTCACCTAGCGTTAATTAATGCGATGATCGGGGTGCCCTCTCTAGCGCTTGCGAACCTTTGTGTGAACAGTAACTCCATTTCTGCAAATATCTTAACGGAGTAGTTCGGGAGCTCGAAGTACCATTCAAACGCTGTCTCCGACAAGCTGCCAACAAACTGGCGAAGCAGCATTTTGTCGTCACCTCCGGTGTTGCCGCACAGAGCCCTGAATTGAGCCATGTGTTGGTGTCGATTCCTCGTCCCCTTATATACATGGAATTTAGGGATCGTGTATCCCGGTAGGTACTTTATTTGGTCGTACCAACCCGGATAGGGTCGTCCAGTCTTAACAATTTGCCCGACCGCTTTGTTCTCCTGATGAGCTCGTATCTGTTGAGCGATATAGTCATCCAGGATGGCTTTGGAGATGGTCTCCTCCTTGGCGGCTGAACAAGCCGGAAGAGGGTTCGATGTCTCTCCCCTATCGTCTTCAAGGATAATCGAGGGGTCTTCAGCTGGAGGCTCCGGCTGTAACATCATCCCGACCATGTCTTGGAATAAAAGCGCCATTCGTTTTATGTTGGCAGCTTGTTCCGCTGCATCTTTGTCCTTCTTCTCGAGGATTCTGCGGAGGAACTCAGCATCGGTTTCTTGTTCATGACGCTGCTCTGACGATATTTTCGGGCTTTCTTTTGGCCCAGTGAGTGCGTCCATCTTTGTTAACATTTCCTGAAGCTTCTGTTGTTGCTCCTGGGCCTTTGTTACGGATCTGATGAGTGGTCGATGACCCGTAGAGATACGGCTAACCTCTTTCCCGGATGCCATATAAACAGTGTGCACCACCATGCCTCCAGACTTGGGGCGTTTAGATTCAGCATTCTTAAGATTCGTCGCAGACATGGAGACTTTCTCTGGCCTCCTTCTTTTGTGGGCGGTCGAAGTTGAGGGAATGTTGCAGCGGGCACCCAAATAGATGGCATCTCCTGTGGCATGACAGGGTGGTCCTTCTCCTGCCGAACTCTCATCTTCTTCGATCGGCGGGAGTAGTCTTGGTTGATCACAGAGTCTTGGACCTGTTGCCAAACTTTATGAATTTTAGAGGACAGCCGCTGAGGGGGCTGCTCCAGCTTTGTCTTTGTAGCATTTTCCATAAGTGGAGGAGATCTTTTTAACACGGCAGTCAGAGAGTTCTTGCGGACCCTCCTGGGTGGTTCAAAGTTATTCCCTGTTGGAACAGCAGCAGCAATTTCCATCATTGGAGCTGGCGGAGTCAGTCTAGAAGGGGAACCGCACCCAGCTTTCCTCACTCGGCGCCAGTGGCGACGTCGAGCATGTCGTGCGGCCGGGATCACCTCCTCTGTTGGATGAGCTTCCTCATGCCCCCTGTTTTGAGGAGAGGTTGTTATTGGCGCTAGCCTGTCGAAGACCGACGTTCGTTGAGAGGGGATAATCAGTCTTGCGAAGGACGAATTTCGAACAGGGGAAGCAGCCTTCATGATTTCGCGTGGAGTAGGAGCTGAAACGACCAGTCTTGTGAAGACCGACCCCTTAGCAGGAGAAGCTGCCTTGGCGATTTCAGGAGCAGGAATGGCTATCCGCTTTAGGATAACCCCTTTTGGTATTGCAGGCTTCTTGACGGGCCCATCTGAGCTTCGGTTCAGCCTGTCAAAGACTGAGGTATTGGAATTGGGCGACCCGTTGAGAGGGGTCGTGGTAGTGGTAAGCCGATCAAAATCTGACTTCTTTGGAACTTCGTGCGACGACATTGGAGCGCTGAGGCTTGCTGGTGGGATCATGGTACCGAAGAATAGCCTAGTGGTGTCTTACGTCACCTGTTCCACCGGCATTGTAAAAAGAGAGGTTGCTTGAGACCCATAGGTCACTCCTCCGACAGGGACGAAGTGGGAGTTGTTGCTTTTGTTGCAGTTTGTGCAGTTGAAAGCCATTGATATTCTGTTTTTTGCATGGAGCAAGACACCAAATCTTAGTACCTCGAATCCAGGGGTAACCATGGCAAACCGCGATTCGTTCGCAAAACACGACACACGAAGTGTGGAGTGGAAAGAGGAAAAGAGTCCCACCGGGCGTGCCAGAATCTGTTTCCCGCCGAAAGACGCGACCGGGACGTTGGGACGTCCTGCCTGAATTTTGGAGGCAGATGCTATTTGGTGCTATTCGTCCACCTCTCCGAAGATACCAAGCTGATTTATGACACCATGTATCGAAGGTTTAAACGTTTGCGGCTGATGTAGCAGACTTTGTCAGATTCCCCCTCGTTGAGGGGTTTTTGATTGTGGGGACACTCTTCCCTACAGGCGCAAGCCCCTACTGTTAATTACGCTAACGCATCGCGGTAACCACTTTCTCCTTCTCCATATGGTCATTTCGTGTCGTGTGTGTTTGTTTTGTTTTTGGTTGCTCGTGGATTGTATACGGAGACTAATTTATGTTGTCGCCCGTAGGGCGTGGATTAGTCCAAATCCGTATCTTCTTAGATTTGGGTTTTGGGTTGGGTTTAAGGATCGTTAATCTCATTTGAGACTAAGATCAACTTAAACGTTTGTTGAGGATATGTTAATCTAATTTTAGACTAAGATCTACTCAACATGATCATTTAGATCCAACAAAAGAGTATTTGTGCTCTATTGTTTTAGTTTAGGGACTTTGCGGTCTATAAGTTTAAGGACATCATAGTATGGAGTTTAAGGACATCATAGTCCGTAGTTTAAAGACGTCATAGTCTGTAAAGTTTAAAGACGTCATAGTCTGTAAAGTTTAAAGACATCATAGTCTATGAGTTTAAGGACCTCACAGTCCATGGTAGTTTAGAGACATCATAGTCTATATGTTTAAAGACATCATATTCCATGAGTTTAAGGACCCCACAGTCTGTGGAATGTCTGGTTGTCGGGACCCGTCACCTCTCTGAAGACGTTGAAGGATCACAACAACAAATATCAGGGGAGTGAAGAGATGTACCCTCGAACCAATATTGGATGGGAGATCTGTAGTCCAATTTGGGACTAAGATCGAATATTTAGGAGCATATCGGCTCAATTAATCTGAATTAGGGATCTGTGGCCAACTTGGGCTCGACCCATTTAGTTAAAATGTTGAACATTTAACAATACTGAGGATTGGTTCTGACAATTGTTTTTGTCTTTTATTGAGTGCTGGGCACTCATTATGGCTCTGGGCTTTATCATTTTAAGAACAATTTATGTTCTCTCAGCGCACACGTGAGGAGCACGTGGCGCGCTTGGCGCTGAGCGCCAGTCAATGAGTGCATAGCGCTTCTTGTGATGTAGCGCACACGTGAGGAGCACGTGGCGCGTTTGGCGTTGAGCACCGGTCAATGAGCGCAGAGCGCTTCTGTTAAGTAGCGCATATGTGAGGAGTACGTGGCGCACTTGGCGCTGAGCGTCAGTCAATGAGCGCATAGCGCTTATGTTAAGTAGCGCACACGTGAGGAGCACATAGCGCGCTTGGCGCTGAGCGCCAGTCAATGAGCGCAGAGCGCTTTTGTTAAGTAGCGCACACGTGAAGAGCACGTGGCGCGCTTGGCACTAAGCTCCAGTCAATGAGCGCAGAGCGCTTCTGTAAATTTGGAGCGCTAAGGCTCTTTTTAGGCAGCTCTGTTCTCTAAGAATTAAATTCTCTCTTATCAGAGACTTTGTCTCATGGATGTAAGAACTAAGTTCTTATTTTATAGGAGATGTTTCAATCTCTTATGTTTTTGGTGAAAGGCTTTGCCTTTATGGATCCGTAATCCTAAGAGAATTGAATTATTCTCCCCCCTTTTTATAATGAGATGTTATGATCTCTTTTGTGAAAGGAAATTTGTCTTATAGATCTATGATCTGTCATAAGAACTAAGTTCTTTTTTATGATGAGATACTTTGATCTCTTTATTTTACCTTGAAGAAATTCTTCTTCTGCTAACAGTTTGCTCTTCTCTCTGAACTTTCTCAAAGTTTATTAGGGGGGTTCTCTATATCAGACTTGAAGTCTTGTGGCCTTTATATAGGGTAGGCTGATTTGTTGAATCGGTTGAAGAGATATTTTTTCTAATTGATTTGGGGATTTCCCCACCGTTGGATTTTTAATCCAAGGGCTTCTGTTTTACATAATGCAGTCTTCTTGTTTTTAACAAGATTAGGAAATCTTTTCCCATAGAGAATTTATTCTGTATTTTGGTGATTTTTAATCACCATTGGATCATTGATCCAACGGTGCTCTGATTTTCAGAGCATAATCTTTCCTGTTTGGAAAGATTCCGAGAAATGTTTCCTTAACAGAATTTTATTCTGGTTAATTGATGATTTTTAATCATGTTCGTTGGATCTTTGATCCAAGGGACGAGAACATTTTGTTCTATCGCTAGCGCTCACGTGCTTTGCACGTGGTACGCTGCTTAGAGTGCAGCGCTCTTAGCGCTAGCGCTCACGTGCTTTGCACGTGGTGCGCTGCTTAGAATGCAGCGCTCTTAGCGCTAGCGCTCACGAGCTTTGCACGTGAGCGCTGCCTCAGAGTTTTTGACTCTCAGCTCCGGCGCTGTTATGAAGCGCTGCTTTATTTCAAATTTTAAAATTTGAACAGAGCTTTGCTCTGATTGGGTAAACAAACTCCAAGGGAGATACGTAAGACTTTGGAATTCAAATACAAAACTGAAAAGCAAAGCGCAAATAAGTTTATAATTATGCAGTATTTTGAATTCTCCATGGTTGATCATATTTCCATTATAGATCAAGTCCATGACTTACAAATGCCAGTTTCTAAACTTATAGATCAAAAAGTTGACATTTCTGAAAAATTGCAAGTGGAGGCTATAAACTCCCTTCTAGTTGGAATAAGAAAGAAGGTTTTGCACACTACTGAGAATTTCTTTTGGAACAGATTCAAAAACATTTGCGGATTGAAGAGGAAACTCGAAATCTGCAAAAGAAACAAAATAATCAATCTGTTTCTAAGGTGAACATGGTTGGTAGGAATAATTAGTCCCAAAAATCCGGTGTTGGACAAAAGAAGAAACACTCTGAGTACAACCATAACTTTGGCAAACAGAATAGCAAGAATAAAAATTGTTATTTCTGTGAGAAACTAGGACACTTCAAACGTGATTGCAGGAATATGAAAAAACAGAAGAGGGAGAACGTCGGTGCTCCAAACATGGTTCAAAATGGCAAATCTATAATCGTGGCCATGGTATCAGATTTGCACATCAACATGATATCTGAAGTCAATACAACTGTGGCAACCAAGTCTCATGACTGGTGGCATGATTCCGGTGCAACCTTCCGCGTCTGCAACAACAAATCTCAATTCAAAAACTATGAAGATGTTGCGGAGGGCCAGGAAGTGCTGATGGGAAACTATGACAAGGCTAAGGTTCTTAGAAAGGGCAGCGTCGGACTTCACTTTACTTCTGGAAAGAAACCGGTACTAACCAATGTCCTCCACGTTCCGAAAAACAGAAAGAATCGTATGTTTGCAAATCTGTTGTGTAAGAAGAGGATTGTTCCCGTCAAAAATTTCTGTGCAAAATAGTCCAAGGTATCAAATGGCAGCGATACGCTTAAGAAAATGCGAACCAGTGTTTCCTGGGCTGTATTTTGACAAACTTCCGAATGAGAAACAGCTAAATTCTAGTGGTATCAAAAGCGTCTCAGAAAATCCTTCGATTTGATATATTATGGGCCTCATAATTCATCTGGGATCAAAAGTTATGAGGCATCACGTGCCTACACGTGATCGGGGGTCACGTGCAGACACGTGATAAGTTCCTAAGCTCTTAATTAATAGAATTAAATTCTAATCAAATAATCAATCAATGGGGTCACGTGCCAACACGTGATGGGCCTTTTAAACCCACTAAAAAGAATTAAAAGTATAATAAAATAACAAAAAAAAACCCAATGGGGCATCACGTGCTGACACGTGATAATTCCTGAGTGCTTTAAAAACAACAGAATTAAATTCTGGCTAAAATCTTAAACAGTGGGGTCACGTGCTCACACGTGATAGGCATCTAAACCTTCTGAACTGATAGAATTAAATTCTAAATTAAGGGAAATCAAAAACCCTAATATTTATTTAGATCTTTCCAAACAAAAAGATTGCGCTCTGTAAAGAGGAGCACCGTTGGATTAAAAATCCAATGATGATTAAAAATCACCAATTTATGGAAAGATTTTATACAATGAAAGATTTCCCTGAAATTCACCATGAATAACAAACATAATATCTTTTGGATTAAAAATCCAATGGTGAATAAAATTCACTGAGTGATCTAAAAGATCATGTTGGTTACAAAATCAATTAAAAATCTTTCAATGAAAGATTCACTAAACAATTTGATTCTTTTCTTTCTCCTATAAATAGCAGCCAAGAAGAGAAGAGAGGGGATCGATTTTCTGATTTTTGGAGAAAATACTAAAACATAGAGAAAAAAGAGAGGAGAATTTAATTCTCAAGAGAGAAAGAAAATTTCTTCAGAAGAAAAAAAACCCTATGTGAGAAAGGGGAAAGAGATCTACGCTCTATAAAACAAAAAGAGAATTTAATTCTCAAATTAAGAGTTTAACTCTTCTGAATAAGAACTTAGTTCTTCCTTTGGTTGAGGATCTGCAGAAGCAGATCTCCCTACAGGTTGAGAATTCAATTCTCATCGGGGAGATTCTGCCATGCAGATCCAAAACTTAGAGGGAGAATTTAAGTTTAAGGAATTTAATTCCCCTAAATTCATAGGAATTTAATTCCTCAAAATAAAACTAGGATTTAAGCCTATATGAGAATTTAATTCTCCCAAATTCACAGGAATTTAATTCCTCCAAATAAAACTAGGGTTTAACCCTACATGAGAATTTAATTCTCCCAAATAAGAATTTAATTCTTCCACATACATAGGAATTTAATTCCTCTAAAACAGAATTAGGGTTTAACCCTACAAAGAATCTAAGTCTTAAAATAAGAGACTTAAAGCTCTCCATGCATGTAAAGAACTTGGTAATGTGGTAACACGTGAGCCCTATCCTCAATGATCAGAAAAGAAAGAACAAGACTGGGTCGCGTGCCCCCACGTGACCCCTAAAACAGATCCCTCAAAATGAGAAAGAAAAACTTGGAGGCAATGCCTCACGTGGTCCCACGTGACTCTCAAAATAAAGGGAACAAAGCCAAAGGCAGAATCAATTTTGGGCGCCCTCACGTGTCCCCACGTGGCCCCTTAATAAACATTTTAATAATCAATACATGGATACCCATTACGTGCCAACACGTGATGGCCTGAAGACTAAAAGTGTTTAACACTTATTTGCAGATTTGAGGGTAAAATAAAGGAGGTTTGTCCCAATTCTCAGGCGCCTCACGTGACCCCACGTGACCACCCCATTTTTAGTGTTTAACACTATTTTAAGTATTTTTTCCCCAGTGTTTAACACTGTTTTAAAGCGCATCACGTGGGAACACGTGATCGCTAAATATCTTCTAGTGTTTAACACTATTTTAAAACCAATCTAGCCCAAATTGGCTAAGTCTTCCAGAGGCAAGACTTCCCTTTGAATGAGCCTCAAATATATCCTTGTCTTCCAAGATTGATCATCTCATATGGCATATGAGTGCTCAGCACTCAATAAAAGATAAAGACATGGTCAGAATCCAGACTCATGCTTAGCATTGCTAAATAATGGGGGGGCTGAATCAAGACAAATGTTCAACATTCCAACAAAGGACCAACATTTCAAACTTAATTGGACTTAGCCCAAGTTGGCCATAAGTCCTCAATTCAGATTTAACAGAGCCAATGTGCTCACAATCTATTTAATTGATCTTAGTCCCAAATTGGACTACAGATCCCTCAATCAACTTTGGTTCAAGGGTACATCTCTTCACTCCTTTGAGATTTGTCGTTGTAATCCTTCAACGTCTTCAAAGAGGTGGCGGGTCCCGATAACCAATCATTGCATGGACTGTGGGGTCCTTAAACTCATGGACTATGATATTCTTAAACTTTATAGACTATGACGTCTTTAAACTGGACTATGGGGTCCTTAAACCTGTAACAACCCCAAATTTCCTATACACCTTTTGTACAAATTTTTTTTCAAAATCCAGAAAGGGGTATTTTAGCCCGAGCACAAGATATAAGTAATTATTTTGCCTTTTAATTACAAGTTAGAAGAATGTAACAACTCCATTTTTAGTGTACAAAATTTGCTTAAAAATTAATCTATAGTTGGGGTATTTACATTTTCTGTGACTACTTTAAGTAATTAAATAGCTCCATAATTACAAGAAGGAGCATGTGGGTCATTGGTAATACCTTACACTGCTGAACTAAGCCACCAGAGTTCAAATCCCATACCCCACATTATTTTTAATATTATTTTGTTTTAAATTTTTTAGAAGTCAAACAGTCAACACGTGATAACTCCCAAATTTTCCACTACACATGAAAAACTAAATATACCAGAGAATACACCAGATGACCCCCCACCTCCCTGACCTCCGACTCGGCCCGACTCGGACGGCAGACCGGCCAACTCGGGACGGCTCCGCCGGCCGGACTAGGCCAGACGACCGAGTTCCGTTCTTCAATGTTGTGTCTTTTCCTCTCCCCTACCCTCCTGCATACTTTAAATGTTTGAATCGTTTACAGAGAGCCCATTAACCACCATTTACTCCATTTTTTGATGATTTTCAATACATTTTTACATTTTTTTAAAATTAAAACCCTTCATCTACCCTACCCCTAGCCTATCCCTATAAATACCAACCCTACACACTACCCCCTCACCCTAAACTCTGAGCCAACTCTCAAAAATTTCCAAGAAACCTTGTGTACTTTGAAATCGAGCACGAAGCGAAACTACGGTGAATTTCCCAACGAACTTCCGACGATCATTCTAGGAGCTCCCAGCGACGAAGCGACGCACCGGCGACTTTTTCCAATCAATCTCCCTCTTCTTGTTTTCTTAACCCCGTAAGTCCCGTTTCTAACTTTCTTCTCCATTCTAAAAAAATACGGATTTACAAAACCCGACGGAATCGGCACAAATCTGATTTCCGATTCGGTTTTCTTATAAACATCACTTCTCGTTATTTCAATTATATTTAAACACTCTCATGTTGACTATTAATCATTAATCAACTAAATTGATCAAGTTTAAATTCATAAAATGATGGCTATTTCAATTTATCTTATTCTTCACTTAAATACCACATTGTTTCAATTATACATTTAACTCCATTAAACTTGCTATACCTTTAAGTAGATCACGAGGTAACGACCTACCTCCTCACAAACTCATACGCAAACATAACATGATACCTCGATAACTTAGAATACGGGAAAACAAACATTTTCATTTAAATACCATTTACTTAATAAAACCATTTCTAAAAGATTTAGTATTGATACATCTTTACAAATAAATACCACTTATTATGAAAATAGGATAAGGTTGTGGGCATCAGTCGTTTATCTAAACCTGACTTTGTGGTGTCTAGGATAAACAAGTGAGAAAGGTAACTTTAAAAGGCCCGTCTCACGGCGATTCGTGAGCGGATCTATCCTTTCTTCACTTGTACTTACCTGACCAAAATTGGTGGTGAAGAGGCGATTTGAGAGATATCTCACAACTTGTCGCCAACTAGGAACAATCTAAACCATAGAATACTGGAAATCGACATCTTTTGCAAATAAATACCATTAACTTAATAAAACCGTTTTTTTAAAGATTAGTATTTAAACAAATTTTCGCAAAGCGCCGCTACAACCCACTTTGGGTAACCCGTTTGGGATGGTGTGGATTATCGCACATACTCGGGCTTAGTAGTGTGAGATGCAGAACTCCGCAAGGAGCATTCGGTCTCGAAAGATTTAAAATACAATATCTTAAAAAAACGAGATTTCTAGAATATTATAGATATATACAAAAATTATTTTCATATAAATATATGTATATGTAATATAAACATATATATTTTTGAAGTATTATAAATATTCCACCTTTTCTACAATATCACAAGAATCAATTTACTTTTCTAATTGTCTGACTCAGAGTGAGTCTCATTATAATCTGACTTGAATATGATTCAAGTAAATCTACAATCTATAAATTACAATATTACAATTCAACATGAATACATGAATCCATTATTCCAGATATTCAATCTACAACTTGACCGAATCGAACCATGGATATACATTTCATTTACATGATCATCCGGTTTACATGATTCTTCAGTTACATACATGATTCTACAGTTACATTCGTTTACTGATATCATGGTTTCGGTCAGTCATCCAATTACACAATCTATACAGTTTACAATACAATACAACAATACAATCAAGATAACACTATGGGGTTTAAGGGGTAGACTGATACGGAATATGTTAAAGGTGGCACGAGGTGGTCACTTAAGACGTAATTACATCCATGCCGTTGTTCCGTGGTATTATCGACGGAGCCTTGTACTACGGGTTACCAAAGTCCTCAGTGTAAGTGTGACTCCTCTCGTATACACTGGCATCTTCTGTACCAAGGTACAAACAACAGCGTTAACACAATATTATAACAATATAATACAACTTTAAAAGCTACCTTCTCATTCTGTCTATTCTATTCTTCCTTATCTTTGGGACTTACCGAGCGATCTGTTCGCTGACGACATTCCCTTTCTTTCGTCTTTGAATGTCGTCAGGTGATCTGGACACGTCAGAGATTGAGCCCACTGCTGAAGACTTGGACCATTTCAGTGAAGACCCCGAGCTCTAGTTCATTTTACACTTTCCATTCAGTACTTTTCATTTCTGTTATGCCATTGTTTAGGCATTGCCTTTTATCAGTTGTATTTACTTTTCATGCATTGTATAAAAGAATGTTAATAAATAAACTTGCTGATCAGTTTATATCTCTTGTCTCTTGTGTTTTACTTTTATATTGCTTAGATACGCTTAGCGTATTTACTTCAAAGTAAATACGTAGCGACCTCGTCCCGTCCCCTTCGCCGTATACAGGGAAGCGGGGCGTGACAAAACCCATAGACTATGATATCCTTAACCTCGGACTGTGGGGTCCTTAAACCCATGGACTATGATGTCCTTAAACTTTATAGACTATGACGTCTTTAAACTACGGACTTTGGGGTCCCTAAACCCATGGACTATGATGTCCTTAACCTCGGATTGTAGGGTCCTTTTAAACCCACGGACTATGATGTCCTTAACCTCGGACTATGGGGTCCCTTTAAACCCACGGACTATGATGTCCTTAACCTTGGACCGTAATGTCCTTAAACTAATATTGGACCACCATGTCCTTAAACTGGTAATGGACCGCAATGTCCCTAAACTAAACAATAGATCCCAAATGCTCTTTTGTTGGATCTAAATGATCCTGTTAAGTTGATCTTAGTCTAAAATTAGACTAACGTATTCTTAACAAACTGTTAAGTAGATCTTAGTCTAAAATTAGACTAATGTATCCTTAACAAACGTTTAAGTTGATCTTAGTCTCAAATGAGACTAACGTATCCTTAAATCTAACCCCCAAACCCAAATCTAAGAAGATACGAATTTGGACTAATCCACGACCTACGGGCGACAACATAAATTAGTCTCTGTATACAATCCACGGGTAAGCAAAAACAAAACAAACACCCACGACACGAAGTGACCATCTGGAGAAGGAGAAAGTGGTTACCGCGATGCGGTAGCGTAATTAACTGCAGGGGCTTGCGCATGCAGGGAAGAGCGTCCCCACAATCAAAAACCCTTCAACGAGGGGGAATCTGACGAAGTCTGCTACATCGGACGCATCCGTTTAAACCTTCGATACACGGTGCCATAAATCAACTTGGCATCTTCGGAGAGTTGGACAGATAGCACCAATTAGCATCTGCCCCCAAATCCAGGAAAGACGAACCTACGCGGTCCCGTCTCTGTGTTTCGGAGGAGAACAAGGATTAAGTGTGTACTTGAGTTAGACAAATTAATTTTGTCAAAGAATAGGACGTTTGTTGGGAAGGGATACTCTTGCGATGGAATGTTCAAACTCGGTATCAATAAAATTGATGTTTCTGCTTATATTGTTGAGCCTTCTTTTTCTTTGTGGCATAGTAAATTAGCACATATCAGCTTTCACACTTTAAAATTTATGTCTAAATATGGTTTGATTTCTTACAAAAATGAGAAAAATAGGAAATGTGAAATTTGCATTCAAGCAAAAATAACTAGAAAACCTTTTTTCTCGGTTGAAAGAAATTCAGAATTATTAGAATTTATATATTCTGATATATGTGAATTGAACTATCATGACCTGAAAAAGGCACATGACCGGCACAAGGATCGTATGAAGTCAAGTGGACCCCATCGTAACCCAAGTAAGCCAAAACCAGAAATATAAAACATATATATAAGAAAATAGAAAGTAATATGTAGAGCTGAAGTTTTAGAAAAGTTTTTATAAAAGTAAAACTTATTTCGAAAGATTGTTTGAAAAACGGGTAGCACCACCTTTATAAATTTTGAAAAAAATAAATACAATGATAAGTATATAGCAAGCATCCCCATATACGGGAGCTAAATCAACGCCCAAACGGCGGAATCACAACCACGCGGTAATATACGACGCCAAGTGGCAAAGGATCAACAAAACAGAAAGTGAACAACATAAATACACAACAAGTCAACTTCCACACGAGTCTGACAACAACAGAATATGCAACACTAAGATCTCGACAAAACTAGATTTGGTTTTTGATAGAGTACTTCTAGATAAAAATAGGTACAAGGAAAAAACCGATATAAAAAGAAACCAACCAACTCAAATATGCGCAACCATGCCCAAAAGATAGCAAATGTGCCAAATAAGCCACTACGGATCCAAGCGGTCAAACCTGCAAAGAACTATCTCACAACAAGGTTGAGTTGCCAACTCGTGAGTAGAATTTATAACAATCTTGAAGTCGCATGAATATGCGGTGAAACAACTAAACAAGATAAATGTGTACATCAGGGAGTGTAAAAATAAACACGCGTCGAAACTAGAGTTCGAGAGATAGAATATTAATGATAGTAAACCCTCATGTACATCTCGTGTGCCGCTATCCTAATATGTGAAATATGATTATGTGTGTGGTTATTATGTCAATATTAAGTAATCAATATATGGCCCAATACGGGCACAACATAGCCATAAGCATCTGAAAGCATGTGAGTCACGGGAGTAAATACAATACTATGAAATGAAACGCTAACAATCATTAATCGTCGATAACTCACTACATATACATATACAACGGTGTCAAATCACGATCACCGTAGCCGTAATGCAATATCTATAACACACGACCAACGAGAACACAATCAAGGCTAATATATATATATATATATATATATATATATATATATATATATATATAGCACCCATCTATATGCAATCATATAAAATTAGCCGGAAGATGTATGTGTACGGAATCCTTTCAAAATAACTGTGTGATATATATATACGGAATCCTTTCAAAATAACCATGATATATATATATATATATATATATATATAGCGACACAAGTGGCGGGCGTTATTTTGTGAAGAAAGTTATGGATCTCGTTTGAAATATACGTCCCGCATTTTTGAAAATGATTTATTTAAAGGGGGTTTTCTTTTGTAAAAGTCTGTGTCAATCCTAGATATGTGGAGAATAGTGAGACTATAGCTCTTTTGAAAAGCTCTTTAGAATAAATCGATGTATGAAAATAATATTCAGGTACTGTCTCGTGGACCAGTCATGTCCGGCTACTATATAACAAAATATATCTCATCAGTGCAGGGTATCTATATCGATCTCTCACATATATATAATATACATCTCAGTGCAGGGCATATATATCGATCCCTCATATATATATAATATCCGTAGAGATATCATGTGTCAACTATCCTTAATCACTCATGAATTGATTACATACATATCACCAGGCGATATCGTGTCTCTCCCTGCCTCAATCTCTCATGGATTGATCACACATATAAATATATCTCATGAATCCCCAGTTATATCCACCGTGTCCAAATCATCTTTATCTTCTTTTATTCCTTTATATAAATATTCAATCTTTTAGGATTGATATCATATCACATCACATCCATGGTAATATAAATCTCGTCAAACTCATACTCTTTTAGTCTGTATGAACTAAGTATAGCACAGACGGGTAACATATCATAGCATAAGCCATTAATATAAGCATAGTGATATATATATATATATATATATATATATATATATATATATATATATATATCAATGTCCCATACCACTGAAGTATAACATCAACAACATATGACGTGTAGCGGAAATCATAAAGCGTAGCGGAAATCACAAAGCATAGCATAACGAATAAGGTAAATAAAGCACGAGCGAATGACATGTAAAGTAAGCGAAGCGTAAAAGAACAATAAATAGGTAATTCATTCTAATATTCCCACTTATATGTTTTTAAAGTAAAACAAAATATTGTTTGAAAATAAGGAGGCTACGGTGTTTTTTTAAAACACACATATATACCCCTTTGAAGTCTAAGTAGCACATCTTTCATTATCGCATTTTAAAAATATGAAACGGATCGTCATTTTTAGAAGTGGGCAATACCGACATATCAGTAAAATCTCCCAAACGGGTAAAATAGTAAGATTCAGCGAGTCAAGTAAAAATGGGGCTATATCCGGCTAATCATCATCATTTATCCTCATCATATCATCCCGTACGGAATCTCACCTCATACGATAACCATCATATATTCTATTATCCTATATCACAATAATGATCGGTACGAATATCTAATCTACGTATCCAAACACATAATATAACTAGTACGAACATCAAGTCTACGTACGCACATAGCAATGAAATATTAACGGTACAGACGTCTAGTTACGTATAAATATAGCACCGGTGCAGACATCCCATTCACGCACCCGATCCATGGTCGGTACGGACACCTCGTGTCTCGTACTTGCACGGCGACTAGTACGAACTCCAAATCTCGTACGCGCATCCAATATGAGTTGTATATCCATCGTCCTACTATAACGTAGATCTTACTACGATACATAAGTATAGCAAGTTCTACGTGACATGGCAGTACTAATGATGTATAATGTACATGCGAGTCTGTGATCGTGCAACATGACAATTATTAGTATTTGTGCTTGTGTTCTACCAAGTGAATCTACAATATGCCTACTAAGCGATACTAACGTAATTTGCTAATTTACAAACAAGTCTAACGCACATGACATGAATCCTAAGTAATTTCAATGATATAATAAAAGAGATGTTTCATGGAGGTGCTATACGCTATCCAACCAATTCCCCACTCATAGATATAATCTACTCACTGTTTTCGATCGAGCTAGTCGTATCTTACAACCGCATAGCCCTTCATCGCCATCTCGGAGGTCTCCGCAATCAAACTTAGCATTTACATAACCACGCATGCATATAAGAATTCAATTCGACATCGATATAATGAACAAACACTCATAGGTTAGAACCTATGACCAATCGTGAACCATCCGTGTGCTAACTACTATGTATTAACCTCGGACTCTCTGTTCTGGTACAAAGAACGCATCAAGACTTCAAAATACGGATTATCAAGTTCAAAAACCTTAAAACATCATCCAAAAACTAAGTAAAACAACTCCATATTTTGACTCGAGGATTCTGGGATAATTTAGCATATAAAAGGGCTTATATATTATGTATAAGATCTACTGGCCAAACCTCGATACCTAGATCAAAAATTGGACCGTCAAAAAAATCTGTTGTACTACAATTTGCGGCCTGACCTAGGAGTTAGGGTCTCATACTTTTAGTGCGGTCTCCTAGTAGTCTAAATAGGTCAATTCTATAAGCAAAATATTTTGCAGAGATTCCAAACTACTCCAGTTTAGACTACTAGTTTTTGAAAACATAGCTGAATTTTGAACTCTAAACACATGCAAAACTATATAAAAGAAGGATTTTTACTAATATGAAGAGATGAACGAGAAGCTCAAGTTTTCATTATGTCACTTGAAGGTTTGATGAGAGTTTCACTTGAAGGAGTTGTGCTTGGCATCAAGGAGAGGATCTTTTGAGTTGATTTTTGTTGAGATTGAATTTGTGGTGAGTGAGAGAGTGTGTGAGTGTGAGAGGGAATCCATAAGAGTGAGAGTGAGAGTGAAAGGGGTTGTAGAGAATGAGGAGGAGAATGTGAGAGGAAAAGAAGAGGGAGCAAGAAAGAATAGGGAGGTATGGGTGCCTTGCCTTCATGTCCTCATTCTAACCAATAAGAAATACCACCAATTATTTTAACCATGCAATAAACCTAAATATATATGTAGTCATGCTCCAAAAAAAATCTCAAATCATGTTAGAATGATAAGTGACAATATTAACACAAATGAAGTGTTTGCCATTCCCAAACTAAATGCTTAACCATAAAAAGAAAATATTAGTTTTATCATGACAAAATTATTATAACCCAATTCTGGGTCTCATACAATTAAAACACAAGCGGGCTAGTCTGTGGATCCTATCGGTGTCGAATGACAACTCTCGGGGCCATCCACTCACGTCACCGCTCTCTAGCACAACAGATGGAGTCTCCACTCGAGCTCGCTTCGGCTCTGGAGTCACTCTAATCTCAACATAACGCCCCTCTATCAACGTGGCTGCATCCAATGCCTCTGTATAGGTATCGAAATGCTGGGTCACAACGGATAAAAATAGCTGCACATCTAGTCCGCGCATAAAGCTCTTAATCAGGATCTCCTCCGTAGGAACCAAATAAGGAGCATATGGCAACAACTGGGTGAACTGAAGGTCATACTCGGCTACTATCATGTCCGGAGTCTTGCGCAAAGACTCGAAACTACGCGCTCGGACGTCTCTGACACTCTAGGATAGAAATTGGGTTAGGAAGACCTTCGAAAACTCATCCCAAGTCATAGCAGGAAGACTCACCGCTCGGCCTCTCTCAATCGAATCGCACCAGGTCTGAGAAAGACCCTCTAACCAAAAACTGGCTAACTCCACCGTTCTCACATCGGAGCATCTTATTAAACGAAATATCATCGCCATCCTGTCGAGGAACGACAGCGGATCCTCTGACGCATCCACGCTAGTAAACACCGGAGGCTTCAGCGTCAAGAACTCGGGAAGTGACACATCTAATATCCCAATTACCGGAGGTATAACTGATCTCTGAGTACCATGTTGTACCAAAATCTCTGTAGCTGGCTATGCAACGACAGGCCCCTGGGTCTGAATAGTCTCAGCTAATGACCTAATCGAACGATGTAGATCAAGAATGCTCACCTCCGAATGAGAAATCCTATAAGAAATAAGAGGATCACCATGTTCCAGTGTCACCGGAGTATCGTCCTGGTCAGTTCTCATCTCGGATGAGCCTGCCCTGACCTCATTACTAACTGCAGCCGTATCGGCTCGCACAGTCCCTGACGGCATGGTGACCGGAACAAGAAACAATCAACAATCGATCATCGGATCTCAACAAAATAGCAATGCAATGCTAACAGCTCGGGAATGAAGGAAAGAGAATCCCGAAAGAATACGAAATATACATCTTAAGGTCACTTAAGCGGAGTATCGTATCATAAATATGCCGCAGAATATACATATGGTATGTAACTGTACTTAAACTACCTACTCCATCATACCAAAGGTAGCTTATACATTGAAAAGTCAGGTTTAAGACCCCCAGTGTCAAGTTTAAATCCCGCAAGGTTAAGCCTAGGTCTCGAAAGATCATACCCTAAACTCCGCATGGTCAAACCTAAACTCAACAAAGGAAAAAGAAGTTCGGGTTTAATACCCAAAGTCAAGTCTAAGTTCCGCAAGGTTAGGCCTAAGTTTCCAATCGTTGCAACCTAGACCCTACATGGTTAAACCTAGACTCGGAAATGGTAAAACCTAGTGTTCTGACACCAATTTTGTCACGACCCGAAAAAAGCACATGACCGTCATAAGGATTACATGAAGTCAAGTGGACCCCATCATAACCCAAGTAAGCCAAAACTAAGAACCTAAACTATATATATATATATAAGGAAATAGATAATAATAGGTAGATGTGAAGTTTTATACAAAATTTATAAAAAGTAAAACTTATTTCGAAAGATTGTTCGAAAAACGGACATCACCTCCTTTGTAAATTGTGAACAAAACAGATACAATGATAGGTATATAACAAGCATCCCATAAATGGGAGATAAATCAACACCTAAACGGAGGAATCACAACCACGCAGTAATATACGATGTCGGGTGGCGAAGGATTAACAAAATGGAAAGTAAACAACATAAATATACAACAAGTCGACTTCCACACGAGTTTGACAACAACAGAATATACAACACTAAGGTCTCGACAAAACTAATCTTGGTTTTTGATGAAGTACTTCTAGATATAAATAGGTAAAAGGAAAAATCCGATACAAAAAGAAACCCACAAACTCAAATATGTGCAACCACGCCCAAAGATAGCAAACGTGCCCAATAAGCCGCTACGGATCCAAGCGGTCAAACCTGCAAAGAACTATGGTACAACGGGGATGAGTTGTCAACTCATGAGTAGAATTATATAACAAGATAGAAATCACATGGATTAGCAGTGAAACAACTAAGCAAGATAAATGTGTACATAAAGAAGGGTAGAAATAAGCCCGCGTCGAAACTAGAGTTAGAGCGATGGAATAACAATGATAGTAAGCCCTCATGTACAACTCGTGTACCGCTATCCTAACATGTAAAATATGAATCTGTGTGTGGTTATCATGTCAATATTAAGTAATCAATATTTGTCCAGGTAAAGGCACAACAAAACAACAAGTATCTGAAAGCATGTGAGTTACATGAGTAAATACAATACTGCGAAATGAAATGCTAACAATCATCAATCGTCAATAACTCACTGCATATACATATACAACGGTGTCAAATCACGATCACCATATCCGTAATACAATATCTATAGCACATGACCAACGAGAACATAATTAAAGTTATAATACATATATATAGCACCTATCCATATGCAATCATATAAAAATAACCGGAAGATGTATGTGTACGGAATCCTTTCAAAATAACCATATAATATATATATATATATATATATATATATATATATATATATATATATAGCAGCACATGTAGTGGGCGTTGTTTTGTGAAGAAAGTTATGCATTTCGTTTAAAGTATATGTCCCGCCTTTTTGAAAATGATTTATTTAAAGCGGGGTTTTCTTTTGTAAAAGTCTATGTCGATCCTAAACACGTGGAAAATAGTGAGACTATAGCTCCTTTGAAAACCTCTTTAGAATATATTGATGTATGAAAATAATATTCAGGTACTGTCGTGTGGACCAGTCCTGTCCGACTGCTATATAGCATAATATATCTCATCAGTGCAGGGTATCTATATCGACCCCTCACATATATATAATATCCATTTCAGTGCAGGACATCTATATTGATCCCTCACATATATATAATATCCTGATTGATCGGCGGAAACGACCGCCGATACGTTTTATGATATGCGTTCTACTTTCGTTCTCTACTTACCACAATTAAGTCGGTTTCGCTTGTAGCTAGCCGGTTGAGTACGGGTCGATCCACAGGGAGATGGTTGTCTTTGAGTTCTTGCTTTAGACGAGTTAATGAAAGAATGTATAAGTGTGTTCAATTTTATCCTAAGTGTTCGTATTTATGTTCAAGTAAATTTTTTAGGGTTAAGGTTGGTTAGTAGAGTTAGGATTAGTCTTGTACTTTTCTTTTGTCATTCTTAAAATGATGTTGGGATAATCGAACGTAGCGGGGATTAGGAGGACATAGGAATGAGATTTGCGAGTTTAAGCAAGCTTTCCAACGCTAAATCCATTCCTAGTGCCCCTTGTCTTTCCGCTACGTGCGCTTATTTCCAACCCTAGGCCAAACACCCGCAACCATGTATTCAATTAAGTCACAACTATACGTCACGTTGTAGTGCGCCCAAAAGACTTCTCGACTTAGGTCGCGGCTATATGTCACGTATAGCGCGCCTAAGTGAGGGGGTTGCGTTTGTTTGATCTAGGCTCGTTTCAAGATGTTTGGGGAAGAGAAGCACAAGAAATTTTTCCGTCTCTCATACTAACCTTCCTTAGCCTATAACAAGTGTGGAATTATTCATACATTTAAATGAAAATAAAAACAAAATAAGAAAGAAGTAAAGAAAGAAAAGAAAATTACGATTTTACAAAATGGTAGCAAGCTAACTACTTGGGCCATCACCTAAGCAAAGGACTCTATAAAGTATCATGGCTTGAAAATACGGTTAAGAAGAAAAGAAAAAGAGAAAGAAATAAAAACTACTTAACAACAATAAATAAAGTTACACAAGAATTAAAATAACAATACAAGAAATAAAGATACATGTTAAATAAAACCCCTCATCTTCATTGATTTTCCACTCAAAAGCTCTCACTACACTTTCATGGAGAATAGATGAAGAAGAAGAAGAAGCTACAAACTAATCTACACTAAAATCTAACAAAGAAGAAGCATGCTACAATGGCTAAAAATTGGAGTATTTAAAGGCAGAGAGCTGAAACCCTAGGGCCAAATTCTGAGCCCCAATGTAATTACCAAAATAACCCCAAATTTTCATCTGACTCCGAGTGAACTCGACCGCGGAACCGCCTCGTAAATAGCCTATTGCCCGCGGTTCCGCGACACTTTAGAGGAGTTGATTTGTTATTTTTTGTGAGGTTTCTTGTGTTGCTTTTTTCTTGTGTTTGACAGGTCCCAAATTGCAAATTGATTCCATAATTTCTTCAGATCATCAACAGTCCAAAATGGCTTCACTTTTAATTCATTTGACCTTTATCTCCCTCGAGCTCCACGCATCCATTGAATCTTGTGCTGCCCCTCTCGTTCTCTGTGCTTGTCCGAGATACGAATGACCACTTTTTTCATCTTGTCTCTTGAACTGGTAAGAGGCAATGGACGGATGCGGATGACCGGAACCCGGCTTTTATCTGTCTGTGGCAGATGTTCTAGATTTTGACGTAACTGTGGAGATTTTGTATGATTTGCGTTATTTTGGACTAGAAACCTGTAACCTGTAAATATGTAGCAAATATGGATCAAAAGCACCTGCCTATAAACAAACGAGCAGAAAAATGGGCAGTATTAAATGCAAAATTCCGGTATGAACAAATACCTCCAAACTTAACTTTTGCTCGTCCCGAGCAAAACCAATTATTCACAAAAAGTCTTAACCTCACTTTCGCAGGAAACGCGATTGCACTGAGCTCGTGCAACAAGCCTTTAAACCTTTAGGTGTCCATAGTAGGAGGAATGTTGTCTCCTGAGGGTTTTCAGCAGATACTACCCACAAAATCCCGTCAAGCTAGTTTCGTAAGTTATCGTCGACTCTACTCCTACGTTTTAGCATCTATGTTAGAAATTCTATCATCCTAAATTAGAATTATTCAACCTTTATTTTTCACACCTCCTATTTATTCAACCTCAGATCCTATACGTTTTTACAGTTTAGAAAGATCTCGGTATCTCTTGAGTTTTCCTTCTAAAGCGCAGTCTCCAATCCGGAATTTTATCATCTTTACGGAAAACATAAGACTTATTCTTTATTCCTATCTTTCCTCCAAACATCGATCGTATACCCCTACGTGTGTCTAAAATTTCACCCCTACACTCAAGAATTCAATTCAAGCTATAATACCCTTGCCTTAATACTTAATACTTGGACGGTTTTGCTCACACACCTTTCATATGACTATTAATGCTTCTTGAGGCACTAACCAGCCGATTACTGAATGTGTGAGTTTAAAACGTAAATAGCAGTTTCCAGGTCATGTAACTTATTCTTTTTTTCTTTTTCTTTATTTCTTTTTCAAGACCGAATATATTTTTAAATGATGCTCTTTTGGTGGTTAGCTTTAAATGTAGTTTTTCTTTTATACTAGACTTTCAGGCAAGAGTATTTCTAAGTATTCTCTACTATCTCAAGTTTCAAGGTACGTGTAAGTGCAGTTTGTAAGGTATATACTTTCTGAATTTGGAGTCACGAATAGGAACTATTTTCAGACTTATCTTTCAATAAAACTTTCAATACTTTTCCTTCATCTCAAATTAACTCAAGAACTGAACTCAAGATTACCTACTTCTAAAAAAGCTGTAAGGACATATGATTACCAAGGTTAAACAGAAGGGGGGTTATTTTTAGGGTTTTCAATTGCTAAGCCTAAGATTTAGTTATTTCTAATGTATTAACTAAATTTTCAGAATAAAAATTTAAGTTACCCTACTAGCTAACTTGACGATAAAGTTTTTATATTTTTTGGAAATTTTTTTGATTTTTGTGGGTTTTTAATAAGTATGCAAATGCAAAATATACACATGAATGCGAAGGTAGAAAGCTTATCGAGCATACCCCGAAACTTAAACTTGACAGTGCCCTCACTGTCATGCTACACTAAGAGAGTCAAAATTATCGGTGCTTCCTTGCTTTTTTTATTTTATTTTATTATTTTTATTTTTATTTTTTATAAAAGAAAAAGCAAACAAAATATATATACACAAAAAGCCCCCCCCCCCCAAAAAAAACTAAGTAAATAGTGTTGCCACTATTTAAGCGTTAAGGTCAAAGTTAGGGGGGAAGAGAACAGTATTAATCTACACAAGGCCTTACAAAGGCCAAAAGTTAACACTAACCATTCAAAAATTTTATCGTGATAATGCAGCGGTTGGTGAAAGAAGGCGTAGAGAAAAGAAATGGAGAATACACGAGACCGTGTGGGAATAGAAACGATGTATAGTCTCGGTGGAGGAGAAGAATGGCGGAGGGGAAAAAGAAATGGAATACGAACTTGAGGGTGGAAATGGAGTGAATAAATTAGTACAATTTGTAATGACCGATGTGTAAAAAGCGATTGTACTAATCTATCAACCCGTTGAGAAATGGGGTCAAACCTCTCAAGATTCATAAGAAAACAAGGGCCGACCGGATTTGGTAGACCATACACAGAAAATGAAGGTGATATGGTGTCTTACAAGGTGGGAACGATGGAAAGGATGGAGGGGAGTGATCGATGAATGGTATCGGTTAAACGTTCAAGAGGGTGTACACAGTCAATGAAAGAGACAGGATGAATTGGAAAATCCGACTCATCAAGTAAAACCGGTTCATCTTAAAAAATATCCTCAAAATTCTCCTCAAAATTCAGCTTATCCATGCATTCATCATCAATTTCCGGACGCATAAGGGGTTCGGGAAAAACAGTTAATGGTTCGGGATGATGTCCACACGGAAGCGAAAGGACATGATGAATTATTGAGAAAAACTCATCCAAAACTGTGGGTTCATCATCCAAAATATTCCCAGCGTCGATATTCTCAATAAAGTGAAAGTTAAATTTCTCAAACACCTCATCAAAATCATGGATTTCAATCAATTATGGTTCTAGGATAGAGGGGTAGAGATCAAAGGGATTAGGTGTGGTTTCACTTGAAATGGGCCCTTCACAATCGGGCAAATCAAACACTATAAAGTCGCACAGCTCATCAAACGTTCTATCATCAATTGGTGAATCATTTAGGACACTCGATAGACTTTCGAAACCGGAGTTGTGGAAATCAATTGGAAATGGGTAAGCTTGATTTGGAAGAGTGTACTGCTCATTCTCTCTACTCAAATTCTCAATCTGTCCTATCACCTCATCATACATTGGAAAATTCGGAGCTAGTTGGACACTAGCTGCCGGTTCGTTAGATTGTATGAGGGCAGCCATGAACGTATTCAAATCCATCATCTGTTGGCAAGACGCTATCCAAAATTCTTCCAATGACCGTTCAAGACTAGATATGGGCTGTGAAGGGGTTTCGGTAAAAGAATCAAATTCGTGTGGATACGTGAAACTCTCAAAAGGCTGTTCAAAAGTAATGTCTAGGGAAGGTGTAAAAATCGGGTAGGATTGAGAGGAATCGAATGGATGTGAAAATGGACAGGATTAGGATCAACATTCTGAAATGAAGATGATTGGAATTGTTGTCCTACGGAATTTGGAGTGGTGAAAGGAATGAAAGATTGACTATGAGATTGTTCAATTCGGTCAGCAATGGACATGGGTTTCGGAGTCGCAACATGACTCTCAAAAGGGGTATCAACATAAGGTGGGAGAGCTTGAAACGGTTGATACAAAGTGGATTGCGGAGTCCAATTGTTTGTCCTAGACGTGTCTATCCTATCTCTCAAAGAAATTTTGGGCATGGATGGATCGTTCGAAGTTCGGCCAAAGCAAGAACCGTAAGAAGAAATTTCTGGTTGTGGGTACCAAAGTTCGGCAAGATTTGGTCGTTTTGGGGTACCTATGTTATGAAATGGTAGGGAGGGAGGAAAGTGGATGAATTTTTATAATTTTTTTTTTGTTTTTTTGTTTTTGGATTTTTTGAAATTGTTTGTTTGTTTTTTGAAAGAATACGGAATTATGGGACTAAACTTTACATAAGCACAAGCACAATCACAACATGCACAATCAATCACCTAGAGCTAGAGTCTTCAAAGTCCAACTAGACCGCTCCTAGACTTCCAAGCGACATGTTGCAAGATAACTCTCGAATCGCCTCTTCACTGCCAATTGTGGCCAGGTAAGCACAAGTGAGGTAAGGAGATTTCTGCTCATGAATCACCGTAAGACGAGCATTTTAAAATTACTTCCTCACTTGTCTAGCCTAGGCACCATAAAGTCAAGTTTAGATAAACGACCGATTCTCCGCAACCTTCACTTGTCCTAAATGAGCATGACAAGTCCTTATAGATTTGGTCTAGATATTTTTATTAACTCAAGGTAATACGTATATTTTTTGTGTTTTGTGGGTCTTAGGAAGGGTGATGAATTGGTGTTTAAGCCCCTTAATGTCTGTATTATTATATGCAAAGCGTATAAATAAACAAAATCTAAGACAACAAAAATTTATTTGGCGGCGGCGCAAATAAATTTTTGTTGTCTTAGATTTTTTTTGTGCAAAGAAACCTGTAGAAAAATACAGTTCAGTGGAGTTTACAGGGAGTTTTGGAGGAGAGAAAGTGGTGGAAAATTTTTTGGACAGAGAAGCCAAATTATGACCATGGAACCGTCGCGATAACCAAGTTTTGACCGCGGTTCCACGGTCAAAGTATTGAGTTGGGGCTTCAAAATTGGTCCCTGCACTCCCCTTGTGATGTTCTTCTGTATTAAACCCTCTGTTTCATTATTTGATTACTGTGCTTGCTCCAGATAGCCTGCACACTTACATACAAAAATATCAAAAATAAAAAAATGGTTTTTATTATATTTATTTTATTATATATATAAAAAAAAATATTAACCCGAATAACAAGAAAGAAATGCGTTACCATCTCCCTGGAAACAATGCTATTTGATTGATCGGCGGAATCGACCGCTGATACATTTTATGATATGCGTTCTACTTTCGTTCTCTACTTACCGCAATCAAGTCGGTTTCACTTGTAGCTAGCCGGTTGAGTACGGGTCGATCCACAGGGAGATGGTTGTATTTGAGTTCTTGCTTTAAACGAGTTAATGAAAGAATGTATAAGTGTGTTCAATTCTATCCTAAGTATTCGTATTTATGTTCAAGTAAGCTTGTTAGGGTTAAGGTTGGTTAGTAGAGTTAGGATTAGTCTTGTACTTTTCTTTTGCCATTCTTAAAATGATGTTGGGATAATCGAACGTAGCGAGGATTAGGAGGACATAGAAATGAGATTTTCGAGTTTAAGCAAGCTTTCCAACGCTAAATCCATTCCTAGTGCCCCCTGTCCTTCCGCTACGTGCGCTTATTTCCAACTCTAGGCCAAACACCCGCAACCATGTATCCAATTAAGTCATAAGTACATGTCGCGTTATAGTGCACCCAAAGGACTTCTTGATTTGGGTCACGGCTATATGTCATGTATAGCGCGACGGGGTTGCATCTGTTTGATCTAGGCTCGTTTCAAGATGTTCGGCGAAGAGAAGCGCAAGGGATTTTTCCGTCACTCATACTAACCTTCCTTAGCCCCTAACAAGTGTGGAATTATTCACACATTTAAATGAAAATAAAAACAAAACAAGAAGGAAGAAAAGAAAGAAAGGAAAAATACGGTTTTACAAAATGGTAGCAAGCTAACTACTTGGGCCCTCACCTAACCAAGGGACTCCGTAGAGTATCATGGATTGAAAATACGGTTAAGAAGAAAAGAGCAAGAAATAACAACAACTACTTAACAACAATAAATAAAGTTACACTAAGAATTAAAATAACAATACAAGAAATAAAGATACAAGTTAAATAAAACCCCTCATCTTCATTGATTTTCCACTCAAGAGCTCTCACTACACTTTCATGGAGAATAGATGAAGAAGAAGAAGAAGAAGATACAAACTAATCTACACTAAAATCTAATAAAGAAGAAGCATGCTGCAATGGCTCAAAACTGGAGTATTTATAGGAAGAGAGATGAAACCCTGGGGCCAAATTCTGAGCCCCAATGTACTCACCAAAATAACCCAAAATTTTCATCTGACTCCGAGTCAACTCGGCCGCGGAACCGCCGCGTAAATGGCCTATTGGCCGCGGTTCTGTGGCACTTTAGAAGAGTTGATTTGTCGTTTTTTGTGAGATTTCTTGTGTTGCTTTTTTCTTGTGTTTGACAGGTCCCAAATTGCAAATTGATTTCATAATTTCTTCAGATCTTCAACAGTCCAAAATGGCTTCACTTTTAATTCATTTGACCTTTATCTCCCTCGAGCTCCGCGCATCCATAGAATCTTGTGCTGCCCCTCTCGTGCTCTGTTCTTGTCCGAGACATTAATGACCACTGTTTTTCGTCTTATCTCTTGAACTGGTAAGCGGCACTGGACGGATGCGGATGACCGGAACCCGGCTTTTATCTGTCTGTGGCAGATGTTCTGGATTTTGGCATAACTGTGAAGATTTTGTATGATTTGCGTTATTTTGGACTAGAAACATGTAACCTGTAAATATGTAGCAAGCACGGATCAAAAGCACCTGCCTATAAACAAATGAGCAGAAGAATGGGCAGTATTAAATGCAATATTCTGGTATGAACATATCCGTCTCAGTGCAAGGCATCTATATTGATCCCTTATATATATATATATATATATATATATATATATATATATATATATATATATATATATATAATATCCGTAGAGAAATCATGTGTCAACTACCCTCAATCACTCATGCATCGATAACACATATATCTCCGGGCGACTCGTGTTTCTCCCTGCCTCAATCCCTCATGGATTGACCACACATATAAATATATCTCATGGATTCCCGGCTATACCCTTCGTGTCCGAATTATCTTTATCTTCTTTTATTCCTTTATATAAATATTCAATCTCTTAGGAATGATTTCATATCACATCACATCCATAGAAATATAAATCTCGTCAAAATCATACCCTTTTAGTCTGTGTGAATTAGGCATAGCACAGACGGGTAACATATCATAGCATAAGCCAGTAATATAAACGTAGCGATATATATATATATATATATATATATATATATATATATATATATATATATATATATATTAGTGTCCCATACCACTGAAGTATAATATCAACAATATATGACGTGTAGCGGAAATCATAATGCGTAGCTGAAATCACAAAGCGTAGCATAACGAATAAGGTAAATAAAACGCGAGCGAATGACATGTAAAGCAAGCGTAGCGTAAAAGAATAGTAAATGGGTAATTTATTCTAATATTCCCACTTATATGTTTTTAAAGTAGAACGAAACATTGTTTTAATATAAGGAGGCTACGATATTTTTTAAAACACACATATATACCCTTTTGAAATCCAAGTAGCACATCCTTTCATTATCACTTTTTAAAAATATGAAACAAATCATTGTTTTTAGAAAGTGGGCATTACCGACATATCAATAAAATCTCCCAAACGGGTAAAATAGTAAGACTCGGCGAGTCAAGTAAAAATGGGGCCATATCCGGCTAATCATCATCATCTATCCTCATCATATCATCCTGTACGGAATCTCACCTTGTACGATAACCATCAAATATTCCATTATCCCATATCACAATAATGATCGGTACAGATATCTAATCTACATACCCAAACACATAGTATAATTGGTACGGACATCAAGTCTACATATGCACATAACAATGTAATATCAACAGTACGGACGTCTAGTCACATACAAATATAGCACCGGGGTGAACATCCCGTTCACGCACCCGCTCCACGGTCGGTATGGACACCTCGTGTCTCATACGCGCACAGCGACTAGTACGGATTCCAAGTCTCGTACGCGCATCCAATATGAGTCGTTTATATATCGTTCTATTATAACGTTGATCTTACTACGATACGTAAGCATGGCAAATTCTACGTGACATGACAGTACTAATCATGTGTATAGTACTTGCTAGTCTGTGATCGTGCAATATGGCAATCATTAGTATTTGTGCTTGTGTTCTACCAAGTGTGTCTACAATACGCCTGCTAAGCGATACTAACGTAATATGCTAATTTACGAACAAGTCTAACGTACATGGCATGAATTCTAGGTAATTTCAATGATATAAAAAAAGATATGTTTCACGGGAGTGCTATACGCCATCCACCTGATTTCCCACTCGTAGATATAATATGCTCACTGTTTTTTATTGAGCTGGTCGTATCTTATGACCGTCTTACCCTTCTTCGTTGCCTCGTAGGTCTCCGCAATCAAACTTAGCATTCACATAACCATACGTGCATTTAAGAATTCAATTCGATATCGATATAATGAACAAACACCCATAGGTTTAAACCTATGACCAATCGTGAGCTATCCGTGTGCTAACTACCACGAATTAATCCCGGACTCTCTGTTCTAGTACAAAGAACGCATCAAGACTTCAAAATACGGATTATAAAGTTCAAAAACCGTAAAACATCGTCCAAAAGCTAAGTAAAATAACTCCAAATTTTGACTCGAGGATTCTGGGCTAATTTAGCATATAAAAGGGCATATATATTATATATAAGATCTACTGGCCAAACCCTAATATCTAGATAAAAAATTGGACCGCCAAAAAAATCTGTTTTATCGCAATTTGCGGCCTGACCTAGGAGTCAGGTTCTTGGTAGGGTCTCCTAGTAGTCTAAATAGGTCAAACCTATACGCAAAATATTTTCTAGAGATTCCAAACTACTTCAGATCTTGTTTGAATACTAAAATTTCATCAAAACTCCTAGTTTTTGAAAACTTAGCTAAAGTTTGAACTTTGAACACATGCAAAACTTTATAAAAGAAGGATTTTTACCAATATGAAGGGATAAAAGAGAAGCTCAAGCTTGTAGGATGAAGGTTTGATGAAGGCTTCACTTGAAGAAGTTTTGGTTGGCATCAAGGAGAGGATTTTTTGAGTTGATTTTTGTTGAGATTGAATTTGGTGAGTGAGAGAGTGTGTGAGTGTGATAGGGCAGTCATGAGAGTGAAAGGGGTTGTAGAGAATGAGGAGGAGAATGGGAGAGGAAAAGGAGATGGAGCAAGAAAGAATGGGAATGTATGGATGCCATGCTTTCATTTTCTCATTCTCACCAATAAGAAATACTACCAATTATTTTGACCATGCAATAAACCTAAATATATATGTAGGCATACTCCAAACAAAAAAAAAACCCAAATCATGTTAGAATGCTAGGTGACAACATTAACACAAATGAAGTGTTTACATGCCCAAACTAAATGCTTTACTATAAAAAGAAAATATTAGTTTTATCATGACAAAATTATGATAACCAGATCAATAATTGGTGTTAACATAACAAAACATATTATATTATTATTTTAAATTTCAAAATAATATTTCTCATTTTCTGAAATGTTACATGAATGGAATGCTTACTAGGGAAGGAAATATATATTTTATTACTTTTATAGATGATCACTCTCGTTTTACTTATGTTTATCTAATGAAGTCTAAGGATCAACCCTTTAATATGTTCAAATGTTTTAAATCTGAAATTAAAAATCAAAAGGGAAAGAAAATAAAGATCCTTAGAAGTGATAGAGGTGGAGAGTATTTTTCCACAGAATTTTCTTACTATTGTGAAGAAAATGGTATTATACATCAGTCTAGTGCACTTTACACCCCCACAACAAAACAGATTAGCAGAAAGGAAAAACAAGACACCAGTTGACATGTTAAATGCTGGACTGCCAATAAATTTATGGGGGGAAGCATTTACTTGCAGCATGTCACGTGCATAATAGAGTGCCCCCTCGGAAAACTCAAGTCTCTTCATATAAACTGTAACAACTGAGTCCAGTTCTACAAATTTCAGTTACCGTATGTGTAGTGTGTGGTATTTTTTCATGTATCTTGCTTGACTGTTACCGGTTGTGGTTTGCACCGACATGCCATTTTTCTGCATATTACAATTTAAGTCATCTTAAAATAAATTAAAAATAATTGACATGGCCTGCTTGACACCCCTGACCTTGTGGTAGCGTCCTTGCATCGTGTTCTCGTCCCGTTCAGTGAAACGGACGTGTTTGGACGGCTACGCGCACGTGCGTACGTCCGTTCTTGGGGGTATACTTTTTAATTATAAAATCCTTCATTTTAATTTTTGGAACCCGCCAGTAATTTTCGTTTTTCGAATTCTAATTTTTAGACCCGATCCGGGCGCAATTCTGAATTATTTTGTATCCCGCCAAATTTTTAATTATTTAATATTTTTGTACTTAACCTATTTTTCAGCGTGGGAAAATATAATTGGCTAAGTTGCAAATCTTTCTGCTTAGGAAATCACCTTTAAATTTTAGACTGTTATCAAATTTTTTAAACCTATAAAAATTATTCAAATAAATATTTTCGCTGAAGATCTCTCGTCCCAGATTAGAAAATCTTTATCAAAATTTCCCATAACCATTTTAACTCCACAACCAATCAAAACGTTTCCTTTAAACCCCTGGGCCCCACGAGACTCCCTCTCTCCTTTCCCTTTCTCTTCCTCTCTCTTCCTCTCTCTTCTTTCTCTCTCCTATCGCATTTTCTCTCTCCGCTCGCGAGTACTGTGCACTCTTCGATTCCCGTCACCGCGAGCGCGTTCTGGTCACCTCCCTTAAGCATCCTCTTCTTCTTCTTCTGTCTTCTTAAGGCCTCGCCACGAGAAACCCATGCAAGTTAAACCCTAACCCTATATTTTTTCCCTGCTCCTAAACCCTCGTCGACCACTCTGCATTCCCTCGTCACCCTCTACCCCAGCACCTCCTTCTCTTTCGTTCTCCTCCGAACGAACCCACTGCAACTTCTAATCGAGCACCTCTTTACACCTTCACCATCCCGTCGCCGCCGACTCCCTCATCCCGTCACCGCCGACTCCCTCATCCCGTCACCGCCGACTCCCTCATCCCGTCATCATCTTCTTTCTCTCCTCTGCTCTTTCTCGAGCACCGATCCTGCACGTACACCGCAACACAACCCCGATCAACTCCAAACCCTAGCACCCGAGGCCCTACCCTGTAACCCTAAGCGCTGCTGCCTTGCCGTCGTCTTGCCGGAGATCCTCTGCCGACGACGTCAAACCTTGCAATCGCATCCCAGCCATCTCCCAAACCCCAGTAAGCAACCCCTCCTTCTCAGTCCTTGCTCCTTCTTCTTCCTATGCTTCTTCTGTTAAATTTCACTTTTCTGTATCTTTTTTATATATATAAAAGGGGTATCTCTGTAAATCTTCGGAGCTCCGTCGACACCTCACCGACGACGCTGTCGCCTCTTCACCATCCACAGTGAGTATCCTTCCCTCTCCTCCATACTCCTTCTCTTCTCCTTTCTTTTATACCATACAGTCTTGAAATTCTTGATGTTAATTGTTTCTGTGTTTGCCGGAATCCGGCGATGCCAACGACGTTTCCCGACGACCCAGTGAGGACCCCTGACCCGTATGACTCCACTGTTCGTCGTTTGGGTTCATTCCGTGAACCGTGCACGCGTCGCGATTTTTCCCCGCCGACGTGTAACGTTCCGTTTTCCGTTTCGCGACCCGTCGAGGCAAGTGAAACTTGCTACATGCTATTTTAAACTATTCATATGCTAAATTACTTATTTCCTGTTAAATCTCTAATTAGAATCGAAAGAAACGGATTTCAAGTTAACCGTACAAGGTTCCGTTACACATTTTTATGATTCCGAACGTGAAACTTAATCTTGCATCTGATTATTTACATCTAACAATCACCTGTACATGATAGATCATATTTTTTTATTTCTATGATACCCTTTTTCCAGTTTAGCCTATTAGACATCCATGTGCAACTGTAACCGGTCTAATTACAACTGCCTTCATTAAACAGATTATACATGTAGCCGCATCCATATTTATTAACCTGTTTTCAGCATTTACATCTATCATACTGTATGCACATTATGCTGACACTGTCTGTTAAACACAATTGATAACTGTACTGCTAAATAAATAAAATCTGCTTTATTGCTTAACTCATTGCTTAGATCATGTTGTTGATAACCATGCTTGATTATTATAACCCTGATTATGCTAGCTGAGTATGAGCACACCCATGATATCGTTTACACCTTGACCCGACATGGTACCGTACTCTACTGACTTGACCTGATGTACCATGACTTGACCCATTACATGATCTGGTGTCTAATGCCAACAAACCTGACATGTAGTCCTCACGGACCGTTCCAGTTATCTATCCAGACAAACATGCTCTTACCTGACCCTGTGTTGGCATTAGTTATTGATTACTGAATACCTGACTTGACATACACATATAACTTGGGGGTATGGGGAAATCAATGGTGAAACCTGACTTGTAACTCAACAGTTCGATACTTGTTCTGATCAGTTTTAGAGGCTAGGCCAGCCTTGGGATGATGCTGCTGACATCATTCATCTATACATATTCCTGTTTTAGTGCCTAGCGGCATGTCTCGGATTCAGCCCGAGAATCTGGACCGTGGTCCCGGGTATGCACGGGATACTATTGAGTTACATCGATGATTCAACAAATTAATTTCAAAGACTTTGGAGTAGAAAACCCAATATAACAGTTTAGTTTACTCACTGCACACTACCCTGCACTGCCTGATTTATATTACTGTTACACCTGCTTTTCATTCATATTTATAATTGCATTGCCTGTTACTCTGTTCATATTTTATCACTTGATGACATGACGCGCTGACGTCTGGGTTTTGCATGGCCCAGATTCTGTACCATTGCTGCAGTCTGAGCAGGAGTACTTCAGCCAGCAGGCTGAGCTGTGAGGTGTCAGCAGTAGTTAGTTCTTTTATTTCCTGCATTTTATTCCTGATGTGAGCCCGTATTATGGGACATACATTCCAGTTAATTGTATTGGATCTTTTGCTTCTGCACTTTTATTATTCTTGACTCATGTTATCTTGGCTTATGGACATGTTTTAGATAGTTTTATTTTGTTCTTGATATCTCTACAGCCGTAATGTGACTGTGGATGGATTCTTCCTACCCACAGGTAGCATGGTTGGCTATGTCACGTGCCCAATTTAGCGTACTCTGGGAAGCGGGGCGTGACATAAACTATGGAAAGAAAGAAAACCATATCTGAATCATTCCAGAGTTTGGGGCTATCTGGTATTTTATAGAATTCCAGATCTTAAAAGAACAAAGTTAGGATCAAGAGTTTTAAAAAGTGTTTTCATAGGCTATGCAGAAAATTCCAAAGCATATAGATTGTTGGAATTGGATTCCAATGTGATTGTGGAATCAAAAGATTTAGAATTTATCGAAGATAAATTTATAAATGATTCCAAAATCTCCGTGGAGCTATTCAAACACAAGAAAATAACACTAATTTTGGTTCTTCTTCTAACAATAAAAGGAACTCTCCTGAACCTCTTCCTGAACCAAGGAGGAGTCAAAGGGTTAGAAGAGAGAAGAATTTGGCTCCAGATTTTATTTCTTCACAAGCAATAGTCTTTCTTGTTGAAGGAAGTACAGATATTGTACACAAAAAAGATACCCACTTTACTAAAAGAAGATCCAAAATCATTTGGTGAAGTAATGACATCAAGAGATGTTGCTTTCTGGAAGGAGATAATAAACGATAAAATGGACTCTATTTTATCAAGTAACACTTGGGTGTTGACAGACTTGCCTCCAGCATCAAAACCCATTGGGTGTAAGTGGGTATTCAAGAAAAAGCACGGCACAGATGGATCCATTCAAACTTTCAAGGCCAGATTAGTGGCTAAAAGATTTAGACAGAAAGAAGGGATTGATTATTTTGACAAATACGCACTTGTGGTTAGGATAATGTCCATTAGAATGTTGTTATCAATAGCCTCAATTTACAATTTATTTGTGCACCAAATGGACGTTAAAACATCTTTTTTAAACAGTGACCTCGACGAGGAAGTTAACATAGAACAGCTGAAGGGTTTGTTGTACCAGGCAATGAAAAGAAAGTTTGCAAGTTTGATTCTGTAATTTTGTCCCATGAGTTTAAGCATAATAATGCAGACAAATGTATTTACTCCAAATTCACAAGTGAATATAATGTTATAATTTGTCTCTATGTTGATGATATGCTTATTATTGGGATAAATATGTTTGGTGTGTGATTGAAATTAAGAAGTATCTATCTTCTGAATTTAAAATGAAAGATTTAGACGAAATAGATATTATCTTAGGTATTAAATTAAAGAAACATAGTAGGGGTAATGCTTTGTGTCAATCTTATTACATTGGCAAAATATTAAACAAGTTTAAATACTTGAAAATCAAAGAAGCAAATACACCCTATGATGTATCATACAAGTTGACTGAAAATTCTGGAAGAGCAGTTTCTCAACTAGAATTTACTAGTGCTATTTGCAGTCTCATGTATGTCACGCACTGCACTATGCCAGATATTGCTTTTGCAACATGCACACTTTCTAAATTTACAGGTAATCCCGATGTTGCACATTGGAAAGGTATAGAAAGAGTTCTTTGATATCTCAAATGAACTATAAATTTGGAACTTTTCTATGATAATTATTCCGCGGTGCTAGAAGGATTTACTGATACTAGTTGGATAACTAGTGCGGGTGACAATAAGTCAACATCCGAGTGGGTATTCACACTTGGAGGGGGAGCTGTTTCTTGGGCTTCAAAGAAACAGACATGCATTACTCATTTTACTATAGAATCAGAGTTTGTTGCATTAGCGGCAGTGGGTAAAGAGGCAGAATGGCTGAGAAATTTATTATTAGATATAGAGTTATGGCCACAACCAATACCAGCCATCTCTTTGCGCTCGCTGTGACAGTCAAGAAATTATGTCTTGTGCTTTTACTAAAGTTTACAACGGAAAATCGAGACATATAAGCTTAAGAAATGAATATATCAGAAAATTGATAACAGATGGAATAATCACAATTACATATATAAAATCAAGTGAAAACTTGGTTAGCCCATTTACAAAGGGACTTTAGAGAGATTTCGTAAAAAGTATAACAACTGAAATGGGTCTAAGGTCTTTCTTATAAATCACCGGTATTAGGAACCCAACCTTTTCTCCAATTCTACTACTGATTAAAAGGTTCAATGGCTAATAACAAATTGCTAATGAATGATTAGTAACTGTTACGTTTTGGAGGTTGAATTTAATCTCTTAATGAAGTAAAAGGTTGCTCAAAGTACCATGGACAGATATAAGGAACTTCACCTATATGAACATTAGAAGTAGTGCCGCTTCTATCAAAAATTGGAATTGAATTTTTGGACATGTTCATGAAATTACTAGGAGGAAACACATGGCCATGACGGTGCTAAAGTTTTCGGTGAACTTCTAAGTGAGATTGGATATTAGCTTGTGTGCAGTATTTCCGGTTTTATCAAAAAATCATGGTTCAAGCATTCAACCACCAATGATTTAGTTAAAACCCTGATTTATTTGCACTAATGGAATGTCAAATCGAAAGATATCTTCTCTTATGCATGGAACTATCACCATTTTAGTATTTCTTACCATTTGACAAACTAAGTGGAGGATTGTTGAATTTATTAGTTTGTTAAATAGAAAAAATGAGAGAGACGGATAAAGTGGATTTTTTTAATCCATGAAAAGATGTATTTATGCCAACAATCATATTGTTTGGAAGAGTTGCTTTTTTGAATTGAAAGGGTGCATTTATGGCAACAGTCATATTGTTTGGAAGAGTTATCTTTTAGTGAATATATTGGATTGAAAGGATGCCATGAAAATGTGCTTTTATGCATATTTAAATGTGTACCAGGAACAATTACAAATCACATTTTCCTTCAGAAACATGTGCTCTATCTTAGAGGTGATTTGCTACAAACCCATCAGCAAGCTCTTTCGAGTGGAGACAAATATCACCTTAAGGATAGTAATATCATGATTCAAAGTAGCAATTCAATTCCACTTATATTGTCAAAAATTCAACATGTACAAAGCTAGTTTTTTTTTGGCACTGGCCCGTAAGCCTTAGTCTAAACACACACCACACACAACAACACCCACCCACAAGCACACAATAAACACGCACCCACGAGGCCCACAAACTTGCCTCGAAAACCTTAATTTTTGTGGTCACTTCCTCTCTTGAGGTTTCTGCGGTTCAAATCCCGCACTCTCCCAAGAGGGGAAGTGCCCATACCAACTAAGCTAGTGCTCATTGGTAAGAATGAGGGTTTATTTTGCTGGTTACTTAGGCTCCATCAAAAGCAATATCATTTATAGATTTCCACCAAAATCATATATCTTCCGGCATGGTTGTAGTCATGGTTGTTCATGAGAAGTAATTCTTGTTCTTTACTTTTTTGAATTCTTATTTTTTATTTGAGAAAAAGCGACTAATAGTAAATTCAGGTAATTAAATCAAAATCCAGCTCTATACACATAATTTAAATTCCATTCATCCTTCATCCATCATGCAACTGATTCGTGTGTTGCTACCGCTTACATCTAACTAATGACTATCAAATAAATGTACAGTGTCCCTAAATATAAAATATTTATAGTAAACCCCCCACATCAAATCTCTCAGAATATAGGAATGTTGGTAGATCCAAATAAAACCCGTTTCAAATATCTAGCATATTTCTTAAGGAGAAGAAACATCATTATATCACATATTGTGGCATGGTTCGATCGAAAATTGAATTAATTACTACCTCTATTCAATTTAAGTGTAGATTTTTTTTATTTCTTTTTGTTATATTATAAGTGTCTATTTACAATATCAATACTAATTTTTTATGTTATAAATACAAATTTAAATTTTGATTCCTATCATAACCTCTTAATCCGGATCGTCTCTGTAGGAACCAAATAAGAAGCATATCGCGACAACTGGGTGAACTGAAGGTCATACTCGGCTACCGTCATGTCCGGAGTCTTGCGTAAAGACTCGAAACTATGCGCTCGGACGTCTCTGACGCTCTTGAGTAGAAATTGGGCTAGGAAGACCTTCGAAAACTCGTCTCAAGTCATAGAAGGAAGGCTCACCGCTTGACCTCTGTCAACCGAATCGCACCAGGTCTGAGCATTACCCTCTAACTGAAAACTGGCTAACTCCACTGATCTCGTATCGGAGCATCTCATCATACGAAATATCCTCTCCAAACTGTCGAGGAAAGACAACGGATCCTCTGACGCATCCACGCTAGTAAACACCGGAGGCTTCAGCCTCAAGAAATCGGGAAGCGACACATCTAACGTCCCAATCACCGGAGGTATAACTTATCTCTGAGTACCGTGTTGTACCAAAATCTCTGTAGCTGGCTGTGCAACGACAGGTGTAACGACTCTGAAATTCCTGTACAGAAATTTCTTGTATTTCACAGTAAAGAGGTATTTCAACCTGTGTAAGAGTTAAAAGTTATTTTTGTCAAATAAAAGTAAGAAGCAACTTGTAACTCATTGGTAAAGCCTTTATACTGTTGTGACATAGCCTGTGTATTCGATTCCCACCAGACCCAATTATTTTTCGGATTTTTTCTTTTTAATTTTTCGGAAGCCCAAGACTCTTCAATTCACTATTTAACACCCTTTTAATGCATTTTAATCAAAAATTTTAATTCCCAAACCCTAATTCTTCACTATAAATACCACCACATGCCTTACCTCCCCTCTATTTTGAAATTTTTTAGCAAAACCATCTCAAAAGTTTCTAAGTGCAAGTGGGGTCAAGTAGAGTTAGCAATCAAGCTCCTTCCATCGAAGATCGAAGTCGTTTCCGGAGCTTCCACGACGCCACGAAGCCCCCTCCTTTTTCCTTACTCCCTTCTCGAAGTTATAAAGCCATAAGTCCCTCTCATCTCTTCTTCTTTTTATTTCAAATCATCTTCTAAAAATATATCGGTAAAGTGGAGTTATCTCCGATACATTTTTTTTAGAACTTGGAACTTCATTTTCCTTAATACATAGCTCAAACTAACTTTACCATCCTACTTGTAACTTTGGTTACAATATTTAAGCTTTGAGTTTGATCAAAAATTTTATGTGAAACTATCATATAACGAACTTTTCATTAAAATACCTTGAACTTTAGTATAAACCTTATTTTGATCATTGTTAAATACTTTTAAGAAAACTTCACGGGGTAATGACCTACCCCACACGATGTCACGACCCGGAATGGGAACGTGACCGGCACTTGAATCACGTGAAGTCTATATGACCCCACCGTAATCCAAGTAAGCCGAAAGCCCAGAAATCTAAAGTTTTTTAGGAAAATAATGGAGGTGAAGTTTTGAAATAAAGGTGTAACGTGATCAAGTTCTTTCTTTAAAAGCATAAATAATGGTATATGAAAATACAAGTGGGTTGTATACTATCTTTGAAAACATTTTCGTCATTGAAATTTTGGGCAGCACATCCTTTATAAATTTTAATCCAAAACCAATACACCACAGCAAATAATATAGGCATCCCCAGGGGGGAGCTAGCTCTTCGCCAATTGGCGGAATAATAACCACGCAATATAAAAATATACGACTCCCAAGGTGAAGATCAATCACAGAAAGAAAATAAAGAAGACCAAGACATCATCAAGCTCAAAATAAAGAACAATACACCCATCTCGCTCTAAATATCAAAGAATATACAAGTCTGGTGTCTAGATCTACCAAATATACATGGTATGGTTGATGGAGCTTTTAACTAGATACAACTGAAAATAATATATACAAAAGGTGGTCACGATCTAAGTGTACCACACCTACCAATGCAAATCACCCAGAAAAAAGCTGTGTGCCAACAAACCGCTACTGATCCGAGCGGTCGATCTTGCAAGAAAACTATGGCACAATGGGGGTGTGTTGCCAACTCGTGAGTAGAAAATATCAGCAGGTAGAAATCGAATGTATAATGATCTTCTAGGTCATACTGTAACATAAAAATAATACTGTATGGTATCTAGGATGATCGTGTATACATATATGTAATGATAACAAAATCGTGCCAGTATCAGTATATAATACCAAGTCATCTGTGTCATATGTAAATGTATACGTGTATCATCCAACGTGTGTCCATTAACGATACATCAAATCATCATGAAACCTTAGTGTCCAGCATCGACACTCGAAAATATCATAAAACCCGTGTCCAGCATCGACACGTAAATCCTCATATCTTACGTACCGTCTCATCGGATTGGCCTCATATCCATCTGTCTCAATCGCTCCGGTTGGTATCCTCCGGATATCCGCCGAGTCCAATACCATCACCGGTAGGTAGTATTCCCCTGTCGGGCTCAACGTCTCTCCATACGATCTTCTTGCCCTGGGGTATCGTACCGGGTTCACCATGTACCCGCAGACGGTGCCTCCTTTCTCCTCGAATCGGGTATACATATAACTCACAACCGAGAAAACTCATAATGGACGTCGAAATATCATATAAAGAGAAACCGCGTTTTTAAAACAATTATAAAACTTTAAAAATATATCTGCGGTTCTCAAATCAAACAATCTCATGAAAACCAAATCTCATAATCATATAACCATGATAGAACAGTAAATACAAGCACGGAACAATACTGTAAGGTATAACCGATATTTTCATATAAGCATGTCGTGTAACTGGGTAAGAAGTGCAATATCTAAACTAGCATGTGCGGTAATAAGTACTGAGCAATAACTATAATTCTACAATTTAAGAAACAATACAGCGATATAGCAGTTTCTAATGTGTAAGTGGCATGGCAATTACTGATGATGAGTGTGTGATCCAGCGAGTATGTGTACGTGCAACATGAGCATCATCGGTAATGGTGCATGTGTCCTAGCATACGAAGTCATATAAAGATAAACACAGGGAAACGTAACGCGAACAGTATAAAATACGTAACCGCATATGAACCATACAGTTACAGCTTAAATAATACGAATCGTTGTTTTTGAAAATGGGGGCTACGGTGTTCTAAAGAAAAAGATACCATTTGAAAATCTGTAGCGTCTCTTGAGCTTGTCATTTAAAAGTGCATACGATTTGTTATTTTTGAAAATAGGTATGGTTCCGAATATATATATGTGTATATATATATATATCCTAATATCTACTTAAGTGATCTTAATCAATATTTCTTAAGTCGATATATATGTGTCGGCGATTCATGCTCATCATATCACGTACGGTATAATCCATCGTACGGTATCATCAAATCAAAGTAAGGATCTATGGTCCTGTACATAATATCGCGTACGGTATAATCTATCATACGGTATCATTAAATCAAAGTAAGGATTTATCGTCTTGTACATAATATTGCATACGGTATAATCCATCGTACGGTATCATCAAATCAGAGTAAGGATCTATCGTCCTGTACATAATATCGTGTACGGTATAATCTATCGTACGGTATCATCAAATCAAAGTATGGATCTTTGGTCATGTACATCATATTATCTCATATTCTCATATATATATATATATATATATATATATATATATATATATATATATATATCTCATATCTTAGCATATGTATATATATATATATATCGCCTCACATCCTCATATCAAACCTATCGACTCGTGTCATTTTATTCCATCACATTCTCATCTCATCATATCATCTCGTAATTATCATTATGGTTATATCCGTATGTATATAAGTGTATGTATCTATATACATAATACATCTCTAATCTCCTAGTACTATGGTTGCGGGGGTACTATACGACATCCACCCGACTTTCCTCGTAGATATACATCTACGCACCTACTATCCTTGCTCTATCCGAAGTCGATGAACGCATTGCTTTCCTTCGTCGTCCCGGAAGTCTACGCAAAAGTACCTACAAATCAATGCATATCGTAATGAAATCAAAATCAAATCTGAAAACCGATACGGCAAGCGAAACGTACATAGGTTAGAACCCATGGTCCACGCATGCAAGAACAACCAAACAACCCCCGACGTTGACGTACAAACGTCAAACGACTAAGTAAAAACTCAAATATCAAAACTCAAGTTTTCAAAAGCTACAAAACGAAATCAGCAACTTAGAAAAACACTTCCAGATTCTACTTAGGGTGAAACTATGACATTTTGCATATAGGATAGGTCTATTCATCATATATGCGTGCTATAGAACCAAAACCAAACCCTAACTCAAAGGTCAGGCCGCAAATTGCGACCATGGGAAATAAATTGGCGGCCAAGTGTGGGAGTTGGGGGCTCGGGTTTCTATGGTATCTTCCAAATAGCCTGCACATCCTACTGTATCTGCAAAATATTTTTCAGAGTTCTCGAACCATTGCAGATTCTATTTGATCACCACAATTCAATAAAAACCCGATATCAGAAAATTCTAAGTTCGTCGAATCCCAGAATTTCTCCACTATATCACCCTCACTTATGACTAGAGGTCTTGCAAGCACTCCCTAAACCCTCTACCAAGCATTACTATAAGTTTTACCACCTAATCCTTATCCTAGAATTTTCCAAATTCACTAATCATGCACTTTTGAGCTCTAAACACATGTAGGAGGTTAAGAGACTTAATAACTTGATAAGAAGTGGATGTTTTATCTTATGGAGCAACTGAAGAAAATTCCAAGATGGCCCGAGATGCTCAAAACTGAAACTTGATCACTCCATGAGGTGTAGGATGAGGTGAGGAACAAGTTTAGTGAAGGTAAAGTGTGGTTTTGATGAGATTTTAGGGGTAGTTTCATGGTGATAGAGGGTGGTGGAGATGAAGAAAGAGAAGGAGATGAAGAAAACAAGTGGGGAAAACTATCATGGTTGAAGCAACCATACTCTCTCTCTCTCTCTCACTCTATCTCCTCATAAATCATGGTCACATCATGTCTCCTCTCCTTTTTCCTTTTTCTTTTCTTAAAAAAAACAAAAACAAAACCATCCTAAACACAAATGAGAGGTTACATGTCATGATACATAAATATGGTTTTAACAAAAATAAACTTGATTCAAGGCACAATTAGGCAAACACTAATTAAGCTTAACATTGACTTGTATGGAAATAAATATATTTTAATTTATTAAGCCCAAATCAAATGAATGCTTTCATAATTAATAATTCATATTAATTTCCAAATATTTTCCAAAATATAGGTATATAATTATACCATTTTACTAAAACTTATTTCCATACTTGCATAATATTCATAAAATTTATTATTTAAATCCCAAAAATATTATTTTCTATTTTCTAAAATGTTACACACGCACACTATGGTTCCATAGAACGGTACTCTAAACATACGACTAATTTAAAGAATAAATTTTTCATTAAAATACCACACCTTTTCAAAACGAATTTTTTTAATCGGTATTTTGAAATTCTTGGCAATTACGTCTCTACAATACGCGCTAATGGATGGTGTGGAGTATCGCACGTCCTTGGGATAGTAAACCGAGATGCAGAACTCTTCACGGAGTATTCGGTCTCGAAAGGAAATAAAAATACGGTTTTTAAGAAATACGACTTTTCTAAACAAAACTAAATTTTGGAAAAATTATATAAAACTATGAATCCGTATTTTCAATAAAAACATAATATGAAACTATATTTTTTAAAATGAAAGATTAGAATTTTAATAAAATACCATCAAGTTACCAAAAGATCTAGTTTTCAATAAAATACCACAAACATTAAAAAAAGGCTAAGTTTCATCACCAAAATACCATTTAAATTAAAATCCATGTTCATAAAAGCCCTAAATATTATAATTCACTCTCGAAATTTATTTTTAAACTATATTAAAGTATTTTTACATAACACCCCCTCAAGATATACAAAACAATATTTTAAGAACTCTAGTTTAATATAGGCTTAAGCGGGATCATTTCTCTTGAGCCCCAGGGAGCTGGAGAAAGTGAGTGCTTGCCTATTAAGGTTAGAAAACTTAACGGAGTTATCAATGGCAATTATCTTGGAAAAAGACACAAATCTTGCCGTCCATGTGCAGCAGTTGCCGATTACTCCCGAACCTAAGAAAAATTCAAGAGTTAAATCTGTTCACAAGTTTCTGACTCCAACAGGAATCCACCTTCGACCCAGAATCCAAAATCAAATGCGAACTTGTATACTTGATCATGAACTTGAATACTCTAATTCAAATATCAAACTCAAACTTGCATACTTGACTCGACTTGACTGAACCATGGTTATAACTTGACATGAATATCTGAAGACATGCTTATATCTTGAGCATGAACCTGTACATTTTATATCCATAGATTTAGCCAAGACCTATAATCTTAATCTGTACAATACATATACACGGGGATAAAGGGGTAGATTGGTATGGAACGTATATCGTGGCACTAGAGGTCACTTTAAAAGACACCTGCATGAATTCACGTGCCGTTGTCCCGTAGGTTATGACGGGGCCCTGTACTACAAGTTACCATAGTCCACGGGGTAAGATGGACTCCTCTCATATATATGAATACCTTCTTTATCAAACTACAAACAACCACGTTAGAATAACTATCTTATACTAGTGAATGATCATATACAATTTTACCCGTCCTCTGTTCATTTGGTTTCTATTCACATTATATACTGTCTTCCTTTATTTTTGGGACTTACTGAGCACTAGTTCGTTGACGACATTCCTTTCTGTTTTCTTTCTTTTGGAATGTTTGTCAGGTGGACTTGGACCAATTTGCAGCTCAGCTTGACTACTAGTTCTTTCTGCACTTACTTTCACCATTGTTTAGGCATTTGCTTTATATATTGTATCTTTTATTTCGACAGTTGTATATAAAGTTGAATGTAAATAAATTTGATTTTTCATTTTATTACTCTTGTCATTCTTATTCATTTTTATATTGCTTAATTATACTTAATGTATTTATTTTCATAGTAAATACATTGCGGGCTTGCCACGTCACCGTTTCCGTCTATTAGGAAGCGGGGCGTGACAGGTTTTGTTGGTGGCTTATGCAGGTCAGTTTTGTATGAAGTCTTAAGCAATATATCAAAAGAATTATAAGAATCAGCAACTATACATTCTTTGCATTTCAAATTTCTTGAATCTATCATAATCTGTCTTTTTTATCAAGGCGATGAAATCGCTAAACAACACCAGCACCAACGTCAATGGCAATACACCACCATCTAACTTACCACCTCCCCCTACCATTGCTGCTCCAATCAACGAACAGACGGTGCTTTTAGAAGCCATCAAAACTCTTCTGGAGGGTCAGCAGCAGCAGACTGCTATCTTTATGAACCGTTCCGAAGCCGAAGCATATGGAGTGAAGCAATTTCGTGCGTTGCATCCAAGGAACTTTTCAGGGAAAGAGAGTCCTCTTGAGGCTGAAGAATGGGTTCAGAGTAGAGAGGACGACCTTGCCACAACACAGGTACCAGACATAGTTTGGGTTCGCGTGGCTAAGCTCCAGCTCACCGACAACGCAAGAGTCTGGTGGAAAGCCGAGGAAAGCCGTCTCACACAACGCATAAAGTGGAAGAAGTTCTGCGATCTGTTCGATGTGAAGTTCTTCCCCGAGACTGCCTGTTTTGAGATGGAACAATAGTTCATCTACCTGCAACAAGGCTCTATGCGGGTAAAATCAGTGGATGAATGTGATGCCGAATTCATCATGCTTAGCAAGTAAAGAATTCGTATCAAATTCTGTTCTGTAAGACACATCACTATCCTGACATCAACATCTTATCAGGTTCGCGGCACACTTGATCCCGACCGATGAGATTCGGGCTAGACGATTCCAACAGGGCTTAGACCCGGAGACTCAGGCGACTATCCAACTCATGAACTCGCCTTGAAGGCAACACGTCGTTATAAAGTTGTGGTCAAGAAGAAGGGTAATCCCCAAACAGCCGGAATCAAACGCCCTACTACATAGATGATAGGAGAAGCCTCTTCTAGGCCGATTTTACACCCAAGAGGCTAGGAGGATCATTTAACCGATCCATTCCAGATTTCTGTTTTTACTGCAAGAGAATTGGACATGTGGCGAAGGACTGCAGGCGTGCAAATGGCCTGCGTTTAATTTGTGGCGCATCTACACACGCTATAGGAGCATGCCCATATCGTATTAACACAGCACCAACACCCAGGCCCGCAATTACAGCTCCTCAAAGGCCAGCCATTCAGGCACCTGCACCTCGCCTAGGTCTTCCTGCACCAGCTCCACATGGACCATCTGCACAGCCTCATCATCAATTCCACCAGGCACAGAGAAACGTGCCTTAAAGGTAAAGGAATGTGCCTCTGGCAAGGAGGAATGTACCGAGACGACATGCTTTTACAATGACGGTCAAGGAGGCCGAAGCCACAGGACAAGTCATCACTGGTAAATTCCCCCATCCTTTCAACCTTTCAATTCTTGTGTATCGTTATACTTTTCCTATATCTGAACACGATCTCACACAATTTAGGTACTATACTAGTAGCCACCCTTCCTGTACTCGCACTTTTTGACACTGGAGCTTCACACTGCTTCATGTCACAACGATTCGTGAGAACGCACGCGATTCTCATGAAGCCACTCATTTCAAGCTAGAATGTCAGTTCCGAGAATGGAGTCTTGAAGGTAATTTTGGGGTATGATCAGTGCCCAGTTATAGTTTGCGGTCGAGAATTTTACGCAAATTTCAAAGTACTGGGCATACCAAATTTCGATATTGTGTTGGGAATGGATTGGCCGGGAGTATTCTATACTACTATTGACTGCCGTCAAAGGAGGGTAGTATTTAAGATACCGGATCACCCAGTCTTCTATTTCAAAAGTGGAGATAGAACCTTGGAACCAGGAAACTACCGTGCTAAACCAAACAATGCAAAAGTGTTCTCTCTACCTACAGAACAAGAAAATCCTGAAGTAGTTCGAGAGTCCGAGAACGTGTTCCCTAAAGACATATCAAGTTTGCCTACCGATCGATCTCTTGAGTTTAGTATTGATTTACAACCTGGTGCACAACCTGTAATCAAAACTCCATACCGATTAAGTCCGGAGGGATTGAAGGAGATCCGTATTCAGTTGGATGAACTTCTGAAGAAAGGTTGGATCCGGCCCAGTACTTCAAATTGGGGATCTCCGGTGTTACTCGTGAAGAAGAAGGAAGGTTCATACAGGATGTGTGTGGATTATCGAGCTCTAAACGAAGTGATGATTAAGAACAAGTATCCACTACCGCGCATCGATGACCTTTTCGATCAGTTAAGTGGTTCTTGTGTCTTTTCAAAACTAGATCTTCGTTCGGGTTACCATCAGGTGAAGGTCAAGGATTCCGACATTCCGAAGATGGCGTTTACGACTCGTTATGGTCATTATAAATATCTCGTAATGCTATTTGGAGTGACCAATGCACCTGCCATCTTTATGAACCTGATGAACCAAGTTTTCCGAGAGTACTTAGTCAGGTTCATTGTCATCTTCATCAACGACATCCTGGTATATTCAAAGAATCGGAAGGAATACGCCGAGCACTTACGCATTGTCCTGGAGAGATTACGACAAAACCAGCTCTACACCAAGTACAGAAAGTGTGAATTTTGGCTAGATCAAGTCGGATTTCTCGGATATATTTTTTCAGGAGAAGGAATCTCGGTGGATCCAGCTAAGGTGTCAGCTGTCAGCGAGTGGTCGACACCAAAGACGGTGAAAGTTATAAGAAGTTTCTTGGGATTAGTAGGATACTACCGACGATTCATTGAAGTCTTCTTAAAGATCGCAGCACCCTTGACCAAGCTCACACATAAAGATGAAGCATTCATGTGGTCAAAAGCATGTGAAAAGGCTTTTGCAGAACTCAAGTCGAGCTTAACCTCTACTCCTATCCTTATAATACCGGATCAATCTGGCGGATTCGTCGTGCATTATGATGCATCCGGTAAAGGATTAGGATGTATTCTACACCAGCATGAAAAGGTTGTGGCTTTTGCGTCAAGACAAGAAAAGGTTCATGAGCGCAACTATCCAACACATGATCTGGAATTTGCAGCCGTCATCTTCGCACTCAAGATTTGGCGCCACTATCTCTTGGGAGATCGAGTAGATATATACACTGACCATAAAAGTCTGAAGTATGTATTTACTCAGAAGGAACTCAACATGTGGCAGAGAATATGGCTAGAACTCATGGCGGACTTTGACATCAACCTACAGTATCATCCTGAAAAAGTGAACGTAGTTCCCGATACCCTTAGTTGCCAGCCATTAGCAATGAACCTCACCGCTCAGTGGAAGCTACAACAAGAACTGCATGGATTGGAGATTAAAGTAGTTTTTCCAGGTAACACTTTATCTTTGATAAACTTACTAGTCCAATCCACTCTTGTCAATCAGATCAAGGCAGCTCAAGAAAATGATGCCAAGCAACAAAAGATCCGAGAATAAGTAGAAAGTGGACTACGAACAGACTTCATCATTCATGATGATGGATCCTTGCGATATGGAAGCCGTTTATGCGTACCAATCGGACCTGTTCGAGAAGATTTGATGAAAAAACTCACAGCTCTCTGTATTCGGTACACCCCGATAGTACTAAGATGTAAAAGGATCTACGGAAACACTACTGGTGGCATGGAATGAAGCGCGAAGTATCAAGGAGCGTAACCAAGTGTTTGGTGTGTCAGCAAGTGAAGGTCAAACATCACAGAACTGCTGGTCTACTTCAGCCGTTACCAATCCCAGAATGGAAATGGTAGCACATTACCATGGACTTTGTGACTGCTCTCCCTTGCAGCATGAAGGGTAACAACGCAATTTGGGTTATTGTGGATCAACTCACCAAGTCGGCTCACTTTATTCCATTCAGAGTTGGCCAGTCAACTGAGAATATAGCAAAGAAGCACATGGAGGTGAGTATAAATCTAAAGTAATATTTAAATCTTTAAAATGTACCATATTTGATACCCATAAACGCATGCAGGAGATTGTGAGATTACATGGAGTAACTGTTTGCATCGTCTCCGATCATGATACAAGATTCTGATCACAGTTCTGGCAGAGTCTGTAAGCTAGCCTGGGAACGAGTCTGAATTTCAGCACGGCGTATCATCCACAAACAGACGGACAGTTCTAGCAAACAATTCAGATTCTGGAAGACATGCTAAGAGCCTGTATGTTAGACTTCAGAGGTTCGTGGTAAGATCACCTACACTTTATCGAGTTTTTATACAACAACAGCTATCAGGAAAGTATTGGGATGGCACCCTTCCCAGCACTCTATGGATGGAAATGCCATTCCCCATTGAGTTGAGACGATGTTGGAGATCGTGAACTCCTTGGACCAGAGATGATCGTGGCAACGCGGTTTGCACGATCAGGGAAACGATACGAATAGCCTAAGACTGATAGAAGTATTGGGCAGATGCAAAGAGTCGACATCTGGAGTTCTAACCTGGAGACCATGTATTCCTGAAGATCTCTCTAAACAGAGAAGTGATACGTTTTGGCAAAATGGGTAAGTTAAGTCAAAGATACATATGACCGTTCGACATACTCGAATGAGTTGGAGAAGTGGTATACCGTTTAGCACTACTACCCTCATTGGAAGGAGTACACAACGTGCTCCATATATCCCAGCTATGACGATATGTGAGCGACCCCAGCCACATACATGATCACTCAGAGCTTACTGTACAAACCGACCTAACCTGCGAGCAATAACCAGTTGAGATCCTGGACCGAAAGGTGAAAACATTACGGAATAAGGAGATAAACTTAGTCCGAGTAATGTGGAGAAAGGATTCGCCAAGAGAATCAACTTGGGAAAGAGAAGAAAATATACGTACACGATACCCTTATCTTTTTGAAAATTAGTCTCTATGTAATTGTAAAATTCAAGGACGAAATTTTTATAAGGAGGGTAGAATATAACGACTCTGAAATTCATGTACAGAAATTTCTTGTATTTCACAGTAAAGGGATATTTTAGCCTGTGTAAGAGTTAAAAGTTATTTTTGTTATATAAAAGCAAGAAGCAACTTGTAGCTCACTGGTAAAGCCTCTACACTGCTGTGACATAGCCTGTGCGTTCGATTCCCATTAGACCCAATTATTTTTTGGATTTTTTCTTTTTAATTTTCGGAAGCCCAAAAGTTGCACGTACAATATATGGAGAAACGAAAAGTTTCAGAAAAATCAAACAGACGCAATGAGGTATGCATACCCAACTTGATACGTTGCACGAATCTCGAGGCAAGGCCTCAAGATCCGACTACCCAAACTCACCAAATGCCCCAATCGCCTCCGTTCTTTGCACACTTTTCTCTTTGACTCCCCTTAACTCCCCTGCACTGTTTGATTTTCCTGCAATCAAACAAAGACTCTTCAATTCACCATTTAACACCTTTTTAATGAATTTTAATCCAAAATTTTAATTCCCAAACCCTAATTTTTCACTATAAATATCACCCCATGCACTACCTCCCCTTTATTCTAAAAATTTCTAGCAAAACCATCCCAAAAGTTCCTAAGTGCAAGTGGAGTTAGCAATCAAGCTCCTTCCATCGAAGGTCGAAGCCATTTCCGGAGCTTCCACGACGCCACGAAGCCCCTTCCCTTTTCTTACTCCCTTCTCGAAGTTATAAAGCCGTAAGTCTCTCTCATCTCTTTTTCTTTTCATTTCAAATTATCTCTTAAAAATATATCGGTAAAGTGGTGTTACATTCGATACATTTTTTTAGAATTTGAAACTTCCTTTTCCTTAATACATAGGTCAAACTAACTTTACCACCCTACTTGTAACTTTGATTACAATCTTTTATTTTTTAGTTTAACCAAAATTTTCATGTAAAACTATCATATAACGAACTTTTTATTAAAATACCATGAACGTTAGTATAACCCTTATTTTCATAATTGTTAAATACCTTTAGGAAAACTTTACGGGGTAACGACCTACCCCATATGCACACTATGGTTCCATAGCAAGGTACTCTAAACATACGACTAATTTAAAGAATAATTTTTTCATTAAAATACTACACTTTTTCAAAACGGGTTTTTTTAATCGGTATTTTGACATCCTTAGCAATTACGCCTCTACAACCCTCGTTAGGGAACCCGCTAATGGATAGTGCGGATTATCGCACATTCTTAGGATAGTAGAGCGAGATGCGCTAGTTTGCTGACGACATTCATGTTTCGTTCTTTCTTTGGAATGTTCGTCAGGAGGACCGGACTCTCAGGAGATCGAGCCCAGCCAGGAGGACTTGGACCAGATCACCGAGCAGCAGGACTTCTAGCTTCTTGTACTTATTTCAGTTTGTATGCCACTCTTTAGGCATTGCTTTTATCATTGTACTTTTCCTTTTCAAATCAGTTGTATTGTAAAGATGAATGTTAATAAAAGTTATTTTTCATTTTATAACTCTTTTTATTTCTTGTGCATTTTATATATTACTTATTTACGCTTAACGTATTTATTTCTGAGTAAATACGTCGCGGCCTGGACAGGTCACCGTCTCCGTACCGTGGGATGCGGGGCGTGACAGGTTTTGTTGGTGGCTCATGCAGGTTAGTTCTTTATGGAATTCTAAGCAATATATCACAAGAATTATAAGAATAGGCAACTATACATTCTCTACATTTCAAATTCTTTGAATCTATTCTAATTTTTCCTTTTCTATCAAGGTCATGGATTCACCAAACAACACGAGTACCAATGTCAATGGAAACACCCCAACTCCTACTCTACCACCATCTCTATCCATTACAGCTCCCATCAACGAGCAAATGGTACTGCTTGAGGATGTCAAGAGCCTCTTGGAGGTTCAGCAGCAGCAGACTGCTATCCTCATGCACCACCCAGAAGCCGAGGCACCCGGAGTCAAGAAATTCCGAGCATTGCACCCAAAACATTTCTCTGGGAAAGAGAGCACACTGGAGGCGGAAGAATGGGCTCAGTCTATCGAAGACGATCTGGCAGCAGCATAAGTGCCAGAGATTGCTTGGGTGAGAATTGCGAAACTGCAACTAACAGATACCGCCAGAGTCTGGTGGAAGGCTGAAGAAAGCCGACTCGCCTAACCGATTGAATGGAGGACATTTCGCGATATGTTCGACGCGAAATACTTCCTTGAGACTGCCCATTTTGATATGGAACAGTATTTCATCCACTTATAACAAGGTTCAATGGGGAGCAAATCTGTGGATGAATACGATGCCAAGTTTACCATGCTTAGCAGGTAAAATATGTTTCAATATTCAATTTCCTGATATCACATACTACACTGATAACACAAGGTCGTAACAGGTTCGCGGCACATCTGATTCCTACTGCTGAGATCAGGGCACAAAGATTTCAGCAAGGGTTAGACCCGAAAATCTAAGCGGCACTCGCTACAGGGGATTTCCCAACCGATGATCTTTCTCTGAAGGCTGCCCAACGCTATGAGGCAGTGGTGAAGAAGAAGGGCAGACCTCAGACTGCCGGTGTAAAGCGTCCTGCCACTCAGATGGCAGGAGGAGCCTCTTCCAGGCCACCTTTTGCACCTAGGAGACTGGGAGTAACTTTTAACCGACCTAGTCCAGACTTTTGATTCTATTGAAAGAGGAATGGACACCTGGCAAAAGACTGCAGGCATGCGAATGGCCCGTGTTTGGTTTGTGGCGCATCCACTCACGCCATTGAAGCTTGTCTATATCGTCTCAATCCAGCTCCAGCACCTAGACCCGCAATCTCAGTTCCGCAGCGGCCAGCTATTCAGGCTCATGCATCTCATCTTGCTCTACCTGCTCTACCTCCACGTGGACCTCCTGCATAGCCTCCTCATCAATTTCATCAGGCACAGAGGAACATGCCTCAAGGGTTAAGAAATATGCCCCAGGGACAAAGGAATGTGCCTCCAGTAAGGAGGAATGTCACCATGACTGTTGAGGAAGCTGAAGCCACTGGCCAAGTTATTACTGGTAATTCCCAATCCTTTCATCTATTCAATCCTTGTATATCTCTATATTTTTCCATGTATCTAAAACCAACCTCACACAACTTAGGTACTATACTAGTAGCCACTCTTCCTGCACTAGCATTGTTCGACACTGGAGCGTCACACTGCTTCATGTCCTAATGTTTTGTGAGAACACATGCGATTCCTGTGAAGCCACTCATTTCAAGCTGGAATATCAGTTCCGGGAATGGAGTATTGAAGGCAACTATGGGATTGGATCAGTGTCCAGTTGTAGTATGCCGACGAGAATTCTACGCGAATTTCAAAGTATTGTGCATCCCAAATTTCGATGTTGTGTTGGGAATGGACTGGCTGGGAACTTTCTTCGCTACCATCGACTGTCGTCAAAGGAGGGTAGTATTCGAAATACCAGATCATCCTATCTTCTATTTCAAGAGTGGAGACCGTACCCTGGAACCTAGCACCTACAAAGCTAAACCAAAGAAGGCAGTGATTGCAACATTACAAGCAGAAGAATCGAAGCCAAAGGTAGTTCGAGAGTTCGAGGATGTGTTTCCTAAAAATATAACAGGTTTGCTTCCCGATTGAGCTCTTGAATTCAGCATTGATTTACTACCTGGTGCGCAACCGGTGATCAAAGCTCCGTACCGGTTAAGTCTTGAAGGATTGAAGGAGATCCGTACTCAGTTGGACGAATTTCTGAAGAAAAGTTGGATTCGTCCCAGTACTTCAAGTTGGGGATCTCCAGTTTTGCTGGTGAAGAAGAAAGAAGGTTCATACAGAATGTGTATAGATTATCGAGCTCTGAACGAAGTGACGATAAAGAACAAGTATCCACTACCACGCATCGATGATCTTTTTGATCGGTTAAGTGGGTCTTGCGTATTCTCAAAGCTAGATCTTCGTTCAGGTTATCATCAGGTGAAGCTCAAAGAGTCTGATATTCCTAAAACGGCATTCAGGACTCGCTATGGTCATTACGAATATCTTATGATGCCATTTGGAGTGACTAATGCACCTGCTATATTCATGAATCTGATGAACCAAGTTTTTCGAGAGTACTCAGACAGGTTCATTGTTATTTTCATCGACGACATTCTGGTGTATTCAAAGAATCGGAAAGAACACGCCGAGCATTTACGGATTGTCCTGGAAACATTATGACAGCATCAGCTCTATGCCAAGTACAGCAAGTGTGAATTTTGGATAGATCAAGTCGGATTTCTCAGACGCATTGTTTCAGGCGAAGGAATCTTAGTAGATCTAGCCAAGGTGTCAGCTGTCAGTGAATGGCCGACACCAAAGACGGTGAAGGATATTCGAAGTTTTTTGGGTTTAGCAGGATACTACCGAAGATTCATTGAAGGTTTCTCGAAGATTGCAGCACCCCTGACCATGCTCACACTTAAAGATAAAGCATTCGTGTGGTCAGAAGCATGTGAACAAGCTTTTGTAGAACTCAAATCAAGATTAACATCTGCTCCTATTCTCGTAATACCGGATCAGTCTGGAGGTTTCGTTGTGCATTGCGATGCGTCCGGTAAGAGATTAGGATGTGTTCTATATCAGCATGGAAAAGTTATAGCCTTTGCATCAAGACAACTGGAAGTTCATGAGCGCAACTATCCAACACATGACTTGGAGTTGGCAGTCGTTATCTTTGCACTTAAGATTTGGCTCCACTACCTTCTAGGAGAACGGGTGGATATATACACGGACCACAAAAGTCTGGAGTATGTATTTATTCAGAAGGAATTGAACATGCGGCCGAGAAGATGGCTAGAACTCATGGCGGACTTCGACATCAACCTACAGTATCATCCAGGAAAGGTGAATGTAGTTCCTGATGCACTTAGCCGCCAGCCATTAGCAATGAATCTCATCGCACAGTGGAAGCTACAGCAAGAATTGCATGGGATGGAGATTGAGGTAGTTATGCTAGGTAACGCTTCAGAGTTGATGAAATTACTAGTTCAGTCTACTATTGTCAATCAGATCAAGGCAGCTCAAGCAAATGATGTCAAGCTGCAAAAGATCCGAGAACAGGTAGAAAGTGGACTTTGAACTGACTTCATCATCCACGAAGATGGATCCTTGAGATATGGAAGTAGATTGCGTGTACCACAAGGACCTGTTCGAGAAGAGTTGATGAAAGAAGCTCACAGCTCTCCTTACTCAATACACCCCGGTGGTACCAAAATGTATAAGGATCTACGGCAACACTACTGGAGGCATGGAATGAAGCGCGAAGTAGTCAAAAGCGTAGCCAATTGTTTGGTGTGTCGGCAAGTAAAGGCTGAACATCACAAAACTGCTGGTCTACTTCATCCGTTACCTATTCCAGAATGGAAATGGCAGCACATTACCATGGACTTCGTGACTGCCCTTCCTCGCAGCACGAAGGGTGACGACGCAGTATGGGTTATTGTGGATCGACTCACCAAGTCGACACATTTCATCCTATTTCGAGTTGGCCAATCTACTGAGATGTTAGCAAAGAAGTACATGGAGGTAAGCATGAATCTAAAGTAAGTTTAACCTCAAAGTGTACTATTTTTGATACCCTTGAACTCATGCAGGAGATCATAAGATTACATGGAGTACCGGTTTGTATCGTCTCTGATCGTGATACCAGATTCCGATCACAATTTTGGAAGAGTCTGCAAGCTAGCCTGGGAACGAGTCTAAACTTCAGCACGGCTTACCATCCACAAACGGATGGACAGTCTGAGCAAACAATTCAGATTCTGGAGGATATGCTAAGAGCTTGTATGTTAGACTTTGGAGGTTCGTGGGAAGATCACCTACACCTTATGGAGTTTTCATACAACAACAGCTACCAGACGAGTATTAGAATGGCACTATTTGCTGCACTGTACGGAAGGAAGTTTCGATCACCACTAAGTTGGGATGACATTGGAGATCGGGAACTCCTTGGACCAGAGATGATTGTGGCAACTGTGGACGTAGTTCACACGATCATGGAAAGAATGCGCATAGCCCAAAACCGACAGAAGCATTGAGCTGATGTAAAGCGTCGACACATGGAATTTCAACCTGGAGATCATGTTTTCTTAAAGATCTCTCAAAACCAAGGAGTAATTCATTTTGGTAAGAGGGGTAAGCTCAGTCTGAAATATATAGGACCGTTCGACATTCTCGAACGAGTCGGAGAAGTGGCATATCGTTTGGCACTACCACCCTCATTGGAAGTAGTGCACAACGTGTTCCATATATCCCTGCTCTGAAGATATGTAAGCGACCCCAGTCACATCCTTGATCACTCCGAGCTCACTGTACAGACTGACCTGACTTGCGACAACAACCCGTTGAAATCCTGGACAGAAAAGTGAAGACACTGCGGAACAAGAAAGTAAACTTGGTCTGAGTGATGTGGAGAAAAGATTCGCCAGGAGAATCAATATGGGAACGAGAAGATGACATGCGTGCAAGATATCCTTACTTATTTGTAAATTAGTCCTTATGTAATTGTAAATTTCGAGAACGGAATTTTTATAAGGAAGGTAGAATGTAACGACTCTGAATTTACTGTACAAAATTTTTCAATTTAATGTACAGAAAGGAGTTTACAAGCCTGAGTACAATTTATAAGTTATTTTTGTTTAAAAACAGCAAGAAACAACTTGTAGCTCACTGGTAAAGCCTTGCATTGCTGTGATATAGCCCCTGTGTTCGAATCCCATCAGGCACATTATATTTTGTCTGATTTTTATTATAAACTTTTTGGAAGCTCAAAAGTTTACACGTATAATGCACATAAAAATGAAAAGTCTGGAAAAATAAACATGTGCAAAATGATATAAATACAGAGTTGGACACATGGCATGAATCCACCGGACCCCTCCTCAAGAACGACCGGCGAGATTGCCAATGTTGCCGGCACCGACAGCCCCCCTCCCTCCCCCCCGTGGCAAATGTGCCCGGGCTTTGCACACATGACTCTTGGCCTACCCCTAACTCTCCTGCACTATTTGATTTTCCTGCAATCAAACAGAGACTCTTCAATTCAAAATTTATCACATTTTAATTCACTCTTTTAATTCCAATACCCTAATTCCACACTATAAATACTATCCCATACCCTAGCCCTTCCTCATTCTGAAAATTATAGCCAAAATTCTCAAAGTTTTCTAAGTACAAGAAGAGTAAAAGAGTAGTTAGCCAACGACCAACTTCCGGCGAGGAATCAAGCCTATTACGGCAACCACGCGACGCCACGACTACCAATCTATCTTCTTCAACCTCTCCTTAAACTAATTCACTTGTAAGTCCCTCTCAATCCCTTTTCTTCTTCATGAAAAATCTTTTTTCCAAAACATGTCGGTAAGTGGAGTTAATACTGACATCTTATTCTAAACCCTAAAAATTTCACTATTTCTTCCATATCTTTCATCCAAATTCTTACCTTGTATTTATAACCATAAAACTAATGTTTAGAACCAACTTTCACTCAAAACATCATGCTAAATAAGTTTAATCTAACTTTTACATGAAAATACCATGAACTTTATATACGTCATCTTTTATTACTTTTTTTGAACATACCTTTAGAAAACTTCATGGATTAATGACCTACCCCTCACATACACACATGTTTCCATAGCACGATATCCCTCAAACATATTTTTGTTACCATATTACATCAAAATACCATGCACTATAAAAACGGTTTTCTTATAGATTGTATTTAAAGTTCCTTTGCAAATAAGCCTCTACAACCCTTTTTAAGGAACCCGCTATTGGATGGTGCGGATTATCGCACATCCTTGGGCTAGTAGAGCGAGATGCAGACCTCCTCACGGAGCATTCGGTCTTGAAAATTTTTTAGTGCGATTTTTTAAGAAAAATGAAATTTCTACTTAATAATCAAAATTAATTTTTTAATAATTATATAAATATTACAAATCTATATATTTTCAAAATATAATAACTTATAATTTTTCAAATAAAAGAATTACATGTTTCACCAAAATACTATCAAGATATCAATACAATTCAAGTTTTACAGTAAAATACAATGAACTATTCAAGCTAAGCTATTTATCACTAAAATACCTCAATTCTTAAAATACACATCCATGGAAACCCTAAATAATATAAATAAATTCTCGAGATTATTTTGAACTATATATTAAAAAATATTTTTCATAAAACCCCCTCGAGTTATATAAAATTACATTTAAAAACTTTGTAAATATAGGTTTAAGCGGGATCAATTTTCTTGAGCTTCAGGGAGCTGGAAAAAGTGAGTGCTTTCCTATTTAAGGTAGAAAATTTAACGGTGTTATCAATGGTAATTGTCTTGGGAAAAAACACAAATTCTGCCGTCCATGTGCAGCAGTTACCGATAATTCCCGAACCTAATTCAGGATCCAAATCAGTTACAAGTGTCTGACTCAAGTCTGAGTCTAAATCAAAATTGAATCCAAACTCAAACTAGAATCCATTTCAAACATGAATCCAAACTCTAACATGTATACTTGAACCTAAACCTGAATACCAGAACAATATCAACATGCATGCAAGACTTGACTTGACCGAACCATGGCTATAACTTGACTTGATTACATGACTACTTGTTTACATCCTGAACCTGATTACATGAACAACTTGTATCCAAGGTCTCGGCAAGTCTGATAATTATAATCTATATAAAACATTACACGAGGTTAACGGGGTAGATTGGTATGGAATGTATTAAAAGTAGCACGATGATGGTCGCTAAAAGACACCTACATGAACTCTCGTGCCGTTGTCCCGTTGGTTTTGACGGGGTCTTGTACTTCCGTGTTACCATAGTCCACGGGAAAGTTGGACTCCTCTCGTATACACTGATACATTCTGTACCAAGCTACAAATAACTACGTTAAAATAATAAACTGATACCTGTATAACTTAACAGTTTCCTTCCACATTACTTGTACTATTCCTTTCTCTCTTTTGGGACTTACCGAGCGCTAGTTCGCTGACGACATTCCTGTCTCTTTCTTTCTTTGAAATGTTTGTCAGGAGGACCGGACTCTCAGGAGATAGAGCCCAGCCAGGAGGACTTGGACCAGATCACCGAGTAGCAGGACTTCTAGCTTCTTGTACTTATTTCAGTTTGTATGCCACTATTTAGGCATTGCTTTTATCATTGTACTTTTCCTTTTCAAATCAGTTGTATTGTAAAGATGAATGTTAATAAAAGTTGTTGTTCATTTTATAACTCTTGTCATTTCTTGTGCATTTTATATATTGCTTATTTACGCTTAACGTAATTATTTCTGAGTAAATACGTCGCGGCCTAGCCACGTCACCATCTCCGTACTTGGAAAGCGGGGCGTGACATGCTCATTATTGGAATAAATATGTTTGGTGTGTGACTGAAACTAAGAAGTCCTTAGGACAGTTAGAGTTATTGCCGCCGTTTACCGGGGTTTCCATTAAAAGCTTATCACACTTCTCCTTCCGACCTTCCAGCACCGTGTTTATCTTCTCAATTTAAAATGAAAGATTTAAGAGAAGTAGATATAATCTTAGGTATTAAATTAAAGAAATATAGTGGTGGTTATACTTTGTGTCAATCTCATTACATTGACAAAATATTAAACAAGTTTAAACACTTGAAAATCAAAGAAGCAAATACACCCTATGATGTAACATACTGGTTGACTGCAAATTCTAGAAGAGAAATTGCTTAACTAAAATTTGCTAGTGCTATTGGCGGTCACATGTATGCCATGCATTGCACTAGACTAGATATTGCTTTTGCAGTATGCAAACTTTTTAAATTCACATGTAATCCCGGTATTGCACATTATAAAGGTATAGAAAGAGTTCTTGAATATCTCAAAGAACTATAAATTTGGTACTTTTCTATAATAATTATCCCACGGTGCTAGAAGGATTTACATGCGAGTTGGATAACTAGTGCGAGTGACAATAAGTCAACATCCGGGTGGATATTCACACTTGAAGGGGGAGCTGTTTCTTGGGTTTCAAAGAAACAAACATGCATTACTCATTCTACTATGGAATCAGAGTTTGGTGCATTAACGACAACGGGTAAAGAGGCAGTGTCAAGCCCCGCTTCCCAAAATACGGAATATGAGGGGTGACTAGGCCAGCCATACTCCTACGGTCAGGGAATAATCCCGCCGTAGTCACACTTCGGCTTCTAGCATTACATGGTAGTCAGTAATCAGTACTTGAGTAAAGGAAAATCACAGTTCATAACTTTATAACATTGCAAATAAAAGAGTTCGATGTACATTTATTTTACATAATAAAAATAAACTAACCAACAAACAAGTGCAGAAAGCAAAAGAGAAGGCGCTGATGAAGTAGTCTAGATCTCCGCGATCTCGAAGGATAGGTCCTGCTCCTGGGCTGGATCCACTTCGTCCTCTGAGCATGCACACTCAGGTCGTCAGGGAAACACATATAGCAATAAATATATATATAATGGGCATGCAATATTATTAAACACGAGGAGTATAATGAATTGCAGAACATGAGTAAAATAACATTGGCTTAATATGAATGGTGCCATGTAGGTATCATATCAATAAACTAGGCCATATGTATGTCACTACTTATCGGTCACTAAGTCAATGAAATCAATTGTGGAAAGGATGCTCGTATTTAACAAGGGTATCATGCATGTCCGATACTATGGTCCACTGTGCCCGGGACATAACCCTGTCAGTCGTGCCGCTAGGCCCATGACCTAATGTGTGTGTGTGTGTGTATGTCACTAACAGCGAATGATCATCCTCTAAATCACTGTACCTCGCTAAATACAAGTTCAATTCCACCTTGATTTCCCTATTCCCCAATTTATAGTATGCACTCAGGTATTAGATAGGTTGTAAACAAATACGTATCGCTGTCACTTTCAATCACTTTTCCACTTATCAATATCACTGTCGTATTTGCCACAACACAATCACTAACACTACTATATCGACAATGCAAATCAGTCGCTAGGTTTCAACGTGAATGATTGTTCAGTCGAAAATATTGCACATTTGATATGACATTTTCTTACTCTTGATAAATATTTAAAGGTGTTTATTATAAATATGAAACATATGAGGGTTTATCTGCAAAATATTTATTATCATATGTTTCTATATTATAATTAACATTATGAAGGAAAATATATGCATATAATATTTTAGTAATTTAAATATGCATATCATATCAAATATTTTAATCAAGATTCTTAAAATATTGTATCATATAAAATGGTTAGGATAATATCTCTCTCTCTCTCTAATTTAAATATTACTAAAATTATTCATGGAGATATTGTGCAAATTTAGCTCAGGTCAAGAGATCAAGATTTTCAAGGTGTCAGGATAAAAAATCTGCCGAAATCGTAAAATTAATACTGGAAGAGACTCGGTAAATCACCATATTAGGAAAGTTACCATATATTGAAAATCACCATATTAGGAAGTCACCATATTAGGAAGTCACCATATACGGTAACTAGGTTTTCTTCTTTGAAGGTTATATAAAGGACCGAGGGCTAAAATTAGAAATCATCACCTTTTACATGAAGCAAATCACCGTCAAAGAACACGAGATCCACGACAGATCCACGATTCGACGTGATAGAGCGACGTGAGATTCGACAAAGCATCTACTTCCTACAAGGCAGAGATCGAGAGCAACTTCTTCTTCCTCTTGTAATCTAAACTTGAAGGCTTTGTAATTGTGAAGTTGATTAATAAAGGTAGATCATTATTTAGCATTTATTTTCTGCATTTACATTATGAATTCTTTCTCTATGCGTTCTTCTTCTATCTCCATCATGCGCGAGTAATTCTCCGCTTTATAGGGTTCGTAAGATTAGGATAGATCAATGAATGAAAAAATGTTTTAACTTCTTTTAAGTCTTATGAAGTTTATAAACTTTAGCAAAATAAATGTTAACATTCTTATCGGGCGCGCTACCAATTTATTGCTAGTCTCGACTACGATTTGAAATCAGATTAATAATTGTTTTGTTAAGGGCTAGACATGAATAGAGATCAATGAAAGGACAAGGGTCAATAGTGGGGAAACCCTAGTTTCCTACAAGAACCCTAATTCTCATTCATCACTATCTATCTAGTATTAAATCTATTAATAGATAAAAGGAGTAATCTTTATTAGTCATCCATGACTACTAAATCCGAACGAACCCTACAAGCATTCTTCTTATAAAATCTATATCCGTATTCAAACTAGATCTGTATTCTACATCCGTATTTTGACGTAGATCTAGAAACTATTTCCACCATTCTTTATTCCTCTATTCTTCCTCTTTTTCAACACGTCTAAAGTAAGATTGAAAGGTTCCGCATATCCATGAGGACGACCCGTACTCATCTCGGTCTAGTTACACGCGACACCGTTATTGATTGCGGTTATTCTACAAACACTTCTTTAAAACAGATCAAATAAAATGGCGCCGTTGCCGGAGATATGTGCGTAATTTTTTTATTCTTACTATTTGTGTTGAATTCTTATTCGATCTATATCATAAAAATAAAACGAAACCGCATCTTGCATATTTAATGATTAGTGTGCGATTTTTTTTTGCGAGGAAATCTGGAGTCACTTTAGCGAGGAGATAAAGATTCAGAGACATTCATCAAGACCAAGAGGAGCAAAGGAAGCCACAAAACAAAAATTAAACAAAGAACCCCCTAAAGCGCGGTAGAACCATGGCTATTGTGTGCAAACGGCGGTGGAACCGCGGCGGTCTTGGGGAGTTAGGCCCTCAAACTTTTTCTGGTAACTTTCCTACATCATTCTCTCTCCTCTGAAAAATCCAATAATATATTTTCTGCAGTATTCTTTGCATAATATCGCCGCTCAAAAATCTTTTTGCGTGTTTTGTTTTGCAGGTTGTTTTTGCATATTTTAATACGAACTTTAAGGCGAAAGACCACAATTCAGATTAGGTGGGGATTTCATCACCCTTTTTAGGCCCCACAAATCACAAACGTGCATGCGCATAAACCTACATTAATAAAAAAAAATATCTAGACCAAACCCTAAGGACCGTCGCGCTCAAATAGAACAGAGGAAGGTCGTGGGTAATCTATTGCTTATCCGCTTTACTTTTGTGGTGTCTAGGCAAGTGTGTCTAAGGAAAGTGGTTACTTAATTAGGCCCGCTATTTTCGGTGATTCATATAGCGGATACCTCCCACTTACCTGGCACTTATCTGGCCACAAGAGCGATAAAGAGGTGGTAGAGGATTAATCCTGCGACTTGTCCTTTGGAAGTCTAGGAGCGGTCTAGTACTTGACCTAGGTAACCTTAGTTCTATGGTTGTTTTTGCATTTTTGTGATTTTTGTGAGTAAACCCCCAAGTCCACTTTCAAAACAAAACTATCCAAATAGAGCTTAAATCTTTTCACCCTCTTTTCTTTTCACCTTCTTATAATGGGTAACCAAAATAAAAGAACTCTTGCCGAGCTTTGCTATCCAAAACCAGATATTTCTTGTTATCGTAATCGTTTCGGTATACCATCCGAATCTACCATGTCTTTAAGAGATCGGATAGAGCAAACGGAAAGAAACAGTTGGCCATCTCACTCCAGGTTCTGTCAACTGCATCCAAATTCTACATCTTCTTATGTTGATACTCCGAGTGAAGGAACTCCTAAACGCATGTCCATCGCTGAGCATATAGCGAGGGCTAACGGCCAAAGTTTCAATCCAGTCAAACCATTAGGACAACAAACACCACCACTTTCTAAAGAAGATTTTCATACTCGGTTTGTGGCGTATATGATGTTTGTTGAAAATCGCCAACTAACCAACCAATATCAATATTCTTCTTATCACAATGTTGATCCTACTCCTGCCCAATTTTCACAACCATTCAATTCCTATCAATCCTACCCGACTTTTACACCTTCTCTAGATAGTCCTTCTAATCAGTCATTTGGGAGTTTTACTTATCCACAAGAATTTCAATCTTATGCTGAAACCCCTTACCGACCCATGTCTAGTCTTGAGCGGACAATAGAAGAATATGTGATAGCGTCACACCGCACCAGAGAAGAATTGAAAGAGTGCATGGCCCTCCTCAATAAACAAAACAAACGAACAACTAGTTTCGAACCAGCTCAAAAAATTTCAATGTATGATACGGCCATAGGACAAATTGAGAATTTGGGTAGTGAGAGAGAGAGCGGTACACCCCTCCTAATCAAATTTCCCTATCCCAAATTGAAATCCACAACTCTAGTTTCACTAATCTATCCAGTACACCTAATGATTAACCAATTAAAGATAGAATGTCAGATGAGTTGTGTGACTTTGTAGTATTTGATTTACCCGATTGTGAAGGGTCCATTTCAGGTGAAACCACACCCAATTCTTGTGATCTCTACACCTCCACTCTAGAACCGAAATTGATTACAAACCATGCCTTTGATGAGGTGTCTGAGAATTTTAACCTTCACTTGATTGAGAATATTGACGTTGGGGATATATTGGATGATGAACCCACAATTTTTGATGAGTTTGTCCCACCAATTCATCAGGTCCTTTCACTTCCGTGTGGACATCATCTCTAACCTTTAACTGATTTTCCCGAACCCCATATGCGTCTGGAAATTGATGATAAATGCATGACCGAAAAGCAGAACGAAATTTAGCCTTCATTTCCCACATCTGGTTCAGCAATACTCGACACCCAAATTTTTTTACCCATTTCATCACCCACTTTCTTTGGTTCTTCTTCTAATCTTCCTTTAATTTTAGCGAGTGTTGATGACTCACAATCCGATATTTCGAGTTCTATGATTCTTGAAAGACCACTTGATTTAAACCCCTTTGAGAATGAGGTAGATGGGTTTTTCAAAGCTCCTACCTCCATAATTTTTGAAAAATCAAGTGTGTTGAATTCTGGCGCGACCCTTATTGATATTGAAACGTTCAATCAGACCATCGATGAAAGTTTCGAAGATATTTTCGTCGACGAACTCGCATTCCTAAACGACATGGATTATGTGATTAATCAACCTCCACCAGAAGAAGTTGAACCACCACCATTTCTTCTTATCCCATAAGAGAATGTGACTGTTCTTTCTATTCCTAATAATTCACATTCTCGTTTCCGTTCACCATCACTATTTCGTCTCTATCAACCGAGACGTAAACCATACCATCTCTTATCTTCTCCCAACTTCTTCAAATCTCTGACCTTCTACCAACCTTGGTGCTACATTAATAAAATATTTGAATGGTTGGTGTTGACTTTTGGTCTTTGTAAAGCTTTGCATAGACCAATAACTTTACCCCCTCCTTATAATTTCAAAATGCTTAATACTTGTTTTTACTCAAGTTTGGGGGGGAGAAAATATTTTGGCTCTTGAAAGAAAATAAATTTTTTACAAAAATATGAGCCAAAAATAAGTTTGGGGGAGAATTTCACAGTCATTATTTCTTGTCCCCTTTAATAACTTTTCCTTCCAAGTCTACAGGTTTTTTAAGCTCAACAGATGACATCAGTGAGGACACTGCTGCAAACAGGTTTGGGGGAGGTTTGTGCTTATTCACGCATCATTGCATTATACTATATATAAGCACAAAAAAAATTTGATAATGAAAGTTTGAAAGTGAATTTACATACGATAAGATAAGAAGAGTTTAAGAGAAACAAGAAAGTTAGATGTTATCTTAAACGAAACTAGTAATAAGTAATTATAAGCTGTTGTCCCAAAGGTTAGTAAGATGAAGGAAATTACTAATCTGAGGATAAAAATAAGTCTAAAAATAGTCTCTATTATTGAGGCCAAACATCTGAACGTTGATACCCTACTATACACACTTACACACATCTTGAAACTTGGGATAGTAGAGGATACCTTGAAATGTTCTTGTCTAAAAGCCTTGGTATGAAGAAAAATAAATACAAATGAAAGCATAAAGTATAAAATGGTGAAGAAAAATGAATATTGGTTTTGTAATTACCAAGGAAGCATAAAAAAATATAGCGAGGGTGCTTTATCACCTAGTGCCTTAGACCAACTGGTTTGGGAGCCACTGCTAGGCCTTAAGTGTTGCAAGACGGGATATTACACCTTAATAATGCGAGCACATTTTGTAATCGGTCGGTCGGTACCTCAAGAAGTATTAACGGTCGCTTGAAGAATGTGTGAGAAATTCCATCTAAAATATTCACCAACTAAAAAGTACTGAGGCGGATGGACAAGAGTATGATGGCTTGAATTGAATTCTCCGAATGTAGGGATGTCTATTACACACACGTAGAGGTATATGATCGATATTTGGATAAAAGATAGGGATGAAGAATAAAGGCGATGTTTTATTGAGAGATGATGTAATTTCTGACATCTTTTCATGACCATTAAGATAGGGCTCATGGCAACCGAAAAGCCGGTGTAGCTGGAAACTCTTATTTTTAAGTTATTTCTTTTATAAATCCTTATCTTTATATGTAACTTTCATCTTCTTTCTTTTATTATGGGATTTTGTGGATATAATCCGCTGAAAACCCTCAGGAGACAACACGCCTCCTACTAGGGACATCTAGAGGTTTAACGGCTTGTTGCACGTGCTCAGTGCAATCGTGTTGCCTACGAAATTGTGCTAGTTAGTTTTTCTTTTCTTCTTTCTCCCTCTCTTGAATAAATAGTTTGCTCGGGACGATCAAAGTTAAGTTTGGGGGTATTTGTTCAGTCGAAAATATTGCACATTTGATATGACATTTTCCATACTCTTGATAAATATTTAAAGGTATTTATTATAAATATGAAACATATGAGGGTTTATCTGCAAAATATCTATTATCATATGTTTCTACATTATAATTAACATTATGAAGGAAAATATATGCATATAATATTTATATAATATTTTAGTAATTTAAATATGCATATCATATCAAATATTCTAATTAAGATTCTTAAAATATTGTATCATATAAAATGATTAGGATAATATCTCTCTCTCTCTCTCTAATATAAATATTACTAACATTATTCATGGAGATATTGTGCAAATTTAGCTTAGGACAAGAGATCAAGATTTTCAAGATGTCAGGATAAAAAATCTGCCAAAATCGTAAAATCAATACTGGCAGAGACTCGGTAAATATTTGAAGAATCCAGGCACAGAAAATCACCATATTAGGAAATTATCATATATGGAAAATCACCATATTAGGAAAGTCACCATACATGGAAAGTCACCATATTCGGAAATCACCATATATGGAAAGTCACCATATTAGGAAATCACCATATATGATAACTAGGTTTTCTTCTTTAAGGGCTATTTAAAGGACCGAAGGCTAAAGTTAGAAATTATCACCTTTTACATGAAGAAAATCACCGTCAAAGAACACGGGATCCACGACAGGTCCATGATTCGATGTGATTAAGTGACATGAGATTCGACGGAGCATCTACTTCCTACAAGGCAGAGATCGAGAGCAACTTCTTCTTCCTCTTGTAATCTAAACTTGAAGGCTTTGTAATTGTAAAGTTGATTAATAAGGGTAGATCATTATTTAGCATTTATTTTCTGCATTTACATTATGAATTTTTTCTCTATCCGTTCTTCTTCTATCTCCATCATGTGCGAGTAATTCTCCGCTTGATAGGGTTCATAAGATTAGGGTAGATCAATGGATGAAAAAATGTTTTAACTTCTTTTAAGTCTTATGAAGTTTATAAACTTTAGCAAAATAAATGTTAACATCCTTATCGGGCGCGCTACTAATTTATTGCTAGTCTCGATCGCGATTTGAGATCTGATTAACAATTGTTTTGTTAAGGGCCAGACATGAATAAAGATCAATGAAAGGAAAAGGGTCAATAGTGGGGAAACCCTAATTTATTCCAAGAACCCTAATTCTCATTCATCACTATCTATCTAGTATTAAATCTATCAATAGATAAAAGGAGTAATATTTATTAGTTATCCATGACTACTAAATCCGAATGAACCCTACAAGCATTCTTCTTATAAAATCTATATCCGTATTCAAACTAGATCTGTATTCTACATCCGTATTTTGACGTAGATCTAAAAGCTATTTCCACTATTCCTTATTTCTCTATTCTTTCTCTTTTTCAACACGTCTAAAGTAAGATTGAAAGATTCCACATATCCCTGAAGACGACCCGTACGTATCTCGGTCTAGCTACATGCGACACCGTTATTGATTGCGGTTATTCTACAAACATTTCTTTAAAATAGATCAAATCAATGATCACTAAGCTGCAGGTATAAAGCAAACACGAAAATAAGCATAAATGCACTGAACAGGTATTCACTATTTCAATGACGACCAATACCATATAACTTGTAAAATTTACGATAAATCACACGTATAGAATAGGCCAAAATAATATAAAAGGAGTGAGAAGTACACTTGATTATCTAAACAGTAAAATTTATTTTATGTCAATCGGAATTCAGGTTAGGGAATTATCATCATTTGAAGGTAGCGGTCGATTGCTGAAATTCCAGTTTCAGAACTGGGAGCCCAACTTCACGTAAGTTTTTTCAGTAATTGTGTTCAGATTACGATGTTTCTCCAGTTGAATGAAATACATTTATATCAGTTAAGTTTCCAACGCATCAAACGGGTTATCAATAGCACCTCTATATTAGAAGTTATGTTCGGTTTAATATGACGGTGTAAGGAATATTACTGCAGAAACTGCAGAACACAGCGACACTCTAAAATACAATTTAAATATCAAACGATGATGGAAATGCACGGGAATAGATTCATGTGTTAGATAATTAAGTAATATACGTGACCCTATTAGGCTCCATGCATTTTCAGTTTTATGCAGGTATGTACAGGTGCTTAAATTCAGGTTTCCCCCGTAGAATGCTGCCCCGGAAAGCAGTCCAGAGCCGTATTTCCCTTCATTTTTCAGTGTCATGAAATTGCAATATTCAATAACTACTTACATAGGGTTATAGGTTATCTAGTTAGGTTTGATATGAGCCCTGGAACACCATGATTAGATTTATATTTAATTAACTACTAATTTTACAACGTGATATGTATGGTGATTTTCAGATTTGACGTAACTAATTGGGATGTCATTTTATATTCGATGCCTTAACTATTTGATCCCAATTTCTTATATGTTACTCGTTAACAGCAATCGAAAATTATAATAATAACATTAGGGGATTTTTAATAGGTTCTTGGATAGGGTAATCGCATCGAGCACTCGATGCGTGTATGTGAACGCTATCTACTTTTACATACACTCATCATACATTTTACCAATTAAATTATTAGACTATATTTATTAGACTATATATGTACATAGAATGATTTGAACAAGTGAAGGAGGTTCACCTGCCTTAGACGATCGCGAAGACGATAATCCCGACAGAGACGACGGCGAGAGGCAGCAATGGTGACAGCGAAGGCACGTGCAAAGGCACGGCACGGCAGCAATAGCGGCTACCGCAGTAAGCTCGGGCAGTTCGTAAAGCGGCGACGGCAGCGAGCTCGGCAGTACTGGGGCTTGGAGTTGGTGGATCAGGGAGGGTGAGCAAGTCACGGGGAGCTCGGAGATGGTCGGCGAGGCGTGGAGGCGACGAGGGTCGGAGCTCAGGTGAGGGTGCAGGGACGAGGGTGTTGGGTTCGGGTGCTGGAGGTAGAAGGCCTTAGTGGTGGTGTGCTCGGAGCTTATAGCCCGGAGGTGGTGAGCATGGGAGGAAAGGAGGAGACAGGGATCGAGCTCGTCGGCGGGGGTCGTGCTGGTGGTGGCCGCGGTGATGGTCGGAGCTCGGGAGAAGTTCGGTGATGCTGGGTTGAGGTAAAGGGGACGAGGAAGGGCAGGGGAGTCGTCGGCGAGGGGATTGAGGTTGCGAGATGAGGAGGGTCGGTGTTTTGGGTATGGGTTTGGGGTTGCAGGCATTGGCGAGAGCGAGAGAGTGTGAAGCAGAGAAAGAACGAGGGAGAGAGAGGGTGAAGTAGAGAGAGAGTGAAGCAGAGAGAGGGGGGAGAGAGACGAGGGAAGTCATGGCTGTTGGAGATGTGTGGTCGTAGGGAGATGGGTGAGGCAATCGCAGGCGAGCGCGAGGAGCCGGGAGTCGTGGGGGAGCCATTGGGGCCTTGGATCCGTTGGGGAGCGGGTCTCGAGTGAGCGTGAGAAGAGGGAGCCGTTGGGGGAGATGGGCGCGAGGAAGTTGGCGAGCGGCGCGAGAAGCATGCGTGGGTGCGGTCGTCGCGGGCGCGAGAAGCGAGGGCGAGGAGCCGTTGCGAGAGGGAAAATGTGGCAGGAAAAAGAAAGGGAGTGAGGAAGAAGGAGAGGGGGAAAGCGGGTCGGGTCGGGCAAAGGTTGGGCCAGGTCTGGTGTAAGGGTAGAGTTAGGATTTAGTTTAGGTAATACTTAAAATATAAAATATATATATATATATATATATATATATAATTATATATAAAATAGAAAAATTCAAGGAAAATTTGGAAAAATACGGAAAATTTTTATTCGGAACCAGGGATTTACATCATATCCTCCTTACAAAAATTTCGTCCTCGAAATTAAAAATAAAAACGACGGAACAACACACTATACAAACAGATGCGGAAAACGTGCACGGATGTCCTCCTCGCGTTCCCAGGTAGACTCCCCTGGAGAACGACGACCCCAAGAAACTCGAACCAGGGGAATGACTTTGTTCTTCAGCACTTTTTCCCGACGATGGAGAATGGTGGTGGGCTGCTCCTCGTAAGACAAATCGGTACCCAAAGTTAACTCCGAATGTTCCAGAATATGGCTGTCGTCCCGAACATAGCGCCTCAACTGATATACGTGAAAAGTGTTGTGCATGCCAGCTAGCGATGGAGGTAAGACAAGTCGATAGGCCATCTCTCCCACTCGCTCTAGCACCTCAAAAGGTCCAATGAATTGGGGACTGAGTTTCCCGCGACCTCCAAACCTGATAACACCGCGGGTAGGAGAAATATTCATAGGGAATATTGGAGAAAATAGAAAATAGGGAAAATATCTAGTAAATTTATCAAAGTAAATTTTATCAAAACATGAAATAGATCGTACGGCAAATATTGGTTATTACATCACCCCCTTACAGAAAATGGCATCCTTGAAATTAAAAGAACGAAAACAATGAAAATACAAAACAAAGAAGAAAAAAACTACTCAAAAGACATCGAGGGTGTTAACGGATCTCCTCCTTTTAGCCCTTTTCTCCGAGGGCAACCGTTGACATGACGTTCGCCGGATCCACAATTCAAACATTATCATTTGGCCTGGCGACGGCCTCTCTGTAAGTGCCCCAGTCTCTTGCAATAACCGCATACTCGGGTTCTTCGCTGCTTCATCGGTATACCTCCTCATTTACTAACGGGGATTCCCTCACGATCGGGGGCTCCTCCTGGTGCCCGAACTAGCTGCCTCCTTAACCCCTCAGCTAAAAGATCGTCCGTCCTTTCCTGAGCTTCTCTCAATCCTTGCAGTACGCCCAAAATCTCGGCGGTCTGACTCTAGGGAGTGGATGTGGAGGAAGAGTCATTGGAAGCCAGGTTTTAGCTTCCGCTGTGCGATGCTGATATGAACTTTAAAGGTATGCAACGCGATATGATAACTTTGGAGAAGCGAAGACGTGAGAATGCAACGAGTCCTATAAGAAACGTAAGTAGGTGTAGGATCAATAGGAAAATTACAAGGATGAAAATGTAAAACAGATTTGAAAACTCAGGAATGCTATAAGACATAAACGGAGATAGATATTTGACGATCAAAACAAGATTAAGGTAATATTCAATCAAGAAGGGAATCAAAGGTAGAACCCCAAGTCACTCAAACAGAGTACAGTATTATAACTATGCTGCAGTTCAAAGTTACAACCACATAACTCTACCAAGTTACCCAAAACTCTACCGGATAAAATCGAAATATGTAGCAGGACACACTATATGAATCAAGGTCAAGGATAACAAGTTTACAATCTGGACCGAATTGGCGACTTAAATTGTCAAGCCCAACTCGGAAACTGTAATCCCAATCTAAACCCTGGCTCTGATACCAACAAAATCATGTCATGCCTCGCTTCCTAAAATACGGAATACGAGGGGTGACTAAGCCAGCCATGCTCCTACGGTCAGGGAACAATCCCGCCGTAGTCACACTTCGGCTTCTAGCTTTACATGGTAGTCAGTAATCAGTACTTGAGTAAAGGAAAATCACAGTTCATAAATTTATTACATTGCAAATAAAAGAGTTCGAGGTACATTTATTTTACAGAATAAAAATAAACTAACCAACAAACAAGTGCAGAAAGCAAAAGAGAAGACGCTGATGAAGCAGTATAGATCTCCGCGATCTCGAAGGATAGGTCTTGCTCCTGGGCTGGATCCACTTCGTTCTCTGAGCATGCACACTCAGGTCGTCAAGACGACACATATAGCAATAAATATATATATATATAATGGGCATGCAATATTATTGAACATGAGGAGTACAATGAATTACAGAACATGAGTAAAATAACATTGACTGGATATGAATGGTGACATGTAGGTATCATCTCAATAAACTAGGCCATATGCATATCACTACTTATTGGTCACTAAGTTGATGAAATCAATTGTGGAAAGGATGCTCGTATTTAACAAGGGTCTCGTGCATTCCCGAGACTACGGTCCACTGTGCCCGGGACATAACCCCGTCAGCCGTGCCGCTAGGCCCACGACCTAATGTGTGTGTGTGTCACTAATAGCGAATGATCATCCTCTAAATCACCGTACCTCGCTAAATACGAGTTCGATTCCACCTTGATTTCCCCATTCCCCAGGTTATAGTATGCACTCAGGTATTAGATAGGTTGTGAACAAATACGTATCGCTGTCACTTTCAATCACTTTTCCACTTATCAATATCACTGTCGTATTTGCCACAACACAATAACTAACACTACTATATAGACAATGCAAATCAGTCGCTAGGTTTCAATGTGAATGATCACTAAGCAGCAGGTATAAAGCAAACACGAAAATATGCAGAAATGCACTGAACAGGTATTCACTATTTCAATGACGACCAATGCCATATAACTTATAAAATTTACGATAAATCACACGTATAGAATCGACCAAAATAATATAAAAGGCATGTGAATTAAACTTGATTATATAAACAGTAAAATTTATTTCATGTCAATTGGAATTCAGGTTAGGGAATTATCATCATTTGAAGGTAGCGGTCGATTGCTGAAATTCCAGTTTCAGAACTGGGAGCCCAACTTCGTACACGTTTTATCATTAATTGTGTTAATATTCCGATGTTACTCCAGTTGAATGAAATACAGTTCTATCAGTTAAGTTTCCAACGCATCAAACGAGTTATCAATAGCACCTTTATAGTAGAAGTTATGTTCAGTTTAATATGACAATGTAAGGAATATTACTGCAGAAACTGCAGAACACAGCGACACTCTAAAATACAATTTAAATATCAAACGACGATGGAAATGCACGGGAACAGATTCATGTGTTAGCTAATTAAGTTATCTATGCTACCCTAAGAGATTCCAGGCATTTTCAGTTTTATGCAGGTATGTACAGGTGCTTAAATTCAGGTTTCCCCCGTAAAATGCTGCCCCGGACTGCAGTCCAGAGCCGTATTTCCCTTCATTTTTCAGTGTCATGAAATTGCAATATTCAATAACTACTTACATAGGGTTATAGGTTATCTAGTTAGGTTCGATACGAGCCCTGGAACACTATGATTAGATTTATATTTAATTAACTACTAATTTTACAACGTGATATGTACGGTGATTTTCAGATTTGACGTAACCAATTGGGATGTCATTTTATATTCGATGCCTTAACTATTTGATCCCAATTTCTTATAAGTCACTTGTTAACAGCAATCGAAACTTCTAATAATAAAATTGGGGGGTTTTAATAAGGTCTTGGATAGGGTAATCGCATCGAGCACTCGATGCGTGTATGTGAACGCTATCAACTTTTACATACACTCATCATACATTTTACCAATGAAATTATTAGACTATATTTATTAAACTATATATGTACATAGCATGATTTGAACAAGTGAAGGAGGTTCACTTGCCTTAGACGATCACGACGACGATAATCCCGGCAGAGACGACGGCGAGAGGCAGCAACGGTGACGGCGAAGGTACGCGCAAAGGCACGGTACGGCAGCCGCAGCGGCTACCGCAGTGAACTCGGGCAGTTCGTAAAGCGGCGACGGCAGCGAGCTCGGCAGTACTGGGGCTTAGAGTTGGTGGATCGGGGAGGGTGAGCAGGTCACGGGGAGCTCGGAGATGGTCGGCGAGGCGCGGAGGCGATGGGGGTCGGAGCTCAGGTGAGGGTGCAGGGACGAAGGTGTTGGGTTCGGGTGCTGGAGGTAGAAGGCCTTGGTGGTGGTGTGCTCGGAGCTCGCAGCCTGGAGGTGGTGAGTAGGGGAGGAAAGGAGGAGATGGGGATCGAGCTCGTCGGTGGGGGGTCGTGCTGGTGGTGGCCGCGGTGATGGTCGAAGCTCGGGAGAAGTTCGGTGATGCTGGGTTGAGGTAAAGGGGACGAGGAAGGGCAGGGGAGTCGTCGGCGAGGGGAATGAGGTTGCGAGATGAGGAGGGTCGGTGTTGTAGGTATGGGTTCGGGGTTGCAGGCGTTGGCGAGAGCAAGAGAGTGTGAATCAGAGAAAGAATGAGGGAGAGAGAGGGTGAAGTAGAGAGAGAGAGAGACGAAGGAAGTCGTGGCTGTTGGAGATGTGCGGGTCGTGGGGAGATGGATGTGGCTATCGCAGGCGAGCGCGAGTAGCGGGGAGTCATGGGGGAGCCGTTGGGGCCTTAGAGCCGTTGGAGAGTGGGTCTCGAGTGAGCGCGAGAAGAGGGAGCCGTTGGGGGAGATGGGCGAGCGGTGCGAGAAGCGTGCGTGGGTGCGGTCGTCGCGGGCGCGAGAAGCGGGGGCGAGGAGCCGTTGCGAGAGAGAAAATGTGGCGGGAAAAAGAGAGAGAGTGAGGAAGGAGAGGGGGAAAGCGGGTCGGGTTGGGCAAGGGTTGGGCCGGGTCGGGTGTAAGGGTAGAGTTAGGATTTAGTTTAGGTAATACTTAGAATATATATATATATATATATATATATATATATATTAAAAAATAGAAAAATTCAAGGAAAATTTGGAAAAATACGGTAAAATTTTATTCGGAATCGGGGATTTACAGGTAGAATGGCTGAGAAATTTATTATTGGATATAGAGTTATGGCCACAACCAATGCTAGCCTTCTCTTTGCACTCATTGTGACAGTCAATCAATTATTTCTTGTGCTTTTAGTAAAGTTTACAACGGAAAATCGAGGCATATAAGCTTAAGAAATGAATATATCAGACAATTGATAATAGATAACAATTGAAATAGGTCTAAGGTCTTTCTTATAAATCACCAGTAATAGGAACCCAACCTTTTCTCCAGCACTATCACCGGTTAAAACGTTCAATGGGTAATAACAAATTACTGGTGAGTGATTAGGAACTGTTACGTTTTGGAGGTTGAATTTAAGCTCTTAATGAAGTTCAAGGTTGCTCAAAGTACCATGGGCGGATATAAGAAACTTCATCTATATGAACATTAGAAGTGGTGTCGCTTCTATCAAAAATTGGAATTGAAGAATTTTTGGACATGTTCATGAAATTACTAGGAGGAAAGGAAATACATGGCCATAATGGTGCTAAAGTTTTCGGTGAACTTCTAGGTGAGATTGGATAGTAGCATGTGTACGGTATTTCCGGTTTTATCAAAGAATCATGGTTCAAGCGTTCAGCCACCAATGATTTAGTTAAAACCCTGATTTATTTGCACTAATGGAATGTTCAAATTGAAACATATTTTCTCTTATGCATCGAACTATCAGTAATTTAATATTTCTTACCATTTAACAAACTAAGTAGGGGATTGTTGGATTTATTAGTTTGTTAAATAAGAAAAAAAATGAGAGACGGATAGAGTGGATTCTTTTAATCCATGAAAAGGTGTACTTATGCCAACAATCATATTGCTTAGAAGAGTTGATTTTTTGGATTGAAATTGTGCATTTATACCAACGGACATATTGTTTGGAAGAGTTACATTTTGGTGAATATATTGGATTGAAAGGATGCCATGAAAATGTGCATTTATGTCTATTTAAATGAGTATCAAGAACAATTGCAAATCATATTTCCTTCAGAAACGTATGTTCTATCCAAGATGTGATTTTCTAAAAACCCATCAGCAAACTCTTTCGAATGGGGGCAGATGTCACCTTAAGAACAGTGATATCACGATTCGAAGTAACAACTCAATTATACTTCTATTGTCAAAATTTCTACATGTACAAAGCTAGTATTTTTTTTGCACGGGCCCATAAGCCCTAGTCTAAACACACAACAACACCCACACACAAGCACACAATACACACACGCCCAGGAGGCCCACAAACTTGCCTCTAAAACCTTAATTTTTATGGCCACTTCCACTCTTGGGGTTTCTGCAGTTCAAACCCTATACTCTCCCCAAGAGGGAAAGTGCTCATATCAACTGAGCTAGTGCTTATTGGTAAGAAAGAGAGTTTCTTTTGCTGGTTACTTTGGCTCCAACGAAAGTAATATCATTTATAGCTTTCCACCAAAACCATATATCTTCCGGCAAGGTTGTCCTCATGGTTGTTCATGAGAAGTAATTGTTGTTCTTTACTTTTTCGAATTCTTATTTTTTATTTGAGGAAAAGCGACTAATAGTAAATTCAGGTAATTAAATCAAAATCCAGCTATATACACATAATTTAAATTCCATTCATCCTTCATCCATCATGCAACTGATTCGTGTGTGGCTATCGGTTACATATAACTAATGACTATCAAATAAATGTACAATGTCCCTAAATGTGAAATATATATAGTAAACCCCCACATCAAATCTCTCACAATATATGAATGTTGGTAGATCCAAATAAAACCCGTTTCAAATATCTGGCAGATTTCTTAGGGAGAAGAAACATCATTATATCACAAATTGTAACATGGTCGATCGAAAATTGAATCAATTCCTACCTCCATTCCATTGAAGTGTCGATTTTTGACTTCTTTTTGTTATATTATAAGTTCTTTCTTACAATATCAATATTAATTTTTTATGTTATAAATACAAATTTTGATTTTGATTTCTATAGTAACTGATTATGCACAGAAGTGGTATTCCCCAGATCACGACATGTAGCAGATGACGTGTCTCGAAGGCTACGGAGCAGAAGTAAATATGATGCTTTGGGGATGTACCTCGGGACCTCGTCTCCGAGGATACACCCGACCTTCCAGGAGACCTCCCCGAGTACTTCCATACTCGCCTAACGAACAGCCTCCAGCCCATCTCCGAGCCTCCCGACATGCCGAGCCTCTTCGGCCTCCAGCTCGTCTCCGAGACACCCGACGTGCCGAGCCTCCTTGGTCTCCAGCTCATCTCCGAGCCACCCGACGTGCCGAGCTTCCTCGGCCTCCCGGCTCGTCTCCGAGCCCCTGACATGCCGAGCCTCCTCGGCTCTCCCGATCAACCGAGAACGCGGAGCCCCAGCGCCTCTGATTGGTGATATTTTCTGATTGTGTGTGTATATCAAATGATCCCCGGCAACGGCGCCATTTGATTGTTTCGAAAGAGTGTTTTTGTAGTTAACCGCAATCAGAACGGTGTCGCGTGTAGCTAGACCGAGGTGAGTACGGGTCGTCCTCAGGGAAACGTTGAATCTTTTACTCTTACTTTAGATGTGTTGAAAAAAAGAGGAGGGATAAAGAATTTTGTGAATGGTTTCTAGATCTACGTTAAGCACTAATGCAAAAATATAGATCTAGATTATTTTAGGGAAGTGGTTAATATAATAAGGGGCTTGTAAGGTTCGTTAGGATTTAGTAGTCATGGACGATTAATTAAAAGTTACCATTTTTATCCTTTAATAAATTTAAAACTAGAACGACGGTGATGCATGTAGATTAGGGTTTCTGGAGGGAAAAGGAATCCCACTCTTAACCCTTATCTCGACACGGAACTCCGTTCATATCTAGCCTTTACCAAAACAATCATTAATCTAATCTCTAATCGCGGTCGGAACTAACAAAGAATTGTTAGCGCGCCCGATTAGGATGTTAATGATTCTTTTGATAAAGTTCATAAACTTTATAGGACTTAAAAAGGGTTTAGAGATGTTCATCATCCATTAGCCTACCCTAATCCTACGAACCCTGACAAGCGGAGAATTACTCGCGCATGTTGGAAGAAAAAGAGATGGAGAGAAAATGCATAATTAAACTACGAAGAAATAGAATAAGAAAAAGAAAGCTACCTTTATTAATCAACAATATTCATTACATTTTGATTCCTTAGAAAATGATTACAAAGACTAGTTTGCTTCTCGGTCCCTTCCAAGGAGGTAGACGAACAGTTGATGATCAGCCTGGATGCGTGAGCCATCTTGGACTTCGTGATCTCGTCGGCTTGATGAATTTTCCAAGAGGCTCTCGGTCTTTATTTATAGTTCCAAAGCCAGAAATTTAGCTTCCAAGTATGGAAACTAACTGTAAAGATTTTCCCACAAAAATTGCAAACCCTAACTCATCTAACATGCGGCGGATCCGCGGCCCAAGGGGGGTATGGCCGCGGATCCGCGGCCATTGGTCAAGATCTCTTGATCAAAATTTTAGGGCTTCATCCTTGTGACATGTGGCAATATCTGGGACCTTTAGATCTCTGAAATCTTCTCGTAGTTGTTGCCAGACTTGGTCTCCAAGTTTTGCTTTCTTAATTAGGCAAGTTTTCTTTAACAACTTGATTTCCTTGATTTTAGTCTTGGAAAAATTCTGCACAACAACTCGAATAACATTTAGTAGACTTTGTTCTACTAGGATTTGGTCAATGATATTATTTTCATACATTTTCCTACCAAATTCTAATTATAATATATCAACACATGGAAAATAGTATTTTTACACATAAACCCTCATATGTATGATATATTAAAATAACGACCTTTTTTTGATATGGAAATGGTAGGAAAAATGTAATAACAAATGTGCAGTTTTATCAACTGAACAGCCTCCGCAACGGCTCCGCGCATCTCGCCAAAGTGAGAAATCCGCCGCCCCACGCTCCGCGTCCCACGCAGGCTCGTTCCCCCATTAATGAGCGGATCCCGCCATTAACGCGGGCATAACGTAAATGCGTAACTAACGGCGAGGATCTCGCAGCTGCTCTCTCCATGCGACCACTATAAAAAACCCTCTCCCAGACGACTTAGGGAACGCGAATTGATTCCAATACGCCGCTACTTTGCCAATATTCCCCGGCACTAACTTGATCGTCGGAGGGTTCCCGGTAGTACAACCACCCCGGGACTTCCTTTGCAGGTAGCTCGGCACAACACCAACCTATTGAGATCCACACGCTCAAATCTCAACAACTCCCAGACCAAGTCACGACCGTCCAAGACTGCCATTACAGGATCGACGGAGGACAACATCTGAAGGAGATCCCGACCTCCATCGGTTGGCGCCGTCTGTGGGAAACAAAGACTTTTTTGTTCCACCATAAAAGTTGATCTTCCGTCCTCGACCCAATGGCAAGCGACGACCGCAACGGTCCAAATACGAGTCACCACAATGGAGACGGGAGCGGCTCGCCTGCCCCTCCTAACGTTATCAATGCCTTATCCGCTCGGATAGACATGCTCACATCGCTAGTGGATGCCTTCGTTCGCGTTCAAGCGGTGGGTCCTACCCACCAGACCGCGGTTCCCCCTCTCCAGGATAACGATGTGCGCAGAGAGGCAAATGGGCAAGCTCGGGCCCCCGATCCCGCTCACGCTCATCGCAGCGTCACCGAGTGTCGGCGTGCCGACTCCGGCCATCGTGAACCGTATGCGACGATTGATTCCATGAACCGCTAAGCGCCGGACAGCACCACGCCCTACTCCCAGGAAAGACTGGGCCGCCGCTCCAATGCCCGCCGCTTGTTCTCTCCCCCTGAGGAGGTGTCTGTCAGCTCTCCTGCCTCCAAGCATGACCGACGCTCCCACTCCCGCCGAGGCCGTGCAAACGGTGAACATCGGGGCTACTCAAGAAAGGCCTCGCCCGAGGATTTAAGAAATCTGATAGAACAGAATCGAAGCCGCACTGCCGCGAAGACCAGGAGAGGGGATAGCCACCACTCCGACTGTGCAGAATTCTCGGGGTACCACCACCGACTCGCAGCCCTCGAGAAGAAAATCGAAGGTATACGACGAGGCAGCCACATGTCCGGTGAAGGAGCCCGGTATTCCGCCGATTCGCTCACGAAGCCCTTTACAGAAGAGCTGTTGGCCGAGCACGTCTCATCCAGGAACAAGCCGCCCAAAGTGGCCCTCTTCGACGGGAAGTCCGACCCGAAGGACCACTTAGACGCATTTACTGCGGCCATGAGCTTCCAAGATAACTCGGACACTGCTCAATGCCGAGCTTTCCCCGCTATGCTAATCCGGGATTGATCCTGGGGGCTTGCGCCATGCTCCATCTCCACCTTTGACAAGCTGGATACCCAATTCCTTGGCCATTTCGTCGGCAACCGAAGGCAGAAGAAGACGGTCGACTACTTATTCACCGTCAAGAGCTGAGAAAGGGAATCCTTCAAAGGGTATGTCACCCGCTTCGACAACGCCCTCCTGGAGGTACTCGAGCACCGTGACGAAACGGTTATCACCGCTCTGAGGTCAGTTCTTAGGCACGAAGAGTGGCTCCGCTCTTTTGCATTGGCGCAACCTAAGACCATGACCGAAGTGAAAGCATGGACCGAGTGGGAGATCCAACTCGAGTCCAGGTGAACTCCAACATGCCCGGGGGCGACCAAGAAGATCAGAAGAAGAGAGACAGGGAATAGGAAAGGAAAGACGATCGTCTGAAACCTTACTCTCTCAGGTTCCAGGAGTACACTCCTCTAAGCATTTCCCAGACCGAGCTACTGGAGGAAGCTAAGCGCGAAGAATTCTTCTGGCTCCTGCCAGCTACCCGATGGACGGGCAAACGGCCCTGAGGCCCGTATTGCGCCTATCATCGGGCGCAAGGCCATCCAACCGAGGATTGTAAACAGCTGTGTGGCTACATCGAGGAGCCGATCCGATCCGGTCACTTGGCAAAGTACATGCGAGATAAATGTCAAGCAGATAGAGGGCAAGCCGGTCAAATTAAAGACGCAGAGCAGACGATCGGACAGATCATGGTCTTCACCGACTGACCCAAGTCCGAGAAATAAGGATACCTGCCGATTCCGATCACTCAATACAAAATACAAATCACATAATTTGTATTTTGTTTAATAAGAAAGATTCTTGCTTCCCTGCGATCTGAATTGCTTCTCTTTATTTCCATGCTAAAACTCCGTGCAGGGCCGACGAATGTCTTCCTTCTCATCCGCAGCGTGTAGCTTCCTGTCCGACAAACGTTGTGGATCGAAGCCCTCATCATGAGGCCGCCTAGCAATTTCCTACTGGCCAATCCTTAGCGGGTAGCTTCCTACCCAACTACGCTAAGGATCGAAAGCCCTCATTACGAGGCGGCCGAGCAATTTCTTGCTGGCCCGTCCGCAGCGGGTAGCGTCCTGCCCGACAAACGCTGTGGATCGAAACCCTCATCACGAGGCGACCGGACAGCCTCCTGCTCGGTTCATCCACTCCAGGCAGCTTCCTGCCCTATGATTGAAATAATTAAAGTTTAACCGCAATCAGGACGATGTCGCTTTGCAGCTAGCCACGATGAGCACGGGTCGATCCACAGGAAGACGGAGCGTTTTACGTTCTTGTCGTAACGAGTTAATGCGTGAGGCGGAAAGTTCTTTATCTACCCTAAGTGTTATATGCAAGTATAAAGCTTGTTAGGAAACAATAGGATAATGTAAGTTAAGGAAATCCGTATTCAAGTCCTTTGAGCCGAGTCTTGACCAATTGAAGCTAGAGCAATCGGCAACAACGTGGATTAGGGTATTTAAGCATGGTATTCGTGGAATCCGGCTTATTGACCCTTGTCTTTCCGTTCTTGTCTCTTGCTTTCGCCTCCGGCCAAACCGAACGCAACTGGTCACTGTTAGAAATCACCGTTACCTTGGTAGGGTAGGGTGCCTAACGGAGCGCTTGCGTAAGATTTGGGCGGAGTTTCAAAATGGAAAAAATACGGGAAAAGTAAATGAGAAACGGAAACCTTAACTTACAATATCGGTTTCTTTTCCTAACAACATGTATTCACAACCATTCACAAAACAACAAAGAGAGCAAAAGAAAAGATAACAAAGAAAAGAAAACATTACAAGAAAGAAAGTGCATGGAATTTAAATTGCAAGAATGTAAAGCATGAATGTAAAAGACATGAATGTAAAGCAAGTAATAAAAAGCAAGTAAGAAATAACTAGGAACCAAAGTGCAAGTGACAATCCATGGATTCAATAGCCCAATCTTAAACTTGCAAGCTCAATGAAGAGGTTGCAAGATCAAGAGAAAACTAAGAACCCAAGGGAAATGAAGGCACAAAAGAGAGAACTTTATTAATCTTCAAGAAGATACAACCCTTGAGATCAAATACTAACCCTTATACCTTCAAGCTCAATGAAGAGGTTGAAAGATCAAGAGAAGGCAAGGATCTCAAGGGGAAGCTATGTACAAGAACTAAAAAGAAAACAAAAGAATTACAAAGTGTATGGCAAAACTTGGACAAAGTGAGACTAAAGAATGACCATGAACCCTTGCCCACTGCCTGCTATATATAGGCACAAAAGAAAAGAAAATAAACAATAAAAATAGGCCTACGTGGCAGCAAGGAGGGGCCCACAGCAAGATGGCAGCATTTGGGAGCAGGGGGGCCGGCCTCCTCGGTTTTGGGAGGGAAGTGCTTGGGTCAATTCCGAGGGATGGGGCTCGTACTTGTAATGTGGTCTTGTGTTGTCCCCAATATCACACTGGTATTGTTTATTTTCTCAAATTAGGCTTGGTCTGCACCCAGGTTTTGGAGGGAAACAAGAAGATACAAATCACATCACACCTTTATGCAATAAATGCACATCACTTCTCATGCACACTTGCCATGAACCATCATGCCATGGCTGCCCCTCAGTCCATGGTCTATGCTATCTAAGAGTTAGTGCACAACTTGTCATGTATTGGACCAAAATGTATGTACACTAGTTTATTTACAAAAACTCTTTGATTCTTGATCGGTTTGCAGTTCTGGTTGCAGTGTCAGCTCACAAATGTAATATCCATGATTCTGGATGTATTTCTAGTATTTTGTCACGGATACCAGTAATCTGTATTACTGAGAAAACACCGGTTAATAGTACCGATATATAAAAAAAAATAGATAATGAATGAGCGGTATTAAAATGCAATATTCTGATATGAACACCCTACAAAGAGATGGATCAAAAGCCCTCATCACGAAGCGACCAGGGAACCTCCTGCTCGGTTCATCCCTAGCGGGTAGCTTCCTACCTCGCGACGCTAAGGATCGAAAGCCCTCATCACGAGGAGACCGAGCAGCCTCCTGCTCGGTTCATCCACTCCAAGCAGCTTCCTGCCCTACAAAGAGATGGATCAAAAGCCCTCATCACGAGGCGACAAGGCAGCCTCTTGCTCGGTTCATCCCTAGCGGGTAAATTCATAACCCGCGACGCTAAGGATCGAAATCCCTCATCACAAGGCGACCGGGCAGCCTCCTGCTGTAAGTCCACGTTGCCCACCCCGGTACTTGCGGGGAGACGGAAAACGGAATAAAAATCGGATTTTTATGAGCTTAGGCAACATGGACTAGACTTTAAAGGATCTTTGCTAAACAAAAACTTGCTAAAGCTAACTAGAAACTAGCTAAGTGCTAGAAAGGTTATACCTTTGGTCTTTATGTCCTTCTCTCCTTGCTCCTTGGAGTAGTGGAGGGAGTCACCTTTTCGTCTTCTCCCGTCAAAGAAAGATCCACCCGAAAGCCTCAACCTTTGGCTTCAACTCCAAACTAGAAGTAACTAGGGTTCAAGAAGTGCTAGTCCTTCAATCCTAGATGAGAGTAGAGATGATCAAGAGAGGGTTTTTCTCAAGCTCAAGTGTTTCTCAACACATGAGAGGGGAGAGCTTGAGGGAGAGGAAGAACAAGAGAGAGAAATGAAATGATAGAATGAGAATAATGTGAGCCATTCTCACTAATATATGTATATTATTTTAATTAAATAATTAGCTAGATAATTGTCATGGTTAATCATGACATGACCATTATCATTTCAATTTGCAAGGATCAAAAAGCATCTTCCAACAGAAATGATGATGGTCAAAGTGTCAACCTAGGTCAACAAGTCAAGGAGGTCAAATGGTCAACAACCATAACCATGCACAATTATTAAACTAATTATCAATTAACTATAATACACACAAAAGCATTAGGGTTAATAAAATGACAATAGCCATTAACCCTAATCAAGGTCCTCTCCCTCGGTCTCAAACAACTGTGCATACGCACCCGCATTCGTGATCCGAGGAACACGAATACAATGAGAAAAACCAATCCCAAATCATATACTAGGATCCGGCTTAAACCAAAGCCCGCTAGTATAAACTATCCGGACAGCAAACGTGCACAAGTGCGCGGATGCGAACGAACCCTGTCGCAAAACCATGCGACCTCTACTCATTTTGCCTAAAGGCGAATAGCTCTCTGTGTGGGACTCTAAAGACTCGACACTACGCTGGCAGTGGGTTTAACCACAGACCGCAAGCGGCACTAGCTGTACGTAACGGTCCCCAGGTAGATGTCGATAAGAAGACTGACGAGGTGAACCCCATCTGAACTCCTACTGAGCCTGTATGTGACAGTCTCCGTACAGTCCGGTCTGTTCGTCTGATACATCGCATGGCGGGCCTAGGGGGGTGGTGAACGTCAGTCCCCTAATAGCGGTACAAGTCGTGTCGGTGTGTAGCCCAGAACACCCTGAGATAACACTGGAAACCAACCAGTATATCTCGCTTGCCCTGGCCAGGGACTACTCGTGTAATGGCTCTCCTGGACACAGCGCGATGTCAACCCCCAATACCGGGAGAGACGAATCCTATCTAACCGTCACTGCCTCCAAGTGCTTCGGGACTGCACCCAAAAACTACCTGTTTGCACGACTCCTTTAAGCCGTGGTAGGGTAGCAATAATCAAAGTGCAGTGGGAACACACTCGAGGCGAAGTGACAGTATCAAGTCAACGGACTAAGCTGTACTCATGTCACCTGGGAACTGATAACTGACGATAGGTATACTACCAACCAACAGTTCCCGACGAGTCCTGTCCAGTGTACTCATAACCCAACGAGCACCCGTATACTATCTCAAGTATGACGTACTGACGGCTGTGGGACAGACCGTCTCCCACACTGGGATGAGAAGCGCATACGCTAGTCTACTCCGGAGTATCGATGCCCTGTCTCAATAGTCCAACGACCAGGGATCTGTTTAAGGATGTGCTTATAGATTACCCAGCTCCCACAAGTGCGAGCGCCATCACAACGCTGGTAATCAAGCAAAGATCCTAAGGGCTCTACTAATATGTATATCAGCGATATGCTAAAAGAAACACATGCACATATTGAAGTAGAGACAAACCAAGTTGCATACTACCATTTCAAGCAAGATTGTATATACAACTGTGAATATCCCAAGCTTCCATCAAGTAATATACAAACTAGTATGATACAGTAATGGCCTCTAGGGCATATACACTAACAATCTCCCACTTGCACTAAGGCCATGTACTGGCGTATCGAAGACCTATCATCTCGATCAGCCGCTCGAACTGAGTCTGGGGCAAGGCCTTGGTGAATGGATCTGCTGTGTTATCTTCTGAAGCAACCCTCCGGACCTCGATCTCCTGGCGATCCACGATTTCCCTGATCATGTGATACCGCCTTAAGATGTGTCTGGATTTCTGATGGGACCTGGGTTCCTTCGCTAAAGCTATAGCCCCGTTGTTGTCGCAATACAGAGGTATTGGGTCAACAATGGATGGAACCACCAGAAGTTCTTTCAAGAACTTCCTCATCCAGACAGCTTCTTTTGCGGCATCAGATGCAGCGATGTATTCCGCTTCCATAGTCGAGTCAGCAACGGTTTCCTGTTTGGAGCTCTTCCAATACACCGCCCCTCCATTGAGGGTAAAGACAAAACCCGACATGGACTTGGAATCATCCTTGTCACTCTGGAAGCTAGAGTCAGCAAGGGCCTCAATCTGCAGGTCTTTTCCGCCATACACCAAGAACATCTCCTTAGTCCTTCTCAGGTACTTGAGAATGTTCTTTACTGCTATCCAATGTTTCTCCCCAGGGTTTGACTGATACCTGCTTACCACACTCAGTGCATAAGCCACATCCGGTCTGGTACACAACATCGCATACATTATAGAGCCTACCGCAGAAGCGTAGGGTATAATAAACATGCGATCCCTCTCTAAATCAGTCTTGGGAGACATCTCTTTGGAGAGGGTGATCCCGTGACAAGCCGGTAGATTACCGCACTTGGAATCTTCCATACTTAATCTCTTCAGTATGGTGTCGATGTACCTGGACTGCGAAAGTCCTAATATCCTCTTGGATCTGTCACGGTAGATCCGGATACCCAGAATGTATGAGGCATCACCCAGGTCTTTCATGGAGAACCTGTGTGACAAGAACCCCTTGACAGATTGTAGCATAGGAATGTCATTTCCTATTAAGAGAATGTCATCCACGTATAAAACGAGGAATACTACAGTTCTCGCTACAAATCTACAATAGATGCATGGTTCATCTGGATTTTTGATAAAGCCAAATTCCTTGACCGTCTCATCAAACAGATGTTCCAACTCCGCGATGCCTGCTTCAGTCCATAAATGGACTTGAGCAACTTGCACACCTTTCCGCTGCTCCCACCCTGAATGAAACCCTCTGGCTGGTCCATATAGACACACTCCTCTAAATGACCATTTAGAAAAGCTGTCTTTACGTCCATCTGCCAAATCTCATAATCGTGGAAGGCAGCAATTGCAAGAAGGATCCGAATGGATTTCAGCATAGCTACTGGAGAAAAGGTTTCGTCATAGTCCAAACCAGGTCGCTGACGAAAACCCTTTGCTACCAGTCTAGCTTTATAGGTCTCAACCTGTCCATCTACACCAATCTTCTTTTTGAAGATCCACTTGCATCCTACGGGTTTTACCCTATCTGGAGCAATGTCCAACGTCCATATTTTGTTGGTGTACATGGACTCCATTTCGGTCCGCATTGCATCCAGCCATTTTACCGAGTCGACGCTCTGAATGGCTTGCTGGAAGCTAATAGGCTCATCACAATCTATGATGCAATCCTCTCTATCCCCGTCAATGAGAAAACCGTAGTATCTCTCGGGCAGATGAGATTGCCTACTACTCCTGCGGAGTGGCGTGGGAATGTCCTGATCTTTCGAACCCTCTGGTTCTACTAAGCTTTCAGTAATAGCTTGTGGTTCTGGAATTTCTTCCAGTTCTATTGCACTCCCACTTATTTCTTTTTCTAAGAACTGATGTTCCAGAAAATGGGCATTACGAGAAACAAGGACTTTTTGTTCCTCTGCGTAATAGAAAAGATACCCCTTGGAGTTCTTTGGGTATCCCACAAACTTGCACAGTACTGAGCGTGCCTCGAGCTTGTCCGTATGCTGCTTTTTGACATAAGCTGGACATCCCCAAATCTTCAAGTATTGAAGATAGGGTTTCTTCCCACTCCATAACTCATATGGTGTGGTAGGCACAGTCTTAGTGGGAACACGGTTCAAAAGGTATGCAGCTGTTTCTAGCGCATATCCCCAGAATGATCGTGGTAACTCAGCGTTACTCATCATGGACCGTACCATATCCAATAGGGTTCGGTTCCGTCTCTCCGATACACCGTTATGTTGCGGAGTGTATGGAGGAGTAAGCTGAGAGAGAATTCCATTCTTTTTTAAGTAACCCAGGAACTCGGCACTCAAGTATTCACCACCTCGATCAGATCTCAGTGCCTTGATACTTTTGCCTGTTTGTTTTTCTACTTCATTCTTATATTCCTGGAACTTATCAAAAGCTTCGGATTTATGCTTCATCAAGAAGACATGTCCGAATCTTGAGAAATCATCCGTAAAAGTAATGAAGTAAGAATAACCGCTTCGCGCATGTGTAGACATTGGACCGCACACGTCGCTGTGTACGAGTCCCAAGAGCTCGCTCGCTCTTTCTCCGTGTCCAGTGAACGGAGTCTTTGTCATCTTTCCTTTGAGACAGGATTGACAAGTTGCATACGATTGATATTCGAACGGATCCAAATATCCTTCTACATGTAACTTAGTCAACCTCCTCTCATTGATGTGACCCAGTCTACAATGCCATAAGAAAGTTTTATCGATTTCTGGAGACTTTCTTTTGTGTGTATTCTGGACATTGAAAATCTGTGGTTGGTTTAACACGTATATACCGTTGTTTAATGTACCTGACCCAATCAAAACTTGATTAAGGTGATTGTTCACTACATTACTTACAAATGCAAATTCATAACCTTCTTTAGACAATAAAGATAAAGAAATGATATTACAGGTTGCATTTGGTACATAATAACAACTACGCAAAACCAAAAAATGTCCATCCGACAATCTCAGGTGATAGTCCCCCACGGCCTCAGCATCCATGCTAGCACCGTTCGCAACTCTGAGGGTCATGTCAGCTGCCTTCAAAACTCTACACTTTCTCAACGCCTGCAAAGAATTACAGATATGAGATCCTGATCCGGTATCCAATACCCAGGATGTAGAGTTTATTGATAGACAGTTTTCAATAACATACACACCTGAAGCTGAAGCTGCAACTCGCTTCAAATCCTGTGTTCTGGCCTTCCAAGCCTTGCAATCTTATTTCCAGTGACCACTTTTGTGACAATAGAAGCATTCTTCCTTCCCCACTAGCTTCCCCACTATCTTTGTTGCTTTTCCTTTTCCCTTCGTATCCACTTTACTGACACCGCCTCTTGGTTTGGCGGGAGCTTTCTTCTTCTTGCCCTTGGCTTTCGCCCTGGACCTAGAAGAGGAAGATCCTCCTACAAACAAAGTGGATGTCTCCCTACCCTTCTGTAGGGTGCCCTCAGAAGTCCTCAACATGTTCAGAAGTTCGGAAAGTTCAACCTCCTTTCCTTGCATGTTGAAGTTAAGAATGAACTGGGCGTAAGTGGAAGGAAGGGACTGGAGAATCAAATCAGTATAGAGTTCATTCTCCAACGTGGTCTCAAGGTCCGCGAGCTCCTCAATGTAGCCAATCATCTTAAGCACGTGTTCCGTTACCGATGATCCGACGGCCAACCTTGCCGAAAAAAGCTTCTTCGACACTTCGTATCTTGCGATACGAGACTGCTCTCCATACTGTTCTTTTGTATGGAGAAATATGGACTCTAGGTCCATATTCTCGTGCCTCCTCTGATGTTCGTTGTCCATCGAGGCAAGTACGAGGCACTTGGCCCTCGCGCAATCTATCTCCCATGTCTTACGGATTTCTACATCCGCGACGCTGGAGGTGGGACCTGGGATAGGGGGAGCTTTGGTGGTAAGTACATACCCCAACTTGTCATAAGTGATTGCCATCCTGACATTCCTGAGCCAATCTTTGTAGTTTGGCCCTGTCAGTATATTTTTATCTAGTAATAACTTAAGTCCAGTCATGTTGAATGGTCGCTGCAATTGGGAGAGAGAAAAGAAACACTTTAGCATGATGCTCTTGCAAGTTTAGAGTGGTTTTTAGTTTGTCTAAACTGGATGGCTCCCACTGTCTCTCGAATCCCTTCTCAAACCGTAAAGAAAGGATTAGTCAGGATCAATCTCACTGTACAATACTTGCTTAACCATTCAGCCAGGCCAGTGTCGGTACTTCGAGGGAGGTTTTCCAACGCTTTCGCGAAGTTACTTAATTAAGTAACCTCTTTTCCCTGTGGGCGTAGCCCCGCTAACACCTTTCTAGACACCTACTAAGTTTATAGCATTGATCGTTAAGTGGGAGTTTTCCCGAGGAGTAGCATATACTCACAGTAGGATCGGGATCCAAATATCATCGCGTGATAAAACCAAAGGAATCCTACCAGAATCATCACACTCCAAATGGTATGCAGCGCTAGCAAGTTTCAGTACTTATGAAACTCCCGATGTGGATTTTTTCCCCATGCTCTTATGACCTTGGCGTGAGGTCAAAATGTCATAAGTCACATGTCAAGTTCTTCCCATCATTATCCTGGTTAATTTGAACCCACCCATACCTACCCTTGACGTAGGCCAAAACGGCAGTACGACTGTCTCAAACCAACGCATTCTATCTATGCAACAGATAAATATCCGGCAGCTACCAATCACTATGCCTTGGCGTGAGGTCAAAATACATAGCTTGAATACTACCGAATATTTAACCGAAATGAGGGAGGGCTACGGATGGTTTTGGCGAAACCGTGAACGTAGTGAACTTGATATAATCGATGGAACGAGATAGCTTTTAAAAGGAGTGGTTCAAGCTCCGCGTTTAAAAGTTTAGTTTTGAAAAGAACCGAGTGGTTTTCAAAATGTTCCAATCGACTTTTACTTGGTTTATTTTCTTGCATTAGTTCTTTTAATGCGTCCCATCATTTAATCCTACCATTGCAGAAAACAACCAAAATATGACGTACGCTTATGCCATTCGCATTCGCCACGGGGCCCCGTCATCACCCGTTAGGTTACTTAACTAACGACAGAGCGGGGGCTGGGCTAGCGCGGCTGTAAAACATAAGCAACGCCTAAATAGTTATCATATAAATATATATATAGCAATGATAGACATTACAGATCACAGATAAATACATTGGATATACTAGGAATCCGCAATCCGTTCGAGCCTGCAACGAAAAGCGGATTACACGGTCGCGGTGAATAGCCAAATACCCCACCCAAGACCCCTACGGGTGCGGCAAACTACCCGCCAAGTACCCGAAGCGAAGCAACCTCCCTCAACACCGTGAGTAGGCCACTCGGCACTTCGAGATACCCGGTAGTTTGTGCACCCCCTCCATGGGTCTATCCTAGGAGCAAAAACAGTAAAAATAATTATACAATGACGGCTACAACCCCGACCCGGTTGTGCGGCCATACAAATAATAATATTACATCAATTTACATATTACAAATGAATGAAAGAAAAGGAAACACTCATCTCATATCCACCCCGGCTATTCACGCGCGACAATCCAACCCATTCATATACACATACCAATATCAAACACAGATCACAGATATGTATAACCCCGACTAATCGACATATAGCGATTAGCCGACGTTCAATACATACAAACATCACAGATATAACCGTCATAGTCAAAGTGTAGTGAAGTTCGGAAAAAATTACGGATTTATAGGCCCCCAAAAATAAATTTCTATTCTGGAAAATCTGGGCACATATAACATATCTTTAAAATCCTAAAACCAAGCCAGAGATACACTGCACCAAAGTCGACCCAGTGAAGAGCCAACTTGGCCGTGGTTGCGCGGCAATAGCTTGCTATTGCCGCGGAACCACGGCTCCTTGGTCGAGTCACTGGACCGGGTTTGGTGGTTATCTTTAAAAAACCCTGAGACGATTTTTGGAGTATAAAAAATTTTGTTTTGACCAGAAAAATTTTTAACAGAAACTAGGGTTTTTAAAAACTCGGTTTTTGGATTTTTCGGTTTCGAACTTCGTTACACTTCACTACCAAGCTAGTTTATGTTTAGTTAGGCTCTGATACCACTGAAAGTCCACGTTGCCCATCCCGGTACTTGCGGGGAGGCGGAAAACGGAATAAAAATCGGATTTTTATGAGCTTAGGCAACATGGAATAGACTTTAAAGGATCTTTGCTAAACAAAAACTTGCTAAAGCTAACTAGAAACTAGCTAAGTGCTAGAAAGGTTATACCTTTGGTCTTTATGTCCTTCTCTCCTTGCTCCTTGGAGTAGTGGAGGGAGGTCACCTTGTCGTCTTCTCCCGTCAAAGAAAGATCCACCCGAAAGCTTCAACCTTTGGCTTCAACTCCAAGCTAGAAGTAACTAAGGTTCAAGAAGTGCTAGTCCTTCAACCCTAGATGAGAGTAGAGATGATCAAGAGAGGGTTTTTCTCAAGCTCAAGTGTTTCTCAACACATGAGAGGGGAGAGCTTGAGGGAGAGGAAGAACAAGAGAGAGAAATGAAATGATAGAATGAGAATAATGTGAGCCATTCTCACTAATATATGTATATTATTTTAATTAAATAATTAGCTAGATAATTGTCATGGTTAATCATGACATGACCATTATCATTTCAATTTGCAAGGATCAAAAAGCATCTTCCAAAAGAAATGATGATGGTCAAAGTGTCAACCTAGGTCAACAAGTCAAGGAGGTCAAATGGTCAACAACCATAACCATGCACAATTATTAAACTAATTATCAATTAACTATAATACACACATAAGCATTAGGGTTAATAAAATGACAATAGCCATTAACCCTAATTAAGGTCCTCTCCCTCGGTCTCAAACAACTGTGCATACGCACCCGCATTCGTGATCCGAGGAACACGAATACAATGAGAAAAACCAATCCCAAATCATATACTAGGATCCAGCTTAAACCAAAGCCCGCTAGTATAAACTGTCCGGACAGCAAACGTGCACAAGTACGCGGATGCGAACGAACCCTGTCGCAAAACCATGCGACCTCTACTCATTTTGCCTAAAGGCGAATAGCTCTCTGTGTGGGACTCTAAAGACTCGACACTACGCTGGCAGTGGGTTTAACCACAGACCGTAAGCGGCACTAGCTGTACGTAACGGTCCCCAGGTAGATGTCGATAAGAAGACTGACGAGGTGAACCCCATCTGAACTCCTATTGAGCCTGTATGTGACAGTCTCCATACAGTCCGGTCTGTTCGTCTGATACATCACATGGCGGGCCTAGGGGGCGGTGAACGTCAGTCCCCTAATAGCGGTACAAGTCGTGTCGGAGTGTAGCCCAGAACACCCTCAGATAACACTGGAAACCTACCAGTATATCTCGCTTGCCCTGGCCAGGGACTACTCGTGTAATGGCTCTCCTGGACACAGCGCGATGTCAACCCCCAATACCGGGAGAGACGAATCCTGTCTAACCGTCACTGCCTCCAAGTGCTTCGGGACTGCACCCAAAAACTACCTGTTTGCACGACTCCTTTGAGCCGTGGTAGGGTAGTAATCAAAGTGCAGTGGGAACACACTCGAGGCGAAGTGACAGTATCAAGTCAACGGACTAAGCTGTACTCATGTCACCTGGGAACTGATAACTGACGATAGGTATACTACCAACCAACAGTTCCCGACGAGTCCTGTCCAGTGTACTCATAACCCAACGAGCACCCGTATACTATCTCAAGTACGACGTACTGACGGCTGTGGGACAGACCGTCTCCCACACTGGGATGAGAAGCGCATACGCTAGTCTACTCCGGAGTATCGATGCCCTGTCTCGATAGTCCAACGACCAGAGACCTGTATAAGGATGTGCTTATAGATTACCCAGCTCCCACGAGTGCGAGCGCCATCACAACGCTGGTAATCAAGCAAAGATCCTAAGGGCTCTACTAATATGTATATCAGCAATATGCTAAAAGAAACACATGCACATATTGAAGTAGAGACAAACCAAGTAGCATACTACCATTTCGAGCAAGATTGTATATACAACTGTGAATATCCCAAGCTTCCATCAAGTAATATACAAACTAGTATGATACAGTAATGGCCTCTAGGGCATATACACTAACACCTGCTCGGTTCATCCCTAGCGGGTAGCTTCCTACCCCGCGATGCTAAGGATTGAAAACCCTCATCACGAGGCGACTAGGAAGCCTCCTGCTCAGTTCATCCACTCCATGCAGCTTCTTGCCCTACAAAGAGATATATCAAAGCCCTTGTCACGAGGCCACCGGATATTTTCATGCTCAGTCTCAACGGTGGATCCCTCAGCCTCACATTAAACCAGCTGGCAAGCCTCTGCCCGGCGCATGTATCCGAAGAAGGCAAACTCCTAACATGGCCCAAGTAAAAAAAGCTCGAGTTCGATCGATAGCCGTCCCGAACAGACGAAGCGACGCCTCCATTATGACGCCGCCCTCTCGGTGGTCTACTGATGTCATCGGGGATACACGCAAAAATTAAGACGTATGATGAAACGCCACGAGGACTCGAGGATCGAAACAACGCAACCGCCAAAAGCCATGTGGTTCCCGGGCAATCGACATCATGATTCTCGGCGCCAAACTGAGCAGAAGAAAAACCGAGGAGGCCACTCTCGATCCGACCCATGAATAGGTCAGAACGAGAGTAGGGGCTAATGATGATGCTCAGATGTGTTATTTCCCCAGATCACGACACGTAGCAGATGACGTGTCCCGAAGGCTATAGAGCAGGAGTAAATATGATGCTTTGGGGACGTTCCTCGAGACCTCGTCTCCGAGGACACACCCGACCTTCCAGGAGACCCCACAGTGTACTTCCATACTTGCCTAACAAACAGCCTCCAGCTCGTCTCCGAGCCTCCCGACGTACCGAGCTTCCTCGGCTCTCTAGCTCGTCTCCGAGCCTCCCGACGTGCTGAGCCTCCTCGGCCTCCAGCTCGTCTCCGAGCCACCCGACGTGTCGAGCTTCCTCGTCCCCCCGGTTCGTCTCCGAGCCCCTGACATGCCGAGCCTCCTCGGATCTCCCGATCAACCGAGAACGCGGAGCCCCAGCGCCTCCGCAACGGCTCCACGAGTCTCGCCAAAACAAGATATCCACCGCCCCACGCTTCGCGTCCCACGCAGGATCGTTCCCCCATTAATGAGCGGATTCCGCCATTAACGCGGGCGTAACGTAAGGGCATAACTGAAGGCGAGGATCTCGCATCTGCTCGCTCCATGCGACCACTATAAAAACCCCTCTCCCAGACGACTCATGGAACACGAATTGATTCCAATACGCCGCTACTCTGCCAATATTCCCCGGCACTAACTTGATCGTCGGAGGGTCCCCGGTGATACAACCACCCCGGGACTTCCTTTGCAGATAGCTCGGCGCAACACCAACCTATTGAGATCCACACGGTCAAACCTCTACAACTCCCAAACCAAGTCACGACCGTCCAAGGCCGTCATCACAGGATCGACGAAGGACAACATCTGAAGGAGATCCCGATCTCCATCAGTAACCTTCATCAATCTTGATACCTAGGGAAAAAGACTTTGTCTGGATTGTATTTTCCCATATTTTTCTCAATAAACGTTGAGCAAGGGTGATATAAGAATTTAAGTATCGCAATAAACGTTGAACAAGGTTAATATAAGAATTTAACTTTTGGGTAAACAAATTGCGGGTAGGAAAAGAATCGCTCTTAACTACCTCCGTTCCATTTTAATTAGTGTTCATTTTTTATTTTGCACTCGCATTAAGAAAACTTTAGAAAATCATAAGTTTAAGGACTTTCTAAAGTTTTCTTAACACGTATGCAAAATAAAAAATGGACACTAATTAAAATGGAACCGAGATAGTTAAGAGCAAACACTTTTTCTATCTGCAATTTGTCTATCCAAAAGTTTACCTAAGAGATATAATGATAGGACCCACAACATCTAGGTGTCAAACATGTGGGCTTATGATGGTTGTATTTTTGATAAATTTTTGGATAGATAGATCGAGGTAGGAAAAGTATTTTTATAGTATTAAATAGCTAGGGTAATATTTGACTGTTCTTTCTAGGCATAGTTTTATATCTCTAGTTATTATTACCAAAATGATTTCTTTTGGGTAAATTGTCAAAAAGCAATCTGGCCGCTCAGGATTTATATAAAAGCCTTGATATTTTTGAAATTGTTGAAAAGGGTCTACCGTTCAAAAATTTTGTTAAAAAAACCTGGGCCGCATTCCTTATTTCCTTCTGCTGCATAAATTTTGTTGTCAGCTGCTTAAATAATTACGAGCAACCTTGTAGATGTTATAAGCAACTAGTATAAAGGGGGTTTTAATTGACCCGAGGTTTTTTAACAAGAGCAAAAGTACAATGGGGTTTTTGTTCAAGTTTGAAGCGGGTATACCCTAAATTTAAATGTATAGGTAGATCCAAATAAGAATCTTCAAAAATGTCTCAAAAATAATGCATCAAATGTTCAAACAGTAATAACGACATAATCTGAGGGTAAATCTGGAACTAGGAATCTACCCAGCTCCTGCTACTGCTAACTCTCTGTCTGCTCACGCGAGTCAGGGCGGCACGGTCAAACAAAGAAGACTGGTCAACCTCCAACCTATGCCAGCCTGGCATAGGACCCCTTCTAACTTTGGGAATTACCAATTCACCCTAAAATATAATCACCCAACAAAATTGCATCTTTATTATTCGATCATTTTTTTGTTGTATCCCAGGAAACATTTAAATTACTTATGGAAAATAGAATACTTTTGTACATCCTTTTCAATTTTGATGTGATAACGGTTATCGATTAAGTCTAATTAGTCCATAACTTCTTATTTTGATTTCTAGCGGATATATTTTAATGATACCCATGTTTCCATCACCAAACCAATGTCAATAAGTGGTATCCCTTGATTAAATGGCTTATTATATCTCAATGTTAATACAATATTAATGGGAGGTATCATTCTGATATAAGTTTGTGTTTTATTCTGAGGCTACTTGCTTAGCAAATAGGAGTTTCAATCTATTCCAGGAAGGATTGTTCCATCGAAGGGATAGAATGACCATCGGAGTATTTGGGTTAATGGAGACGATATTCCTTTTCAATGCGAAAATGTTTTTAAATTTGTTCCAAAGTAAAGTCTTCAGTTTTATGAATAAGTTTCTTACGGAATTCATCCCAAGATGGTGGTTGATGGAGGTCGAAATCTCCCGCAGATGTTGTCCCCTGTCGATTTGGTAGCAAGCGGTTTTGAGCGGTTGAGATTTGTTTTGGGGATTGTTGAGCGTGTGGATCTCAATGGATTGTTGGATGTTGCTGAGGCCAAGCGATCTGCAAAGGAAGTCCCGGGATAGGAAACCACCGTAGGACCCTCCGACGATCAAATTAGTGCCGGGGAATTAGAGCAGCATAGCGGCGTATTGGAATGAGTTCGAGTTACCCGAGTCGTCTGAAAGAGAGGTTTATATAGTGGTTGCGTGGAGCGAGCAGGCGTGAGATCATCGCCGTCAGTTACGCCCCTGCGTTATCCCCGCATTAATGGTGGGATACGCTCATTAATGGGGGATGCACCAGCGTGGGACGCGGAACGTGGGACAGCGGATATCTCGCTTTGGCGAAATACGTGGAGCCACTGCGGGGATGCTTGGGCTCCGCGCTCTCGGTTGATCGGGGGAGTCGAGGAGGCTCAGTCTGTCAGATGGTTCGGAGACGAGCTGGGAGGCCGAGGAAGCTCGGCATGTCAGGAGGCTTGGAGACGAGCCGGGAGGCCGAGAAAACTTGGCATGTCAGGAGGCTCGAAGACGAGCCGGGAGGCCGAGGAAGCTCGGCATGTCAGGAGGCTCGGAGACGAGCCGGGAGGCCGACGAAGCTCGGCATGTCAGAAAGATCGGAGGCGAGCAAGGAGGTTAAGGAAGCTCGCTGGACTGCTAGGAGGCGAGCTGTTGGTTGTTTGCTAGGTGAATATGGAAGGTACTCAGGGAGGTCTCCGAAAGGTTGGATGCGTCCTCGATGACGAGGTCCCGAGGAACGTCCTCAATGAATCATACTTATTCCAGCTCCGTAGCCCCCGGGACACGTCATCCGTTACGTGTCGTGATCTGGGAATTCCTATTTGCGAGCATCATCATTAGCCCCCCACTCTCGTTCCGACCTATTTATGGGTCGGGTCGAGAGTGGCCTGCTAGGTTTTCTCTGCTCGGCTTGGTGCCAAGAATTCTTCGTGGTGGATTTTCTGGAAACGATATGACATTTGGCGGTCGCGTCGTTTCGATCTTCGAGTCCACGTGGCGTCTCACCGAGCGCCTAAATTTTCGTGCGTATCCCCGATGACATCAGCAGATCAGTGGAATGATTGCGCTTTAAAGAGGGGGCGTCGTTTCACTTGATCGTCAGTTGGGCATTGGGCCACGTGCCCGACGTAAGTTGGCGGATATGACATGCTGTCTCTGACTCCTGCAATGAAGAGACGTCCCCCAATGGCCGATAGCCACGTGGAGCCCCGACGGTCGCTTAGGCACGACGCTTCGTTTTAGTGGGAATAGATCTTGGCCGTAGGATATTCTCTTTGGGGGTGATAAATAGGAGGGGACCATCCTAGAGCCGACATTTTACCTTAATTCTCTTTTTCTGTTTGAAAATTGCCCAGCGCTCCTCCACTTAGGTCGGATCTTCCTCTGGATTATCTTCGGCAAAACCCTTTCCTTGAATTAGGTCATATGTCTTCCTCCGAGGTGTCTGTAGATGTAGAAGGGTTAGAGTCAGACGATGAGGCACCAGTTGCTGGGGCCTAATCCAGTGGGTCTTCCTCCTCCTCGGCTTCAGATAGCCGAGAGGGGTCTTCTTCTACTGCGTCTTTTGTGTCGGGTATGCCCCTTAGGGCTAGGGCTAAGGCTGCTCATGTCACTCGCCGTCGGACGGCGATAAGGGCTCCCAAGGTGCCCATCGGGAATACCCGCGATGCGCCATCCGTCTTGAACCGTATGGTCAAGCTTTCCGTCATCCGGACTCGATTCCATGTCCCCTCAAGCTATTCACTCCGTTTAGCCAAAAAGGGTGAGCGGGCAGACCAGGTGCGGGGCAAGGAGATTGCTCTGTATCTGGAGGCATTCCGGGAAGGAATGCGTCTGCCCTTCTCACCCGCTGTTTGTGCGGTGCTTCATTGCTTCCGTCTTGCCCCGGGCCAGCTAGCGCCGAATTCATGGAGGATCCTCCTCGGGTTTCTGGTCCGGTTAAAACTTGATCGGATCCCTTTCAGTTTGACCCTCCTTTTGTCTTTTCTTTGTTATAAAAATCACCCCGATGCCAGCAAGGAAGAGCCGAGTTGGGTGTATTTTTCGTTTAAAAAACGTAAGGGTGGGGCGGTCGGGTCGGGGGTAGTGTTCATCCCTTCTTCTATCCACGAATGGAAGGAGAAGTTCTTCTTCGTCGGGCCACCGGAGCGCGAGGATTGGCATGTGCCCACACAGTGGCATAGGGCCGACTACCTGAGGGAGAAACAGTCGACCTCCCCCGAGGCGAGGGTAGTATCCCAGGGGGAACCGATCCAGCGAGCTGATGTCCTTCTTTTCTAGCAGGTACTGAGCTGGGCTGGGCTCAGTCCTGCGCATTTTTGGGTAAGTTAGGGTTTTCGACGATCTGCTTAGACTTTGCTAAATTTCCTTTGCCGATTCAGTATCACTAACCCCTTTTTGTTTGTGTGTTCTTTTTTTGCAGAGCCCATGGACCGATCAAAAATCATGGCTGCTATGGCCACCAAGGCCCAAGGAAGAAAGACCGGTGGTGCAAGCTTGTCCTGAGCCGGTCTAAGCACGGCCCCGAGGTAAACACCTCCGGCCAAACCTTCCGCAGCACCCCCAGTCCCGGAGGAGCGCCGTGGGAAATCAGAAGCACGTGCGGGATCCGGTGCCCCGAGCGAGGGAGGAGGAGGTGCTTCCCCCCGCCGAAACCCCCCTACCAGGATCCAATGCAGTCGGGCGAATTCTGTATTGAGATGCCCTCGGGGCTATCCGTGGCCAACAGTTTGCTGGTAGAGATGGAGAAGGCGGCGGGAACCAAGATTCTCTGGGGCACCATAAAGGCCCAAGTGGCCGCAATTGTTCAGGAGGCTATTCAGGTCGGTAGCCCCCCATTTTTTCTTTAAAAATTTCAAGCTTTATTTCCTCGGTTTCAGTTTTCTAACATGTTTGTTGTTTTCCTCCGGTCCTCCATCACTGCGCTTGCCTCGTCGCCATGGAGTCCGAGGAGATAGCTCTGGCAATGAAGAAGGCGGGCGAATCCTCTTCGTGGGAGGAAGAGCTTCACCTCCAATTGCAGCAAGCGGAGGAGAAGGAGGCCCTCCTTGACTCGAGAGTGGTCGCAGAGGGGCTGACAATCTCTAAGTGGAAGGAATCTCATCGTCTTCTAGACGAATCCAACCGGGCTATCCAAGCCAAGATGGAGGAGACGAACGGCCTTTACCACGCCATGAAAAGGTCGAGGGACGCCACTAAGAAGGATTCTCGGGCGGATTTAGACACGGCGAAGCTTGCTGAGAGCCGGATGGCGAAGGCCGTGGAGGAATACAAGGCGTCTGATCAGTTTTACCTTGATCTCGTTGAATCCGCGGCCGTCGGGGGGCACAATACCCTCAACGCCGTTAAGGAATCCATGCCAGAGTTCGTTGACTGTGAGCTCCGTGCAAAGTTCCCCTCGCCGAGGAAGCGCCGCAGGGGGGAGGCGTCGAGCTGGCCATAGGAGGCACGGCTGCCGGCGGGAGCGTCGACCCTGAAGTCGTCGTTCTGGTCCCCGACGGTGGCGTCGAGCAGGGAGAGATCCCGGCCGAGAGGGCGTTTTGAGCTATTCTCCCTTCTTCTTTTTCTCTTTTTAGAATTTTTATAAGCCTCCGGATATTTTTGTAAGGTTGAGGAGCCCAAAATACCTTGTATATAAGAATGATCATAAATAAAGTATACATTTTCCTTTGCTCAAATGTCTGATCATTCTGCAAGTACTTTAGCTCGTAAGTCTTTTCATCTTGCAAGTATTAAGCCGGTGTCCACCCTTTCTAGGTGATGATCGTTCATTGAGTATGAGTCGAATGTTAGCCAAGTGTAGGAAGGTCGGTATTCTCCCTTTCCCCGGAGTCGAGGTGGCGATTGCGCATCTAGTATGAGTCGAACGATAGCCAAGTATAGGAAGGTCGGTTTCCTCCCTTTCCCCGGAGTCGAGGTGGCGATTGTGCATCTAGTATGAGTCGAACGATAGCTAAGTGTAGGTAGGTCGGTATCCTCCCTTTCCCTGGTTGCCTCATGATGGGGGCTTTGGATCCACAGCGTTTGTTGGACAGGAAGCTGCCCACAGCGGATGGGCCGAGCAGGAATCTGCTCGGCGGCCTCGTGAGGAAGGTTTTAGATCCACTTCCTTGTAGGGCAGGAATCTACCCCTTGTGGATGAGCCGAGCAGGAATCTGCTCGGTCGTCTCGTGATGAGGGCTTTGGATCCACAGTGTTTGTTGAGAAGGAAGCTACCCGCTTGTGGATGAGCTGAGCAGGAAGCTACCCGGTCGCCTCATGATGAGGGCTTTTGGATCCACAGTGTTTATCGGGCAGGAAGCTACCAGCTTGTGGATGAACCGAGCGGGAAGCTACCCGGTCGTATCGTGATGAGGGCTTTGGATCCACAGCGTTTATCGGGTAGGAAGCTTCCCGCTTGTGGATGAACCGAGCAGGAGGCTACCTGGTCGCCTCGTGATGAGGGCTTTGGATCCACAACATTTATTGGGCAGGAAGCTACCCGCTTTTGGATGAACCGAGCAGAAAGCTACCCGGTCGCCTCGTGGAGAGAGCTTTGGATCCACAGCGTTATTAGGCAGGAAGCTACCCGCTTGTGGATGAACCGAGCAGGAAGCTACCCGGTCGCCTCGTGAAGAGGGCTTTGGATCTACTGCGTTTGTTGGGCAGGAAGCTACCCGCTTATGGATGAACCGAGTAGGAAGCTACCCGGTCGCCTCGTGGAGAGGGCTTTGGATCCATAGCGTTATTGGGCAGGAAGCTACCCGCTTATAGATGAACCGAGCAGGAAGCTTGTCACACGCAGCTTCCCAATATACGGGGAAAGGACGCGGTGAGGCCCGCTACGTATTTACTCAGAAGTAAACATACTAAGCGTATCTAAGCAATATAAAGTAAAGTACACAAGAAACATGAATGTAAATGTAAGTCCACGTTGCCCACCCCGGTGCTTGCGGGGAGGCGGAAAACGGAATAAAAATCGGATTTTTATGAGCTTAGGCAACATGGACTAGACTTTGAAGGATCTTTGCTAAACAAAAACAAGCTAAAGCTAACTAGAAACTAGCTAAGTGCTAGAAAGGTTATACCTTGGGCTCTAAGTCCTTCTCTCCTTGCTCCTTGGAGTGGTGGAAGGAGGTCACCTTGGTCGTCTCCTCACGTCGAAGAAAGATCCACCCGAAAGCCTCAACCTTTGGCTTCAACTCCAAGCTAGAAGTAACTAGGGTGCAAGAAGTGCTAATCCTTGAACCCTAGATGAGAGTAGAGATTATCAAGAGAGGGTTTTTCTCAAGCTCAAGTGTTTCTCAACACATGAAAGGGGAGAGCTTGAGGGAGAGGAAGAACAAGAGAGAGAAAGAATATGATAGAATGAGAGAATAATATAAAGCATTCTCTCATATATGTGAATTATTGTAATTAGATAATTAGCTAGATAATTGTCATGGTCAATCAAGACATGACCATTATCATTTCATTTTTAATGCAATTTGCAAGGATCAAAGAGCATCTTCTAAGTGAAATGATGATGGTCAAAGTGTCAACCTAGGTCAACAAGTCAAGGAGGTCAAATGGTCAACAACCATAACCATGCACAATTATTAAACTAATATCAATTAACAATAATACACACATAAGCATTAGGGTTAATAAAATGACAATGGTCATTAACCCTAATCAAAGTCCTCTCCCTCTGTCTCAAGCAACTGTGCATACGCACCCGTATTCGTGATCCGAGGAACATGAATACAATGAGAAAAACCAATCCCAAATCATATACTAGGATCTGGCTTAAACCAAAGCCCGCTAGTATAAGCTGTCCGGACAGCAAACGTGCACAAGTGCGCGGATGTGAACGATCCCTGTCGCAAAACCATGCGACCTCTACTCATTTTGCCTAAAGGCGAATAGCTCTCTGTGTGGGACTCTAAAAACTCGACACTACGCTGGCAGTGGGTTTAACCACAGACCGCAAGCGGCACTAGCTATACGTAACGGTCCCCAGGTAGATGTCGATAAGAAGACTGACGAGGTGAACCCCATCTGAACTCCTACTGAGCTTGTATGTGACAGTCTCCGTACAGTCCGGTCTGTTCGTCTGATACATCGCATGGCGGGCCTAGGGGGGCGGTGAACGTCAGTCCCCTAATAGCGGTACAAGTCGTGTCGGAGTGAAGCCCAGAACACCCTCAGATAACACTGGAAACCTACCAGTATATCTCGCTTGCCCTGGCCAGGGACTACTCGTGTAATGGCTCTCCTGGACACAGCGCGATATCAACCCCCAATACCAGGAGAGACGAATCCTGTCTAACCGTCACTGCCTCCAAGTGCTTCGGGACTGCACCAAAAAACTACCTGTTTGCACGACTCCTTTGAGCCGTGGCAGGGTAGTAATCAAAGTGCAGTGGGAACACACTCGAGGCGAAGTGACAGTGTCAAGTCAGCGGACTAAGCTATACTCATGTCACCTGGGAACTGATAACTGAGGATAGGTATAATACCAACCAACAGTCCCCGACGAGTCCTGTCCAGTGTACTCGTAACCTAACGAGCACCCGTATACTATCTCAAGTACGACGTACTGACGGCTGTGGGACAGACCGTCTCCCACACTGGGATGAGAAGCGCATACGCTAGTCTACTCCGGAGTATCGATGCCCTATCTCTATAGTCCAACGACTAGAGACCTGTATAAGGATGTGCTTATAGATCACCCAGCTCCCACGAGTGTGAGCGCCATCACAACGCTGGTAATCAAGCAAAGATCCTAAGGGCTCTACTAATATGTATATCTGCGATATGCTAAAAGAAACACATGCACATATTAAAGCAGAGACAAACCAAGTAGCATACTACCATTTCGAGCAAGATTGTATATACAACTGTGAATATCCCAAGCTTCCATTAAGTAATATACAAACTAGTATGATACAGTAATGGCCTCTAGGGCATATACACTAACAATCTCCCACTTGCACTAAGGCCATCTACTGGCGTATCGAAGACCTATCATCTCGATCAGCCGCTCGAACTGAATCTGGGGCAAGGCCTTGGTGAATGGATCTGCTGTGTTATCTTCTGAAGCAACCCTCCGAACCTCGATCTCCTGGCGATCCACGATCTCCCTGATCAGGTGATACCGCCTTAAGATGTGTCTGGATTTCTGATGGGACCTGGGTTCCTTCGCTAAAGCTATAGCCCCGTTGTTGTCGCAATACAGAGGTATTGGGTCAACAATGGACGGAACCACCTGAAGTTCTCTCAAGAACTTCCTCATCCAGACAGCTTCTTTTGCGGCATCAGATGCATGGATGTATTCCGCTTCCATAGTCGAGTCCGCAACGGTTTCCTGTTTGGAACTCTTCCAACACACCGCCCCTCCATTGAGGGTGAAGACGAAACCCGACATGGACTTGGAATCATCCTTGTCACTCTGGAAGCTGGAGTCAGCAAAGGCCTCAATCTGCAGGTCTTTTCCGCCATACACCAAGAACATCTCCTTAGTCCTTCTCAGGTACTTGAGAATGTTCTTTACTGCTATCCAATGTTTCTCCCCAGGGTTTGACTGATACCTGCTTACCACACTCAGTGCATAAGCCACATCTGGTCTGGTACACAACATCGCATACATTATAGAGCCTACCGCAGAAGCGTAGGGTATAATAGACATGCGATCCCTCTCCAAATAAGTCTTGGGAGACATCTCTTTGGAGATGGTGATCCCGTGACAAGCTGGTAGATTACCGCGCTTGGAATCTTCCATACTGAATCTCTTCAGTATGGCGTCGATGTACCTGGACTGCGAAAGTCCTAATATCCTCTTGGATCTGTCACGGTAGATCCGGATACCCAGAATGTATGAGGCATCACCCAGGTCTTTCATGGAGAACCTGTGTGACAAGAACCCCTTGACAGATTGTAGCATAGGAATGTCATTTCCTATTAAGAGAATGTCATCCACGTATAAAACGAGGAATACTACAGTTCTCGCTACAAATCTACAATAGATGCATGGTTCATCTGGATTTTTGATAAAGTCAAATTCCTTGACCGTCTCATCAAAACAGATGTTCCAACTCCGCGATGCCTGCTTTAGTCCATAAATGGACTTAAGCAACTTGCACACCTTCCCGCTGCTCCCACTCTGAATGAAACCCTCTGGCTGGTCCATATAGACACACTCTTTTAAATGTCCATTTAGAAAAGCTGTCTTCACGTCCATCTGCCAAATCTCATAATCGTGGAAGGCAGCAATGGCAAGAAGGATCCGAATGGATTTCAGCATAGCTACTGGAGAGAAGGTTTCGTCATAGTCCAAACCAGGCCGCTGACGAAAACCCTTTGCAACCAGTCTATCTTTATAGGTCTCAACCTGTCCATCTACACCAGTCTTCCTTTTGAAGATCCACTTGCATCCTACTGGTTTTACCCCATCTGGAGCAATGTCCAACGTCCATACTTTGTTGGTGTACATGGACTCCATTTCGGTCCGCATTGCATCCAGCCATTTTACCGAGTCGACGCTCTGAATGGCTTGCTGAAAGCTAGTAGGCTCATCACAATCTATGATGCAGTCCTCTCTATCCCCGTCAATGAGAAAACCGTAGTATCTCTCAGGTGGATGAGACTGCCTACTACTCCTGCGGAGCGGCGTGGGAATGTCCTGATCTTTCGAACCCTCTGGTTCCACTAAGCTTTCAGTAATAGCTTGTGGTTCTGGAATTTCTTCCAGTTCTATTGCACTCCCACTTATTTCTTTTTCTAAGAACTGATGTTCCAGAAAATGGGCATTACGAGAAACAAGGACTTTTTGTTCCTCTGCGTAATAGAAAAGATACCCCCTGGAGTTCTTTGGGTATCCCACAAACTTGCACAGTACTGAGCGTGCCTCGAGCTTGTCCGTATACTGCTTTTTGACATAAGCTGGACATCCCCAAATCTTCAGGTATTGAAGATAGGGTTTCTTCCCACTCCATAACTCATATGGTGTGGTAGGCACAGTCTTAGTGGGAACTCGGTTCAAAAGGTATGCAGCTGATTCTAGCGCATATCCCCAGAACGATCGCAGCAACTCAGCGTTACTCATCATGGACTGTACCATATCCAATAGGGTTCGGTTCCGTCTCTCCGATACACCGTTATGTTGCGGAGTGTATGGAGGAGTAAGCTGAGAGCTTTTAAGTAACCCAGGAACTCGGCACTCAAATATTCACCACCTCGATCAGATCTCAGTGCCTTGATACTTTTGCCTGTTTGTTTTTCTACTTCATTCTTATATTCATGGAACTTTTCAAAAGCTTCGGATTTATGCTTCATTAAGAAGACATGTCCGAACCTTGAGAAATCATCCGTAAAAGTAATGAAGTAAGAATAACCGCTTCGTGCATGTGTAGACATTGGACCGCACACGTCACTGTGTACGAGTCCCAAGATCTCGCTCACTCTTACTCCGTGTCTAGTGAACGGAGTCTTTGTCATCTTTCCTTTGAGACAGGATTGACAAGTTGCATACGATTGATATTCGAACGGATCCAAATATCCTTCTGCATGTAACTTAGTCAACCTTCTCTCATTGATGTGACCCAGTCTACAATGCCATAAGAAAGTTTTATTGATTTCTGGACACTTTCTTTTGTGTGTATTCTGGACATTGAAAATCTGTGGTTGGTTTAATACGTATATACCGTTGTTCAATGTACCTGACCCAATCAAAACTTGATTAAGGTGAATGTTCACTACATTACTTACAAATGCAAATTCATAACCTTCTTTAGATAATAAAGATACAGAAATGATATTACAGGTTGCATTTGGTACATAACAACAACTACGCAAAACCAAAAAATGTCCATCCGACAATCCCAGGTGATAGTCCCCCATGGCCTCAGCATCCATGCTAGCACCATTTGCAACTCTGAGGGTCATGTCACCTGCCTTCAAAACTCTACGCTTTCTCAACGCCTGCAAAGAATTACAGATATGAGATCCTGATCCGGTATCCAATACCCAGGATGTAGAGTTTATTGATAGACAATTTTCAATAACATACATACCTGAAGCTGAAGCTGCAACTTGCTTCAAATCCTGTGTTCTGGCTTTCCAAGCCTTGCAATCCTGTTTCCAGTGACCACTTTTGTGACAATAGAAGCATTCTTCCTTCCCCACCATCTTTCCCGTTATCTTTGTTGCTTTTCCTTTTCCCTTCGTATCCACTTTACCGACACCGCCTCTTGGTTTGGCGGGGGCTTTCTTCTTCTTACCCTTGGCTTTCGCCCTGGATCTAGAAGAGGAAGATCCTCCTACAAACAAAGTGGATGTCTCCCTACCTTTCTGTAGGGTGCCCTCAGCACTCCTCAACATGTTCAGAAGTTCGGAAAGTTCAACCTCCTTTCCTTGCATGTTGAAGTTAAGAATAAACTGGGCGTAAGTGGAAGGAAGGGACTGTAGAATCAAATCAGTATAGAGTTCATTCTCCAACGTGGTCCTAAGGTCCGCGAGCTCCTCAATATAGCCAATCATCTTAAGCACGTGTTCCGCTACCGATGATCCGATGGCCAACCTTGCCGAAAATAGCTTCTTCGACACTTCGTATCTTGCGATACGAGATTGCTCTCCATACAGTTCTTTTGTATGGAGAAATATGGACTCTAGGTCCATATTCTCGTGCCTCCTCTGATGTTCGTTGTCCATCGAGGCTAGTACGAGGCATTTGGCCTTCGCACAATCTATTTCCCAGGTCTTATAGATTTCCCTATCTACGACACTGGTTTTGGGACCTGGGACAGGGGGAGCTTTGGTGGTAAGGACATACCCCAACTTGTCGTAAGTGATTGCCATCTTGACATTCCTGAGCCAATCTTTGTAGTTTGGCCCTGTTAATATGTTTTTATCTAGTAATAACTTAAGTCCGGTCATGTTGAATGGTCGCTGCAATTAGGAGAGAGAAAAGAAACACTTTAGCATGATGCTCTTGCAAGTTTAGAGTGGTTTTTAGTTTGTCTAAACTGGATGGCTCCCACTGTCTCTCGAATCCCTTCTCAAACCGTAAAGAAAGGATTAGTCAGGATCAATCCCACCGTATAATACTTGCTTAACCGTTCAGCCAGGCCAGTGTCGGTACTTCGAGAGAGGTTTTCCAACGCTTTCGCGAAGTTCCTTAATTAAGTAACCTCTTTTCCCTGTGGGCGTAGCCCCGCTAATACCTTTCTAGACACCTACTAGGTTTATAGCATTGATCGTTAAGTGAGAATTTTCCCGAGGAGTAGCATATACTCACAGTAGGATCGGGATCCAAATATCATCGCGTGATAAAACCGAAGGAATCCTACCAGAATTATCACACTCCAAATGGTATGCAGCGCTAGCAAGTTTCAGTACTTATGAAACTCCCGATGTGGATTTTTGCCCCATGCTCTTATGACCTTGGCGTGAGGTCAAAATGTCATAAGTCACATGTCAAGTTCTTCCTATCATTATCCCGGTTAATTTGAACCCACCCGTACCTACCCTTGACGTAGGCCAAAATGGCAATACGACTGTCTCAAACTAACGCATTCTATCTATGCAACAGATAAATATCCGGCAGCTACCAATCACTATGCCTTGGCGTGAGGTCAAAATACATAGCTTGAATACTACCGAATATTTAACTGAAATGATGGAGGGCTACGGATGGTTTTGGCGAAACCGTGAACGTAGTGAACTTGATATAATCGATGGAACGAGATAGCTTTTAAAAGGAGTGGTTCAAGCTCCGCGTTTAAAAGTTTAGTTTTGAAAAGAACCGAGTGGTTTTCAAAGTGTTCCAATCGACTTTTATTTGGTTTATTTTCTTGCATTAGTTCTTTTAATGCGTCCCATCATTTAATCCTACCATTGCAGAAAACAACCAAAATATGACGTACGCTTATGCCATTCGCATTCGCCACGGGGTCCGTCATCACCCGTTAGGTTACTTAACTAACGACAGAGCGGGGGCTGGGCTAGCGCGGCTGTAAAACATAAGCAACGCCTAAATAGTTTTCATATATAAATATATAGCAATGATAGACATTACAGATCACAGATGAATACATTGGATATACTAGGAATCCGCAATCCGTTCGAGCCTGCAACGAAAAGCGGATTACACGGTCGCGGTGAATAGCCAATACCCCACCCAAGACCCCTACGGGTGCGGCAAACTACCCGCCAAGTACCCGAAGCGAAGCAACCTCCTTCAACACCGTGAGTAGGCCACTCGGCACTTCGAGATACCCGGTAGTTTGTGCACCCCCTCCATGGGTCTATCCTAGGAGTAAAAACAGTAAAAAGAATTATACAATGACGGCTATAATCCCGACCCGATTGTGCGGCCATACAAATAATAATATTACATCAATTTACATATTACAATGAATGAAAGAAAAAGCAACACTCATCTCACATCCACCCCGGCTATTCATCCGTGACAATCTAATCCATTCATATACACATACCAGCATCAATCACAGATCACAGATATGTATAACCCCGACTAATCGACATATAGCGATTAGCCGACGTTCAATACATATAAACATCACAGATATAACCTTTATAGTCAAAGTGTATTGAAGTTCGGAAAAAATACGGATTTATAGGCCCCCAAAAACAAATTTCTATTCTGGAAAATCTGGGCACATATAAACCATCTTAAAAATCATAAAACCAAACTAGAAAGACACTGCACCAAAATCGACCCAGAGAGGAGCCAAGACGGCCGCGGTTCCGCGGCAATAGCAAGCTATTGCCGCGGAACCGCGGCTCTTTGGTCGAGTCACTGGATCGTATTTGGTGGCTTTCTCCACAAAACCCTGAGATGATTTTAGATGTATGATATATTTTGTTTTGACCAGAAAAAATTTTAACAGAAACTTAGGGTTTTTAAAACTCGGTTTTTCGATTTTTCCGATTCGAACTTCGATACACTCTACTACCTAGCTAGTTTATATTTAGTTGGGCTCTGATGCCACTGTAAGTCCACGTTGCCCACCCCGGTGCTTGCGGGGAGGCGGAAAACGGAATAAAAATCGGATTTTTATGAGCTTAGGCAACATGGACTAGACTTTGAAGGATCTTTGCTAAACAAAAACAAGCTAAAGCTAACTAGAAACTAGCTAAGTGCTAGAAAGGTTATACCTTGGGCTCTAAGTCCTTCTCTCCTTGCTCCTTGGAGTGGTGGAAGGAGGTCACCTTGGTCGTCTCCTCACGTCGAAGAAAGATCCACCCGAAAGCCTCAACCTTTGGCTTCAACTCCAAGCTAGAAGTAACTAGGGTGCAAGAAGTGCTAATCCTTGAACCCTAGATGAGAGTGGAGATTATCAAGAGAGGGTTTTTCTCAAGCTCAAGTGTTTCTCAACACATGAGAGGGGAGAGCTTGAGGGAGAGGAAGAACAAGAGAGAGAAAGAATATGATAGAATGAGAGAATAATATAAAGCATTCTCTCATATATGTGAATTATTGTAATTAGATAATTAGCTAGATAATTGTCATGGTCAATCAAGACATGACCATTATCATTTCATTTTTAATGCAATTTGCAAGGATCAAAGAGCATCTTCTAAGTGAAATGATGATGGTCAAAGTGTCAACCTAGGTCAACAAGTCAAGGAGGTCAAATGGTCAACAACCATAACCATGCACAATTATTAAACTAATATCAATTAACAATAATACACACATAAGCATTAGGGTTAATAAAATGACAATGGTCATTAACCCTAATCAAAGTCCTCTCCCTCTGTCTCAAGCAACTGTGCATACGCACCCGTATTAGTGATACGAGGAACATGAATACAATGAGAAAAACCAATCCCAAATCATATACTAGAATCTGGCTTAAACCAAAGCCCGCTAGTATAAGCTGTCCGGACAGCAAACGTGCACAAGTGCGCGGATGTGAACGAATCCTGTCGCAAAACCATGCGACCTCTACTCATTTTGCCTAAAGGCGAATAGCTCTCTGTGTGGGACTCTAAAGACTCGACACTACGATGGCAGTGGGTTTAACCACAGACCGCAAGCGGCACTAGCTGTACGTAACGGTCCCCAGGTAGATGTCGATAAGAAGACTGACGAGGTGAACCCCATCTGAACTCCTACCGAGCCTGTATGTGACAGTCTCCGTACAGTCCGGTCTGTTCGTCTGATACATCGCATAGCAGGCCTAGGGGGGCGGTGAACGTCAGTCCCCTAATAGCGGTACAAGTCGTGTCGGAGTGAAGCCCAGAACACCCTCAGATAACACTGGAAACCTACCAGTATATCTCGCTTGCCCTGGCCAGGGGCTACTCGTGTAATGGCTCTCCTGGACACAGCGCGATGTCAACCCCCAATACCGGGAGAGACGAATCCTGTCTAACCGTCACTGCCTCCAAGTGCTTCGGGACTGCACCCAAAAACTACCTGTTTGCACAACTCCTTTGAGCCGTGGTAGGGTAGTAATCAAAGTGCAGTGGGAACACACTCGAGGCGAAGTGACAGTGTCAAGTCAGCGGACTAAGCTGTACTCATGTCACCTGGGAACTGATAACTGACGATAGGTATAATACCAACCAACGGTCCCCGACGAGTCCTGTCCAGTGTACTCGTAACCTAACGAGCACCCGTATACTATCTCAAGTACGACGTACTGACGGCTGTAGGACAGACCGTCTCCCACACTGGGATGAGAAGCGCATACGCTAGTCTACTCCGGAGTATCGATGCCCTGTCTCGATAGTCCAACGACTAGGGACCTGTATAAGGATGTGCTTATAGATCACCCAGCTCCCACGAGTGTGAGCGCCATCACAACGCTGGTAATCAAGCAAAGATCCTAAGGGCTCTACTAATATGTATATCTGCGATATGCTAAAAGAAACACATGCACATATTAAAGCAGAGACAAACCAAGTAGCATACTACCATTTCGAGCAAGATTGTATATACAACTGTGAATATCCCAAGCTTCCATTAAGTAATATACAAACTAGTATGATACAGTAATGGCCTCTAGGGCATATACACTAACAGTAAATGAACAACAACTTTATTTATTAAACATTCTTTTACAGGTACAACTGAAATGTAAATACATGAATAGAAAGCGATGCCTAAACAATGACATAACTGAAATGAAATAAATATATACAAGTGCCTACAGCTCTGGGTCAAATGCTAACTGCTCCAAATCTTCAGTTCTGGGCTCAATCTCCAATGAGTCTGAATCACTTGACAACATTCTAAGGAAAGAAGAAAGGAATGTCGTCAGCGAACAATCGCTCGGTAAGTCCCAAAGATGAGTAGAGATATAATAGACAGAAAAGGATATGACTATAAATGTTTGATTATATTGTTAACGCTGTTGTTTGTAGCTTGGTACAGAATATGCCAGTGTATATGAGAGGAGTCCCACTATTCCGCAGACTAAGGTATACGGAGTACAAGGAACCGTTCAGCAATGGTACAACGGCAATGGATATTCAGGTTAGGTGTATTAAGGTTACAGTCTCGTGCCACTTCTAACACATTCCGTACCAATCTACCCCTTATAAACCCCGCGATGTCTTTTATATTGATTGTATTGTTTTGTTATATAGATGGATGACTTGCCAAAACTATGATATCCGTAAATGGAATGGATATAAATGGAGAGTCATGTAGATGGAGTATATCCATGGTTCAATTCAGTCAATATAGATTCATATAAATTGAATAGACGGATTCATGAATTCATGTTGTATTGTAGTTTATACTTGAATCATATTCAAGTCAGATTGATTAGATTGAGACTCGGTCTGAATCAGACACTTTGAAAAGAAATTGAAATCCTGAATTAGTTTTGATGTTATCGGTAACTGTTGCACATGGACGGCAGGATTTGTGTTTTTTCCCAAGACAATTACCGTGTTGATAACACCGTTTGTTAAATTGTCTGCCTTAGATAAGCAATCACCCATATTCTCCGGCTCCCTGAGGCTCAAGAGAATTGGTCCCGCTTAAACCTATATTTACTAAGGTCTTTATTGTAAATTAGTATAACTTGAGGGGGTTTTATGTAAAAATAATTTTGATATAATTTCAAAATACCCCTCAAATATTTAATTATCGTCTTTAGAGTTTTCATAGATGTATATTTTATAAAAGTGAAATTTCTAGTAAGTAGAACCTAGTTTTCATAGTATATGGTATTTTCTTAAGATATTGGAATTGTTTTGTATTTGGATGGTATTTTCATATAATGGTGATTCCTTTGATTTAGAAAACTTAGAATATTTATATAATATAATTAAAATATATATTTTGATAATAGTTATACATATATATTTAATAAAAATAAATTTGATTTATTTTTGTTGAAATTTCATTTTCTAAAGAAAAATGCATTAAAAATTCCATCGAGATCAAATGTGTTAGTTATATGTATGCCCTAGAGGCCATTACTGTACATAGGATGTATATTGTAGTGGATGCTGGGACATATATAGGGAGGACTTTCTTGCTCGACATGATAGTATGCTATATGGTTGCTCTTTACCTTAACGTGTACACTGATTGTCTCTCTGTTACATGTTGGTAAAGCCCTTAGGATGTGTACTTGACTATCTGGACTATGATGCGGATCATACTAGTGGGGACATGGTAGTCCATAAGTACATCCTTCAAAGTCCCTAGTCGTGGGTGTATCGAGACGGGGCATCGATATACCAGAGTAGACTAGCGTGTACCTTCTCGACCCATACAGATGGGCGATGGATGATCCCATATCCATCGGTGTTTGACATCAGAGATGATATACGGGTGCTCAGTGGAGACTGGGTACACTGGACGGACTCGCCCAGAACTCCCAGATGGTATTATACCTCACGTCAGATGGCAGTTCTCTGGTGACACTGGTACAGAGTAGTCTGTTGACCCGAGATCGTCATAGAGTCTTGTGTGGTTCCCACTGTGCTTTGATTTCCATCTTACCACGTCCAAGAGGGCGTGCAAAATGGTGGTTTTTGGGTACAGTCCCGAGTCACATGGAGGCAATGAGCGATAGGAGGGGATTCGTCTCTCCCGGTATAGGGAGTTGATGTTGCGCTGTGTTCGATTGGCTATAACAGGAAATCCCTGGCCAGGGTTGCTGAGATTTACTGGTAAGTGTTACCAGTAGTTTCTCGAATTGTTATAGACCTCATATCGACACGACTTATCGAGCTATTGGGGTCTGACGTTTACCACCCCTAGGCAAGATATGCGACATATCAGACGATCAGACCGGACTGTACGGTAGTGTTACTGGTTGGATTCACTGGAGTGTGAGCGGGCTTGCTCGTCGATCTTCAGATCGCTCAATACCCGGGTGGCCGTTACGTTTAGCAGACCGCTTGCGGCTTGTGGATGCTTGATATGATCATCATCTGCTGCCGGCGTATTGACGAGTCTTTAGAGTCCTACACAGAGGTTTCCTGGCTCAAGCGAAACGAAATAGGAGCGCATATGAGATATGTGCAGGACCGAGAATGATACCAGTATGTGATACTGTATTCGATTCTCGCGATGTGACATTGATCGGTTATATGCGATATAGCCGGGTTATCGGATCAAGTGTTGATTCGATAAGTTGTTACTAATGATACCAGTCGGTTATGTGCGACATGACCGGATCATTGAATCAAGTGTTGATTTAATTATTTAATGCATAATAATATATTTGATATATTACTTTGCATTAACTAGTATCGGTTCACTTTAAATGGATTTTCTCGCTCAGATGTGCGCATTGCATATGCGATATGATTTGTGCACTTGCTTGTATCATATTTGATGGTGCATGCAAAAATGGTTAAGTATAAAGAATTAAACCTTGGTTAAAGGAATGGTTAGGGTTTATTATTTGTTATTCATTTATCTTATTTAATTATCTATTTATTTTTGATAAATGAATAAATGAAAAGATAATGAGGAAAATGGTTGCTTTCTTTTCATCATTCATGAATCTTCATGAAGACTTTGACCATTTTGTCTCATGCTCAACCCTAACCACTTCAATTAACTCAAGTTAATTCTCTACACCTAACCATGGTGAGAATTATGATAAGAATGGATTTTTCCTTTTATTTTTATTCTTATCATAATACTTATCTTCTTCTTGCTCTTCTTCTTCCTCATGATGAAGCTTGTCTTCATCAATGGCATATTGAGCATATGAGTGAGAAATCCAATTATAAAGTCTACCCACTTCCTATTTCTTCATCCTCTACCTCTTGCCAAGTAGTAGAGTGTGTTTCCTTCACAAGTTTTCATGGCAAGGTGAAGGTGGAGCTTGATCTAGCGATGCTTCGACGTAGATCATTTTCGGCATGGACATCGACGACCTAGCTCCCTTTTTCTCCGACGAAGCTGACTCTAGAGCCCGGATTCCCTTTTTGGACAGCGGAGACGACTTCTTTGCGGAGCTATGGAGGTGGAGCACCGGATCTACAAAGGTTGTATTTCCGATATCCCATTAGTTAAGTGTTAACTAGTTATCTTTTCGCCTAGATTTCTAGTTAACGATCCGTACATTAGGGTTTCTCGGCACTAGAATTTTTGAAATTGGCATGATCGATGCCTTGTGAGATCTCACTTGAGTGCCTAGGAACCCTACAGTGGTATCAGAGCTACTAGGCATTGGATGTCGACCTATGGGGGGTTCTCACTGTGTGACAGTGTGGCGAAGCATAGGCTCTTACCCCCAGGGTGTCCCGAGACCGGAAGGTGTTCCGGCGGGTTGTAGTCCTCGTGAGGGGGCATGCGTAAAAAGTAGCGGCTGAGGGACCCGTTGGTGCCACGGCGACCCCATTGGATGGGGTGGCTGCCTGCCCTACAGTGGTATCAGAGCCTAGCTAGAGCCTTAGGCGAAGTCCAAACGGAATTTGAAGTCCGATCGAACCGAAAACACGAACCCAAAATTGCTCTCTGTCCAGATTTTAAAATTGTGGATTTTTCAAGATTAAAAATATCCAGAAAATCAAGCAGGGTTTTCTAAGAATTACTGTAAATTTCGTGGGCCTAACTCAACGTTTCCACCGCGGAACCGCGGCACGTGCTATGCACGACGCAGCGGTTCAGCGGCGGTTTTGTCGTTTTATGCATTTAGTTTTACACAGTAATTCTCAGTATTCTGTGCTGGTTTTCCTGGGATATTTTAATATTTATTATACAGTTGAATTTTCAGAGGTGGTTTTGGGGTTTCGGAGTTTCGATCGGAATATCAAATTTTGTCTGTGTGGCTTTCCGGATAAATTTTAGACTATGTTAAAAAGTTCAACCGGATATAAATACCCAATTTTTCCCCTGTCGGGAAATTTCCAAGTGTTGGATTTTTCCGTAGTTTAACGACGTTCTAAGTAGTGCAAGTAACGCGATGGACCCTCTAGAAGACAACAAACCTTAACTCGATTATGTGACCGTCTTGAACTGCCCTTTGAACCTTCGGGTTTGGGGCAGTACGGCGTGCCATATGTGAGGCGTTGGCTTGACCCTTCTACGGCTGGACCGTCGGTACTGAGGCACGAACTGAATGTTGTTAGACTTATTTCATGTGTTGATCTGTATCGGGAAAACTTAGGTGTTCGAATGTTCAATCGGAAAGTTTAACATTTTCTAATTATCTGGAATGGGATACAATAATTGGAATTCACAGTAGTTATGTGATAACTGAATGAATGTTATAAACATAGCAGTTTAGTCTCACTTGATCGGTTGCCACGGAATTTTGATGTGATCAAAAGTCCGTCACAATCACGTAGCGTACGCGGATACTCGCCGGGTAAACTTAATAGACAGCCTCACTCCATAGCCCCAACCAAGTGAATGTAGGAGAACCCCGTCGCCGAAAGCATCCGTTCGGGTGCTCGCGGTAGCGGTGTTCCGCCTTGGTGCACTTCGTCGACGGTATCGGGGGTGCGGCCGTCTACTGAAGTTTGCGACGAGCATTCGATCAGGATGTCGGGAATCCTGTTGAATTCCCCGACTTAATGTTGAAAAGAGTTTTCGATTTTGAGACTAAAATGCGGGGTTTATAATTGTTAGGCATGCGATGTCTAAAGAATTCATTTGGTCAGGCATGCGATGTCTGAGGATGTTGCAGATTCCAACTGTTGTAGTTTTACACTTTCTTTTCTGTGACCGTAAGTGTAATATGTGATATCGCCGGTTTCGTTGCTATATGTCAACGACAATTGGGATGCGCATATTTACTTACGTTGATGACATGTGATGTTATGTGTTGCTGGATATGTTATATTAGATTGTCGTGTTCGAATAGCCGGGGGTTTTTATGTGAGATGAGTGTTTTTCATTTTCATTCATGTAAAAAAACTTGTATGTAATATTCTTTTATTGGGGGCACTTCCAGGTAGCGGAAGATGTCACCGTTTGTATATTATTTACTTTTCCGCACTAGGATAGACCCAAGGAGGAGGGCACAAGTAACCGGGTTCTGGAGTCCAGTGGGAGACCAACTCGAGGAGTCGAGTCCGGGTCTCCTAACTCCAGAATTGGCAGGGTTGCTTGCCGCTCTCGTAGGGGTCTAGGGGTGTGGGTTTGGCTATTTATCACGACCGTGGAATCCGTGTTTTATACTGGCTCGTATTGAAAACACGGACGTCCTAGTATATCCAATATTTCATATGTTTCTTCTGCTGCGATATCTGTGATGCGATCATGTGATGTTCTGTGATAGATACTAGATATAGTATATATGATATATTATATAGACGTTACTTATGTTTTACACCCGTGCTAGCCCTGCCCCGCTCTGTCGTTAGTTACCTAACCTAACGGTGCACGAGGGGACATCGAGGCGAATGCGGATGGCATAAGTGTACGTCATATCTATCTGTGATGTTTAGGTACTTAAATGATGGGACTTCATTAATGTGATTAATGAAATAAAAGAAACCTAAGATGTTGTAGAATCGAATTTCAAAATAAAACAGGTAGCTACAGTTCTTGCTTTGCACAGCGGTATATATGATATATCCTGCACCTTATTCGATAAGGAAAGGACCGAGATCCCTTCACCGGGAGCGACTCCTTTAGCGATAACTGGCAGATGCTACACACTCGGTTTGTCTTTTGATTGCTTTTAAGTGTTTTTGCTTTGCACAGTGATATATATGATATATCCCGCACCTCATTCGACGAGGAAAGGACCAACGATCCCTTCACCGGGAGTGACTCCTTTAGCAAAACAAGAAAAGCCTCAATAGACACTCCATTTCAAAATTCATTTGATTCTACAACGATATAAAGTTCATTACGCAAAAGGTTTTCTTAAAAACCTGACGTAGCCCTCCGTCATTTCAGATAAGTAATAGTTAGTATTCGTACTGTGTTTGTTGACTCAGTCAAGGCGTAGTGTGCGGTAGCTGATTACTATTTATCTGCTTATGCATATGATGCAGATTGGATTAGGGTAGTCGTGCGGCCTTGTTGACTCAGTCAAGGGTCGTGCGGGTGGGTTTAATTCAATCAGGAAATGACGGGTTGAACTTTACTTGCGGTCTATGGTTTGTTGACTCAGTCAAGGTCATAGATCGCCTGGGGCAAAATAATATCGGGAATTTCAAGTGTTGAAATTTGCAATGAGATTGCATACCTTCTATGAGATAGTTGGATCCCGAAACCCGCTGCGAGTAAGAGTTACTCCTGGGAGAGTTTTATACATTACAATTAGCCGATCAAGTAGGTGTCTAGAAAGGTGTTAACGAGGTTACGCCTCTGGGAAAACGAGGTTTACATTAATTAGGTTCGTGCGAAAGCACGGGGGACCTCCCTCAAAGTACCGACACTGGCCTGGCTGAAAGATTGGCGAACTTGTAGTGTGTAATTAATCCCGGCTAGTCTTTCCTTTTAGGGTTTGAAGGAAGATTTGATAAAAAGCAGTGGGAGCCACCCTGATTAGATAAAATAATAACCAATCTATTCTTGCAAGAGCGCACGCTGAGTGTTTTTTTCTCTCTCTCTCCTGGTAGCGACCATATCACGCCTTAATCAAGATAATAAAACGGATATTTGACCGAACCCGCTTGTTATACTGAGCTGGGGAACGTTGGTCCCGCTCCTACTTATAATTGTTATGAGACAGAGCAGGAAATTGGGGAATACCAGATTTCCCGAGCCGTCCAAACGAAGAGAGTGCATGCTGATGCATCATCTTCGGGTGTGTTCATTATACAGAACTGTTTCTCAGTATCCTCCGCATCCTTGGTATATGATACCGGATCAAGATCCCAGATATGTAATCTGTTACATAGGGCTACAAAAGGGTAGAAAAACTGAGAACGGGTGATAAGTTTCATGAGACAGAAAACGGGGCAAGTGTTGCAGCCAAGTCTGTTGCTCACTGTCACCCTGTATTGTAATACATTGATTCTGAACGAATGTTATTAGACACCGAACCTGATATACAAAATCATATCTGTCTCTTTATTAGTAAAGAAAGGATATAATTTTGTATTGTTGGATAATGTTTTGAACATTTCCTATATCAAATGTTGATCGGTTCAGGCACGTTATCTAAAAGCGTTGATGTTCTAAATCAAATTACAGTTCTTAGTATACAGAACACACACAAGAGGAAGAGTTCAGAAATGAACGGATTCTTCTTGAGGTATTGTAGACTAGGTCAGATCAATGCGACCCTACTAGCTGTAGTTACATATAGATGCATATTTAAATTAGTTTGAATTTACATCTTGTGAAACTCGACAGTCATGTCACAAAGATAAGATGACCATAGCTCCGTTTACTGGAAACAGAGAAAGAGTTAATAAACTCTTGGGATGATACATGTTGATGTATGTAGGTCCCCTGTCTACACATACCAGGACTGGTTCTTTATACTTCATTACATTCTCTGATGATCTCTTTAGATTCAGACATATGTTCCTGTTGAAACATGAGTCCGAACCTTTTGAGATATTCACAGAATATAAGTTAGAAGTAGAGAACCAAAATACGGGTATAAGTATTATGTCCTTTGATGTGATCAAGGAGGAGAATACTTGAGCATGGAATTCCTGGACTATTCTAAAGGAGAATGAGATTCTCTCTCAGAATTACTCCTCCGTATACACCATAGCACGATGGTATATCGGGGCGGAGCAATCACACCCTATGTGATAAGGTGTGCTCTATGATGAGTGCTACTGAGTTACCTAATTCCTTTAGGGTGTTATGCACTTGAGAAGCTGCATACCTATTGAATAGGGTTCCAATCAAATCAGTGCCTACCACTTCATATGAGATATGGAAAGGGAAGAGCCCATATCTTAAGTTAGTTAAGATTTGGGGTTGTCCGGCTAATGTCTAAAAGCTAAATCCGGACAAGCTCGAGGCAAGGTCTGTTATGTAGAACTGGAAAGGTTCCAGCTATACAAACAGCAGCTGATGATTTGATAGAACCAAAGGATTCACTAGATACCAACGAACCTCAGCCTCTCGGCCGATCTAGTAGGGTTCCTCACCCACCTGAGAGATAATTCAGTTTCTCTATGACAGTGGGAGCGAGAATTACATCATGAGATGATGACCCAACTAGCTTCGAGCTGGCCATCAGGAGTAAGACTCTGTCAGAATGGCTGGATGCTTAGCGATCTGAGATGGAATCCTTATACACCAACAAAGTATGGACTTTGGTTGCTATATCTGAAGGGTTAAATCCCCATCAGGAGCAAGTATATCTTGAGAAGATTACTTGGTGTATATGGAAAAGTTGAGACTTTCAAAACTAGACTTGTTAAAGGTTTTCGTCATCAACCAGGCGTGGATAATGATGAAACCTTTTCCAATACCTATGCTTAAGTCCATCCAGATCCTAGTTGCCATGGCTACATACCATGACTACAATATCTGGTGGTTGGGTGTCATGACTGCTTTTCTAAATGTTGTTTTAGAAGAGTGCGTCTATAAGTACACAGCCAGAGGGCCTCGTAGACAGTGGGAGCAGCGGAAACGTGTGCAAGATATTTTATAAGATAAAGCAGGCATCGCGGAGTTGGAACGTCTGTTTTGATGCGTTAGTCAAAGAAGTTGACATCATCAAAATGGTAGATGAACCTTGTATATACAAAAAGGTAGTAGGGAGTATGGTAATGATCCTCGTAGAGTACGTGGATGACATACTCTTGATAAGAAAGGAGTTTCTTATGCTACGCTCGATCAATCTCCGTTTATCACAAAGATTCTCCGTGTAGGATCAGAGTGATACCTCCTAAATCCTGAGTTTTGGATCTATGAGATAGATTTAATTGGATGTTGGGATTCTCACTAGTTGTAGTGAGATGATATCAATAGATCCTGGGGAGAATCGCTGGAAGGGTTCCAGGGTGATAAAGACGACTGAATGTCAGTCGCAGGCATTGTCTTTACCCTCAATAAAGGGACGGTATGTTGGAAGAGTTCCAAACTAGATACCGTGACATACTAGACGATAAATGCATGATACATCGCTACTTAAGATGCTACCAAAGAGGCTGTTTGGATGTATAATGGTTCATGAGATGAACTACGTTCCTACCATTGTGAGACAATGGAGTTGTGGCTTATGCCAAGGAACGCCGGTCCCATCAGTGATCCAGACTTATTCTAAGGCAGTATCACCTGATCATGGAGATGGTTGATCTCCAGGTTGATCGAGGCAAGGAGAGCAGACTTAGAGGATAACGCAGCGGATCCACTCACGAAGGCCTATTCCCAGAGAGAGACTTTTATGGGATGGTTGAGTATGAGATACTTCGACCACTGCTACAGATGGCCCTAGTGCAAGTGGGAGATTGTTAGTTATATGTATGCCCTAGAGGCCATTACTGTACATAGGATGTATATTGTAGTGGATGCTGGGACATATATAGGGAGGACTTTCTTGCTCGACATGATAGTATGCTATCTGGTTGCTCTTTACCTTAACGTGTGCACTGATTGTCTCTCTGTTACATGTTGGTAAAGCCCTTAGGATGTGTACTTGACTATCTGGACTATGATGCGGATCATACTAATGGGGACATGGTAGTCCATAAGTACATCCTTCAAAGTCCCTAGTCGTGGGTGTATCGAGACGGGGCATCGATATACCAGAGTAGACTAGCGTGTACCTTCTCGACCCATACAGATGGGCGATGGATGATCCCATATCCATCGGTGTTTGACATCAGAGATGATATACGGGTGCTCAGTGGAGACTGGGTACACTGGACGGACTCGCCCAGAACTCCCAGATGGTATTATACCTCACGTCAGATGGCAGTTCTCTGGTGACACTGGTACAGAGTAGTCTGTTGACCCGAGATCGTCATAGAGTCTTGTGTGGTTCCCACTGTGCTTTGATTTCCATCTTACCACGTCCAAGAGGGCGTGCAAAACGGTGGTTTTTGGGTACAGTCCCGAGTCACATGGAGGCAATGAGCGATAGGAGGGGATTCGTCTCTCCCGGTATAGGGAGTTGATGTTGCGCTGTGTTCGATTGGCTATAACAGGAAATCCCTGGCCAGGGTTGCTGAGATTTACTGGTAAGTGTTACCAGTAGTTTCTCGAATTGTTATAGACCTCATATCGACACGACTTATCGAGCTATTGGGGTCTGACGTTTACCACCCCTAGGCAAGATATGCGACATATCAGACGATCAGACCGGACTGTACGGTAGTGTTACTGGTTGGATTCACTGGAGTGTGAGCGGGCTTGCTCGTCGATCTTCAGATCGCTCAATACCCGGGTGGCCGTTACGTTTAGCAGACCGCTTGCGGCTTGTGGATGCTTGATATGATCATCATCTGCTGCCGGCGTATTGACGAGTCTTTAGAGTCCTACACAGAGGTTTCCTGGCTCAAGCGAAACGAAATAGGAGCGCATATGAGATATGTGCAGGACCGAGAATGATACCAGTATGTGATACTGTATTCGATTCTCGCGATGTGACATTGATCGGTTATATGCGATATAGCCGGGTTATCGGATCAAGTGTTGATTCGATAAGTTGTTACTAATGATACCAGTCGGTTATGTGCGACATGACCGGATCATTGAATCAAGTGTTGATTTAATGATTTAATGCATAATAATATATTTGATATATTACTTTGCATTAACTAGTATCGGTTCATTTTAAATGGATTTTCTCGCTCAGATGTGCGCATTGCATATGCGATATGATTTGTGCACTTGCTTGTATCATATTTGATGGTGCATGCAAAAATGGTTAAGTATAAAGAATTAAACCTTGGTTAAAGGAATGGTTAGGGTTTATTATTTGTTATTCATTTATCTTATTTAATTATCTATTTATTTTTGATAAATGAATAAATGAAAAGATAATGAGGAAAATGGTTGCTTTCTTTTCATCATTCATGAATCTACATGAAGACTTTGACCATTTTGTCTCATGCTCAACCCTAACCACTTCAATTAACTCAAGTTAATTCTCTACACCTAACCATGGTGAGAATTATGATAAGAATGGATTTTTCCTTTTATTTTTATTCTTATCATAATACTTATCTTCTTCTTGCTCTTCTTCTTCCTCATGATGAAGCTTGTCTTCATCAATGGCATATTGAGCATATGAGTGAGAAATCCAATTATAAAGTCTACCCACTTCCTATTTCTTCATCCTCTACCTCTTGCCAAGTAGTAGAGTGTGTTTCCTTCACAAGTTTTCATGGCAAGGTGAAGGTGGAGCTTGATCTAGCGATGCTTCGACGTAGATCATCTTCGGCATGGACATCGACGACCTAGCTCCCTTTTTCTCCGACGAAGCCGACTCTAGAGCCCGGATTCCTTTTTTGGACAGCGGAGACGACTTCTTTGGGGAGCTATGGAGGTGGAGCACCGGATCTACAAAGGTTGTATTTCCGATATCCCATTAGTTAAGTGTTAACTAGTTATCTTTTCGCCTAGATTTCTAGTTAACGATCCGTACATTAAGGTTTCTCGGCACTAGAATTTTTGAAATTGGCATGATTGATGCCTTGTGAGACCTCACTTGAGTGCCTAGGAACCCTACAAAATGCTCCTTTCGGAGGTCTGCATCTCGCTCTACTAGGCCCGAGAATGTGCGATAACCCGCACCATCCCGAATGGGGTCCCCAAAAGTGGGTTGTAGAGGCGCAATTGCAAGGAATTGATTAATACATTTTTTAAAGAAATGGTTTTGCTAGTTAATGGTATTTATTTGTAATGTCGTATTATCCCATGAATATATTCCCAAATTCTCATTGTACTATGTCAAAGATATGTGTTATGATTAGGTAGTTCATTACCTCGTGAGTTATCTAAACGTAATACAAGTATTATGTTGATTTATGTCGAAACGTAAAGTATATGGTATTTTACTGTAAAAATACAATAAAAGTTGCAATAAAGAGTCTTTTGATTTGAAACTTATTTTAATGTGTTTGTTAATGTTTTTTAAACAATATATGAGAGTATGGTATTTTCTTGTTTAAGAAAAAATAAAGTTTTTAAAGAAAACCGAATCGGAAGTCGAATTAACTCCGCTTCCGTCGGGTTTTAGAAATGAAAGTTTTTAAAGTAGAAGAAGAGAGGAGGAGAGGGACTTACTGGCTAAAGAACAAGAGAAGAGAGAGGGGAAACTAAGGAAGGTGTCGGGGCGTCGTTTCGTTGCTGGAATCTTCTCGGAACTCCGCCGGAACTTCACCCTTTGCTAACTCCACTTGCACACTATAAGGACTTGAGTTTTGGCAGGAAATTTCTGGGTGAGGATGGGTGAAATGGAGTGTGGTATTTATAGGAAAAATTAGGGTTTAGAGAGTTAAAGAATGCATTAAAATTTGCATTAAAAATTGGATTAAAAGGGCATTTTATTGTTCTCTGTATGAATGCAGAGTAAACAAACAACATGGAGGTAGTGGGGTAGGCCAAGGGGTGCTTGGAAAAAAATATCAAGGCATTACCAACGGGGGGGATCGGCGGGTACCGGGTTTTCTTGTGTTTTCTCCGGTCGAAATCCAGTGGAATGGGGTTGGATTTGTGCCATGTGTCCCCGTCGTCTCATATACCCTCGTGCACATGTTTATTTATTCTGTAACTTATCATATTACGTGTAGTGCACATGCAAACCTTTGGGTTTCTAAAAGATTAAAAGAAAATTAAATAAAACGATAATGTGGCTGAGGGGATTCTATCACAGGGGCTACGTCACAGCATTGCAAGGCTTTACCAATGAGTTACAAATATTTTCTTGCTGTTCTAAAGTAAAACAAATACTTATAGAGTACACAGTATTACAAATACCCCAATTGTACATTAACTTTTAAACAATTTTCTGTACATTGAAATTGGAGTTGTTACAAAGCTACCCGGTCGCTTCGTGATGAGGGCTTTGGATCCACAGCGTTTGTCGGGCAGGAAGCTACCCGCTTGTGGATGAACCGAGCAGGAAGCTACCCGGTCGCCTCGTGATAAGGGCTTTGAATCCACAATGTTTGTTGGGTAGGAAACCACCCTCTTATGGATGAACCGAGTAGAAAGCTACCCAGTCGCTTCGTGGAAAGGGCTTTGGATCCACAGCGTTATTGGGCAGGAAGCTACCCGCTTATGGATGAACCGAGTAGGAAGCTACCCAGTGGCCTCGTGATGAGGGCTTTGGATCCACAGCGTTTATTGGGCAGGAAGCTACCCGCTTGTGGATGAACTGAGTAGGAAGCTACCCGGTCACCTCGTGGAGAGGGCTTTGGATCCACAGCGTTGTTGGACAGGAAGCTACCCGCTTGTGGATGAACTGAGTAGGAAGCTACTCGGTCGCCTCGTGGAGAGGGCTTTGGATCCACAATGTTTGTTGGGCAGGAAGCTACCCGCTGGGGTTGGGCCGAGCAGGAATCTGCCCGGTTGCTTCGTGAGGAGGGCTTTAGATCCACACCGTTGGTTGGGCAGGAAGCTACCCGCTTATGGATGGACCGAGTAGGAAGCTGCTCGACGGCCTCATGATGAGGTCTTTGGTCGGCTATCCATACAAACATCCAAGCTTCATTTACTTGAGTATATCAGATTGACGGGCAGAAAGCTACCCGCCGGCTCGGATTCGGTGGCTGCTCATGTTGCCTGGACTCGGGTCAGTCGGTGACGACCATGATCTGCCCGATCGTCAGCTCTCCGGCTACAAGTGGGTCGGCTTGCCCCTATCTACTTGACGTTTGTCTCGTAGGTATTTTTCTAAGTGACCGGAGTGGATTAACTCCTTGATGTAGACACGAAGTTATTTGCAGTTCTCAGTCGGGTGACCCTGTGACCTGTGGAAGGCGCAGTACGGGCCGCGGAGACGCTTGCCTGCTCTTTGGGTAACTGGCGGGAGCTTAAAGAACCTTTCGCCCTTAGCTTCCTCCAACAGCTCGGTCAGGGAAATGTTCAAAGGAGTGTACTCCTGGAACCTCGGGGAGTAGGGTTTCGGATGATCAACTTTCTTTTTCTCTTCTCTATCCTTCTTCTTTCCGTCTGCTTGGTCGCCTTAGGGTAGGTTTGAGTTCACCTCTGACTCGAGTTGGATTTCACGCTCGGTCCAGGCTTTCACTTCGGCCATGGTCTTAGGTTGCACTAACACAAAAGAGCGGAACCACTCTTTGTGCGTAAGACCCGACCCGAGCACGGTGAATACTGTTTCATCGCGGTGCTCGGGAACCTCCAGGAGGGCGTTATAGAAACGGGAGACGTACCCCTTGAAGGATTCCTTGTCTCCGCCCTTGACAGTGAACATGTAGTCGACCGTCCTCTTCTGTCGTCGGTTTCCGACGAAATGATCAAGGAATTGGGTATCCAGCTCATCAATGGTGGAGATGGAGCACGGCGCACCCCCCAGAACCAGTCCCGGCCATCCCGGATTAAGGTAGAAGAAAAAGCTCTGCATTGAGTCGCATCCGAGTTATCTTGGAAGCTCATTCCCGCCATAAATGCGTCTAAGTGGTCTTTCAGGTCGGACTTCCTGTCGAAGAGGGCCACTTTGGGCGGCTTGTTTCTAGACGAGACAAGCTCGGCCAGCAGCTCTTCTGTGAAGGGCTTTGTGAGTGAATCGGCGGAATACCGGGCCCCTTCGCCGGACATATGGTCGTCTCGTCGTATGCCTTCGATCTTCTTTTCGAGGGCTTCAAGCCGGTGGTGGTACCCCGAGGATTCTGCACAATCGGAGGGGTGGCTATCTCCGCTCCAGGTCTACGCGATGGTGCGGCTTCAATTCCACTCTATCAAATTTCTTAAATCCTCGGGCGAGGTCTTTCTTGAGTAGTCCCGATGTTCGCCGTTTGCACGTCCTCGATGGGAGTGGGGGAGTCGGTCATGCTTGGAAGCAAGCGAACTGACCGACATCTCCTCAGAAGGTGTGAACGCACGACGGGTGTTGGAGCGACGGCCTAGTCTCCCCTGAGATCCGGGTGTGGAGCTGTCTGGCGCCCAGCAAGTCATGGAATCACTCACCGCATGCGGGTCATGGTTTCCGGAGTCGGCACGCCGGCGCTCAGTGACGCTGAGATGAGCGCGAGCGGGATCGGGGGCCTAAGCTTGCCCATCTATCCCTCTACGGACGTTGTTATCCCGGGGATGGGGAACTGCGGCTTAAAGAAAGGGCCCGCTGATTAAATGCGGACGAGTGCATCCAGCATAGCTGTGAGTTTGTCGATCCGGGCGGATAAGACACCGACAACATTAGGAGGGGGAGGAGAACCGCTCCCGCCTCCGTTATGGAGGGTGGGATCGTCGCGGTTGTCGCTCGCCATCGGGTCGAGGGAGGAAGATCAACTTTATGGGTAAAGAAGCTTCTGAAATGTCCCCACAGACGGCGCCACCTGATGGAGGTCGGAATCTCCTTCAGATTTTGTCCTCCGTCGATCTGGTAGCGAGCGGTTTTGAGCGGTTGAGATTTGTTTTGGGGGTTGTTGAGCATGTGGATCTCAATGGGTTGTTGGATGTTGCTGAGACCGAGCTACCTGCAAGGGAAGTCCCGGGGTGGGAAACCACCGTAGGACTCTCCGACGATCAAGTTAGTGCCAGGGAATTAGAGTAGCGTAGCGGCGTATTGAAATGAGTTCGAGTTACTTGAGTCGTTTAAAAGAGGGGATTATATAGTGCTCGCGTGGAGCGAGCCGGCGCCAGATCATCGCCGTCAATTACGCCCCTGCGTTATCCCCGCATTAATGGTGGAATACGCTTATTAATGGGGGATGCGCCAGCGTGGGACGCGGAATGTGGGGCGGCGGATATCTCGCTTTAGCGATATATGCGGAGTCGCTACGGGGACTCTTGGGCTCCGCGCTCTCGATTGATCGGGGGCGCCGAGGAGGCTCGGCCTGTCAGATGGCTCGGAGACAAGCTGGGAGGCCGAGGAAGCTCGGCATGTCAGGAAGCTCGGAGACGAGCCGGGAGGCTGAGGAAGCTCGGAGACGAGCCGGGAGGCTGAGGAAGCTCGGCACGTCAGGAGGCTTGGAAACAAGCGAGAGGGGCCGAGAAAGTTCAGCACGCCAGGAGGCTCGGAAAAGAGCTAGGAGGCCTAGGAAGCTCGGCGTGTCAGGAGGCGAGCAAGGAGGTTAAGAAAGCCCACTGGACTTCTCGGAGGCGAGCTGTTGGTTGTTCGCTAGGTGAATATGGAAGGTACTCAGGAAGGTCTCCGAAAGGTCGGATGCGTCCTCGGGGATGAGATCCTGAGGAACGTCCCCAATACATCATACTTATTCCAGCACCGTAGCCCCCGGGACACGTCATCCGCTATGTGTCGTGATCTGGGGAATTCCCACTTGTGAGCATCATCAGTGCTAGTTTAGCAATAATAACTCATACTTGGAATGTTTCTTATAAAGTAATATTTCTTATTAACAATGACTTGTAGTTCATACACTTGTTCAAGAATGGATTTGTCATCAAGCATTTCGAAATCAAAATAATTTGCAATTAAAAACTTATTTGTATCTTGCTCCTCCGTTTTGTATTTATATTCAAGTGCCTTCCATATCTCTTTTGGTGATGTAGTCTTAGTGTAGAGATCGTAGAGGCGGTCAGAGAGCGTGTTCAAAATGTGGCCTCGGCTAAGTAATGCATCTTCCGCTCGCTTCTTTCTTTTACTTGGTCGGTATCGGTAGCGGTATATAGGTACCGGAATCGGTGGAAGTATCGGATCAAGGACATAGAAGATCATTAGAGCCGTAAGTAGGAACGTCATCTTATATTGCCATCGAGTAAAGTTTTAACCATCGAAGCGGTCTAACTTCACCAAATCTTGATTCATCAATTTGATCGAACTAACACTTATTTCCGCTTCCATTTTAGAGGGATAAACGCTTTAAAATTGTTGAAATATTTGGGTTAATGAAGGCGGAAATAGTATTATAAAACAATTTAGAAAATGTTGTAGATTTCGAGGCGTGTAAAATACAGCTTTTTTTTAAAGTGCTTATCGTCCCCCACTCGGTATCGAGTTTGCTATTGGATTTACGGGATACACTTCCATGATACAACGAAATCAATCGGGGCCGGCAATTAGCAATATTGACTAAACCTCCGGATATCAAAACCTTTGCAACTCTTGTGTTAATGGGAAAATACAGTTTGAGAATAATTTGAGAAGAAGAGAAGAGTTTGATGTGTTCCCTAAAACAATGAGCAATGTGTTTTATTTATAAGGGTTGAAAGGGTTACAAATACAACGACTTCACTGTTTGAAGAATTGCTCACGGGAGACTCTTCATTTCAAACAAACGTTTGATTTAAATTAACTAGCCGTTGAAACCAAGGCTTTTAACTCCCACCCACTTCTGTCCCTCCAAAACCAACGGTTAAGAACAAAAGGTTTTGGTCAACGTTAATCAAGGAATGGTCAAAAGTTGAAAGCAAGGGTCAAGACTTAGTTTTGGGCCAAGCCTTCTCGGCCTGTTAATGTTAAACACTAACAGTGCACTAATAATAGTAAAGAAAAACCATAGGCTATTAATTTATTGATAAAACATTTTATATCAAAATATACATACATATATATTTCGAATATACTAACAATACCATGTACCAATCAATCATTTTCTGAAGCAAATGGATTTCGACAAATCCCTTACAATGACATGGGGGGTCAACTCATCGAGGCCTTGTTTGGATGTTAGGCTTACACTTTACTTGCATAATAGAGTTCAGCATGTAATATATTTACTAAATTCTATAGAGTTTGGTATCTTTAATTTATTTGTCTCTTCAAATCGTAATTAGTAATAATTCAGATATGGATGCTATCCATATAATATCATGTTGGTAGACATATCTGATTGTTAGTATATTTAGCTGTTGAGTTGTTGAAACTAAATATTGTTATTTGTGATATGGTTGGTTTAGATCGAAACAAACTATCAAGTCATGGATATACATTGAGATGACTTATCATAACAAAGATCATTATTGCCATTTTAGTGTAAACTTTATTAAGAAATGTTTTTATTCTTTTAATCGTTTGCTATTTCTGTCTTCTTCCCGTCTCTTCTCCGACTATGGTACTAGAATATTTGCTTCTTCAACTATTTATACTCTCCTAGCATAAATTTTTACACGCTGTTTCTTAGTACAAGACGGTGGAAATCAGTTCTTTTTCCCAATGTTTTAGTTATATATACATTTGATTTTGTTGTTTCTGTACCTTTTTATTTTATGGAAAAAAAGACTACTACACAATCCTTTTCCTACACAACAAACTATATAACACTCATAAAATCAGCGGGTCCCCTACTTAAATGGGTGGGTTCCACACTAAGTGTTTGAGTGTGCTGTGTAGTTTGTTGTGTATGAAAATTGCGTAGCTAACCTTAAGCTATGTTCTTATTTTATATTTAATTCTCCTTTAATGTATAATAAACGCCCCTTGAATAAATTTCTAGCTTTTTATGTGTGTGTGGGGGGGGGGGGGGGGGGGTTGGGGTGGTGGGCGTGGGGGTGGGGAAGAAAAATATAAAAAGAGAGTGCAGGTTTCCATGAATAATCAAACAGTTAGGGCCCATTCTAAAAGGCTCATTACTTAGGATAGCAAATTCCAACAATTAGCTAGGTGCCTTAACTTCTAGAGCAAATTTGTCATTCCCCACCAAGCTTTCAAGAATTCGATTCATTTTGGAGTGGGCACCCAAAATGCTTATTAATATTCAAAGCTCATCCAATGTATTTGCCACCACATAAAAGGATCTATCTATCCTATAAGACGAATGCTCTTCCAAGCCATCCAATCCAATTTCTCCTATAAAAAGCCCATCTCCTTAGTGCACCTGATAGATCCCTCCCCATATACATTCTTCTTAGCTCACAGGTGAGTGAGGGATATATGGCATTGAAAGGAGAAGAGAATGTACGAATCGTCGAGTCGTTATATGCAGGGTTAACGACGGGCGAAATCGAAACGGTGGCAACCGTATTGGCCGCAGATCTTGAGTGGTGGTTTCATGGGCCGCCGGAGTGTCAACATATGATGCGAATCTTGACCGGTAAGGCGGATGAAGACGAGGTAGTGAATTTCCGATTTGAGCCAAAGAAAGTGGTGGAAGTGGGGAAGTGGGTGGTTGCCGAAGGTTGGGAAGGAGAACGGGCGTATTGGGTCCATTTATGGTCCGTAGAAGGAGGCGTCATTACTCAATTTCGTGAATATTTCAATACATGGCTCATAGTAAAGAAGTTGGGCCAACCGATTCAAGCCCGAGCGAGGGCTATTGGGTGGACTGGTGTATCTATAGTTCCAACCGTATGGCAAAGTGAGATCCATGAACATTTTGGTCGGTCGTTACCTGGACTAGTTCTTGCAATATAATTGATACTATTTGTTTGATCTCGATTTAGATGCGATTTCTCCAGAAGAAAACTATTCCAATTGTAACGGCTTTTGTAATATTTTGAACGATGATATTTCCAACCTACAAGGTGGAAAACGGGTCTACATATATATACTGACCATAGAAATTTCCATACATTTCACGAATAACAAAAATAATTACGAATAATAACAAATTCAAGAAAAGCATGTAGACGAAGATAGAGTGAGTAAATTCACTTATCAAGATTGATATAAATTAGAGAAAGTTTGTTGTCTACCTGCATCAAATCCATCTCTTATCAGGGCAACATGAAACCTCATATTATCTTGATATTTATATCATATGAAAGACTCTATTCGTTCCCGTCATGCAAAATATATTGTAGTTGATTTGGTAGCATTGTATATGTAGAGATGAAGTTAGCTATGATGAAAACGTGCACAAATATAATTAGGAGACGCCAAATTAGATCATACGTATCTAGTGGGGCTGCGTGTTGAGGTTGTGATGCATCCGCGCAGAAAAATATAGCTGGCTTTGAGCAAGTGGTGAAGTTGCATAATTGGCAGTATCTGAAAACCAATGATAAGAAAGGGATTGTGTTGGCTAGGATGTCAAGCTCAATGGTGCCCTTCTTTTGAAACTCTACCAAAATTTTGAAAATGTGGAATTGTTGGATTCATAGATGGTCGGGTTATTATTGTTCCCTTGAGAGACAACCTTAGCCCAACTTGAATGCGACCGACCCCAAACCAAACTTTTTCCAGAGTGGTTGAATGAGATTTATATGCTTCATGTAGTGGCGGATCCAAAAATTTTGGACAGTGGAGACACGCCTCCAAATAACAAAATCTTATTGAGAACTCTAACTAAGTGATGGCTAAATTCATTTTATACAATTCAAGAATTAGAACTAATTTGGTTGCGTATCAAATGTGTTTTTATCAGGTGTCTAACCCAAAACCTTCACAAAAGAGCAAAATGTCTTACCATTTGAGCTAGACATCATCTATGCCCTTTTATGATATAGAAATGTATGTAACGTATATCTATAAACATTGAAACTCTAAGCCGATACCTGTTTTTTCCCGAAATTTTATTGCGGGCACGTGCTCTCTCATCTCTATATGGGTCCGCTCCTGACTACATTTAAATAAGCAAGTACTGCTACAGCCTAGTGATGAAGCAAGCCTCTTGCACCGGAGCAAGAGGTCGGTTTGGGTGGGTGGGTGGAGGCGTCCCGTGCTTGAATTAGATTGCAACCTATTCTTTACAGGAAAAATATACTTTGTATGATTTGTACTAATGAAATGTATGGTCATAACTTCATCCAAAAATATTATGCACTATTTTGGTTTTCAAGTTATGTCAGGCTGATACTAATGACATGTTAAGTAATAGCTTAACTCAAAATCTTATTACAAAGAACGTAAGTTCATTTGACTGGTAATTCTAAGAGACTTTGAGCGATTAACATTTGAGCACGGTGGTAAAGCCTTGTGATGTCAAGCATGAGATCTGAGGTTCAAATCAAATCTCTCTTGCATCAAGCCACGGCCTCTATTATTGAAAAAGAAGAAAAGATTCTCTCAATTTTACATGGATGTGTTTGGGTGAATTAACTTTACTTGGTAGACAACTTGGCATGTTTGTTCTTAACATCGTATTATAACATTGCTATAAAGAATCTCTCTCGTTGTGAAGTTTTTTTAAAAACTTTTTATTATGAACATTTATTTTCTTTGTCAAAATAATTCTGAATTTACCAAAATGATTGATGATATTATTACTCAATACACCACTTGAGGGTTCCAATTTATTGCAAGATTTTGTGCCCTTGGTAACAATATGCCACATGCAGTTACATTATCGAAGCAAAAGAAAAAAAAAACAACCATGAAAAGAAAAGGGTATTTTATCTCTAGTGTTATAATAGCAACTCATGTAGCTCACTCATATATTCTAGAAATATCAAAAAATGTAGAAGAAAAAAGGTTATCGTTTATAATGCATTTGGTGATGCCATCTCATCTTAATAAGACATATGTAAATACAACTTCTCTTTCTTAACAACTTTTTAAATTCAAATTCAAACCAAACAATGAGCCCAAAAAACCGATAAACTATATTTATGAGTCAACATTCTATCTAATAATATATAGAATCCTAAAAAATAACTATGAGAATAGAAAAGATAAAAATGAGTATAGGTAGATCAAAATATCGCACGCGCAAAAATACTAGTATCTTATAATCCCATCAAAGACAAAGTCCAACATTCAAATATACTTCTCTCTCGAGATTAAGAGGTCACCAATTCGAGTCCGAATAGACCCGCATAAAAAATAGAAAAAAGAGTTTTTGCATAAGAAAAAAAGGTTGATATATTGTTAAGACTATGAATTCAATTAATACTGTAATTCGGTAATTGTAGAATAAAGGATGTGTTCTTTTCTTATTAAATACTTTCTACATGGACTGTAGATTTTTCGCTTATATTAATGCACACTTTTTTCTTGGTGCAAAACGCTTCTTGAGATTTGACAAAGAAGCGGCCATGACGTTCATTTCTGACCAACTGCAATAAAGCCTCTGAAAACGTCGTCTCATCAAACCCGATCACACCATCCGGCACACCTTTAACTATTACTTTTTAGTTCATATACAGGGAGCAAGTTGCAAAATTTCAAAAGTTAACATCAATTGGGGATTGGAATATAATAGGAGTTGACAATTGGATATTTCAAATGGAAACTCTAGAGATGCGAAATATAATGGATCTCTTATTAGCTCCAAGTTGGAGCAACATGGACATGATGTCCTCATTAATTCCTCATTCTACTAATTAAGGAATGTTCTCATCTTAAGAACATCATCATTCTCAATATAATTTGTTGTTTGTATATAGCATATTCTTTGAAGATGTGTGGAATTGGTGCAGACCTTGACCCCACTTCTAAAATTCTCTTGTTTGGTTATGGTAGAGCACATACTTTCATATCCTTCACAGCAACTAACAATAATAATCTTATAATCCAAACAACACACATCATCTACGTTTTTATCTACGTACATATATGTATCATGAAGCAAGATTCCATGAACAATTTAAACAAGTCTTGCCAACATCTGCCTTGCTAGCTAGTGTTAACCATTCATTACTTACAGCAGATTCCTAATTACGAAGACTAGAGACAAACAAACAATGAGGTCGTCGCAGTTCCTAAATGATTCCTAAACAACTGAAAAAGAGTCTAGAAGAATGGGGCAAAAACATATGATATCGTATAATTGCAATATTCAACTCTTAAAGATACAAAGCAAAATGGGAGGCACACTACATCCAATCCATCACCTACGCCCCAAAAACTTCCCCCTAAATGGGAATGCATATACTCTAGTTTCCCAAATAATCATCTTAACTGAGACATTTTGAATTTAAAACATAAATGCCTACATGATTAGTGCCTGTTCTTGAACATAGCCATTGAAATTGTAGATTTCATCCAAGAAAGCACTCAAACTATCCAATAAGATTTTAAAAAAAATATGATGAGAGGTAATTCATTACCTTGGGAGTAAGCCCGGCTAATAAAGCGAATCGATGGCGAATCGATTCTCTTCGTTTCATCACGAAGCGAATAAAATTTGTTTCGTGATGACGTGGGCAAATTTGGCGAGGCGATTCACCTCACCGGCCGCGAATTGTCGAAGCGAACGGGTTCCCAACTTTTCCGGCGATGTTTCGTCGTAGTTCGTCTCGCCTAACTCGTCAACTCGTCTCGGGAATCGCCATGATTCACCACAAATCGGCAAGACTCGCCGATTCACCTCGTCTCGCTAGGCCTCTTAACCGATTTGCTACGGATTCGTCTCGAACGTGCCGCCCAACGGTCATAAACGGCCGCCTGCTCGACGAATCACCTCGTCTCGGGTTCGCTTCGCTTCGCCTCATCTTGGAATTCCCATCCAACTGCTACTAACGGTCGGATCTAGGCAAAACCAGGTGAATTTCGATTCGCCTCGCCTCGTAACGACTATAAACGGCCAAAAAATTCAAAAGACACCCAAAAACCTATAAATACCCTCCAAACCCCATTTCTTCTCATTCCAAACTCTTTCCTCTTCTAAAAATAATTCCCATCTCTATAAAAAAATTACTCTAAATCTCTAATACTATTGTGGTGATTTCTATCTCTCTGAAGAATAGAAGCTCCGATCTAATCCTCCGACAGTCCGACTCTAAGTTTTCGAAGTTCCGAGCCTCTGATCGACCCGCCATTCTTCTCTTTTTCTTATTTCTTGTTTTTAATTTATTAATTCTAATTTTCTAGTGTAACACTCTTTTTTTAATATTTAGTTAAAATATTAATATGGAGGGTTCATTCGATATGTATCAGACCCAAATTTCTCATCCCAAACAACAAGCGGAAAGATCCACCTCGTATATCAAGAGAAACTAAAAAACGTGTGACTACTAGTGATATTGAGATCACTATAAAATTGAATTTAAGGACGGTGTTAGATACGCCGTTCGCAAATATTGTGGCAATGCATATAAACACAGGGATAGTGCCGGCACCAGTAGTTTGAATAAACATGTAAAAAAAACTACTTAGAATCCCCGGCCAGTTTCTCCACTACACAAACACAAATTGGTTTCGTTGGTCAAGGTCTTTTTCAATTTAATCATGATTTAAATGTTTCAGAAATGGCAAGATATGTTATGGCAGATGAACAAGTTCTCCGATTCGGAGAAACCGCGACTTTTGAGCGGTATGTTCGCGGTATGTTCAAACGGCGTTGCAACCGGCATTCAAAAAGATTTCGAGGACTACGCTTAAAAGTTGTTGTTTTATCCTCTACAACGACGGTAAACATGTATTAATTGCTACTTTTGCTTCTTTAGATACCAGTATTTCATTAATTTCTGATATTTGGACGGATAGAAGGGTACTTCTCTTGATCTGTGTTACTGCACATTGGATAGATTCTGACTGGTTTTTCCAAAAAAAATTATTGCTTTTAGACAATTTCCATACAACTTCTGAAATTAGATCTATTTTAGAAGAATATCATTGTGTAAATAAATAAAAATTTATTTCTTTTGATAATGCTAGCAACAATAATTCTGCTATTGCTAAATTTATTAGGCTATGCAAACCAATTTGCAGTGGTCTTTTTTCATATTCGTTGCGCATGTCATATACTTAACCTTACTGTACAGAATGCATATACCGTATGTAATACAAATATTTAAACAATTAAAAATGCATGTAGGTTTATTAAAAGTTTTGGAAAAAGA